>OY997268.1:162501916-163126916 GCA_963921465.1 Triticum timopheevii | reverse complement strand
TTGATATCATTTTTGTCTGCAGTTATTACATTATGCCTGTCATGCATGCTTGTGTTTTCTTGATATCGTTTGCCATGCTAACTAGAATGTTGTTATTGAGATAATGCCATGTCACTGCTCTACTTTATTTGCATGTCATCGTTATAAAATGTTATGAGGATTGTAATGCACCGTTGATATGCTAGTACTTGGTATTGTCATGTTCTTTATGCTATAGTTGTGCACTTGAGAAGTTCGATATTTTGTTCATGCATTTGTATGTTGCATGCTCATTGTTGCATTCATGTTCATGATGATGGAGAAGGAATTAAGATGACTTAATAATAACAAACCTCCTCCGTCATCGATGGGATCGTGTCATAGTGCCACCAAATCAAACTTTTTTTCAGTGCAGCCACATTTGCCTTTATGGGAAGGCCTTAATGCAATCTGTTGTCGTGCCTCTCGCCGGTGCCTCCAACTAGGGAAGGTTATGGGCATGCTTACCCTAATCAGGTAGGCGGACATAACCTTGTGTGCCCGTTGTTAAAAATTTTGGTACCCGTCCCCGTGAGGGACGTTTTGGCCACGGCGGTGGTCGTTGTGTCTTTGGTAGACACGGGGACACCCAGGACTAGCCCAGTTGGGAGTGGGTCGGAGTGGCCGGGAGAGTGTCATGGCAGTAGGTCGGTTTCGTCGGAATGCCGTTGGTCCACCCGAATGGGATGACGAGGCCATGGGTTCTGTGGTGTGGGTACAGTGCGCTACCTCTGCGAAGTGTATTCAATCTATCGATAGCCGCCTCCTTGATCATGGGAACAAGTTCGTAGTAGGTCACACTATCGGGTCTTGGTCAAAATGGAGGATAAACCTGAAAGAATTAAGTTGGTAAATAAATATTTGATAACGAGAATATGGTGACTTGGACTATGAGATAGTCATGAGAAGTAATGACGATGTTTTGATATGATCACGAGACGACGTCTCGGTAAGTGTTGGAGACCAAGTGTTGGTCATGGTTGTGATCGCCGGAAAGATCACCATTCGGTTGCGAGGCAACCCGTTGGTAAAAGAGTCCGAGGGACTCGATGCATAAGTTTGGTTGCATTGCATAAGTAATATGTTGCATTTAAAAACCAAGGCAGAACAGAAGATGATTGCATAAATTTAACATGCTATGTCTGCATTGGATAAAATCGGTAGTTTATTTTCAGCATAGTTTCATGATGCCATGCCATGCTTTGATTTATATGTTAAATTATGCCATGATTGAGATGATATGCTATGTTTTGCTATTACCATGTTATAACCATGTTTTGATATGCCATGTCATTGCCATGTTAGTAGATACTATGATATTGTTCATGCTCAGTTGACCTATATCATGCCATGTTTAGTAATTGATATGATATAGGTTGTTGCATGTGCTTGGTTCTTGCTTTGTCTTCTGCTTGTTTGGATGCTATGTATTTGGTTGTCTTGCAAGTACATTCAATGTACTGACCTGGCGTGTCATGCCAGTTCTGTAGGTCGTACCCGAATTGTTTGCTTGATCCTTCGTGCTAGATCGTAACCTTGCCAGTCCTGTGAGTTGTGGAGCCCAGCCAGAGTTCTTATTCTGTCAAACCAGGACTTCCGCCGTCATTTAAATAGACTTCCGCTGTCATTTAAATAGCCTTAGGGCTATGCCAGATAATTGTATTCATCAATGATGTAATCTTATATACATGTATTTGATGAATATTCTTGTACCTTGAATGCTGTATTATGGACCTGTCGTGCGTGAGGTGTTATCCTGGGTTGACGTGCGAAGCCCCCCTGCTCCATGCGGATCGGGGTGCCATAGGACATGGTATCAGAGCAGCCAGGCTGGCATAGGTTATCCTAGTATTAGATCACCGCTACCATTAACCCGTGATGGCCCTAAGGGATTTGACCCATCCCTGGCATCCGGCATGGCCACTGTTAATCAACATGTGGCACAGTCGGGACCGACACATCCTCACCCCGCTGTCCCCGCCTAGTTATCCGTGGAACGAATAGAAACCATATCCTTTCTGGTCAACTGCACCGCTTGCCCTTTGCCATTAAGGGAAAGGGGCCACACCATGCGGGCATGTCCCGCACAGCTGCCTATAAAAGCCCCCTTTCTGCTTGCCGTATCGCTCACCCTCAGTCAGCCATGTCCCTCCATAGAAGCCTAACTAGCAACACTCCAGTCATGACTAGCACCTTCAAAGCTCCCAAGTTTTACACCCGCACCTGTGTCGTCAACCACACTGGCTTTCCACCCCTTCTTACTGAGATGCTCACCAAAGCCTTTGGCTATAAGGCTAGCCCTGATTACCTGGTGTTCCAGTTGGCACCCATCCCGCACCTTCATCGCTTTGATGCAAGGGTGCACATCAGACTAGGTCCCGCAGTAGATGGCCAACCATTGGTTTTTCAGGGTAGGACCATGCCTACCACTGATTTAGCCATTCAGGACGCTGCTGTGGAGGCTATCCTACACCTTCGAACCAAGTTCTCGCATGTGGCAACGAGGCGGGAGTTCTACTTTTTCCCCATTGTGGCAGAAGGAGGAATGCAGCCTTCTCCCGCTATCCAAGGAGATGACCCCGCAATCGCTCGCCTAGTGCAGTATATCATCGCCCAGGGCATGATGATTTCCAAAATGCTTGCTGAGTTTAGAACTCTGGACAATGATGCGGTGAGAGTCGTCAAGGAAGCTTACTGTGAGGCTTGTAAATTCGCATCTCAAGTCATTTGCCAGTCCTGTGAGTTGTGGAGCCCAGCCAGAGTTCTTTGTTGTCAAACCAAGACTTCTGCCGTCATTTAAATAGACTTCCGCGGTCATTTAAATAGCCTTAGGGCTATGCCAGATAATTGTATTAAAAATGATGTAATCTTATATACATGTATTTGATGAATATTCTTGTACCTTGAATGTTGTATTATGGACCTGTCGTGCGTCAGGTGTTATCCTGGGCTGACGTGCGAAGGCCCCCTGCTCCATGAGGATCGGGGTGCCACATATTACTTCTCTGAAAAATATTTTCCTGCTCATAAGAAACAAGCTGACTTACAGGAAATATTTAACTTTGTGCGAACTAAAGAAGAGAGTCTCCCACAAGCTTGGGGGAGGCTTTGCCAGTTACTTAATGCTTTGCCTGATCATCCTCTTAAGAAAAATGAAACACTTGATATTTTCTATAATGGACTAACTGATGCTTCTAAGGACTTCCTAGATAGTAGTGATGGTTGTGTTTTCAGGGAACGAACTGTTGGGCAAGCTGAAGAATTATTGAATAACATATTGAAAAATTATGATGATTGGACTATTCCTGAACCACCGCCTAAACCCACTCCAAAGAGGAGGGGTATATTATATCCCAGTCCTGAATATATGCAAGAGGCAAATAAATCTATGAAGGAAAAAGGTATTAAAGCTGAGGATGTTAAAATTTTACTTCCTATTGAAGAAATACATGGGCTTAATACACCACCACTGCCTAAGGTGGCATAGGTAAATTCTCTTATGAAGTTCAATCATAATGATAATCCTCACAATATGCATCCTAGTCAATGCCTTTATGAGTTTGAAAACTACATTAGAAAACAAGATCACTTCAATGCAAATGTTATGAAACAATTAAAATATAATTCTGATATGATTGCTCGCTTGAGTGACTTGTTATTTAGAATATCAAATGATGTTAGAGGTGTTGGAAAATATGCTTCTATGTTACAAACTCAGTTAGAACAAGTTGCTAAATCACAAAGAGAATTACTTGATGAAATGAATAATAATATGCATGACTTTGCTGTTAGAGTTGCAACTAGAGGAGGTAAAATGACTCAGGAACCACTTTATCCTGAGGGACACCCAAAAAGAATTGAACAAGATTCACAAAGAGTTAACACTAGTGCACCTAGTCCTTCTAGAAAGAAAAAGAAAAGAAAAATGATAGGACTGTGCACACTTCTAGTGAACGTGAAATAGAGAAACCTCCTGATAATGAAAATGAAACTTCTATCTCTGATGCTGAAACTCAATCTGGTAATGAACACTCACCTAGTGATAATGAAAAAGATAATGATGAGGTTCATGAAGACACTCAACAAAATGATAAAGAACCAGATAATGATGTTGAGATAGAACCACCTGCTGATCTTGATAACCCACTACCTAAGAATAAAAGATATGATTAAAGAGACTTCATGGCTAGGAAACACGGTAAAGAAAGAGATTGTGGGTTCAAAAACCTATGCCTTTCCATCCCAAGTCAACTAAAAAGAAAGATGATGAAGAATTTGAACGCCTTGCTGAAATGCTGAGTCCAGTCTTTTTGCGTACTCGCTTGACTGACATCTTAAAAATGCCTCCTTATGCAAAGTATATGAAAGACATCATCACTAATAAGAGAAAAATACCAAAAGCTGAAATCTCCACTATGCTTGCTAATTATACTTTGAAGGATGGAGTACCTAAAAAACTTGGAGATCTGGGAATACCAACTATACCTTGCTCCATCAAAAAGAATTATGTGAAAACTGCTTTGTGTGATTTAGGAGCGGGTGTTAGTGTTATGCCTTTCTCTTTATATAAAAGACTTGAATTGAATAAACTCACACCTACTGAAATATATTTGCAAATGGCTGACAAATCAACTGCTATACCTATCGGTATCTATGAGGATGTGCCCGTTGTCGTTGCTAATGTTACTATTTTGACTGACTTTGTTATACTTGAGATGCCCGAGGACGACAACATGTCAATTATCCTTGGTAGACCCTTCTTGAATACTGCAGGGGCTGTTATTGATTGCAATAAAAGCAAGGTCACCTTTCATATTAATGGTAATGAGCATACGGTGCACTTTCCGAAGAAATAATTCCAGGTGAATGGTATTAATGTTATTGAAAAATCTCCAACAATCACTATTGGAAGTTTTCAAATACCTCTACCTATTCTCAAAAAGAATTATGAAATGCTTATTGTTGGGGAAATGCATATCCCCATAGAGGTAACTTAGTGATTTACGAAAGTTCTTCGGTTTCATGCTAATTGAAAGTGGTTGTTAATAAGACCTAATCAACCTTATTAATGGATCATTTTTAGCGGTATGAGGTTGAGGAATCTAGTAAGCACTATCTTCTGTCCCTACTCTTTGTTTTCTATTTTTATTAGTTAAATAAAACAAAATGCCATGTTTTGTCTGTTTTCTGAATTTTCCATGCAATAAAAAAATGACCCAAAAATAAAAGTTCTCGGAATGCCCTGAAAATTGAACATGATTTTTTTTGAATATTTCTGAATTTCTGGTGCAAATAATACCAAAGGGAGGTGCACCAGGTGGGCACAACCCACCTAGGCGCGCCCTGGTGGGTTGTGGTCCCCACGTGGGCCCCCTCACTTATCTCTTTAGCCCACATCATCACTTACCTCTAGAAAAAAAATCTCCATTGCTCTCTCTCCCATGTTCTTGAGCTCAAACCTGCGGATTTCGACTCTTTGCTCGAAGCTCTATTTCCGAAACCGTTTTGGGGGATTGTTGCTTGGTATATGACTCCACCATTTGTCCAATTAGTTTTTGTTTTAGTGGTTTATACTTTGAATAATTAGCTACTCTTGGTGCTGCTGTAGATGTGCTTGCATGTTGAACTTTTAGTGTTCTAAGTAGTTTAAATGCTTTCTATGGCCTCTATGTATCCCTATGAGTAGTTGTTATCAATTTTGTAAAGTTGTGTTGACAAAATTTTGTCACCTCAAAAATTTTATTTTTAGAAAATTGTACGCAGACATGATGAACCTATTTGGAAGGAGTTCTTCGAGGAGATGATCCTCGGGGGCATCTTCTAGTGACAGTTTTGCTCGTCGGTCTTATGTTGAACCGGGTGAAAGTTCCACGCGAGATGCCGCCACCAAGACATGTTTATGGCCTAGTGATGAATATATGGTGCGTGTGGGCATTAAGGAGGAATTTGAGCAATATGTTCACAATGCCGGCCTTGGTCCCTACCTTTCAGATAAGTGTGAACAATGCCAACTTCTCACTGAATCATTTGTCAAAGGATTTACAATTTTCCCTCGTGAGTCTAGGGTGTCTTTTATGCTTTATGATAAACCATTTACTATCCCACTGGAGAAATTTTCTTACCATTGCAAACTTCCATTTTGGGGGCTCTCTTAATGAACCACCCATGGCTGAGTTCGAGTCTTTCTTTACTAGACTTTGTTATGGTGAAAATAGGGGAGTGAGACAAGGAGGAATAAAGAGCATTCACTTTCCTGCAATTCAGTATTTTGCATTATTTAACGGGAAATGCATAGTAGGCAAGCAAGACTGTAGCATACTTCGTGCGCCAGACTTGAGCCTCATTCGCACCGCTCTCACTGGTGAAAGGAATTATAACCTTGGAGCGATTGTTGCACGTAGACTTCAGCATAATGCTAACAGTGGCTGGTTCTATGGTGGAATTTATGCCACGCGTTTAGCACGAGAGCTGGGTGTTTCACCTTTGCCCTTTGATCCTATCCTACCCACGCGGTATTTAGATTTTGACACTTTAAAAGAACATAAGATCCTTAAGGGAGAGGTTGACAATTTCACTTACAATCTAATGTTTAACCAAAAATCTATTGTGGACACATACTTGCATGCGCCTGCTCTTTTTGATTGTCACAGCAAGGGGAGATATTTTGTCCTTGAGAGCGAGGCCCGAGCTCATAACGAATCAGTGGTGGCAGCACGGCAGGCCGAGACATCCGCACCAAGAGCCTCCGTGAGCTACCACGCCGACTACGACCCTCCAGGCTACTGATCGACTACCAACTTAGGCCAAAAGCCTAAGCTTGGGGGAGTACGTGTTTCTCACCGACATTACATTTATGTCTACATATCATTCTATTTGTCGGTGTTCACACTTTTCCATTGTATCATCCATGCTTAGATTTATTTTCTTGCTTTCTTCTTGTGTATTTGAAAAACTTTAGAAAAAAACCAAAAAATTAGTGGTAGTAATTTACTTTCTATGCATGCTTACTAGTAGTATTAAAAAGAAAACCCAAAAAGATTTCCTTGTTCTTCTTTTGCTTGTTGGGAGCTTTTCCATGTAAATAGTTTTTCTCGTTTTTTATTTTTCCCTTGTATTTGCTTGTTCAAGACAACCAAAAACTCCAATAATATTTCAGTGTGTTTCTCTGAATTTCTTTTCTTTTTATTCAAGTTGTACCGAGGAGAAGACCATGATAAAAATGTTGAGTGGCTCTCACATGAATAACTGTTGAACTAATAAAGAGCCCATTTTACCTTGTCTTCTCCTGTTGAATAAAATGTTTGCAGATTCCAGCTTAGTCCATGGCACTCTTGCACTGTTATTATTTTCATATCGTTCGGTCGTGCAAGTGAAAGGCAATAATGACGATATTCGATGAACTGGTCGTGGCAGAGAGAAACTGGTATGAACTCGACTTTTTCTGTTTGTGTAAATATGTTTAACCTAGTATCCATGATTCAGCCCATTATGATTAAACATGTTTGCATTGACAATTAGAGATTATAGTTTCTCATGCCATGCATAAGTAGCTGGGAGTTGATAATGATTTATCTTGGATATCAACATAGCGTTAAAATGATTGTGATGTAGTATGATGATATAGTATCCTCTTCTGAATGTTCGAGTGGCTTGACTTGGCACATGTTTATGCATGTAGTTGAATCAAAACCAATATAGCCTATATGATATTTATGTTCATGGTGTTCATATCCTACTCATGCTAGTGTCCAATGTTACTTATGCATAATGCATGGTTATGATTGTTGTTTCTCTCTAGCAGGCCGTTTCTCAATCTAAATTGCTAGCCTTTGCCTGTACTAAGTGGGAATTCTGCTTGTACATCAAAAACATTGAACCCAAAGTTATTCCAGCTGAGTCCACCATACCTACCTATATACGGTATTACCCTGTCGTCCTAAGTAAATTTGCATGTGCCACCTCTAAAAACTTCTAAAAAATTATCAGTTTTGTGTGCCTGGATCATTCATGGAACGACATGAGGTGGTCGGTATCTTCCATGCTAAGCGGGTTATTCTCAAGTCGAGTGTTTTATTCACTCGCCATGGCATGAGAAAAGGGAGGTAATAGGGATGCCCAGTCCCAAACTGCAAACATGGAAAAGAGTTCATCTCTAAAATAATCAAACAAAAACTCCCAATGGAGTCAAAACCTTTACTTTTATCACTTGGGAACTGCCACTAGCATGCTTAGCATGGAAGATATTGATAACTGATGGTCGTGAAGTGAATAAGAAGGGTGCATGTCTCAAAATAATCATTTATCCCTGTTTTGAAAATTGAGCTCTAGCACCTCTGCAAATCACTGCTTCCCTCTGCGAAGGGACTATCTATTTACTTTTATGTTGTGTCATCACCTTCTAAAACAAGCGCCAAAAACTGAGTAGAGCACAGATGTCATGATTTATGCATTGTGTGTAGCTAATGTTGGGTGCATCATGACTGGATCTTTTCTACCATGAATTACAATGTTTAGTCGTTGCTTGAACTTTGGAGGTGCTCTGCATTTATGTTTTGCGGTCACAGAAAGGGCTAGCGAGATACCACTATTGTCATATTATATCATGGTTGTCTAGCCAATGTGTTGCTGTTTGGGATATCTTATTATTGCTCGCTAGCTGATTATGTCATTGATATGAGTCTTTATAATCTTTAAGAGTTATTGTTGACATGGTTAGTTATAATGTTGGCTGAAAACCTGGGTGCTGTTTAAGCTTATTTATGCAAACAAGAGCAAAAGAGTTCGTAAAAGTTTTCTTTCTCGCTTTCAGTTTATCAACTGAATTGCTTGAGGACAAGCAAAGGTTTAAACTTGGGGGAGTTGATACGTCTCCAACGTATCTACTTTTTCTCACGCTTTTCCTCTTGTTTTGGACTCTAATTTGCATGATTTGAATGAAACTAACCCCGGACTGACGCTGTTTTTAGCAGAACTACCATGGTGTTGTTTTTGTGCAGAAATAAAAGGTCTCAGAATGGAACGAAACTTCGCGAGGAATTTTTACATAATAAAGAAGAATTTCTGGAGCCAAGACCTACCAGAGAGGGGCCCATGGGTCAGCACAACCCACCAGGGCGCGCCCCCCTCTCCTGGCACGCCCAGGTGGGTTGTACCCACCTGGTGGCCCCGCAGACCTCAACCCTGACACTATAAATTCCTATTTTTGGAGGAAAAATTAGGGAGAAAGAATTATTGCGATCCACGAGACGGAGCCGCCGCCAAGCCCTGTTCTTCCTCGGGAGGGCAGATCTGGAGTCCGTTTGGGGCTCCGGAGAGGGGGGTCTTCGTTCTTCATCATCACCAACCCATCTCCATTGCTAATTCCATGATACTCCCCACCGGATGAGTGCAGTAATTCCTTCGTAGGCTCGTTGGTCGATGAGGAGTTGGATGACATTCGTCATGTAATCGAGTTAGTTTTGTTAGGGCTTGATCCCTAGTATCCACTATGTTCTTAGATTGATGTTGCGATGAATTTGCCATGCTTAATGCTTGTCACTTTGGGCCCAGGTGCCATGAACTCAGATCTGAACCGTTTATGAATTCATCATTATATCCATGTTTTAGATCCGATATTGCAAGTTATAGTCACCTACTACATGTTATGATCCGGTAACCCCGGAGTGACAATAACTGAGACTTCTTCTGGTGATTACATAGTTTGAGGAGTTCATGTATTCATTATGTGTTAATGCTTTGTTCTGGTTCTCTATTAAAAGGAGGCCTTAATATCCCTTGGTTTCCAATAAGGGCCCGGCTGCCACGGGAGGGTAGGACAAAAGATGTCATGCAAGTTCTTTTAATAAAGCACGCATGACTATTTACGGAATACATGCCTACATTATATCGATGAACTGGAGCTAGTGCCATATCGCCCTAGGTTATAACTGCCACATGATGAATATCATCCAACATGTCACCAATCCAATGCCTACGAACTTATCCTATATTGTTTCTACTAAGTTACTACTGCTATCATCACTATTACACTTGCTACAAAATTGCTGCTATCACTGTTACTATTACTACTGCTGTTGTCACTACTATCAAACTATCAAACTACTGTGCTACTGATTACTTGTTGCAGATAATTAATCTCCAAGTGTGGTTGAATTGACAACTCAACTGCTAATACCTTCAAATATTCTTTGGCTCCCCATTGTGTCGAAGCTATAAATTTGGGTTGAATACTCTACCCTCAAAAACGGTTGTGGTCCCCTATACTTGTGGGTTATCATTTACCACAGACCTACGGGTCCATAGCTAGTAGCTAGATGGCTTCTGTTATGACCGTCATATTAGGGGCTTAGCCCAGTGGGTTGTGGCCCAAGCTATCTTATCGTTATTAGGGGCTTAGCCCAATTATCTTATCGTTTGCTTAGGAGTCAAGTAAACCTCTCTATATAAGGAGAGGAGATGTATCAATCTAATCAAGCAAGAAGCAATCATTATTTGCTCGGCTTCCCTTAGGGAGCCGGGAGACCTAACTGTAACGCCCCGGATTCGATGCGCCAGGTGTCTTCTAGTTATTCGCCGTCGTTGCCATGTCGTTTGCTTGCGTGTTGCATTTTGCCATGTCATCATGTGCATCTCATTTTGCATACGTTTTCGTCTCTTGCATCCGAGCATTTTCCCCGTTGTTCGTTTTGCAATCCGACACTCCTATGTCCTCCGGCATTCCCCTTTTGCCTCTTTTCATGTGCGGGTGTTAAACTTTCTTGGAATGGCCCGAGGTTTGCCAAGCGGCCTTGGTATAGCACCGGTAGACCGCCTGTCAAGTTTCGTGCCATTTGGAGGTCGTTTGATACTCCAACGGCTAACCGGGTATCCGCAAAAGCCTCTTTTGTGTGCAGCCTAACACCCCTCCAAAACAGCCCAATAACCCATCTAAGTCATCTCCATGTCCTCCGGCGTCGGATCAAGATCCCGTGCCTGAAAACCGCACTCCATTTGGACACTCCTACCTCCTCCTACCTATAAATATACCCCTCTCCCCCGAAATCGCGGATGAAACCCTAGTCTTCTTCCCCTCGTGCCGCCGGACACTTCCCCACCACCGACGGACATGTCCGCCGCCAGCCACCTCACTCCGGCCAATCCCGGCCCGCCAGCTCAGCGCAGCCACCTCCCTCAGCCAACCCCGCACTGCCAAGTGGTGCGCCGGCCTCATCTCTCCTCCCCGCACCCGCCGCGGCCCGCAGGGGCCCGGATCGGGCCCTCCCAAGCCCGCCGCCGCCCACCGGCCCCGCCGCCCTTCGCCGGCGCCCGAGCCCGCGGCTCGCCGCCCTACCAGATCCTGCTCCGCCGCCCGCCGACCCCAGCGCCTGCAGCCGCCCGGCCCCACCGCCGTGCACCCCCGCGCGCCCCTCGCCGGCCGTCGACCGCGCCCGTGCCCCGCCGGCGCCTCCCCTCACCGCCGGCCCCCGCGAAGCTCATCGGAGCTCGCCGGCCTTCCCCGCGCCCGGATCTGGCGAGCCGCTGCCCAGATCCGGCCGGCCCCGACTCCCTCTGGCGCCGCCCCGTCCTCCTGCCGCCCCGGCGTCGTCCTCGCCGCCATCGCCGGTGTTGACTCCGCGTCGGGACAGCTCCGTCCCGATCCGGCCTCATCCCCCGATCCAAACAGTACACCTGCACGGCTCCGTGCCAATTTTGCGAGGTGGTTAATTTCTTCTGTCCTTGAAATTCATCATTATATATCCATTTTCATCGCATTATATCTTCATGCATGCTGCTCCGTTTTGTGCGTGCAATATATCAAAATGTTCATCTGGTTGTGCTCTTCATTTTGATCCATTGTGCCATGTTAATTAGAGTTCATCTTGATGCCCTAATCATCGTTGAAAGAGTGCTATATAATGTTGTCTACTGTAACTTATCAGAACATGCTCATTTGTCATTTTTGCATCTTTGTGTGATTTTCTTTTGAGCATCAAGTATACATGTGTTATGAGCTACAGCATGCCATCTTTGATGTGGTGCAAACCATTCTTCATGATATGCCACGTATTGATTGTTTCAAGCTCGCAAAGTGTCCTCCGTGATGTTGCTGATTTCAGTGACTTTGAATTTCACCGTCATTTTCCTGTTGTTATTTTCATGTCATGTATTCATGTTGCTACAGTGAGATCCATGCCTCTTTTGAGTATGTTCAGTAATGATGTTTTGGACATATGGTTATGCTCTATCCATGCATGCTCATGGTTGCATTTATAGAGTGCTCTAGCATGTCTTAATCTTGCTCTACTTTGCTATAAAATGTTCCTGGAAGATTGTTTACATGTTAATCGATTTTGCCAAGGTTGTTATAGTTAATCCTTGCATGCTATGAACTTGCTCTTGCCATGTTTAGCTTCATGAACATGTCATCTTGCTGTAGGTATGCTTATCTTGTCATGCAATGCTTTGTGATGAGTGTTTCAAGCTCGCAAAGTTGCCTTCATAATACTGTTTATGCAATGCTCAGTTTTGCTACCAAGTCTGAATCTGTTTACGAAACTTGCTATGATTACATGGGTGCCATCTTCTCTTCTGTGCCTTTTTGGCTCATGATCAGTAAGGGACTTTTGTTAAATGCAATTAGTAGATTCATTCTATGCCTTTGCTTGGCATGATCTGTTCCTGTATCATGTTGTTTGATAGCTCTAAACTTTGCAACCTGATGTTATTTCTGCCATGACCTGTGAATTCTGTCAAGTATGTGAACCTGTTATTATTTGCAATTTTGCCATGTCCTTTTGAGCATGTTCTAGTAGTTTCTGGAGATAGCTCAATGTTCATGTTTTGTTATGCTTTCCTTGTACATCATGTTCGTGCCTTTTGTTTTCACGTTGAGATCCTGTAGCATGTTGGTTTGGTGCTTGCTAAATGCCTAGTTGTTGTTTTGGACAGCAAGCCCTTTAAACTTGCTTCATGTGTATGTGTTGAACCGTTGCTCCATTTTGAGTGTGCTCTACATGAAACTTGCTTAGTTTTGCGTGTAGTTTCATGTTACCTTGTTGCTTCCATGTTTTGAGTGTGTTTGCTCGATGTTTGAATGCATTTTTCATCAATGCCATGTTTAACTTGTTTTGCTCATATCTTCTAGGCCGTAGCTCCGAATCTAATGAATTTTATATGTAACTTGACTAGAATTTCATGTAGATTATCCTAGTGCATCTTAATTTGCTGTTTAACAACTTGAACATAAGGTTTATTCAGACCTGGACTAATTTCGAAATTTGCATATGAGGACTTACCGGAGTTGTTATATGTTGTTTCCGGCCTCATTTAAACTTGCTTTGATGTGTTGCTCTTGTATGCATCATCTCTTGCCATGAGTAGCTTCATGTAGCCTTGTCATGCATCATACTTGGTTGAGCATCATGCCTTGTTCATGTGTGGTGTGTTTACCATGTTGTGTGCTTCTTCTCGATAGTTCCCATGTCGTTGCGATCGTGAGGATTCGTTCGTCTACGCTTGGTTCGTCTTCGTGGCTTCATCTTCTTCATGGACTCGTTCTTCTTCCTAGCGGGATTTCAGGCAAGATGACAGTCACCTTGGATCTCATTACTAGCATTGCTATGCTAGTTGCTTCATTCTACCGCTATGCCGCATTACCTACCACTTGCTATCAAGCCTCCCAAGTTGCCATGAACCTCTAACCTTTGTCACCCTTCCTAGCAAACCGTTGTATGGCTATGTTACCGCTTTTGCTCAGCCCCGCTTATAGCGTTGCTAGTTGTAGGTGAAGATGAAGATTGCTCCATGTTGGATTATGTTTATGTTGGGATATCACATTATCTCTTATATTATTAATGCATCTATATACTTGGTAAAGGGTGGAAGGCTCGGCCTTATGCCTGGTGTTTTGTTCCACTCTTGCCGCCCTAGTTTCCTTCATATCGGTATTATGTTCCTGGATTTTGCATCCCTAACGCAATTGGGTGATTTATGGGACCCCCGTGACAGTTCGCCTTGAATAAAACTCCTCCAGCAAGGCCCAACCTTGGTTTTACCATTTGCATACCACCTATACCTTTCCCTTGGGAGTAATTAACCTGAGGGTCATCTTTATTTAGCCCCCCCCCCCCGAGCCAATGCTTCTCTAAGTGTTGGCCCGAAACGACTAGACTGCGGGGCCACCTTGGGGAAACTTGAGGGCTGGTTTTACTCGTAGGATGTCTCATCCGGTGTTGCCCTGAGAACGAGATATGTGCAGCTCCTATCGGGATGTCGGCACGCCGGGAGGTCTTGGTCTTGTTTTACCATTGTCGAAATATCTTGTAACCGGGATTCCGAGACTGATCGGGTCTTCCCGGGAGAAGGAATATCCTTCATTGATCGTGAGAGCTTATCATGGGCTAAGTTGGGACACCCCTGCAGGGTTTGAACTTTCGAAAGCCGTGCCCGCGGTTATGTGGCAGATGGGAATTTGTTAATATCCGGTTGTAGTAAACTTGAAGTAAACTCTTCTAAAATACACCAACCGTGTGCGTAACCATGATGGTCTCTTTTCGGGGTTGTTCGAGAGGAGAACACGGTTTTTGAGTTATGTTTGACGTAAGTAGGAGTTCAGGATCACTTCTTGATCATCACTAGTTGACGACCGCTTGCTAAGCTCCTCTTCTTGCTCTTGCTTCGTAAGTTAGCCACCATATTTTGCTTAGTCGCTACTGCAACCTCACCACTTTACCCCTTCCTTTCCCATAAGCTTTGCTAGTCTTGATACCCATGGTAATGGGATTGCTGAGTCCTCGTGGCTCACAGATTACTACACCACCAGTTGCAGGTACAGGTTTTGCGATGATCATGACACGAGAGCGATGTTCACTTGTTTTGGAGTTCTTCTTCTTCTTCGTTGATCTTGGGTTAGGTTCCTGGTCGACAGCCTGGGCTAGCAGGGTGGATGTCGTTTGAGTTCCTGTTTATGTTTCATCCGTAGTGGCATGTTGATCTTGTATGTGATGTATTGTTGTATTCATGTGACATTGTATGTCTTGGTTGTATCCCCACTATTATGTAAAGTTGATGTAATGATATCCACCTTGCAAAAGCGTCTTCAAGATGCGCTTCTATCCTTGGTGGGACCTTCGAGTTCCTTTACGATAGGGTCGCATCTTGGGCGTGACAAGTTGGTATCAGAGCCTCGACCGACCTTAGGAGCCCCCTTGATTGATCGTGTAGTTTGGCCGTAGTTGAGTCTAGAAGAAAACAAAATTGGAGTCTAGTTATATCAGAGAGTAGGAATTCTTTGTACTCCTCTGCCCCTTCGTCGCTCTGGTAAGGAATCTTGACGTAGCTGTTTTGAACTACACCTCTTCCCCTTCAAATTTTGTCTTTAGGATCACACAGTTAGTTTTCATTCGTTGTCCATCCTCTTTTCAGTCCGGCGCACTTCTCTTCGAGATGTTTCGATCCTCTTTGTCTTTTGGGAGATCAATCCTCAACTCTTTTCAATCGATGGTGTTTCCCTGACAGAAGTTGTCCCTTGTTTTTTTCCCACCTGCCCACCCTTCTTCTTATTGGAACCGGAGTTTGTAATCGAGTATCCTTCCTACTCGTGTGAAGTCTTTGTTTTCTTTCTAAATCTTTTCAACCAGTGCTTTTCCCTTCAAGTTATTCGTTGGTTCCCTGTTCCAAGTTGCCTTTGTTTTCCCGCCCTCCTACCCCTTTTATTCTCGGAGTCTGAGCTTCTATTTGAGCAATCAATTTCATTCGTGCGGAGTATCTTCAGTCTTTCCTCAATTGTTTCAACCGGTGAATTCTCGTCTAGTGCATCAGTGTTCCTCTTGTTTTCTTTCCGGTGGATCCAAATTCAAGTTTTTCGTTGTCTGTCGTATTCTTTCCCTCAGCTTGAATATTTCCATCTAATCATTCGCCTCTCACCATTTAATCCTTCCGAAGTGCTGAAGACATCTCAAAAATCATGTTTGCATTCAATTATTTCGAGGTTGTCACCTCATTCAAATTTTTCAATCGTTCCGGTGCATCATTTCTCATTCGACAATCCTTTCCAAAGGTGTTTCTTTTCAGTGGGCCCATAACCCACAGGTCTTTTCCCAGGATCTTACCTGACTCTTCTAATTTTTCGGAGCTATTCTCAAATTCTTTTTGAAGTTTGACGTAAGTATGAATTTCATCAATCAGATGCCTTCTCCAAGATCGCTTTCAAAATTCTTTCATGTTCGAGTCAATCTTTCCTCTTTTCATTCTCCTCGAGTATTTCAACAATTTTGATGTTGTTTCTCATCGTCATTCTCAACATTTGAAGATCGAAGAAGAATTTCTCTTAAATCTTACCCGTTCTCCCAGAGATTCGTGGTGCTAGCTCGTTATTATCCCATCTAATTGTTTCCAGTCGTGTAATTCTTTTTATCCATCTGGAGTATTTCAGGAGTTGTGTTCTCTCTCGGTTATCCGGAGGTCATCTTTTCGGAATATTTCTTCGCTCTAAGTTTTCAAATACATTCTCCAATTATTCTATATCCGTGCCCTTTTGTTTGTCTCAATATTCTTCGGGTGCTTCGTTCCAGTATTCTTCAATCAGTTCGCGATCTCTTCGCTCTCTTTTCTCTAAATTCCCTCATGTATCTTCGTTCATCTTCTAATTCGTTCCGGAGATTCGTTCTCTTCTCTTCGTTCATTTACTTTTTCACGGTGGTTCGTTGAAGATTCCTTTTCCGTCCTCATCATATCAATTCATTCGTTCTTTTCTATCCTACTGGTGGTTCATGAAGATTTTCCCAAGTGTTGCGGTATATCTTCCCTTAATCTTTTCCCAATGTGAATAAGTTGTATGCAATCCATTGTTTCTCATCAATTTATTGGTGGAGGATCAGCATAACATAATTCTTATTCTTCTTTCATCAAGTTGATTTATCTCTTCTTTTCGGAGATTGTTCTTGATGAATAATATCTTGATTCCAAGTTGTTCATCTTTTCTCTTCCGGAGTCCCTAGTCTTCTCGCTTGACTCGTCGCGTAGCCCCATCTAAATCATCGTAAGGCTTTAATCTTATTCTTTCATCCTTCAGTTGTTATCTCATAATCCTTTTGCTACCGGAGTTCTTCATGATTTAATTCATTCTTCAAGTGTTCATCAAGATTATTTTGGAGGAGCTCAAGTATCTTTCTTCTTGCATCGCAAAGTGCAAGTAATTCTCCGTATTCTTTTGAAGTGGAGTTTTGCATTTCTTCGTCCCTCTCAGCTATTCAATCTTTTTCGCTTGGGGTTGGTTATCACCTCATAATTTTGAGATGTTTTCCATAAGTCCACAACAAGCTAATTCTTTTTTTGTTGATTTTCTCAACAACTCCGTTCAATCCTTTCTTCTAAGGTTGCTTTCTATTTCATTCATGATAGAAGATGTTGTCTTCTTCTCCGTTCTTTTCATTCAACTTTTTCAAGTTTTTTTTCCGGAGGCTTTGTGTCGTTCCTCAAGCCAAGTATCATTCCATCTTATCAAGTTAATGTTCTATTCTTTCCCTTGTGGTTCCAGAGTTATTCCATTCTTATCTTGCTCTAGCCGGAGTGATGCATAAATTCTTTCGTTCTTATTCCTTGGCTATCTTGTTCTAACCGGAGTGGTTTCAGAGTCTATCTCGTTCCTCGAGCTTTTGGTTCTCAACATAATCGTTATTCCTCTTTTTCTACCTGAGTTTTCTCGATTTTTTTCTTCTCTCTTCAGCTCTCGTTTCACCTCACCCCTTTTTCTCTTCCGTCTCGGTCCTAAGATCTTGGGACGAGATCTCTTGTTAGTAAAGGAGAGTTGTAACGCCTCGGATTTGATGCGCCAGGTGTCTTCCAGTTATTCGCCGTTGTTGCCATGTCATTTGCTTGCGTGTTGCATTTTGCCATGTCATCATGTGCATCTCATTTTGCATACATGTTCGTCTCTTGCATCCGAGCATTTTGCCCGTTGTCCGTTTTGCAATCCGACACTCCTATGTCCTCCGGCGTTCCCCTTTTGCCTCTTTTCGTGTGCGGGTGTTAGACTTTCTTGGAATGGCCCGAGATTTGCCAAGAGGCCTTGGTATAGCACCGGTAGACCGCCTGTCAAGTTTCGTGCCATTTGGAGGTCGTTTGATACTCCAACGGTTAACCGGGTATCCGCAAAAGCCTCTTTTGTGTGCAGCCCAACACCCCTCCAAAACAGCCCAATAACCCATCTAAGTCATCTCCATGTCCTCCGGCGTCGGATCACGATCCCGTGGCCGAAAACCGCACTCTATTTGGACACTCCTACCTCCTCCTACCTATAAATATACCCCTCTCCCCCGAAATCGCGGATGAAACCCTAGTCTTCTTTCCCTCGCGCCGCCGGACACTTCCCCACCACCGACGGACATGTCCGCCGCCAGCCACCTCACTCCGGCCAATCCCGGCCCACCACCTTAGCGCCGCCGCCTCCCTCAGCCAACCCCGCACCGCCAAGTGGTGCGCCGGCCTCATCACTCCTCCCCGCACCCGCCGCGGCCCGCCGGGGCCCGGACCGGGCCCTCCCAGCCCGCGCGCCCGAGCCTGCCGCCGCCCGCTGGCGCCTGAGCCCGCGGCTCGCCGCCCTGCCAGACCCCGCTCCGCCGCCCGCCGACCCCGACGCCTGTGCGCCACCTGGCCCCACCGCCGTGCACCCCCGCGCGCCCCTCGTCGGCCGTCGACCGCGCCCGTTCCCCGCCGGCGCCTCCCCGCCGCCCGCTGGCCTCCCCTCGCCGCCGGCCCCCGTGAAGCTCGTCGGAGCTCGTCGGCCGCCTCCTGGCTCCAGCCCTCCTCGCCGGCCGCCTCCCGGCTCCAGCCCTCCTCGCCGGCCTTCCCCGCACCCGGATCTGGCGAGCCGCTGCCCAGATCCGGCCGGCCCCGACTCCCTCCGGTGGCGCCCCGTCCTCCGACCGCCCCGGCGTCGTCCTCGCCGCCGTCGCCGGCGTTGACTCCGCGCCGGGACACCTCCGTCCCGATCCGGCCTCATCCCCCGATCCAAACAGTACACCTGCACGGCTCCGTCCCGATTTCGCGAGGTGGTTAATCTCTTCCAAGTCCTTGAAATTCATCATTATATGTCCATGTTCATCGCATCATATCTTCACGCATGCTGCTCCGTTTTGTGCATGCAGTATATCAGAATGTTCATCTAGTTGTGCTCTTTATTTTGTTCGATTGTGCCATATTCATTAGAGTTCATCTTGATGCCCTAATCATCATTGAAAGAGTGCTATATAATGTTGTCTGCTATAACTTATCAAAACATGCTCATTTGTCATTTTTGCATCTTTTTGTGCAATTTTCTTTTGAGCATGAAGTCTACATGTGTTATGAGCTACAACATGCCATCTTCGTTGTGATGCAACACATTCTTTATGATATGCCATGTATCAATTGTTTCAAGCTTGCAAAGTATCCTCCGTGATGTTGCTGATTTCAGTGACTGAAAATTTCACCGTCATTTTCCTGCTGTTATTTTCATGTCATGTATGCATGTTACTACAGTGAGATCCATGCCTCTTTTGAGTATGTTCAGTAATGATGTTTTGGACATATGGTTATGCTCTATCCATCCATGCTCCTGTTTGTATTTATAGAGTGCTCTAGCATGTCTTGATCTTGCTCTACTTTTTCTATAAAATGTTCCTGGAAGATTGTTTACATGTCAATCAATTTTGCCAAGATTGTTATAGTTGATCCTTGCATGCTATGAACTTGCTCTTGCCATTTTTAGCTTCATGAACATGTCACCTTGCTGTAGGTATGCTTATCTTGTCATGAAATGCTTTGTGATGAGTGTTTCAAGCTCGCAAAGTTGCCTTCATAATACTGTTTATGCCATGCTCAGTTTTGCTACCAAGTCTGAATCTGTTTACGAAACTTGCTATGATTACATGGGTGTCATCTTATCTTCTGTGCCTGTTTGGCTCATGATCAGTAAGGGACTTTTGTTAAATGCAATTAGTAGATTCATTCTACGCCTTTGGTTGCCATGATCTGTTCCTGTATCATGCTATTTGATAGCTCTAAACTTTGCAACCTGATGTTATTTCTGCCATGACCTGTGAATTCTGTCAAGTCTGTGAACCTGTTATTATTTGAAATTTTGCCATGTCCTTTTGAGCATGTTCTAGTAGTTTCTGGAGATAGCTCAGTGTTCATGTTTTGTTATGCTTTACCTGTACATCATGTCCGTGCCTTTTGTTTTCACGTTGAGATACTGTAGCATGTTGGTTTGGTGCTTGCTAAATGCCTAGTTGTTGTTTTGGACAGCAAGCCCTTTAAACTTGCTTCATGTGTATGTGTTGAACCGTTGCTCCATTTTGAGTGTGCTCTACATGAAACTTGCTTAGTTTTGCGTGTAGTTTCATGTTACCTTGTTGATTCCATGTTTTGAGTGTGTTTGCTCGATGTTTGAATGCATTTTGCATCAATGTCATGTTTAACTTGTTTTGCTCATATCTTCTAGGCCGTAGCTCCGAATCTAATGAATTTTATATGTAACTTGACTAGAATTTCATGTAGATCATCCTAGTGCATCTTAATTTGCTGTTTAACAACTTGAACATAAGGTTTATTCAGACCTGGACTAATTTCGAAATTTGCATATGAGGACTTACCGGAGTTGTTATATGTTGTTTCCGGCCTCATTTAAACTTGCTTTGATGTGTTGCTCTTGTATGCATCATCTCTTGCCATGAGTAGCTTCATGTAGCCTTGTCATGCATCATACTTGGTTGAGCATCATGCCTTGTTCATGTGTGGTGTGTTTACCATGTTGTGTGCTTCTTCTCGATAGTTCCCGTGTTGTTGCGATCGTGAGGATTCGTTCGTCTACGCTTGGTTCGTCTTCGTGGCTTCATCTTCTTCATGGACTCGTTCTTCTTCCTAGCGGGATTTCAGGCAAGATGACCGTCACCTTGGATCTCAGTACTATCTTTGCTATGCTAGTTGCTTCGTTCTACCGCTATGCTGTGTTACCTACCACTTGCTATCAAGCCTCCCAAGTTGCCATGAACCTCTAACCTTTGTCACCCTTCCTAGCAAACCGTTGTATGGCTATGTTACCGCTTTTGCTTAGCCCCTCTTATAGCATTGCTAGTTGCAGGTGAAGATGAAGATTGCTCCATGTTGGATTATGTTTATGTTGGGATATCACATTATCTCTTAAATTATTAATGCATCTATATACTTGGTAAAGGGTGGAAGGCTCGGACTTATGCCTGGTGTTTTGTTCCACTCTTGCCGCCCTAGTTTCCGTCATATCGGTATTATGTTCCGAGATTTTGCGTCCCTAACGCGGTTGGGTGATTTATGGGACCCCCTTGACAGTTCGCCTTAAATAAAACTCCTCCAGCAAGGCCCAACCTTGGTTTTACCATTTGCCTACCACCTATACCTTTCCATTGGGAGTAATTAACCCGAGGGTCATCTTTATTTAGCCCCCCCGGGCCAATGCTTCTCTAAGTGTTGGCCCGAAACGAGTAGACTGCGGGGCCACCTTGGGGAAACTTGAGGGCTGGTTTTACTCGTAGGATGTCTCATCCGGTGTTGTCCCGAGAACGAGATATGTGCAGCTCCTGTCGGGATGTCGGCACGCCGGAGGTCTTGCTGGTCTTGTTTTACCATTGTCGAAATGTCTTGTAACCGGGATTCCGAGACAGATCGGGGCTTCCCGGGAGAAGGAATATCCTTCGTTGATCGCGAGAGCTTATCATGGGCTAAGTTGGGACACCCCTGCAGGGTTTGAACTTTCGAAAGTCGTGCCCGCGGTTATGTGGCAGATGGGAATTTGTTAATATCCGGTTGTAGTAAACTTGAAGTAAACTCTTCTAAAATACACCAACCGTGTGCGTAACCGTGATGGTCTCTTTTCGGGGTTGTTCGAGAGGAGAACACGGTTTTTGCGTTATGTTTGACGTAAGTAGGAGTTCAGGATCACTTCTTGATCATTACTAGTTCACGACCGCTTGCTAAGCTCCTCTTCTCGCTCTTGCTTCGTAAGTTAGCCACCATATTTTGCTTAGTCGCTGCTGCAACCTCACCACTTTACCCCTTCCTTTCCCATAAGCTTTGCTAGTCATGATACCCATGGTAATGGGATTGCTGAGTCCTCGTGGCTCACAGATTACTGCACCACCAGTTGGAGGTACAGGTTTTGCGATGATCATGATGCGAGAGCGATGTTCACTTGTTTTGGAGTTCTTCTTCTTATTCTTCATTGATCTTGGGTTAGGTTCCTGGTCGGCAGCCTGGGCTAGCAGGGTGGATATCGTTTGAGTTCCTGTTTATGTTTCATCCGTAGTCGGATGTTGATCTTGTATGTGATGTATTGGTGTATCCATGTGACATTGTATGTCTTGGTTGTATCCCCACTATTATGTAAAGTTGATGTAATGATATCCACCTTGCAAAAGCGTCTTCAAGATGCGCATCTATCCTTGGTGGGACCTTTGAGTTCCTTTACGATAGGGTCGCATCTTGGGGGTGACAAGTTGGTATCAGAGCCTCGACCGACCTTAGGAGCCCCCTTGATTGATCATGTAGTTTGGTCGTACTTGAGTCTAGAAGAAATTATTATTTTTGAGTCTAGTTATATCGGAGAGTAGGAATTCTTTTTACTCCTCTGCCCCTTCGTCGCTCTGGTAAGGAATCTTGACGTAGGTGTTTTGAACTACACCTCTTCCCCTTCAAATTTTTTCTTTAGGATCACGCGGTTAGTTTTTGTTCGTTGTCCATCCTCTTTTCAATCCGGCACACTTCTCTTCGAGATGTTTCGATCCTCTTTGTCTTTTGGGAGATCAATCCTTAGCTCTTTTCAATCGATGGTGTTTCCCTGACTGAAGTTGTCCCTTGTTTTTTTTCCACCCTGTCGTGGAATTGTCACGGCAGATGTCCTAGTGTGAGGACTTAGTCGTGAGGCCAACGCATCTATGTGGTAGCTTGAGAGGGGTTGACCGGAATCGAGAGACGCAACACAAGACAAGGATTTAGACAGCTTCGGGCCCCAGGAAACATCATCCGGTAATAACCCTACATGTTGTTTGTGGCTAGATCTCATTATGCTCATGAGAAAGTCGCCGCATAAGCCGGCTCCCCCTTTGTGTCCAGCCCTAGATATTGTTTCTTGTTGCTTGTCCCTCTTGGGGAGCCCTGCCCCTCCTTATATAAGTTGAAGGGATGGGTTACATGACTAGTCCTAGTAGGATTAGGATTACTCTATTACAAGTGGTGTCCTAGTCTTGCTTCCTTTGTAGGAGAATATTCGTTATGCCTTTCCTCTTAAGCCGGCCCATCATAGCATGAGCCGGCCTACTGGGCCTTGGGCCTAGTCTTCTATGTGACCCGCCGTCGGGGGCATCCGTGAGTCGTCTGACCAGTGAGCCGCCAGACCCGTGAGTCGCCAGTCCTCCAGCGGGTCATCGGTGAAGCGCCAAGTCCGGTCGGGTCATACCGCGGGGTATATCCCCGACATTAGCCCCCAGTTTAATTTGGATTTATCCATGTTAAACTGATCCTATAAAACAAACACAAGAACAACTTTGACAGATTGTGTTCTGGTTAAAAATTCTTGTATGCCGGCACCTGGTCATCCTTAATTCCTTGTGCTCCGGGTTAAATATTCTCCTGAGACGGGACCTGATTATCCTTAAGTCCAATTGTCATTTCCTTCATCTAGAAAATCCGGGTCAAATAAGCTAGCTTCATACTCAATTTGCTGATGTTGGTTTCTCACAGAAAAATATTGTGAAGAATAATCCACTTGAGTCGGCTTCCAAGGCGCCGGGTTAAATAATTTTGGTCTTCAAATACTCATCTGATATTCAGCCGGCTTGAAGATGTAAAACTTGCCGGTTTATCATTACCAAAAACTGCCGGATTATAAAACAAATGATGCCGGGTCATAATTGTTGTTGACACCGGTTTATGTAACTGATCCTCCTGATTTGCTCAAAACTGATAATTTGAAGATTTTTCTCCCTTATATCCATATTACCTGTAGCCCCCAAGTCTTGAGCAGAACAAAGTGATGGTTTAAGACTTGCTCCAATAAATGTTGCAACCTTGAAGAAATCCGGTTTATTCATCTCAATCATATAAACTGAATATTCCACACATGTAGCCCCCAAGTGCCGGGTTGTCATGCTTGCAGCAACCTGGGACTTTTGAATTGCTTTATGCTCATGAAAACTTCAACCAGTGTAGCCCCCAAGGGCCGGGTCATTATGCAATAACTAGATCATTGTTGGCGCGCGTTGCAGCGCCCATGCATTTCTTCAGGATAATGGTAGAAAATTCGTAAATATATGATGAAATAAAATATGGATTTTAAATACTCCCTCCGTCCAATAATATAAGATGTTATTTGAGGCAGTACAAAATAAGTTGCTTGGATTTAAGGGCAACAAACTAAATATTCAGGTTAGCAAAACAGAGCACTGGTACTTGTTTTAGCAATGTAATGTGTGTACTGCAGTTGTAGGATCAGACACTAAATTCTTATTCTAACCAGCTAGGAGTTTTACCTACACCATCAGGTTGTAAGGTAAAAGGACAACTCTAAAGCTGATGTACGATCAACCTTAAACAATCTCCCTAAGAACTCAAATCATAGACACCCATCAACTTGTTTGATCTTCGTTTTCCCTATTTTTTTTAGCATAGCTCGTTGTTCTTGCCCATCATACGCCACGCTTGGTTCTTGGTTTCACATCTTATTGGCAGTTTATCAACTCATCATTTGGTTACCCTTGGTCCTCGCTGATGCACTAATTTGTTCTGTTTCATAATTGGTAGAAACAAATATATTAAAAAGGGATGATAAATTGCTGAAAGTAAAGTGGTTTTATTTATTCTATACCAGACAATTATATTGAGCAACAGACTATTGCAAACCATTATATTGCAGACCACAAAGGGAAACATCTCACTGAAGTTTCTAAACTACATAAAAATGCTTTTTGTTGTACTGCTCTCATAAAAATAACTTTGTGTCAGCATCTACATGTTTTACTTTAGTAGATTAGTGTAGAAGGATTTTTCTAAAATGTAGAAACATAATCCACATGCATCATATGTCGCAGAAGGGGTATGTCTGCAGTCCAGCACCTTTATGCTATTACTTGGTCATATATGTTATAAGTGAATTGTGCAAAACGTTATAGTCGAAGTTGGTCCTCATGGAACCCACATGACCAAACAAAAATGCAGGGTAATAATACAGTTGCCTTGAGCATTCGACATCATTTTTTATCATCGGCTAGCTCTATGGCTTAATTCATAGCAAAGTGAACTCCACAAAGACCAGGCTTATCAGTGGTGCCTCCCGTTCTTAGTCTTGAATCCAGTAGCATGTTGCATCTACACTAATTGAATCCACCAATTTCCAGAAGTTATAAAGCTTGAGATTGATATATATTATGGCTAACTCTACACTGATATTATGGTACCTACATTTTTCTTGTGAAAAGTAGGAGTGTACAGGAAAATAAGCTAGCTTATCCCTACCAGAGTAATGGCACGTCATAACCTGAAGGCAAGTATTTACTTGAGATAATCGATTGAACCCCTTTTTCGTAGTTGATAGTAAGGTAATTTTTCGTCGTAGAAGAAATACATATACACATCGAGTTGATAGTCTTCTAGCTCATCGCTCTCCTGACATTGACCAGAGCTCACCAGTTTTTTTCCAGAAAATTCAACACTCCAAGAACTGAAATTTTAAGTTATCTAAGAACTCTTTTAGAGGAATATCACTCTGAATTGCCTTGGATCCATACAGTTAAAAAGGTGTACCTCGAAAGAAGAGCTTCCTAGTCGGCTCCATTTAGATATAATGGTTCATGGTCGAGGACTTGTTGCACGACTCACCCGATGATCTTCTCCATAACTGCCATTATTTTCGTTGCTGACCTCTCATTGTATGCACAGCTACTGTTTTTCCTTGTGGTTTAGTGCTGCCCTGCCCAGATACAAATATCCTCAACTTGTATTAAGAGAAGACCTAATTGAAAGCGGAAGAAGGGAAGGTGTACCTGGAAGTTAGGAGATAAATTTTAAGATGTGAAACAGTCCTGTTCCCAATGTAAACCCCACAGAAATTCTTTTTTTAGCACAAAATCCTACAGAAATTCTGAAACAACAAGAGAACAAGTATGAGTATCAAATATTTGGCACTCACTAACAATAATACCCTTTGGATAAATAATTAGAAAACAAAGAGAGATCTAATTATAATTCTTCAAGCAATGCTAATCTTTTACCTTGTGTTTCCTCTAGAATCTTAACAATAAGCAGGAACTAATCACCTTGTCATCCAAGGTTCCATCTACTCCTGATTGTTCCGGGTAGCAGTTACAGGCAATCAACGAATGGCAGTATGATGCCTATGACATGGGTAGATCAGCACAAGATGGAGGTTGAAATAAAGCTGGAGACCTACAGAGGGATAGATGAGTACTCCTCCTTGGCGGTGTGCCGGCGCTGTTTAAGGGCGGAAGGGTGACGTCCATCTTTGACAACAGTTGCACTTGGCAAACAGCCGGCCGCCGGGCGAGCTGACGTCTCTGGCGCCGCTGCTCGTCGTGAGGAACGCCACACTTCTCCTGGTCTTCACGCGCTCGTCCATTAGCCCTACATGGCGGCGGCGCACATAGTTCACGAGCGGAGAAGGATCGAGGGGAGGCAGATGGGTGGATCGCCAGTGGACGCCGTCGCGGCCATAAATCACCTCTCTCTCTGACCTAGGGCGAGAATGGGAGTGGTCAGGGCAGCGGAGCGGGTCGGGGTGCGCGAATGGGGTTAGGTGGTATAAGGTGGACATGGAGCACAATCATCACCGCTCGTTCGGGATCGAACGTTAACTAGTAGCAGTGAATCAGAGGCATCCGATTCAGCCCCTGGAATAGCAGGCCAAGGACAACCGGCCCAAGAGCAGCCCGTGTGGTCGGGAATGATGCATCGGACGACCAACAATGACCGTGACGCGGGATCCAACGGCCAAAACGAATGGATGCGTGAGAGAGCAAGGATTAGGTGCGGTTATACTGTCCTTAATGAGCAGGGACTTTGTAGATATAACCATGTAAGTTTGAACAGCAATGTGTAGCCCCCAAGGGCCGGCTTAGTAAGATAATACTGAGTTGGGACTTTGTATATAATTGATAATAGCATCATATAATATAGTCTCCACCATGGGGCTTGAACCCACGTCCACAAGGTTAAGAGCTTTGTACTCCACCAACTGAATAGTGGACCGTTCAATATAATGGATTAATGCTTGTGTACCTTGAATTTTTGACAGGAGCAATTGGTATCCCCCAAGGGCCAACTCATTTAGAATGTGATGAGTCGGGTCTTCAATAAGTTGAGCAAAAAATGACTTTGCATTAGCCCCCAAGTGCCATGGTGCATGCTGGCAGTGACATGGGACTTGTATATTCGATGTAATCTCGATTTGAACAATGTAGCCCCCAAGTGTCGGTTCGTAAGCCTGCAGCGACTCGGGACTATTTCCTCCATTGTAAAATAAATCATGCCCATTGATAAAAATAATAGGCATTGCGCTAAAGCGACTTTGAAAACCTTAATCATAACACTGGTTATTGATAATCACAATAGAGATCCAGCCATGTTGGCTATTCAAGATTTGAATAATATAATCCGGTATGAAAACCTCAATCATTCAATATCATCATGAAAATCCAGCCAGTTTTGGCTATTAAAGATTTGAATACCTCATCGGTTGACAAGTAAATCCGGAGTTTAATACCTGGCGGCTCTTGGCTGATGACGACTTAATGCGTATTCATTGTAAGCCGGAATTTTTGTAACCCAGTGGCCTATAGCCCTTGAGAAAATCAATAATTGATAACCCTTTTGAGACACCAATTTCAGTGATGAGCTTGGACTGAAGCATTTATATAAGTCATAGTTCTGCAAATTCTACACAGAGTTTAAACAACATATGCCCTGGCGACTTAACGTCAAGAGCCAGGGCGGGTAACCACCCAAATGTAGTCTTACCCTACACACAAGTAGATCACAAGAACCCTTGGCGGTTTGCCGCAGGGCGGGTCATAATACCTCACATATAACCACTGCGATATTGAATTTGTACTGTCGATTTACATGACCTATGCAGTAAGGGTGATAACCCAATCCTTACAAGCCAATGCTTCCACATAGATGATGATTGTCATAAGCTGGCGACTTATAGTCAAAAGTCAAGCCGGGTTAAGCATAAAACACTTATATACATTTGAGATATAATCCAAAAAAGGTTTCAAGTCAAACCCAAAATTGTTCGCAAAAAAGACTTAAAAAATTTAATACTTCTGATTCGTATACGATCAAAAAACCGTTCCAAAGGGGTTGAGCTAAGATACGAATACGATCATATAGCCCCAGTGGCTTTGGCGTTGCCGATCAAGAGGGTACCGACAGCTATGTTCTCTTTGGTTCGAATACGACCTATGTTTGAACAGGAAGCCCCCAAATGACCTTGAGAGTTGTTTAACGACGTTGATTCGAATACGATCCACGTCGGACCCAAAAGAGGTTAAGCTATGATTCGGATACGATCAAGAAGCCCCCTAGTCAGTTTGGCAGCGTGCCGATCAAAAGGGTTTCGACAGGTATGTTCTTTTTGGTTCGAATATGACCTATGTTTGAACAGGAAGCCCCCAAGTGACCATATATTAGCATTGCACCGATCAAGAGGGTACCGACAGCTATGCTCGATGAGCAGGAAGCCCCCAAGTGACCATAATAAGATAAGCCGTAAGGCAGGATACCTATGTTTGAACCGCGCATCATGGCAGCAAGTTCTTTTTGGCAACCTTTAATTTTTCTTAGAACTCGAACTTGCAAGAGATTAATTCTTTTTGAATCGGAACTTTAAACCGGATTTGAAAGCTTCAAAAATTTGTGAGGGACAAATTTACCTTGAGCCGGATTTTGAACCGGATTTGAGAGCTTCAAAAATTTGTGAGGGACAAATTTACCCTGGGCCGGCTTTTGAACCGGATTTGAGAGCTTCAGTGCTTTGTGGGAGAAAGATGTCTCTTGAACCGGATTTTAAACCAGAGTCCTTATTTTGAGCCAGAAATCTTCTGACGGCTTTTAAACTTTCATAGATCTATGTCACGCCCAAGATGCGACCCTATCCTAAAGGAACTCGAAGGTCCCACCAAGGATAGAAGCGCATCTTGAAGACGCTTTTGCAAGGTGGATATCATTACATCAAAATTACATAATAGTGGGGATACATACATAAGGCATACAATGCCACACGAATACAACATCATCTTACATAAGAGCACCATCCGGCTATGGATGAAACACAAACAGAAACTCAAACAACATCCACCCTGCTAGCCCAGGCTGCCGACCTGGAACCTATCCCCTGATCGAAGAAGAAGCAGAAGAAGAACTCCAAAACAAGCAAACATCGCTCTCGCGTCATGATCATCGCATAACCTGTACCTGCAACTGTTGTTGTAGTAATCTGTGAGCCACGAGGACTCAGCAATCCCATTACCATGGGTATCAAGACTAGCAAAGCTTAATGGGAAAGGAATGGGTAAAGTGGTGAGGTTGCAGCAGCGACCAAGCATGATATGGTGGCTAACATACGCAAATAAGAGCGAGAAGAGAAGCAAAGGAACGGTCGTCAACTAGTAATGATCAAGAGGTGATCCTGAACTCCTACTTACGTCAAACATAACCCAAAGACCGTGTTCACTTCCCGGACTCCGCCGAGAAGAGACCATCACGGCTACACACGCGGTTGATGCGTTTTAGTTCGGATCTGGTGTCAAGTTATCTACAACCGGACATTAACAAATTCCCATCTGCCACATAACCGTGGGCACGGCTTTCGAAAGTTTATACCCTGCAGGGGTGTCCCAACTTAGCCCATGATAAGCTCTCGCGATCAACGAAGGATATACCTTCTCCCAGGAAGACCCGATCAGTCTCGGAATCCCGGTTTACAAGACATTTCGACAATGGTAAAACAAGACCAGCAAAGCCGCCCGATGTGCCGACAAATCCCGATAGGAGCTGCACATATCTCGTTCTCAGGGCACACCGGATGAGCAAGACGACCGGTTGGCATAGACCCTGGTTGCCCAGGGGGCGCCGGACATCACTCAGGTTGGACCAACACTCGAAGGAGCACTGGCCCGGGGGGGTAAAATGAAGATGACCCTCGGGCTCCGGAAACCCAAGGGAACAAAGGGGCTAGGTGAGGCAAATGGTAAAACCAAGGTTGGGCCTTGCTGGAGGAGTTTTTTTCAAAGCGAACTGTCAAGGGGGTCCCATAAATCACCCGACCGCGTAAGGAACGCAAAATCCGGGAACATAATACCGGTATGACGGAAACTAGGGCGGCAAGAGTGGAACAAAACACCAGGCATAAGGCCGAGCCTTCCACCCTTTACCAAATATATAGATGCATTAATAATATAAGAGATATTGTGATATCCCAAACATAACCCTGTCCACCATGGAGCAATCTTCAACTTCACCTGCAACTAACCACGCTATAAGAGGGGCTGAGCAAAGCGGTAACATAGCCAAACAACGGTTTTCTAGGAAGGGTGAAAAGGTTAGAGGCTGACATGGCAATATGGGAGGCTTGAAGAACAAGTGATAGGTAGCGCAGCAAAGCGATAGAACGAAGCAACTAGCAAAGCAATGATAGTAATGAGATCCAAGGTGACGGTCATCTTGCCTGAAATCCCGCTAGGAAGAAGAACGAGTCCATGAAGAAGACGAACGGGAGTAGTCAAACGAATCCTCACAATCGCAACATTACCGGAACTAAGAAGCAACACCGGAAAGAAACAAACAACATGGTAAATGCACAAGCATAAACATGGCATGATGCACAACCAAGTATGATGCATGTCCGGTTTAATTAGGCATGGCATGACAATATGCACAAACAACACTACAAGTTAAGTGGAAAGTGGACCATGGCAAGAGGTGAAGCATATAAAAACTACCTATCTAGGCAAGTTTAAATGAGGCCTGAACAACAAACAATAATTCCTGAAAATCCTCATGAGCATATTTTAGATTCGGTACTGTTCTGCCCTAAACCATATTTTAAGGTTGTTAAACAGGAAAATAAAGTGGACCATGTTAAACTAGGAATTTTTCCACCCCATTTACATATAAAGTTTATTTAAAATGGAGCAACGGTTATTTAGTTATGAATTAAATCATTTTAACATGGCATTTAAGCAAATTAATGCAAATAGCAATTTAACCATTTTAAACATGGATGAAAATAGCAGATTATGAAACTAGATGAAATTCTAAGCACTTTACATGTATAAAACATATTAATCCGATGCACTATTGATGAGTTATTAAATGCATGAAGATGAGGGTCTTTTCTGTAAAACTGTAGTTCCCTGGATAATAGAGGAAATCGCAGCGCAGGAAAAAACAACACGGGCCGAATCTGGCTGGGCCAACAATGCACAGGAGGGGCTGGGGGTGGCCTCACCATGGGCTCTGGCCCAGTCGGTGCTGCGGTTTGGGGAGGCCGGGCTGGATCTGGCGAAGGAAGGAGCTGCTGGGCCTCGGTCAACGCGAGGGAGGCAGGGGCGCGCTGAAGCAGGCGAGCAGAGGCGCGGCGAGGGACTTGGTGGAGCGACGAGGGCCGGGCGGAGGCGGTCGGATCCAAGGCGGGGGAGGCACGGGGATGGCGGATCCGGTGGCGGCGAAGATCTCTCCGGCGAGGCAGGGACTCGTCCTCGTCCTCGAGTGCTCGCAGAAGCAGGGGAGGCGGAGACGGGATGCAGGGGAGCGGCAGCGGCGAACTTGGTGCTCGGGGCGACCTCCGACGACGCGTGGACAGCTGGGATGGATGACGGGGCGCGAATCTGGTCCCCGTAGGTGGGTCTGGACGCTGGTGCCGGACGAGCTCGAGCTCCGGGCGCCATGGCGTCGTTGTTCCTATCCAGGACAAGAGAGGAAGAGCAGGGGGTCAGAGAGAGAGATGGAGAGCGTAGGGAAGGAGAAGCAGAGGGATGAGGGAGAGGCCTGGAGCGGCTGCTGGTCACTGGAGCAGCGCGGTAGCGAGGCCATGGAGGTGCAGGCGACGGTGAGGAGGCGCTCGAGGTCGGAGGCGCACGGTCGCGGGGATGGATCGAGGAGCTTGGCTGAGAGCGAGGTGGATCGAGGAGGAGATGGATTTGGTTGGCTGGTGACTGAAATCGATGAGGAGGGGATCAGGAGCTTCGCGCGTTGGCTCGGGTTCGATCCCGAGGAAGGAGGAGGCTGGTCGATGGATGGATTGGGCAGGAGATGAAAACGAGGAGGTGGCGGCGGATGGGACGGATAGAATGGATGGGACGGATAGAGCTAGGGTTTGACTACTTAAATAGCTAGGTGGACTAGTTTAGGGGTAAAACGGACCCTCCGATTAAAATTGGACGGTCGAGAAAAATAGGTTAGGAAGTCCAAACACTGAACCGATGATATTTTAGGGATGTTTGGGGATCATTCGGATCCATTGGCAACGACTGCTCGGTTCGGGTTCGGGTAAGTTTCGGACACGCACACGAGGGGTCTGAGAGAGGTCAACGAGGACAAGGGCCTGACAAAAATGACAACGGAGGCAAAGAGAGAAAGGGCAACTGCAAACGGCTACGAGTTTTATGAAAACATGCAGATGCAATGGGCATGATGCTATGAGATGAGATGCATGACATGAACACAATGCAAAAAACAAAAGACAAAACCCAACCACGGAGGAAATAACATATCGCATCTCCGGAAAAGGCAAGAGTTGGAGTTACGAATATGGAAAGTTGTATCCGGGGCGTTACAATCTAGTAGTAATCTCCGAGGCCCGGGTTATTTTTCCCTTCAATGACCCGGAGTTCTTGAATTCATTGAAACCGGCTAATTTTGCTGAGTCATACCATTGTAGCCCCCGAGTCTCAAGACAACTCGAGGAGTTGGCTTGAGATTCTCCATATTTGACCATAGCAGAAGGTATACATCATTGGCATTGATAGCGCGATTTGAATCCACAGAAGGTTGAGGTGACTACGGCGGGTTATAAATGATCCCGTATGAGCCGTGTCAGCAACTCGGCCAATGGTTCCTTCCAACTGGCTGTTTGAAGTTAACCAAACTGTAGTGGCGGCGACTTGTGCACCTGCCCATTGAACAATCCAGTGTAGACGGCGGCTGATAATATATGATAATTCGCCTCTAATTTGTTGGAATAAAACCGGGCTTCCCAAGTAGTGACTTACTCATACTCAATAAACAGCTCATCCAGACAAGTGCGGCTCGGTGTGTCAATGTAGACCAGGCCGCGAGAGATAGACGATAAAGACGACCGCAACATCTGAGGCGGCACAGACAGATGAACCGACCGTGGTGTTGTAAGCCGGTGCGGACAGACAAGTTGTCCTCCTTGATATAAGTCGGCGTGGTCGCGAGAGACGGCCATGGTGTTGTAAGCCGGTGCGGGAGTCCGTTGAGTAACGATGACCACCTGTGCCAAAAGATGTTGGCATGCCTCCATCTCCGCGGTATAATATCACTTTTTGTCATAAATAATTGCCATGCATAAACAGTATTGCAAACCAAGGCAAAGATAAACTTGTTCTTTGACAACGACATGTGCTTAATAAAACAAACTTGGATGGATATCACCTGATTTGTTTGGACAATGGATGATCTGTTTATCGTGACAGAGGTGGCTCAGGCAGACCAGCGACTCAATATAGTTCCGGCGGCTCAGGTAGACCGGCGACTTAATATAACCCCGACGGCTCAAAGCGGCAAGGGCGGCTCAATGCGCACACCTGTTCCATCAGTAAGCGGGCGCAGACGCCGGTGCGTGATGGTGCTGACGTACACTTCATAGGCACAATATGACCCCACCTTTGCTACACATAAAAATATACAGACCAAAGTAATTGTTCTTTGATGAAAACAATATGTGCTGATAAAAGAAACTTAGATGGATATAACCTGAATTTTGTGCGGTCGACGGATGATCTGTAATTAGCATCCGTATATAACTTTTTAGCAAAGTTTTTGAATTCCGTTTTATCATTATATGCATCCAAAGGTCTTTGCATTGATCCCCTCGAGGACCTTGCCAGATGTTGTCGCAGCTCTTAACCTCCATATCTTGCCGAGCCTTGACATATCCTTTCGCCAAATGACCTCATGCCTCAATACTGGTTTTTATCTCCTGATGTCAGTGATTCACAAGTTGTAGTATCAAACGCTGTGGTCACACGGGGCATGGTACTAATGCACGTGTTCGTTCGATGCTTGCAAGCAAACTGACAGCTAGGTTGACTTGACCAACAGTAACCACACTCCACAGCAAAGGCACTCCACACTGGTAGCTTTCCCGGCCGGCTCAAGGCACGGTGGCAGTGACCGCAGGGCGGCTCATGGCTCAAGGTCGCAGTAGCGCGGCGGCTCATAGCAGCAGCTCGGAGGCGGTGTGCAGCGAAGGCAGCTCACGATGGTGCGGCGGCGGAGACAAAGCACAGCGCAAGAGGCCGGGCGGCTCGAAGCGGAGGCCGGCCCCGCACGACTGTGTTGATGAAGACGGTTTGAAGGGCGAGTGAGGCCATCAGGGGAGGCTTGGCGCAACGTTTCAAGGCGCAGCGATGGAGGACACAGGAGCCGGCCGGTGCACCGAAGACAGCAAGCGCGCGGGAGGCAACCAGTGGAGACGGAGGCGGCTCGAGGCCTCGGAGGCGGGTCGACGAGGTGGTTTGACCAAGCGGCGTCTCTACGGGGCACGGCGGCTCAACAACAGCCCAGAGCTGGAGGTGACGGCGGCGACTTGGCCATAGTCGAGGTGTGGGGACCTCGACTCATAAGTCGAGATCACCGAATGCACGTGTACAGTGATACCAGAGATCAATGCTCACTGAACACACAAAAGCTGAATAACAAGAGTCTTACATCCATACATACCGTCTTACACAAGTAGGACCATTATGGTCAAGTCTTGAGTGTATCATCGCAGCGGAAATCTTCGTTGATAACTTGGACCCATGCCATCTGCCTTAACCCTACAGGCATTCTGACTGGGAAGCGTCCTAGCTCGCATGTTTGTCACCGAAGTGTTCTTCATCACATCCTGTTCTTTCATGCCTGGCCAATAAAATAACAAGTGGCAAGCCAATGAGTACTTTGAATGTACTCGTAAGCAACCCATGTTTTGGTTCAAGATTCAACAATGCATGATATAGGTAAATTTTTGCAGAAAGCTAGTTTTGAGTGCAATGACATGTTCAACAAATGTAAGACATGCATCAGGAGAATTCAAGTAACCATAAGGAAGGTTACAGATATCAACATAAATAGAGTGGGCACCAACCCATCTCAATCATGTCAAGTCCTTTGACTTGACCCAAGTAGTTTTATCATCTCACCCACACGGTTGCAAAACTCTGGACATAGTTTAAGCAGCACCGCCCAATTGTCCTTGACCGTGGACACAGCTATTCGAATAGTTTTACACTCTGCAGAGGTTGCACACTGTACCCACAAGATCCGGAGAACTTCCGTGTCATCCACGACCCGCGATACCTCAAGTACCCGGGGTAAGCACCCGGTCACTACCTTTCCCTAGACGACACTAACATGGAGTCCACTCGATTGGTCGTAACCCCCGTGCCTAACATTTCACATCATAAAGTTGTGGAGCCTCGCTCCCATATTCATCACATACCACAAGCATGGGGTACCAACGGTGTGTCCGGTGCCCTGTAAAAACAGTCATGGTCGCCCTACCTGGCACGACCCCGTCCCGAGAGAGAGCACCAACTCTCCCCTGTCACTAGTAATGCGGGCTCCAAGCTAGTATCGGCCTAGGTAATCAATACTGCCCTTTCCCATATAAGGGTAGAGTGGTTGCGCATGTAAGGTTGGGACAGTCATCAAATCTTAAATCTAATCCGTTTTCGAAAACAACACACACACTTGCCTCGGTACACCACTTCGTCATCAAGTGGTTACCCATCTCATCATCTCCCTCGGGCATAAGTGGCACCGACGGGGTTTTCGAAAAGTCTTTTGAAATTACTTTGTCTCCATCACCATGCATATTCCCGTCCCTTTTTGCGTAGCACTACTTTAGCATCCTATCTACTCCCACCGGCATAACCCTCATAAGAAGGTAGGGTCATGCACAATGCAAGTATCAACGAGGAAGTAACAGAGGCAACCAACCCACGTGGTTCACCATCTCATCATGATTCCGATGCAACAATAATAAAGAGCTATATGACATGCATAAAAAGGGTTTCATAGACATGGTCAAAGGGCTGCTTGCCTGGTTCATCAGAGTCTTCAAGTCTTTTGGTCCTTCTCCAAGTACTCCGTCTACTTCGTCAACTAACGTCGGAAACAATCATAATAAGCAACACAACAAGGCAAAAATAAAAGTGCTCTAAAAATATTAAGTTGACTTTTCTGGGATACCTCTGGTCATATGAGGGATGACCAAAGTGGTTTCATTAGGATTTGATCAATGGACAGTTCTGAACATTACAATATGATGAAATCAAGGGATTAATGGGTTTGCAAGAAGTGTACAGAAATATATTTTGAAAAATGAGCAAAGGCACCCATTTAACAAAGGATGATTTTAGAAGCACCTAGGAGTTGGTTTCACTGGATTTGGAGTTCAAATGAATATTCTATGGATTTGCAAAGTTTGACAAATATGAAGAAATGGCTCATTATATTGTGTGGCACAGAAAGTGTTAGGAAAAATGTTGAAAAACTAAGTTATGAACTTGGAAGTATCTAGGATCTTGAATCATGGCATTTGGATCAAAAATGGGCTCTCTGTGATTTTCAAAAATTTCATCACAGAAATAGGAAAGATAGGGTTTGGTAAATATTTGTGAAGAAAATGTCTCTGGAAAAATGTGCATGTTGCATCACCAGGTAGATCATGATTTATAGAGTCACTAAAAATTTGAATCATCAAATTTGGAGTCCATTTGAATTGTTTATGGATTTTACAAACTGTACAGAAAAGAAAAGGGGAAAAGGTTTTTACCCAAATGGGCTGGATCTGGGCGGCGGCGGCGCGCACCAGGCGAGGTTTAGCAGCAGGGCGCCACTGGGCCTGGCCCAGCCTCTCGCGCGCGCCCGCTGGGAGACCACGTCAAAGGCGCGCGCCCGCAGGGGAGGCGGATCCGGCCGAAGCCGTTTCCACTTAAACGGCGGGGCCCGCCCACCGGGTCGCTGACGAGCGGGGCCCGGTGCTCAGGCCGTCTCCTACCTCCCGCTCGAACAGAGCAGAGGCAGGGGAAGCGAGGCCGAGCGGGCGCCGGCGCTCTCCCGGGCGGCACGGGCCACCTCCAGCGGTGTTCTACCCACCGGCGTGCTCAGGAGGTGATGCCGCGCCCATCCATGGGTTGCACGACCGCCGAGGAGCTCAGGGTCGAGCACAGCGTTGGCCGCGGCGGAGGAGGTCGGCGGCGGCGGTTACGGCGCTACGGCCACCGGGAGGAGAGGGAGAAGCATGGGAGGGGCTCGCGGTGATGGTGGTGATGCTCTAGTGCGGTCCAGAGGGAAGGAGGGGGAGAGGTGGGCGCCAATTTAGGCGGAGTCCGGCGGCTCGGCTCCGGCCATGGGGAGCGACGGAGGGCTTGGCGAGAGGGTTGGCTGGGTCTGGGTGACGTACGGGAGGGAGAGAGAGCGAAAGGGCTCCAGAGAGAGGCCTTGGGCGGCCTTATATAGCGAAGCCATGGCTCACCGTGGACGAGGCCTACGGGCATCTGCGGAAATGGCCATGGTGGCCACGGGAGGAGGTTTGGGCCTGTCCGCGGCGCTCGTGGGGGTGGTGTAGGGCACCGGGTAGGGAGAGAGGGAGCGGGGCGAGCTCCGGGTGGAGACACGAGCTCGCACACGCATTGGCAGGCTCGGGCGGCACTGGGCACGCGCGGCATGGGCAGGACAGAGAGAGGAAGGAGGGGGCCAGCCTGGTGGCGTGTTGCGGATGTCGAGGCACCTCGACTGGCGCAAGGGGGAGGCTCGAGGTGGTCGGGAGCGCCGTGTCAACGGTCGGGAGCACGCTGACGTGCTCCAGAGCGCGCAAATGGCCGGCACCCGCGGCTTTTCTTCGCATCCTCACGCGCCCACTTGCGTCTAGTGGATGCACCGGGGAGTAAAAAATGTGGGAGAATGCATTGAATACCCTGGGGCTTGCCAGGAGTGAGAGAGAGGTGAGAAAATGGGAGGAAGGCTGCTGTCCAGAGGGGGGAAAAGGGCTTTTCACCCCCTTCATCATGGCTTCTCGGGCAGGGAAAGATGCAGGAGGTAGAGGAGGACCATATGAGGCTGTGGGAAAAAGCTCAGCTCATGGAGATGTGTGGAAATGGCTAAAACAAGCATTTTAAATTTGTGCCAGAAGGTGTTTGATGGTGGTTTGGGCAAGAAAATGGATTCCAATTGATATGAATATTAACATGATCAAGTGTCATATAGAAATGGGGTTGATCACCAAGTTGGAGCTCATTTGGAGGAAGTTGACAATGCAACTCTGGTAAACCCTAGATATTAGCAGAAATGGCTTTACCAAGATTTAGTCATGCAAATCAATTCTCCATGATGCACCACTTGATGTAGTGTCATCATTTGGGGTTCTAAACATGCCCACAAAAGTTGAGATCGAAAGGAGAAAGTTGCCAATGTAGAGTTGTTCAAATTTGGTTCTGGACAGGAAGGGTTTTGGGGCACTTTGATCAAGTTAAATTGTTCTAAAACTTGTGCCATTTAGTCTAGATGAATTATTAGACTATTTGAGCATGTTCACAAGGTTTGAGAACATTTGGACATGTTTGGCAATGTAAAGTTGCTCAAACTTCAAAATGGACAGAAATGGTTTTGAGGGGATTTCATGGAGTTATACTATTCTCCATGACATGATACTTGTCAAGATCATCAAACATGTCATATGTGACATGATAGAATTTTCTTGGAATTTTTGGATAATATTTCCTTTGTAAATATTTCAAAAGCTTGAAATATCCAGAAAGGGTTTTTGAGGGATTTGACCAATATTTTGAACATGACCATGTGTTGAAACTCTTATATATGGACAATATATGTCCACTGAGTTTCCCTGATTTTTGTCAAGTATTTTTGAAACAATAAAATAATTTTTCTCTATTAAAGACCATTTCTGGCCTTAAGAAAAAGCTTTTAAATAAAATAGGAAAATAACTTTCAAAATTATATTTTTGTGGTTTCTGGGTATCCTATATCTAATAGGAGTCAAATATATTTTTAGAAAGATTTTTACTGCCCTTAATTAAGTACTTGCAGTGCAAACCTCAATTCAGGGGTTTTTGAAAAACTAATTTTTGAAAATACTATTTGGCCATATTATTTTTGCAAGAAATTATTTTTATGTCCTGTACACATGGCAAGATCATTGGGAAAGGTTTTTGGATCAAGGAGAAGGAGTATAAGAGTTGGAGGATTTATTTTATTTTTAGAGCACTTGCAAACAACAGACAAAATCCAATCAAGGCAAAGTCCAAAACACTCAAAAGTTTTAGTCAGACCACATTTCAGCATGATTTATTGACTTAAGTGTTGTGGCATGAAAATCAGGGTGTGACAAACCTACCCCCCCCCCCCCTTACAAGAATCTCGTCCCCGAGATTCCCAAACTAGGCGCGGAAAAGAGTACGGAAACCTGGGTCTGGGGTAGTCTTCACGTCCTCATACTGCTTCTGCTTCCGAGTGGTGCTCCATTGAGCTTGAAGTACTTGATGGTGTGGCTTCGTGTATGACGCTCTCGGTTGATCCAGGTTGCTGAGGGGTCTCTCGCGTTAGGTCAGGTTGGACTAGGGGTCAATGGCTCGGTGGTCAATGTCCTCATAGAGATCGGGCAAGTCAGGAAGTTAGAAATGTTTTCGGAGTGGTGTCGTGTGGAAAAACATTGTGCACAGTGGGTGAATCAGGTGGTAACTCTAGTTGGTATCTGTCCTCTCTCCATCTCGTAGCGATCTCGGAGGGGGTTGTTAAATCTTGGACTGATCTCGAAGGGGGCCGATGAATCCTGGTGTGGGTCTCCTTGTCATGGAAATGCTTGGTTCCTTAGAGAGGAGTGGCTTGCAGATACACCTAGTCTTCGACGCAGATGTTTACTTATTGATGATGGTGGTAGTTCTTCCTCCTTGGCATGGCGGTCTTCAAATGTTCTTGGACTAGCTAAACGGCTCCTCTTCTGTCTTCAGGTGGACAGGTAGGTCACCAAATAATGATGACAATTATCTTGTCTAAGCACTCCATGAAGGCTTGTTCACGGGGTACATAAAGTAGGCTGGGGAATTAGTGGTGGTCAGGGTTGAGTATGGTCCAAGGTGTTCTTGATCTAGAGTCGAGACCCATGGTCATGGTCCGACCATGTTGTAGCTTGGTAGGGCTTAAGGGTTTCAAGGATCCTAGTGTGCGAGTGAACGTTTATCATCCCATCCTTGAGCACAGTTTCTGAGATGCCAATACTTCTACCTAGTCTTCACCTTATATTACCAAAAGAATCATCTCGTATAGGTCAACTCCAATCATCACTCATGTTATTCATATCCTCATGGCTCTCGAGAGGAGGTCTAACAAAATCATATATGTCTACAATCCCCAAACTCATATGTATGTCTACCCCTAAAAATCCACGGGTAGAACATATAAGCTGCTAAGCTTGAACGTGACAATCCAAGTGCTCAGCCTGTTCTTCCAAGGTCTAAGATAAAGCACCTCTATCCTAAGGAAACACGTCGTAAGCCACTCCAAAATCTTGTTTCCTTCCTATGAATCAACTCCAACAACCCATTAACTACATCAATCATTACATGATCCAGCAGTTCTTCAAATCCAATCTCTATGGTGTTCCACACGATCTTCTAATGTCCTATAATCCGCAAATACTGGGAAGGCTACCTTACTATAGTCAGCCCACCAATTCCCGTTATTGTGATCTAGTAATACTCCAAGGTCAAGCTCATAAAGATGCCTAATTAAACTCCGACAATTAGTCCAATCTCCTAGTTTATTGTCCTCCAAGAAACATGGTATCACGATCGAGATCATCAGTCTAAATCCAATTTAGTCCGAACCATGTAGACTTACTCACCACCTATACTCAACTAGGATCACCTATTTAAATCCAAATCTCTTGTCCAACGAGAATTCCTACATGCTTCCCCAAAGTCATTATCATAATGTCAACTATCTCCTATCAATATCCCCTGGCTAAGTCAAATCCTCATACTTCCAAGAATTCAGCTTGCGATCATAATTGTCCTATAAATCCAATTTACTCAGGGGTAATGAAAGCTATGCTACTCTATAATCATGATCCCACCAAGTTCATCTACCAACATGGTAGCCTTATATTCCACCAAGGAGTCTCAGATAATTCCTCATAGTCATTGATATAAACTCACTAAGTCATTTGTCCTCTGTTCCTATATCCTTAAATTGGTCTTCCCTATGGCATCGTCACTCCTAGTGCTATATTAGGATGATAATGTGCTTGTTCACTATGTCCACTAGTTCCATAATGAACCCAGTGTTGTGCGAGGTTTACAGAGGCTTAACCAGTTCTCTTGCAATTCCGTAGGTTAAGCTCAGGGTTAAGGTTTCGAGCTGGGGTATCTCGTGAAGTCTCGAAGGGTCTAGGAATGGGTCTCTAATCTTGAGGGGAAACCATAACTCTAAGGGGTTGCACTTGGTCAAGGAGGTTGTAGCAAAAGTCTTCAGTGCTTGTCGGTTGCCAAAGTAGAACCCTTGGTGTGTCTTGTCTTGCTAGCCTTTAGTTGAGGAGAGAGGTGAGAGGGAAAAGTAGCATAGAGGAGGGGAATGCCTAAAGGGGGTTCTATAGTGCAGGTGCAAACAAACAAGTGCCAAAAGGGCCAAACAGAAAAAGCAAGGTAAGGAAGGTGATATAGTCGCATACTTGTCGCCTAGGGCAAAAGTGCGACCTATATCAAAACACAAACAAATAAAAACAAGAAACACACAATCATGGTTCTATTCAAACTATCATACGGACTCGACTGCGCATAGGGGGTACACGACTCATCCTACCCTAGGGGTTCTCGGACTCGGTAGTCGTGCCTTGTGCCTCATGCAGTCTTCTGAGTTTTCCCCAGGTGTTGCTACATCTCTTGTAGTTGTTTGATGAAACAATCTAGGTTGAGCCTGAAGATTCTTCAACAACTCCTCGCCTGCTGAAGTGATGGGGTGAAGGTGGCTCCTCGTAACTGGCATTGACTTGGTCTTCTATTGTCTTCTTAATCACGACGATCCCTTTTTGTCTTCTAAACCGTCGATGGTACCAGGTAGGTAATCCTTTATGCAATGATATTATCAAGGCGTAATAGAGGTCCACCATGTCGGTTACGTTGATGACAACATCGACACCAAGAGCGGGGGATGAGGAGAACCGTTTTCCTGCTCACTATGGTGAGGCGGACCAAATGGCTAGGTTCTCATCCATCGGTGGTTGCCGATACAACAACGGTAGTGACAGGGTTACTCTATTAGCGATGTATATCATGATCTTGCATATTCTATGCCCTGATCATCGTAGGCTAAGGTTGCATCATCTTGGGGCAGTGTCAAGGGTGTCACCATCTCCTGGGTCTTCAGGTCCTCATTCCTCGAGGATGTATCTTCTGTTGGTATCGTCTTGTTGTGATGTTGCCAATGTTGTGTTCAGGAGGTGTGGGTGAATGTCTGGCAAGTCATCTTCCTTCTCAATTATCCACGAGGGTTACAAGGAATCCAGTGGTCAGGGGCATAAGGGTTCTAGCGACCAAAGGTTTTGAAGGGGAAGAGATTAATAAGGAAGGTATACCTTAGTTTTCGAAAAACTAAGAAGGGAAGAGAAGTACAGATAGTTTTGAAAACTAGTAGTAGTTTAGGAAATAGTTTTACCCTAACTAACGACCATGCTAACTAAGGCTTCCTACAGTCAGGATGGCTCTGATACCAGCTCTGTGGGGACCCCGACTCATAAGTCGAGATCACCGAATGCACGTGTCTAGTGATCCCAGAGATCAATGCTCACTGAACACACAGAAGCTGAATAACAAGAGTCTTACATCCATACATACCGTCTTACACAAGTAGGACCATTATGGTCAAGTCTTGAGTGTATCATCGCAGCGGAAATCTTCGTCGATAACTTGCACCCATGCCATCTGCCTTAACCCTACAGGCATTCTGACTGGGAAGCGTCCTAGCTCGCATGTTCGTCACCGAAGTGTTCTTCATCACATCCTGTTCTTTCATGTCTGGCCAATAAAATAACCAGTGGCAAGCCAATGAGTACTTTGAATGTACTCGCAAGCAACCCATGTTTTGGTTCAAGATTCAACAATGCATGATATAGGTAAATTTTTGCAGAAAGCTAGTTTTGAGTGCAATGACATGTTCAACAAATGTAAGACATGCATCAGGAGAATTCAAGTAACCATGAGGACAGATTACAGATATCAACATAAATAGAGTGGGCACCAACCCATCTCAATCATGCCAAGTCCTTTGACTTGACCCAAGTAGTTTTATCACCTCACCCACACGGTTGCAAAACTCTGGACATAGTTTAAGCAGCACCGCCCAACTGTCCTTGACCATGGACACGGCTATTCGAATAGTTTTACACTCTGCAGAGGTTGCACACTGTACCCGCAAGATCCGGGGAACTTCTGTGTCATCCACGACCCGCGATACCTCAAGTACCCGGGGTAAGCACCTGGTCACTACCTTTCCCTAGATGACACTAACATGGAGTCCACTCGATTGGTAGTAACCCCTATGCCTAACATTTCACATCATAAAGTTGTGGAGCCTCGCTCCCATATTCATCACATACCACAAGCACGGGGTACCAACGGTGTGTCCGGTGCCCTGTAAAAACAGTCATGGCCGCCCTACCTGGCACGACCCCGTCCCGAGAGAGAGCACCAACTCTCCCCCGTCACTAGTAATGCGGGCTCCAAGCTAGTATCGGCCTAGGTAATCAATACTGCCCTTTCCCATATAAGGGTAGAGTGGTTGCGCATGTAAGGTTGGGACAGTCATCAAATCTTAAATCTAATCCGTTTTCGAAAACAACACACACACTTGCCTCGGTACACCACTTCGTCATCAAGTGGTTACCCATCTCATCATCTCCCTCGGGCATAAGTGGCACCCGACGGGGTTTTCGAAAAGTTTTTTGAAATTACTTTGTCTCCATCACCATGCATATTCCCGTCCCTTTTTGCGTAGCACTACTTTAGCATCCTATCTACTCCCACCGGCATAACCCTCATAAGAAGGTAGGGTCATGCACAATGCAAGTATCAACGAGGAAGTAACAGAGGCAACCAACCCACGTGGTTCACCATCTCATCATGATTCCGATGCAACAATAATAAAGAGCTATATGACATGCATAAAAAGGGTTTCATAGACATGGTCAAAGGGATGCTTGCCTGGTTCATCAGAGTCTTCAAGTCTTCTGGTCCTTCTCCAAGTACTCCGTCTACTTACTCAACTAATGTCAGAAACAATCATAATAAGCAACACAACAAGGCAAAAATAAAAGTGCTCTAAAAATATTAAGTTGACTTTTCTGGGATACCTCTGGTCATATGAGGGATGACCAAAGTGGTTTCATTAGGATTTGATCAATGGACATCTCTGAACATTTCAATATGATGAAATCAAGGGATTAATGGGTTTGCAAGAAGTGTACAGAAATATATTTTGAAAAATGAGCAAAGGCACCCATTTAACAAAGGATGATTTTAGAAGCACCTAGGAGTTGGTTTCACTGGATTTGGAGTTCAAATGAATATTCTATGGATTTGCAAAGTTTGACAAATATGAAGAAATGGCTCATTATATTGTGTGGCACAGAAAGTGTTAGGAAAAATGTTGAAAAACTAAGTTATGAACTTAGAAGTATCTAGGATCTTGAATCATGGCATTTGGATCAAAAATGGGCTCTCTGTGATTTTCTAAAATTCATCACAGAAATAGGAAAGATAGGGTTTGGTAAATATTTGTGAAGAAAAGGTCTCTGGAAAAATGTGCATGTTGCATCACCAGGTAGATCATGATTTATAGAGTCACTAGAAATTTGAATCATCAAATTTGGAGTCCATTTGAATTGTTTATGGATTTTACAAACTGTACAGAAAAGAAAAGGGGAAAAGGTTTTTACCCAAATGGGCTGGATCTGGGCGGCGGCGGCGCGCACCGGGCGAAGTTTAGCAGCAGGGCGCCACTGGGCCTGGCCCAGCCTCTCGCGCGCGCCCGCTGGGAGACCACGTCGAAGGCGGCTTCACAAGGGTACGCCTTCGCGCAGGGGAGGCGGATCTGGCCGAAGCCGTTTCCACTTAAACGGCGGGGCCCGCCCACCGGGTCGCTGACGAGCGGGGCCCGGTGCTCAGGCCGTCTCCTACCTCCCGCTCGAACAGAGCAGAGGCAGGGGAGGCGAGGCCGAGCGGGCACCGGCGCTCTCCCGGGCGGCGCGGGCCACCTCCGGCGGTGTTCTGCCCACCGGCGTGCTCAGGAGGTGATGCCGCGCCCATCCATGGGTGGCACGACCGCCGAGGAGCTTAGGGTCGAGCACGGCGTTGGCCGTGGCGGAGGAGGTCGGCGGCGGCGGTTACGGCGCTACGGCCACCGGGAGGAGAGGGAGAACCACGGGAGGGGCTCGCGGTGATGGTGGTGATGCTCTAGTGCGGTCCAGAGGGAAGGAGGAGGAGAGGTGGGCGCCAATTTAGGCGGAGTCCGGCGGTTCGGCTCCGGCCATGGGGAGCGACGGAGGGCTTGGCGAGAGGGTTGGCTGGGTCTGCGTGACGTACAGGAGGGAGAGAGAGCGAAAGGGCTCCAGAGAGAGGCCTCGGGCGGCATTATATAGCGAAGCCATGGCTCACCGTGGACGAGGCCTACGGGCATCCGCGGAAAGGGCCGTAGTGGCCATGGGAGGAGGTTTGGGGCTGTCTGCGGCGCTCGTGGGGGTGGTGTAGGGCGCCGGGAAGGGAGAGAGGGAGTGGGGCGAGCTCCGGGTGGAGACACGAGCTCGCACACGCATTAGCGGGCTCGGGCGGCACTGGGCACGCGCGGCATGGGCAGGACAGAGAGGGGAAGGAGGGGCCAGCCTGGTGGCGTGTTGCGGACGTCGAGGCACCTCGACTGGCGCAAGGGGGAGGCTCGAGGTGGTCGGGAGCGCCGTGTCAACGGTCGGGAGCATGCTGACGTGCTCCAGAGCGCGCAAATGGCCGGCACCTGTGGCTTTTCTTCGCGTCCTCACGCGCCCACTTGCGTCTAGTGGATGCACCGGGGAGTAAACAATGTGGGAGAATGCATTGGATACCCTGGGGCTTGCCAGGAGTGAGAGAGAGGTGAGAAAATGGGAGGAAGGCTGCTGTCCAGAGGGGGGAAAAGGGCTTTTCACCCCCTTCATCATGGCTTCTCGGGCAGGGAAAGATGCAGGAGGTAGAGGAGGACCATATGAGGCTGTGGGAAAAAGCTCAGCTCATGGAGATGTGTGGAAATGGCTAAAACAAGCATTTTAAATTTGTGCCAGAAGGTGTTTGATGGTGGTTTGGGCAAGCAAATGGATTCCAATTGATATGAAGATTAACAGGATCAAGTGTCATATAGAAATGGGGTTGATCACCAAGTTGGAGCTCATTTGGAGGAAGTTGACAATGCAACTTTGGTAAACCCTAGAAATTAGCAGAAATGGCTTTACCAAGATTTAGTCATGCAAATCAATTCTCCATGATGCACCACTTGTTGTAGTGTCATCATTTGAGGTTCTGAACATGCCCACAAAAGTTGAGATCAAAAGGAGAAAGTTGCCAATGTAGAGTTGTTCAAATTTGGTTCTGGACAGGATGGTTTTGGGGCACTTTGATCAAGTTAAATTGTTCTCCAACTTGTGCCATTTGGTCTAGATGAATTATTAGACCATTTGAGCATGTTCACAAGGTTTGAGAACATTTGGACATGTTTGGCAATGTAAAGTTGCTCAAACTTTAAAATGGACAGAAATGGTTTTGAGGGGATTTCATGGAGTTATACTATTCTCCATGACATGATACTTGTCAAGATCATCAAACATGTCATATGTGACATGATAGAATTTTCTTGGAATTTTTGGAGAATATTTCCTTTGTAAATATTTCAAAAGCTTGAAATATCCAGAAAGGGTTTTTGAGGGATCTGACCAATATTTTGAACATGACCATGTGTTGAAACTCTTATATATGGACAATATATGTCCACTGAGTTCCCCTGATTTTTGTCAAATATTTTTGAAACAATAAAATATTTTTTCCCTATTAAAGACCATTTCTGGCCTTAAGAAAAAGCTTTTAAATAAAATAGGAAACTAACTTTCAAAATTATCTTTTTGTGGTTTCTGGGTATACTATATCTAATAGGAGTCAAATATATTTTTAGAAAGATTTTTACTGCCCTTAATTAAGTACTTGCAGTGCAAACCTCAATTCAGGGGTTTTTGAAAAACTAATTTTTGAAAATACTATTTGGCCAAATTATTTTTGCAAGAAATTATTTTTATGTCCTATACACATGGCATGATCATTGGGAAAGGTTTTTGGATCAAGGAGAAGGAGTATAAGAGTTGGAGGATTTATTTTATTTTTAGAGCACTTGCAAACAACAGACAAAATCCAATCAAGGCAAAGTCCAAAACACTCAAAAGTTTTAGTCAGACCACATTTTAGCATGATTTATTGACTTAAGTGTTGTGGCATGAAAATCAGGGTGTGACACGAGGCGGAGGCGCGACTGGAGAGTTGGAGGCGCTGCTGCTCGTCTCAGCCACGGAGGCAGCAGGCACTCGAGGCCAAGTAGCATCTTGGCGCGGAGGCGGTCAGCGGCATCCGGCAACTCAGCATGCGGCAACTGAGTCGGCCGCGACAGCGAGACCCGGCAAGGGCACCGCCACGTGACCAAGCCAGCGGGCGGCTTAGTTTAAGAGTGATGCGAGACCATGGCGGCTTAAAGCTTGGGTGTTGCGCGTACTAGTTCATGATTTGATGTCTTTTGGTTTACTTTGGTCAACGTGTAACACACGTTAATCTCTTGATGTGTGTGCTCGGACAAGCAACGACTCGGAGTTGAGACCGGGGCGGCCTGGTAACAAGGACGAAGGCAACTCAGGTTAGATCCAAGGCGGAGCTGTCCAGCAACTCGGGAGACGGGCGCGCGGCCGGCGAGTCCGAGTCCGGATCAAGTTCGAGCCCAGCTTGTACCATATTGTTATTCTGGAATCTCTCCTTGATCCTTCCCGAGTCTTCACGTGATGCATCAGAGTTGCTTTAGTCAGAACTTGCTCTCATTAAAACTCATGTACTAGAAGTAGTACATAGTACTCCCTCCATTCCATTTTATAGTGCGTATGGTTTCTAGCACCAAGACCAATGTATGACGTGGAGATGCGGTTTATACCAAACTAGCCCTGCATGCAGGGTCTGCCTGACACCCATGTGCGCCGGGCAGCTGTTTCTCGCATGGTTGCAGCCGAGGGCTAATTCGCCAATACCAGCCTGGAGCTGCATGCACGCACTACAATTCAGAATTCTAGCACAAAGCTAATGCGCACTACAAAGAGGAACAGAGGGAGTATTATTCCAAAATCCATCAGACTCGTAAACCGTCCAACTACTAGCACTTGACCGTAACTTCCGTGAGTATAGCAGCAGCAATGATTCAATCCTCTCGGGAGTTTGATGCAGATCCTTCCAATTGATTTTTCTTCATCCAAAAATCCAGGCCGTGGACGAATCTGCTTTTGGGTTGTGGCCCCTCCTCCTCATCTTTTTTAATGAGCTGGCCAACTTTATGCAACCGGTGATATACCTTGCTGGACATGGCACTTGATAGTAAAAACAAAGGCTGGACTAATTCTCTATACTAGTGCAAGCACTAGTGCCTTCACCGGTACTTGTGGATATAATGGAGTAATAGCTGATGCTTTGACTTCGGTTTTCACACACAAGGCAGCAGCGGTAGATCAGTGCTTGCTTCGGGACTTGACTCCCTTGTGAGCAGTAGGTAATATGGACGATGCGGTAGTTGCAACGCGTCCGAACAGCAAAGACGGGTGCCACCTTTAGGAATTTCCACCGGGTAAAATAGATAAAAAGTTGTGGCTACGACAACTCGGCCGGACCTGCAGTCGGATGGATCGCCTGAACTTCAATTGGCTTCGGAGTAAGAACGTGGCAGATAAATCGCTTCCTGCAGAAGACCTCGTCTCAGACTCGATGGATTACCACGGCGCGTGAGACGGCTGTACATCATGTAACCCTAAATAGTCTCAATCTCATATCCGCCGCCACAAAACACTTCGTCAATCTTGACTGTTGGACTTATAGTTGACGTGAATTTTCCACGCCAGCTTCCATTGAACCGGAAAATTACGAACTTCTCGAACCCTAGAAAAGATCCCTCCAAAAACTCAACACCACCGTGCGCGTGCCCCACGGTGGGCGTCAACTGTCGTGGAATTGTCACGGCAGATGTCCTAGTGTGAGGACTTAGTCATGAGGCCAATGCATCTATGTGGTAGCTTGAGAGGGGTTGAGCGGAATCAAGAGACGCAACACAAGACAAGGATTTAGACAGCTTCAGACCCCGGGAAACATCATCCGGTAATAACCCTACATGTTGTTTGTGGCTAGATCTCATTATGCTCATGAGAAAGTCGCCGCATAAGCTGGCTCCCCCTTTGTGTCCAGCCCTAGATATTGTTTCTTGTTGCTTGTCCCTCTTGGGGAGCCCTACCCCTCCTTATATAAGTTGAAGGGGCGGGTTACATGACTTGTCCTAGTAGGATTAGGATTACTCTATTACAAGTGGAGTCCTAGTCTTGCTTCCTTTGTAGGAGAATATTCCTTATGCCTTTCCTCTTAAGCCGGCCCATCATAGCATGAGCCGGCCTACTGGGCCTTGGGCCTAGTCTTCTATGTGACCCGCCGTCGGGGTCATCCGTGAGTCGTCTGACCAGTGAGCTGCCAGACCCGTGAGTCGCCAGTCCTCCAGCGGGTCATCGGTGAAACGACAAGTCCGGTCGGGTCATACTTCCGGCCGGGTCATACTGCGGGGTATATCCCCGACACACCCGCCCACCCTTCTTCTTATTGGAACCGGAGTTTGTAATCGAGTATCCTTCCTACTCGTGCAAAGCCTTTGCTTTCTTTCTAAATCTTTTCAACCAGTGCTTTTCTCTTCAAGTTATTCGTCGGTTCCCCGTTCCGAGTTGCCTTTGTTTTCCCGCCCACCCACCCCTTTTATTCTCGGAGCCTGAGCTTCTATTAGAGCAATCAATTTCATTCATGTGGAGTATCTTCAGTCTTTCCTCAATTGTTTCAACCGGTGAATTCTCGTCTGGTTCATCAGTGTTCCTCTTGTTTTCTTTCTGGTGGATCCAAATTCAAGTTTTTCGTTGTCGGTCATATTCTTTCCCTCAGCTCAAATATTTCCATTTGATCGTTCGCCTCTCACCATTTAATCCTTCCGGAGTGCTGAAGACATCTCAGAAGATTCGTGTTTGCATTCAATTATTTCGAGGTTGTCACCTCATTCAAAATTTTCAATCATTCCGGTGCATCATTTCTCATTCGACAATCCTTTCCAACGGTGTTTCTTTTCAGTGGGCCCATAACCCACAGGTCTTTTCCCAGGATCTTACCTGACTCTTCTAATTTTCCGGAGTTATTCTCAAATTCTTTTTGAAGTTTGACGTAGTATGAATTTCATCAGTCAGATGCCTTCTCCAAGATCGCTTTCAAAATTCTTTCATGTTCGAGTCAATCTTTCCTCTTTTCATTCTCGTTGAGTATTTCAACAATTTTGATGTTGTTTCTCGTCGTCATTCTCAACATTTGAAGACCGAAGAAGAATTTCTCTTAAATCTTGCCCATTCTCCCGGAGATTCGTGGTGATAACTCGTTATTATCCTATCTAATTGTTTCTAGTCGTGTAATTCTTTTCATCCATGCGGAGTATTTCAGGAGTTGTGTTCTCTCTCGGTTATCCGGAGGTCATCTTTTTGGAATATTTCTTCGTTCTAAGTTTTCAAATTCATTCTCCAATTATTCTATATTGAAAGTGCAACTATCCCCAGGTGGTTTTGGTAATTAATAACAACATATAGCTCATTGTGCTAATGCTATTCTAAGACTATTATTTCAGGAAACCTCAATGAATGGCATGGCATGGATGATGAAAGTGGACCCCTCAATATACTAAGGACAAAGGATTGGCTCAAGCTCAAAAGCTCAAGACTCTTCATTTTACATTTTAGTGATCCAAGATCACATTGAGTCTATAGGAAAAGCCAATACTATCAAGGAGGGATGAGGTGTTGCTTAATGAGCCTCTTGCTTCATGTGCTTAGTGATATGCTCCAAAACCCTCAACTACTTTCCCACATCCACAAATGACCTAAACCCAAAGCCTAAATCGGTCACACCGAAACTTCCAATCCAGCGCCACCGATTCCAAAAGTCATAGCCACTGCCACAAACCCTAAGCAAATCGGTCTTACCGATAGGGATCTCGGTCTCACCGAGATGGGGTTGCAATCTCACTGTTTCCCTTCGTAAAGTTTCGGTCTAACCGAAGTGAGCGATCGGTCCCACCGAGATTGCAATGTAAACTCTCTGTTTCCTTTTTGTAACATTTCGGTCTCACCGAAAAGAGCAAATCGGCCCCACCGAGTTTACCTGACCAACTCTCTGGAAAACTTATTACCAAATCGGTCTCACCAAGTTTGTGTAATCGGTCTTACCGAGATTACGTTATGCCCTAACCCTAACCGAATCGGTCTCACTAAGATGCATGTCGGTCCCACCGAAAATCACTAACGGTCACTAGGTTTACTAAATCGGTTCGACCGAGTTTAACAATTCGGTCCCACCGAGTTTGGTAAATTGTGTGTAATGGTTAGATTTTGTGTGGAGGCTATATATACCCCTCCACCTCCTCTTCATTCGTGGAGAGAGCCATCAGAACGAACCTACACTTCCAACTTACTATTTCTGAGAGAGAACCACCTACTCATGTGTTGAGGCCAAGATATTCCATTCCTACCATATGAATCTTGATCTCTAGCCTTCCCCAAGTTGCTTTCCACTCAAATCTTCTTTCCACAAGATCCAAACCCATTGAGAGAGAGTTGAGTGTTGGGGAGACTATCATTTGAAGCACAAGATCAAGGAGTTCATCATCAACTCACCATTTGTTACTTCTTGGAGAGTGGTGTCTCCTAGATTGGCTAGGTGTCACTTGGGAGCCTCCGACAAGATTGTGGAGTTGAACCAAGGAGTTTGTAAGGGCAAGGAGATCGCCTACTTCGTGAAGATCTACCGCTAGTGAGGCAAGTCCTTCGTGGGCGACGGCCATGGTGGGATAGACAAGGTTGCTTCTTCTTGGACCCTTCGTGGGTGGAGCCCTCTGTGGACTCGCGCAGCCGTTACCCTTCGTGGGTTGAAGTCTCCATCAATGTGGATGTACGATAGCACCACCTATCGGAACCACGCCAAAAACATCCGTGTCTCCAATTGTGTTTGAATCCTCCAAACCCTTCCCTTTACTTTCTTGCAAGTTGCATGCTTTAATTTCCGCTACCTATATACTCTTTGCATGCTTGCTTGAATTGTGTGATGATTGCTTGACTTGTCCTAAAGTATGTAAAATCTACCAAACTCTAAAATTGGTAAAAGGTTAAGTTTTTATTGGTCAAGTAGTCTAATCACCCCCCTCTAGACATACTTCAAGGTCCTACAAGTGGTATCAGAGCTTTGGTCTCCATTTGCTTTGATTTCCATAGCTTTTGGTGGTTATAGCCTTGGTTTCACAACCTAGGAGAGTATGGCGTCTAGCGAGGGAGATTATCACCGTAGAGGTCCTTACTTTGATGGTACTAATTTTGCTAGTTGGAAGCATAAGATGAAAATGCATATTCTTGGACGTAACCCCGCCGTTTGGGCAATTATTTGTATTGGCTTGCAAGGTGAATTTTTTGATGGGAGAGAACCGAACCGTGAAGCTAATGCGGAAGAATTGAAGATGCTGCAATACAACGCTCAAGCTTGTGATATCATCTTCAACGAATTGTGCCCCGGAGAATTCAACAAAATCAGTCGTCTTGAGAATGAAAAGGAAATTTGGGATACTTTGATTGATATGCATGAAGGTACCGAGTCCGTCAAGGAATCCAAGTTGGATGTGCTCCAAAGTCAGCTTGAGAAGTTCAAAATGAAGGATGGTGAAGGTGTCGCTGAAATGTACTCTAGGCTTGCTCTTATCACAAATGAGATTGCCGGCTTAGGGAGTGAAGAGATGACCGACAAATTCATCATCAAGAAGATTCTAAGAGCATTGGATGGAAAGTATGATACCATGTGCACATTGATTCAAATGATGCCAAACTACAAAGATCTCAAGCCAATGGAAGTCATTGGAAGGATTATTGCTCATGAGATGTCACTCAAGGATAAGGAGGAACTTCACAACAAGTCAAGTGGTGCCTACAAAGCCTCAAGTGAAGCCCCCACATCATCAAGTGAGAAACAAACCTTCAATGAAGAATTGAGCTTAATGGTAAAGAACTTCAACAAATTCTACAAGAGTAGAAGCAAAGAAAGAAGCTCCAAATCAAGGTCTTACAATGACAAGAGATCTTCTAGTCGAGAGCGCAATTGCTACAATTGTGGGAGACCCGGACACTACTCCAATGAGTGTACGACACCCTACAAAAGAAGAGAAGATTCTCCAAGAAGAAGGAGAAAAAGAGAAGAATCACCACCAAGAGAGAGGAGTAGTAGAGATGATCGTTATGAACGAAGACCCTCACGGAGAAGCAAGGATTCAGAAAGGAAGGACAAGTCATCAAGGAGCTACACAAAATGAAGACATCAAGCTCATGTTGGTGAATGGATATCCAGCTCTGACTCCGACAATCACTCCGAGAGAAGCTATCACACTGACTCCGAATATACTCAAGATGAAGGTGTTGCCGGTCTAGCACTTGTGTCAACCAACTCCTACGACATATTTGATTCACCAAATGAAGGTGTTGGAAGATGCTTCATGGCCAAAGGTCCAAAGGTAACACACCCCGAGTATGTTGATTCCAATAGTGATGAAGATGACTTGCTTGTGGATGATGATTTACTTGTTGACAACTCTAGTGATGAATACTATGATGAAACGTCAATTAATCATGCTAAACAAGATAAAAAGAATGACAATGATAAGGAGAAGATTGAGCTTCTAACTAAAGAGTTAAACTCTCTTAAGTTAGCTCATGAAACTATCTACGAAGATCATCGAGAACTTTTAAGGGCCCATGAGAAGTTACGCTTTGAAAAGCTCAATTTTGAGCAAGAGCATGAGTAAAGCAATCAATGATGATCTCCGCAAGAAAAGTTCTTCTTACATTGCCAAGCGTTTACTCTTATCTACTTACATGCCTCAAGTCAAGTCTAGTAACAAGTACAAGAAAGATACTTCCTCTAGTAGTAACAGTAATAATGTCAAATCCAATATTGTTGCTTCTAGTAGTTCTCTTGATTCCACTAATGATTCTCTTAGCCAAGTTACACTTGAGCAAGAAAATGGCTTATTGAAGGGAATTATAGAGAAAGGTGTTTAGAAGAGCCTTGTCGGGAGTAAGCAATTCGAGGAAATTGTACGCAAGCAAGGAAGGCACCGGAAGAATCAAGGTGTTGGCTTTGAACGAAAGTTCAATGCTAATGGAGTTGAGTGGGAAGAAGATCAATACCCCAAGACGAAGTTTGTTCCTCAACAAGAGAAGTATGATCCTACTTCCTTCAAGGGGACACAAGCTCAAGATGATCTTCCACCACAAGACCACAAGAACAAAGGCAAGGACAAGCTTCAAGAAGAGATTGATGCATTTGAAGAAGCACCCAAAGCCTCGTTCAAGTGGGTCCCCAAGACTACATCAAGTTCTACTTCATCTAGTACAACTACAACTCCAAGGATTCCCATCAAGATGATGTGGATCCCGAAGAAGAAGAACTAGAGAGTTCTTGAGGGTGACTCCGCCAACATTCTTCACTCATATCATTTTGGCAAGAACAAGTGCAATCAACTTCCACATCTTGCACTAGTTCAAGGAGTCACAAACCCTCATGTTGGTAAGACAAGGGACAAGGTAACCTAATGAGTTCATGGACATCATCTTGTGTGTGCATCACTCTATGTCTATGGATATTCTTGTTTGTTCCTTGTGGGACTAACCCATGTAGGTAAGTTGAAAGTGCAACACACTCCAAAGGATTGCTCCAAATGATCTACATCAACATTGAGCATCTACATCTTCAACACCTACATGAAGTCATGATCGACAAAACCCAAGGTTAGTTCATCCCTCTAAGGGGGGATCTCACATCTAGGGGGAGCTTAACTCTAAGAATTGAGTCAAAGCAACTCTAATGGTGTGAACACATTAATGCATTATGTAAAAGTGGTAACCCCACTTGAGCTTAAATGATGAGTATGACCTATGATCAAATGTTCTCATTTGACTCCTAAGTCAATATACTCATATATAGATGACCTAGTCATCGCCAATTGTTTGATAGATGCTAGAATTGGTTGTGCATGCTTTGCCACATATTTCATTTGCTATCTTATTGTGTGAGCATGTTGGTGCATATTTTACTCATTCAAGGACATCCACTTGTTGTTTTGATTGATTGGTTTCTTTTCTTTTTGCCAAGTGGATGGACAAGAATGCCTAAGAACCTTCTTTAGCTATCTATGCTTTTCTCATCTCAAACTCTATTCATGCTACATCACAAAATTTGATCAAGTCAGATTCGAACCACTTTGTGTGAGGAGCACTCGGAGTCCCCGATTCGTCATAGACTTAAACTTCCAAAACCTCTTTGTGATTCTCGGTCTGACCGATTCTTCCATTTCGGTCCTACCGAGATCATCAAGTTGATCTAAGTTTTCAATCTCGGTGCAACCGATTTGAACTTTTTGGTCTCACCGATTTGCTATAACTGAACACAGTTATGCATCTCGGTGCCACCGAGTTGTGCCACTCGGTCACACCGACAGGGTCGGGCTATATATAGCCACGGGCAAAAGTTTGGAAATTTCTCCGAAACCCTTCGCCCGCGCAACAGCTCGCTCTGCCGTTGTGGTCCGTGGATCGTCTCCTCGCCGCCAGCAGCCTCCTGTCGCTGGTCTTCGCCGCTGTCAACGAAATTCATCCCCGCCGTTGCCGCCGTAGCAAGTCCACCGCCAAGTTAGGGTATGGACTTGATCTTTGTGCTAGCCACATCTGATTCCTAGCACATTGTTTTCATATTGATTCTTGCCACGATTGAGATTCTTCTATCCAGTCAAAATTGTCCATAGATTAGATGCGATTCAAATTTTTAGGGTTAGGTTTCCGCCGAAACCATCTCGGACCCACCGAGTTGAAAAACTCGGTCTCACCGATTTGGCGTATGCCATTTCACTAGTGACTCTCGGTCCGACCGAGAATTACTAATCGGTGCGACCGATTTGAGGATTCTGTGAAACCCTAGCAGTCTCGGTGCCACCGAACTGAAACTCGGTCCAACCGAGATCATCAGTTTAGGTTCCAAAACTGCTTCGGTATCACCGAGTTTGAAAATCGGTTGATCCGAAATGCTTTCTGTGGAAAACTAAAACTGAAATTTTGAATCATTCTTTTGGAAAAATCTCTCCATTTTGTGATGCTCATCTTTTCTATCTCATCTATAACTCTTCATAGGGTCAGCAGTCAACTTTTGCAGTATGTCTGATCAGAGTGACAGCCAGAACAGATCTGAAGAGCAGATGGACTTGAGTGAGGGCACTAGTCCCTTGACTTCAGATGATGGGAGCAAAAGTACTCCTAGCAACTTGCCTAAGGCTGCTACTAGACAAAGGAGGAAGAGAACCTCAGACTCAGAGGATGAGGATTACAAAGCTGAGGAAGATGAGGCCACTTCCAAGAAAGTGGTGCTCAAGAAAGAGTATGGCTCTGCACAAAGCACAAAGCCAGGTCTGAAGAAGAAAGTTCCTTCCAAAAGAACTCCAATGCCAAAGGCCGGGAAGTCCACTCAAGTGCCAGCTCAAGCTCAACCCAAAGAGGCACCTACAAGGAAAGAAGCACCATCAAAACCTCAGAAGGTCCCCACTGGTGCAACCATGAATTTCACAATTGAATCAGAGGATGATGGTGATCAGGACAAGAAAAAGAAGAGAGCTAGAACCACAACTGCCAAGGTCCTTGGAAAGCCCTCAATGAGAAGGGATTCTGATGAAGAGGAAGAGGATGCTGCACCAGCTCCTAAGGCAGCTAAGCTTATGGGAGATGCAATCAGATCAGGGGCTGCAACATCCAAGCCCAAAGATGCACCCAAAGCTGCCTCCAAGGCCAAGCAAGCTCCAAAGAGGAATACTAGGAGTATTCTAGCTGCTGAGAAGAACAAGGCCCCAGTGCCCAATGTTGTAGAAGATGAAGATGAAGAAGGTCAGGTCCTTAGAAAGCTCAAGCCCAAGATACCAGACCACAATGATGCCCATCCTGTGGCTGAGGACATGAGAATCAGGAAGGATTCAGGGTTGAGGCTATGGAGGATGGAAGATCCATATGCTTCAAGAAGAAGGACTGCTGTTGACTACAGGTTCCACACAAAGGAACAGCAGGACTTTTATGAGACCATTCTGTTGGACAAGAAGCCCATTGTCTGTGATATGAGGTGGGTTGACTGGAAATTCATCAGGGAGAATGAGCAGCACTACCCTGGAGTGGAGGAGAGCTTTATTGCTTGTGGAGTTGCAGATTTTGTTGGACAGAAGTTCACCAACTGGAATGATGAGCTTATCATGCAGTTCTACTCCACAGCACACTTTTATCCAGATGGTAGAATTGTGTGGATGTCTGAAGGTACAAGGTACCAATCTACTATTGAAGAATGGGCAAGTCTGATAAATGCCCCCAAGGAAGAAGAGGATGATTTGGAAATATATGCAAAGAAGAAGTTGGGTCATAATTCAATGGCTCACATGTATAAGGAAATTCCTGACAAAGCAGTTGAAACTCACAAGTTTGGATCAGTTCACTTTCTGCTGTCAGGATTGGCAACCATAAATTGGATTCTGAGGCACACTTTGTTGCCCAAGTCAGGTGACCATAACATGATCAGAGGGCATGCCATCAACATGCTACATGTGTTTGATGTGCCACAGAAGTTCAAAGTCATGAGCCTGATCATTGAAACAATCAAGAGGACTGCAGCAGATCAGAAGAGGAGCTGTGGATATGCACCTCAGATTCAAGGATTGATCAACTCCAAGATGGGCATAGGGAAATATCAGTTGGATAAGGAACATTTTCCAATTTATCCAGACTTTGAGGACAATGAGGTTGTCATGAATGAAGATGATCCACAATCAGTCCAAGCTTAGGAGAAGAAGGAGAAGGCAAAACAGGAGAAGGCTGCCAAGATGCCAACTCAAGAGGAGGCATCTGAGTATTTCTTGAAGACCAAACAAGAGCAGCTTGGTTACTTGATAGCATCAACTCTGAGGATTGAGAAAGGGTTGGCCACCCTAACTCAAAACCAGGAGAGCCTGGAGAGAATCATGGAACAAAAATTCTATGATCTAGATGTCAAGGTAACTGAGATTCAGTCAATTGTAGAGCAGCTGCAGGATGACATGCAAGAGAGGAAGGGCAAGACAACCACCAATGTGTTTGCCAGAGTGCCCAGAGCCCAGAGGTCAGTTGCAGTGCCAGTGACAGACACTAGAGCTACAACTTCAGCACCAGCTACTGCCCCTATAGTTCCAGTGCAACCAGCTCCAGCATCCACTCCAGCACCCTCTACTTCAACTGAAGCCTTCGTCCAAGGAGCTATCAGGACACCACCACCAGAAGATCAAGCCTGAGAGTCGATCTAGCACTATGCATTTTCAATGAACTTTTTGGTAACTTGTTGCCAAAGGGGGAGAAAAATGTATAGATCATAGGCTTAGAGAGAGTGTGTTGCTTTTATTCTCTCTTGCTTTATTTGGTGGTTTTTCAAACTTTGTTTGCTTTTGGTTGAGATACTATGCTGTGAGACATTGATGATCATGTGTTTGACCATAAGCTACACTTATGCATGCTCGATATTATCCTATCTATCTTATGTGATCACTCACTATGCTTGGTGATGAGTGCATGTATTCATTGTTTATTATTTTGAGCGCTCCACCAAGATGTATGTGACATGGAAGAGTAACCCATGAGCCTAATTCATTGTGCATTTGCAGTCCAAAGCAAATCTTAAACTATGCACAAATTTAGGGGGAGCTCTTGCTTATCACATACTTCTCAAAGCAACGATGTTATTCAATCCTATTATCATTTGTCGAAGCTTTGATCTATATGTTGTCATCAATTACCAAAAAGGGGGAGATTGAAAGTGCAACTATCCCTAGGTGGTTTTGGTAATTAATAACAACATATAGCTCATTGAGCTAATGCTATTCCAAGACTATTATTTTAGGAAAGCTCAATGAATGGCATGGCATGGATGATGAAAGTGGACCCCTCAAAATACTAAGGACAAAGGATTGGCTCAAGCTCAAAAGCTCAAGACTCTTCATTTTACATTTTAGTGATCCAAGATCACATTGAGTCTATAGGAAAAGCCAATACTATCAAGGAGGGATGAGGTGTTGCTTAATGAGCCTCTTGCTTCATGTGCTTAGTGATATGCTCCAAAACCCTCAACTACTTTCCCACATCCACAAATGACCTAAACCCAAAGCCAAAATCGGTCACACCGAAACTTCCTATCCGGCGCCACCGATTCCAAAAGTCATAGCCACTGCCACAAACCCTAAGCAAATCGGTCTTACCGATAGGGATCTCGGTCTCACCGAGATGGGGTTGCAATCTCTCTGTTTCCCTTCGTAACGTTTCGGTCTAACCGAAGTGAGCGATCGGTCCCACCGAGATTGCAATGTAAACTCTCTGTTTCCTTTTTGTAACATTTTGGTCTCACCGAAAAGAGCAAATCGGTCCCGCCGAGTTTACCTGACCAACTCTCTGGAAAGCTTATTACCAAATCGGTCTCACCGAGTTTGTGTAATCGGTCTTACCGAGATTACGTTATGCCCTAACCCTAACCGAATCGGTCTCACCGAGATGCATGTCGGTCCCACCGAAAATCACTAATGGTCACTAGGTTTACTAAATCGGTTCGACCGAGTTTAACAATTCGGTCCCACCGAGTTTGGTAAATTGTGTGTAACGGTTAGATTTCGTGTGGAGGCTATATATACCCATCCACCTCCTCTTCATTCGTGGAGAGATCCATCAGGATGAACCTACACTTCCAACTTACTATTTCTGAGAGAGAACCACCTACTCATGTGTTGAGGCCAAGATATTCCATTCCTACCATATGAATCTTGATCTCTAGCCTTCCCCAAGCTGCTTTCCACTCAAATCTTCTTTCCACCAGATCCAAACCCATTGAGAGAGAGTTGAGTGTTGGGGAGACTATCATTTGAAGCACAAGAGCAAGGAGTTCATCATCAACGCACCATTTGTTACTTCTTGGAGAGTGGTGTCTCCTAGATTGTCTAGGTGTCACTTGGGAGCCTCCGACAAGATTGTGGAGTTGAACCAAGGAGTTTGTAAGGGCTAGGAGATCGCCTACTTCGTGAAGATCTACCGCTAGTGAGGCAAGTACTTCGTGGGCGACGGCCATGGTGGGATAGACAAGGTTGCTTCTTCGTGGACCCTTCGTGGGTGGAGCCCTCCGTGGACTCGCGCAGCCGTTACCCTTCGTGGGTTGAAGTCTCCATCAACGTGGATGTACGATAGCACCACCTATCGGAACCACGCCAAAAACATCCGTGTCTCCAATTGCGTTTGAATCCTCTAAACCCTTCCCTTTACTTTCTTGCAAGTTGCATGCTTTAATTTCCACTGCCTATATACTCTTTGCATGCTTGCTTGAATTGTGTGATGATTGCTTGACTTGTCCTAAAGTAGCTAAAATCTGCCAAACTCTAAAATTGGGAAAAGGTTAAGTTTTTATTGGTCAAGTAGTCTAATCACCCCCCTCTAGACATACTTCAAGGTCCTACATATATCCATGCCCTTTTGTTCATCTCAATATTCTTCGGGTGCTTCGTTCCAGTATTCTTCAATCAGTTCGCGATCTCTTCGCTCTCTTTTCTCTAAATTCCCTCAAGTATCTTCGTTCATTTTCTAATTCGTTCTAGCGATTCGTTCTCTTCTCTTCGTTCGTTTACTTTTTCACGGTGGTTCGTTAAAGATTCCTTTTCCGTCCTCATCATATCAATTCATTCGTTCTTTTCTATCCTACCGGTGGTTCATGAAGATTTTCCCAAGTGTTGCGGTATATCTTCCCTTAATCTTTTCCCAATGTGAATAAGTTGTATGCAATCCATTGTTTCTCATCAATTTATTGGTGGAGGATCAGCATGACATAATTCTTATTCTTCTTTCATCAAGTTGATTTATCTCTTCTTTTCAGAGATTGTTCTTGATGAATAATCTCTTGATTCCAAGTTGTTCATCTTTTCTCTTCTGGAGTCCCTAGTCTTCTCACTTGACTCATCGCGTAGCCCCATCTAAATCATCGCAAGGCTTTAATCTTATTCTTTCATCCTTCAATTGTTATCTCATAATCCTTTTGCTACCGGAGTTCTTCATGGTGGTTCTTCATGATTCAATTCATTCTTCAAGTGTTCATCAAGATTCTTTTGGAGGAGCTCAAGTATCTTTCTTCTTGCATCGCAAAGTGCAAGTAATTCTCCGTATTCTTTTGAAGTGGAGTTTTGCATTTCTTCGTCCCTCTCAGCTATTCAATCTTTTCCGCTTGGGGTTGGTTATCACTTCATAATTTTGAGATGTTTTCCATAAGTCCACAACAAGCTAATTCTTTTGTTGTTTATTTTTGCAACAACTCCGTTCAATCCTTTCTTCGAAGGTTGCTTTCTATTTCATTCGTGATAGAAGATGTCGTATTCTTCTCCGTTCTTTTCATTCAACTTTTTCAAGTTTTTTTTCCAGAGGCATTGTGTTGTTCCTCAAGTCAAGTATCATTCCATCTTCTCAAGTTCATGTTCTATTCTTTCCCTTGTGGTTCGAGAGTTATTCCATTCTCATCTTGCTCTAGCCGGAGTGCTGCATAAATTCTTTCGTTCTTATTCCTTGGCTATCTTGTTCTAACCGGAGTGGTTTCAGAGTCTATGTCGTTCCTCGAGCTTTTGGTTCTTGTCATAATCGTCATTCCTCTTTTTCTACCTGAGTGTTCTCGATTTTGTTCTTCTCTCTTCAGCTCTCGTTTCACCTCGTCCCTTTTTCTCTTCCGTTTCGGTCCTAAATCTCGGGACGAGATCTCTTGTTAGTAGAGGAGAGTTGTAATGCCCCGGATTCGATGCTCCAGGTGTCTTCCAGTTATTCGCCGTCGTTGCCATGTCGTTTGCTTGCATGTTGAATTTTGCCATGTCATCATGTGCATCTCATTTTGCATACGTGTTCGTCTCTTGCATCCGAGCATTTTCCCCGTTGTCCGTTTTGCAATCCGACACTCCTATGTCCTCCGGCATTCCCCTTTTGCCTCTTTTCGTGTGCGGGTGTTAAACTTTCTTGGAATGGCCCGAGGTTTGCCAAGCGGCCTTGGTATAGCACCGGTAGACCGCCTGTCAAGTTTCGTGCCATTTGAAGGTCGTTTGATACTCCAATGGTTAACTGGGTATCCGCAAAAGCCTCTTTTGTGTGCAGCCCAACACCCCTCCAAAACAGCCCAATAACCCATCTAAGTCATCTCCATGTCCTCTAGCGTCAGATCACGATCCCGTGGCCAAAAACCGCACTCCATTTGGACAATCCTACCTCCTCCTACCTATAAATATACCCCTCTCCCCCGAAATCGCGGATGAAACCCTAGTCTTCTTCCCCTCGTGCCGCCGGACACTTCCCCACCACCGACGGACATGTCCACCGCCAGCCACCTCACTCCGGCCAATCCCGGCCCGCCACCTCAGCGCCGCCGCCTCCCTCAGCCAACCCCGCACTGCCAAGTGGTGCGCCGGCCTCATCTCTCCTCCCCACACCCGTCGCAGCCCGCCGAGGCCCGGATCGGGCCCTCCCGGCCTGCGCGCCCGAGCCCGCCGCTGCCCGCCGGCCCCGCCGCCCTTCGCCGGCGCCCGAGCCCGTGGCTCACCGCCCTGCCAGACCCCGCTCCACCGCCCGCCGACCCCGACGCCTGCGCGCCGCCCGGCCCCGCCGCCGTGCACCACCGCGTGCCCCTCGCCGGCCATCGACCGCGCCCATGCCCCGTCGGCGCCTCCCCGCCGCCCGCCGGCCTCCCCTCTCCGGCCCCCGTGAAGCTCGTCGGAGCTCGACGGCCGCCTCCTAGCTCCGGCCCTCCTTGCCGGCCTTCCTCGTGCCCGGATCTGGCGAGCCGATGCCCAGATCCGGCCGCCCCGACTCCCTCCGGCGCCGCCCCGTCCTCCGGCCGCCCCGGCGTCGTCCTCGCCGCCGTCGCCGGTGTTGACTCCGCGCCTGGACACCTCCATCCCGATCCGGCCTCATCCCTTGATCCAAATAGTACACCTGCATGGCTCCGTCCCGATTTCGCGAGGTGGTTAATTTCTTGTAAGTCCTTGAAATTCATCATTACATGTCCATGTTCATCGCATCATATCTTCATGCATGCTGCTCCGTTTTGTGCATGCAATATATCAGAATGTTCATCTGGTTGTGCTCTTCATTTTGTTCCATTGTGCCATGTTCATTAGAGTTCGTCTTGATGCCCTAATCATCATTGAAAGAGTACTATATAATGTTGTCTGCTGTAACTTATCAGAAAATGCTCATTTGTCATTTTTGCATCTTTTTGTGCAATTTTCTTTTGAGCATGAAGTCTACATGTGTTATGAGCTAAAACATGCCATCTTTGTTATGCTGCAACACATTCTTTATGATATGCCATGTATTGATTGTTTCAAGCTTGCAAAGTATCCTCCGTGATGTTGCTGATTTCAGTGACTTTGAATTTCACTGTCATTTTCTTGCTGTTATTTTCATGTCATCTTGCTGTAGGTATGCTTATCTTGTCATGCAATGCTTTGTGATGAGTGTTTCAAGCTCGCAAAGTTGCCTTCATAATACTGTTTATGCCATGCTCAGTTTTGCTACCAAGTATGAATCTGTTTACGAAACTTGCTATGCTTACATGGGTGCCATCTTATCTTCTGTGCCTTTTTGGCTCATGATCAGTAAGGGACTTTTGTTAAATGCAATTAGTAGATCCATTCTATGCCTTTGGTTGACATGATCTGTTCCTGTATCATGTTGTTTGATAGCTCTAAACTTTGCAACCTGATGTTATTTCTGCCATGACCTGTGAATTCTGCCAAGTCTGTGAACCTGTTGTTATTTGCAATCTTGCCATGTCCTTTTGAGCATGTTCTAGTAGTTTCTGGAGATAGCTCAGTGTTCATGTTTTGTTATGCTTTACCTGTACATCATGTCCATGCCTTTTGTTTTCATGTTGAGATCCTGTAGCATGTTGTTTTGATGCTTGCTAAATGCCTAGTTGCTATTTTGGACAGCAAGCCCTTTAAACTTGCTAAATGCCTAGTTGTTGTTGAACCGTTGCTCTGTTTTGAGTGTGCTCTACATGAAACTTGCTTAGTTTTGCGTGTAGTTTCATGTTACCTTGCTTCCATGTTTTGAGTGTGTTTGCTTGATGTCTGAATGCATTTTGCATCAATGCCATGTTTAACTTGTTTTGCTCATATCTTCTAGGTCGTAGCTCTGAATCTAATGAACTTTATATGTAATTTGAATAGAATTTCGTGTAGATCATCCTGGTGCATCTTAATTTGCTATTTAACAACTTGAACATAAGGTTTATTCAGACCTGGACAAATTTCGAAATTTGCATATGAGGACTTACCGGAGTTATTATATGTTGTTTCCGACCTCATTTAAACATGCTTTGATGTGTTGCTCTTGTATGCATCATCTCTTGCCATGAGTAGCTTCATGTAGCCTTATCATGCATCATACTTGGTTGAGCATCATGCCTTGTTCATGTGTGGTGTTTTTACCATGTTGTGTGCTTCTTCTCGATAGTTCCCGTGGACTCATGCCTTGTTCATGTGTGGTGTTTTTATCATGAGGATTCGTTCGTCTACGCTTGGTTCGTCTTCGTGGCCTCATCTTCTTCATGGACTCGTTCTTCTTCCTAGCGGGATTTCAGGCAAGATGACCGTCACCTTGGATCTCATTACTATCATTGCTATGCTAGTTGCTTCGTTCTACCGCTATGTTGCTTTACCTACCACTTGCTATCAAGCCTCCCAAGTTGCCATGAACCTCTAACCTTTGTCACCCTTCCTAGCAAACCGTTGTATGGCTATGTTACCGCTTTTGTTCAGCCCCTCTTATAGCGTTGCTAGTTGCAGGTGAAGGTGAAGATTGCTCCATGTTGGATTATGTTTATGTTGGGATATCACAATATCTCTTATATTATTAATGCATCTATATACTCGGTAAAGGGTGGAAGGCTCGACCATATGCCTGGTGTTTTGTTCCACTCCTGCTGCCCTAGTTTCCGTCATATCGGTATTATGTTCCCGGATTTTGCGTCCCTAACGCGGTTGGGTGATTTATGGGACCCCCTAGACAGTTCGCCTTGAATAAAACTCCTCCAGCAAGGCCCAACCTTGGTTTTACCATTTGCCTACCACCTATACCTTTTCCTTGGGAGTAATTAACCCGAGGGTCATCTTTATTTAGCCCCCCCGGGCCAATGCTTCTCTAAGTGTTGGCCCGAAACGAGTAGACTGCAGGGCCACCTTGGGGAAACTTGAGGGCTGGTTTTACTCGTAGGGTGTCTCATCCGGTGTTGCCCTGAGAACAAGATATGTGCAGCTCCTATCGGCATGTCGGCACACCGGGAGGTCTTGCTGGTCTTGTTTTACCATTGTCGAAATTTCTTGTAACCGGGATTCCGAGACTGAGTGGGTCTTCCCGAGAGAAGGAATATCCTTCGTTGATCGCGAGAGCTTATCATGGGCTAAGTTGGGACACCCCTGCAGGGTTTGAACTTTCGAAAGCCATGCCCGCGGTTATGTGGCAGATGGGAATTTGTTAATATCTGGTTGTAGTAAACTTGAAGTAAACTCTTCTAAAATACACCAACCGTGTGCGTAACCGTGATGGTCTCTTTTCGGGGTTGTTCAAGAGGATAACACGGTTTTTTGGGTTAAGTTTGACGTAAGTAGGAGTTCAGGATCAATTCTTGATCATTACTAGTTGACGACCGCTTGCTAAGCTCCTCTTCTCGCTCTTGCTTCGTAAGTTAGCCACCATATTTTGCTTAGTCGCTGCTGCAACCTCACCACTTTACCCCTTCCTTTCCCATAAGCTTTGCTAGTCTTGATACCCATGGTAATGGGATTGCTGAGTCCTCGTGGCTCACAGATTACTACACCACCAGTTGCAGGTACAGGTTCTGCGATGATCATGACGCGAGAGCGATGTTCACTTGTTTTGGAGTTCTTCTTCTTCTTCGTTGATCTTGGGTTACGTTCCTAGTCGGCAGCCTGGGCTAGCAGGTGGATGTCGTTTGAGTTCCTGTTTATGTTTCATCCATAGTCGGATGTTGATCTTGTATGTGATGTATTGTTGTATTCATGTGACATTGTATGCCTTGGTTGTATCCCCACTATTATGTAAAGTTGATGTAGTGATATCCACCTTGCAAAAGTGTCTTCAAGATGCGCTTCTATCCTTGGTGGGACCTTCGAGTTACTTTAGGATAGGGTCGCATCTTGGGCATGACACTAACCCTAGCTGCCTCTTGCACCGCCGCCGCCTCTTCTCCACCACGCAAGGACGGCGCCCAGCTGCCGGCCGCTGCGCCCTCGTCCTCCTCCATCGTTCCCCTACAATCTCCGCCCTAGAACCGGCAGAACCCTAGCTCCTAACACCTTGGTATCATGTAGCTTGGGTCTGATCATGTCTGCGCCACCACCCACCCCGCCGCTGCTCACCTTGCCGCTGTCCACCACCGCCGCCCTCTCCACCGCGCCGCTGGTGTTTCCCGCCGCCGCGGTCGACAACTCCATCACGTCGCTCGGCTCCTCCGCGGGGGCCTCCATCGGCCAGTCGCTACCCGTCACCGCGCCACCTGTCGTCATCTACTCCCCGGTAGAGATCATCGGGGTCCTTAATGACCTCGTCACGGCCGTCCAGGGCATCCGCCTCTACCTGGCCGGGCCTTACGGGCAACTGCCGCCCTTGCCGCCAGCCGCCGCGACCTGGCCAGCCGCCCTGCCCTGGTATGCGGCCACCACGGCGCCGATCGGGCCTCTACACCACCACTGGCCCAGTCAGCCGCCGCCCGCCGTCGCCCCCTACTAGTCGCAGAGGCCGGCCCCAGCGATCGCCGCGCCTCCGACGCCTCCCGGGTCCGGCAGCCGCCGCCCCAACTGTCGGCCCCACCACTGCCCGCTGCCATGCCTCCATGGCCATAGTGGCCGGCTCCGGCCCTCACTGTGTCCCCCACGTCACCCGGGTCCGTGCCGCCGCAGCCGCAGCTGCCAGCCCCGCCACCGCCCAGCACGGGGCCCGGGTCACCCACGCAGGGAGTCGTACTGATCCAGCAAGTGCGCTTCCCGCCGGCGCCGTCCCCAATACCGGCCTGGCTGACCGAATCATTGCCGCCACCCATCTACACGTCGGTTGGAGACCCGCTGGCACCCACTCTGCAGCTCGATGATCCCTCCGGCTTGGCGGGGCACTCCATGGGCCACGACCATGCTGACTGGGCGCCCCAATCCTCGCTGCTTCGCACCTCCGAGCCAGTCGGCCACGACTCTTCGACTCAGACATCGCCGTTGTTTGCCAAACTGGACTTCGCCACTTATGACGGCATGGAGGACCCCCTCAACTGGCTCAACCAATGCGAGCAGTTCTTTCGTGGGCAGCGCACCTGAAAGCACAAGTGCTCCCTAGGTGGTTTTGGTAATTGATGACAACATATCTCTTGTTGGACTAACACTTTTATCTAGTATGTTTCAGATAAGTTCAAAAATGGAGTGGCATGGACTAAAGGATGTGGGAACTCCTCCAAGATGCTAAGGATAAAGGATTGGCTCAAGCTTCAAGCTCAAGACTCTACATTTTACATTTTAGTGATCCAAGATCACATTGAGTCTATAGGAAAAGCCAATACTATCAAGGAGGGATGAGGTGTTGCTTAATGAGCCTCTTGCTTCATGTGCTTAGTGATATGCTCCAAAACCCTCCACTACTTTCTCACATCCACATATGACCTAAACCCAAAGTCAAACTCGGCCCTACCGGTTCTTTCTATCCGGTGCCACCGAGTTCAGATGTCATAGCCACTGCCACAAACCCTAGGCAAATCGGTCTCACCGATAGGGATCTCGGTCTCACCGAGATGGGATTGTAATCTCTCTGTGTATGTCCATTACCAAAATCGGTCTCACCGAGTTTGTGTAATCGGTACTACCGAGATTACAATTTAAACTCTCTGTTTCCCTTTCGTAACTTTTCGGTCTCACCGAAAGAGCGAATCGGTCCCACCGAGTTTACCTGACCAACTCTCTGGTTAGCTAATTACCAAAATCGGTCTCACCGAGTTTGTGTAATCGGTCTCACCGAGATTACGTTATGCCCTAACCCTAACCATATCGGTCCTACCGAGATGCATATCAGTCCCACCGAAAACCCTAACGGTCACTAGGTTTACTAAATCGGTCCGACCGAGTTTGTTGATTCGGTCCCACCGAGTTTGGTAAATTGTGTGTAACAGTTAGATTTTGTGTGGAGGCTATATATACCCCTCCACCTCCTCTTCATTCGTGGAGAGAGCCATCAAAACAAACCTACACTTCCAACTTACCAGTTCTGAGAGAGAACTACCTACTCATGTGTTGAGGCCAAGATATTCCATTCCTATCATATGAATCTTGATCTCTAGCCTTCCCCAAGTTGCGTTCCACTCAAATCTTCTTTCCACCAGATCCAAATCCTATGAGAGAGAGTTAAGTGTTGGGGAGACTATCATTTGAAGCACAAGAGCAAGGAGTTCATCATCAACACACCATTTGTTACTTCTTGGAGAGTGGTGTCGCCTAGATTGTCTAGGTGTCACTTGGGAGTCTCCGACAAGCTTGTGGAGTTGAACCAAGGAGTTTGTAAGGGCAAGGAGATCGCCTACTTCGTGAAGATCTACCGCTAGTGAGGCAAGTCCTTCGTGGGCGACGGCCATGGTGGGATAGACAAGGTTGCTTCTTCATGGACCCTTCGTGGGTGGAGCCCTCCGTGGACTCACGCAACCGTTACCCTTCGTGGGTTGAAGTCTCCATCAACGTGGATGTACGATAGCACCACCTATCGGAACCACGACAAAAACATCCGTATCTCCAATTGCGTTTGAATCCTCCAAACCCTTCCCTTTACATTCTTGCAAGTTGCATGCTTTACTTTCCGCTGCTCATATACTCTTTGCATGCTTACTTGTTATGTATTGTGGATGTTAAACTTGTTCCTAAACTCCACTTAAACCTAAAGAAGTTAAAAACTACAACTTTGGTACTTAGTGTCTAATCACCCCCCCTCTAGACACCTCTTCTCAAGATCCTACAAGTGGTATCAGAGCATTGGTCTCCATTGCCTTGGTTTAATCACCATTGGAGGAAGACGGATGAGTCTACTTTGGGGAGTCTTAGACATAGAGTGCCTATTCTTGATGGAGAATATTTTCATGAGTGGAAAAATGAGATGCTTGTAATTTTCAATCAATATCATTTGAACAAGTATATTGCTAGCCCTTGTGCACCTCATGTTGATCCTATGCATCCTACCCTTGATAAATCAATTGACATGATTAGGAATCTTAGAACTGTTTATCTTATCACTAGAGGCTTGCCTAGAAACTTAATTAGAAGCTTACCTACTCTTGAGTGTGCCTACACTATATGGAAATTTCTTGAGGAACGCTTTCCAAATTATTCCTTGAAAAATCTAGATGAAATTCTCCATAAGTCTATTGCCTTGAGTAAGATGGATACTAGTGATCCCATGTTTGGTGATCGTCTATTTGAACTTACAAACCTTAGGCATGCCAAAGGAGATGTTGGAATTATTGGTGATATTATTTCCGAAGCTATAAGAATTCATAGGCAAGATCATTGTCAAACTCACTCTAACGAATTACCCTCTCTAGGACTTGATCCACCACATGACGATGATGAACATGGATACTATGATGAGGATGATGATAGTGACTTCGATCTTGATGATGCAATGAGACATTTTGGTCTTATGGCAAATCTTCGGGGATATGTGTCAGGAGGAAAGGAATGGGTTCTTGACAGTGGATGTACCGATCACATGACCGGAGATAAATACATGTTTCGTGAGCTTGCTGAAAATGATAGTCCTCGAAAGTATGTCACTTTCTGTGACAACTCAAAGGGTAAGGTGGTTGGCCTCGGTAAGGTGGCCATCTCACATGATAGCTTCATTCAGAATGTCATGCTCGTTGAATCTCTCGGCTATAACTTACTTTCAGTATCTAGACTTGCTGATTTCGGTTTCAATGTCCTATTTACTGAAGTAGATTGCCAAGTGTTTCGTCGAGACAATCATAAAATGGTCTTTACCGGTATACGAAGAGGTGATCTTTACATTGTTGATTTCTCTAAAAGGCACAACCTAAAACTTGCTTCTGCTAAATCCTCAAAAGGTTGGTTATGGCATAGACGACTAGGTCACGTTGGCATGAGAAACCTTGACAAGCTTATTAAAGGAAATCATATCCTTGGAGTTAACAATGTCATATTTGATAAGGATAGACTTTGCAGTGCTTGTCAAGCAGGTAAACAGGTTGGGGGAAGGCATCCCGTGAAGAACATCATGACCACAAGGACGCCACTCGAGCTACTTCATATGGATCTCTTTGGTCCCAACGCTTACAAAAGTCTCGGTGGAAATTCTTTTGGTCTAGTTATAGTTGATGATTTTTCAAGATTTACATGGGTGTTCTTTCTCGATGATAAATCGCAGGTCCAAAAGATCTTCAAAAACTTCGCTAGGAAGGCCCAAAATCAATTTGAAGTGAAGATCAAGAAGGTTCGCAGCGACAATGGAACGGAGTTCAAGAATGCAAATGTGGACACCTTTCTTGACGAAGAAGGGATTTCACACGAGTTCTCGGCTACGTGCACACCTCAACAAAATGGAGTTGTTGAGAGGAAGAACCGGACGCTCATCGAAATGGAGAGAACGATGCTTGATGAGTACAAGATGCCGAAGCACTTTTGGGCAGAAGCGGTTGAGACAGCTTGTCATGCAACAAATCGCTTGTATCTTCACAAGCTACTCGGCAAGACGGCTTACGAGCTCATCACCAGTAACAAACCCCAAGTTGGATACTTTCAAGTATTTGGCTCAAAGTGCTACATTCTTGATAAGCATCATCGTCCAAAATTTGCTCCTAAATCCCATGAAGGTTTCCTACTTGGTTATGGCTCAAATTCTCACACTTATCGTGTCTACAACAATTTCACCCGAAAGGTTGAGGAGACGGTAGATGTGAAGTTTGATGAATCTAATGGCTCACAAGTAGAGCAATTGCCAATTGATGTAGGAGACAAAGACCCTTCGGAAGCAATCCAAGACTTGTCTATTGGCAAGGTCCGTCCAACAGAGGTGAAGGAGAGTACCTCGTCTGTCCAAGTGGAAGCTTCTACTCCACGACAAGGTGAACCAAGAGTTGATACGGAAGCATCCACAAGTGGAGCACGTCAAGATGAAGAAAACAAGGAAGAACATCACGAACGTCAACAACCTCCTTCTCCACCTCGACAAGAGAACAACGACGCCAACAATGAAGAAGATCAAGAAGAACAAGAAGAACAAGATGAAGAAGATGTTCAACCAAAACCCAAGCAAAAGCTCTCACGAGTTCGAGCAAGAATTTCTAAGGACCATCCCGTCGAGCAAATCTACAATGATATTTAAACCGGGAGAATCACTCGCTCTAAAACTCGTTTAGCTAACTTTTGTGAAAACTATTCTTTCATCTCTAGCATTGAACCTATGAAGGTCGAAGAAGCATTGGAAGATCCGGACTGGATAAATGCTATGCATGAAGAGCTACACAACTTTGAGAGAAACCAAGTTTGGGCATTGGTTGAGAAGCCCGACAACAACCACAACATCATCGGTACCAAATAGGTGTTTCGCAACAAGCAAGATGAAGATGGACAAGTTCTTCGCAACAAAGCACGTCTCGTCGCCCAAGTCTACACACAAGTCGAAAGTATGGACTATGGTGAGACTTATGCTCCCGTTGCTAGACTTGAGTCCATTCGCATCTTACTTGCCTATGCTAATCACCATAATATCACCTTGTACCAAATGGACATTAAAAGTGTTTTTCTAAATGGTGAAATAGAGGAGGAAGTTCATGTCAAACAACCTCCCGGCTTTGTCAATCCTAAGAAACCAAATCATGTTTACAAACTTCACAAAGCTCTTTATGGTCTTAAACAAGCTCCTAGAGCTTGGTATAAATGCTTGACCAAGTTCCTTATTGCAAGTGGCTTTGAAATTGGAAAAATTGATTCCACACTTTTTACCAAAAGGGTTAATGGGGAACTATTTGTATGCCAAATTTATGTTGATGATATTATATTTGGTTCAACTAACCCTCTTTTAGTGAAAAGTTTGGAAAGCTAATGTCGGAGAAGTTTGAGATGTCAATGATGAGTGAACTCAAATTCTTTCTTGGGTTGCAAACCAAGCAAACTAAGGAAGGTACTTTTGTTTCCCAAACGAAGTACACTAAGGACTTATTCAAGAAGTTCAATATGCAAGAGTGCAAAGGTATGTCTACACCCATGCCTACTAGTGGACATCTTGATTTGACCAAAGATGGTAAACCTGTGGACCAAAAAGTTTATCGCTCTATGATTGGTTCATTGTTATACCTATGTGCTTCACGTCCCGATATTATGCTAAGTGTGTGTATATGTGCAAGGTATCAAGCTGCTCCTAAAGAATGTCATCTTAAGGCCGTAAAAAGGATAGTGAGATACTTAATTCATACACCAAATTTTGGCATTTGGTATCCTAAGAGGGCATCTTTCGATCTTGTTGGCTACTCCGACTCGGACTATGCCGGAGACAAGGTTGATAGAAAGTCCACTTCGGGTACTTGTCAATTTCTTGGTAGATCTCTTGTGTCTTGGTCCTCCAAGAAACAAAACTCGGTATCCTTATCAACCGCCGAAGCGGAGTACATTGCCGCAGGTTCATGTTGTGCTCAATTACTTTGGATGACCCAAACTCTTAAAGATTATGGGATATATGTGAAACATGTTCCATTGCTTTGTGACAATGAAAGTGCTATCAAAATTGGTCATAATTCCGTACAACATTCTCGAACTAAGCATATAGAAGTTCGCCATCATTTCATTCGAGATCATATTGCTAAGGGTGACATTAATCGCAAGCACGTTCGCATCGGAAAACAATTAGCGGATATATTCACTAAACCCCTTGATGAGAAAGTGTTTTGCAGGTTGAGAGGAGAATTGAACATCATTGATGCTTCAAACTTGGAGTAGAAACTCCTTTGGATACATGCAAGACATGAGCTTATGACTAATCCTTGATATTTCTCTTATGATGATTATCTTATGTCTTGGATAAATTTGCATCTTGCATGTTATCTAACCCATGTAGGTACTTGGTTGAATCAAATTCCATGAGATTGTAATCTACTCACATATTGAGCAATTTCTACATCACCAAGTCTCTACACTATGGTGGTTGAAGACAAGGAGGCACGAAACCATTCAAACATATCCTTTGACAAATTCTATGATTGAGCTTCATGATTGTCATTTTTGGATACACAAGTGCTCTTCCTTGCAAGAACTAACCCATGTAGGAATATGGACTCAAATTCCAAGTGGTGCTCCAAACTCTTGATAGACTACATCAACCTTGAGCACCCACACAAGTTCAACTACATGAGCAAGATCAACACCACCACCCAAGGTATGTTATTCAATCTTAGAGAAGCTTTACTCCGAGTCATGAGCTAAAGCAACTCGACAAGATGTGAATACATCAAGATGCTTAAACGAAAAATGGTAACCCCATTTTGAGCTTAAACGATGAGTATGACCCATGATCAAGTGATCTCACTTGACTCCTAAGTCAATATACTCTAACATAGGTGACTTTGTCACCGACCATCTCTAGATGAAGTTCTCTAGTGTTCTTATCTGTGTTTTTGCATTTGTCTCATGCATATTTGTTTCCCCTTTCAAAAAAAAACTTCATCTAGATTTCTTTCTCTTCTTTTCAGTTATTCTGCATTTCCTGCATCAAATTCGTTGCATATCATTCAGAAAATTCCTTGCAAATCTTTGTGAGATCTTACTAGTCTAGTGAGCTGAGGTGACAAGTGTTTTCTCTGCGATGAACTCAATTTCACCGATTTGTTGTTTTCGGTCCAACCGAATCCTTTCGGTACCACCGAAGCATACCACTCGGTGCCACCGATTTCACAACAGGAAAAATAGTTTGCCACTTGTTCAATATTTCTTCTGATCCAGCTCCACTCAATGAATCTTGTCCTCTACAAGCATCACAGTTTTATCCAGTGCTTTGAGTTTGTGACTCAAGGACCAAACCCATTCACAACAAATTCCAGAATACCCTTCTTGGAAATTGATGTCAAAGGGGGAGAGAGAGATCACATCAAAGCTTATCACTTCCATAAGGGAGAGAGTATTAAGGGGGAGAAAGAGATCTCCAGGGGGAGAGAATACTCAAGGATCCCAGATGCTTGATGTTCAAGAGGAGAGATGCCACATGTCTTTTTGGGGGAAAGACATGTTCATATGTGCTTACTTGCATTAAGCTCTGTTCATTTGTATCTTTCAGCTCTGATTTTTTGTTCCCTATCTTCTCCCAATATCCCATGCTAGATTCAAGGGGAGCAAGACATTTAAGGGAAAGAAATCATTCAAATTCATTGCATATCTTTACTCTTGGGGACATGTCTAATCCAATGTGGTACTTTGTACTCACTCTCTACATGTCATCCCAGTCTTGGTATTCTTGTGGTTTCTTTTGTTTGCTCTGGCTAGTGGATGTACCTGTGTTATCTAACCTTGTTTGTGCAGGTTCATTCCATCCTAAGCCAACTCAACACTACAAGGTAAGTATATGCATCACAATCATGTGTATGAGGAATTCTTGCTGGTGTAGGTACTGTTTGCAAGAAGGACTCATGAGCATGAGGGTATTTTCCTTAATAATCTTTTGCTCTGATGCATATGGCCAAGATACATGTAACACATTGCCTACTCTATCATGGTTATGCTCTCACATGCTTCTATATTTCATATTCACATGATTGCATACATGTAGGGGGAGCCTATGCTTGTTACATGTCCTTCCAAAGCTTTACTTGCTACTCTTTATATCTTTATCTAAAGCTTTGATGTATGTTGCCATCAATTACCAAAAAGGGGGAGATTGAAAGCACAAGTGCTCCCTAGGTGGTTTTGGTAATTAATGACAACACATCTCTTGTTGGACTAACACTTTTATCTAGTATGTTTCAGATAAGTTCAACAATGGAGTGGCATGGACTAAACGATGTGGGAACTCCTCCAAGATGCTAAGGATAAAGGATTGGCTCAAGCTTCAAGCTCAAGTCTCTACATTTTACATTTTAGTGATCCAAGATCACATTGAGTCTATAGGAAAAGCCAATACTATCAAGGAGGGATGAGGTGTTGCTTAATGAGCCTCTTGCTTCATGTGCTTAGTGATATGCTCCAAAACCCTCCACTACTTTCTCACATCCACATATGACCTAAACCCAAAGTCAAACTCGGCCCTACCGATTCTTTCTATCCAGCGCCACCGAGTTCAGATGTCATAGCCACTGCCACAAACCCTAGGCAAATCGGTCTCACCGATAGGGATCTCGGTCTCACCGAGATGGGATTGTAATCTCTCTGTGTATGTCCATTACCAAAATCAGTCTCACCAAGTTTGTGTAATCGGTACTACTGAGATTACAATTTAAACTCTCCGTTTCCCTTTCGTAACTTTTCGGTCTCACCGAAAGAGCGAATTGGTCCCACCGAGTTTACCTGACCAACTCTCTGGTTAGCTAATTACCAAAATCGGTCTCACCGAGTTTGTGTAATCGGTCTCACTGAGATTACGTTATGCCCTAACCCTAACCATATCGGTCCTACCGAGATGCATATCAGTCCCACCGAAAACCCTAACGGTCACTAGGTTTACTAAATCGGTACGACCGAGTTTAACAATTCGGTCCCACCGAGTTTGGTAAATTTAGTGTAACGGTTAGATTTTGTGTGGAGGCTATATATACCCCTCCACCTCCTCTTCATTCGTGGAGAGATCCATCAGAACAAACCTACACTTCCAACTTACCAGTTCCGAGAGAGAACTACCTACTCATGTGTTGAGGCCAAGATATTCCATTCCTATCATATGAATCTTGATCTCTAGCCGTCCCCAAGTTGCTTTCCACTCAAATCTTCTTTCCACCAGATCCAAATCCTATGAGAGGGAGTTGAGTGTTGGGGAGACTATCATTTGAAGCACAAGAGCAAGGAGTTCATCATCAACACACCATTTGTTACTTCTTGGAGAGTGGTGTCTCCTAGATTGGCTAGGTGTCACTTGGGAGCCTCCGACAAGATTGTGGAGTTGAACCAAGTAGTTTGTAAGGGCAAGGATATCGCCTACTTCGTGAAGATCTACCGCTAGTGAGGCAAGTCCTTCGTGGGCGACGGCCATGGTGGGATAGACAAGGTTGCTTCTTCGTGGACCCTTCGTGGGTGGAGCCCTCCGTGGACTCGCGCAACCATTACCCTTCGTGGGTTGAAGTCTCCATCAACGTGGATGTACGGTAGCACCACCTATCAGAACCACGACAAAAACATCCGTGTCTCCAATTGCGTTTGAATCCTCCAAACCCTTCCCTTTACATTATTGCAAGTTGCATGCTTTACTTTCCGCTGCTCATATACTCTTTGCATGCTTGCTTGTTATGTATTGTGGATGTTAAACTTGTTCCTAAACTCCACTTAAACCTAAAGAAGTTAAAAACTGCAGCTTTGGTACTTAGTGTCTAATCAAACCCCCCCCCCTCTAGACACCTCTTCTCAAGATCCTACAGCACCCTTGTCTCGGAGCGTACCTGGCTCGCCTCTTACCACCTCCGCGGCGCGGCACAGACCTGGTACTATGCCCTCGAGCAGGACGAGGGCAGCATGCCCCCTTGGGAGCGCTTCCGCCAGCTCTGCCTTCTGCGTTTTGGGCCACCGATCTGTGGGAGCCGCCTGGCAGAGCTAGGCCGCCTTCCCTTCACCTCCACGGTTCAGGACTTCGCCGACCTTTTCCAGGCCCTGGCATGCCACACGTCGGGCGTGATGGCGTAGCAGCGGGCCGACCTCTTTGTCGGTGGACTTCCGGATCACATCCGCGTGGACGTGGAGCTTCAGGGACCCCAGGATCTCCAGACGACCATGTACTACGCCCGCGCATTCGAGCGCCGCGCGGTGGCCATCCAACAGGCATCACTGTCTCGGGCCGCTGGGCCGATACCCGAGCCGGATGTTCCCACGCAGGGTCCGCCTGCTCAAGCTTCCGCGGCACCCCTCGCCGCGACCGCGGCGTGCCCATTCCGCCGGCTCACCCCGGTCGAGCTACTCGAGCGTCGCCGCCAAGGGTTGTGCTTCAACTGCGACGAGCCCTACACGCCCGGCCACGTCTGCCCGTGACTCTTCTACTTGGAGGCTGCAGACTACATTAAGGAGGACGCCGTCGCCGCCGACCTGACCGCCCCAGCTGTCGTGAAGGTGTTTGACGCTGGTTGATCACCTCGAGGAGTTCAGCAAACACTTCCCCAGCTTACAGCTCAAGGACGAGTTGTTGGTGCAGGCGGAGAGAAGTGTTATGACCGTCATATTAGGGGCTTAGCCTAGTGGGTTGTGGCCCAAGTTACCTTATCGCTATTAGGGGCTTAGCCCAATTATCTTATCATTTGCTTAGGAGTCAAGTAAACCTCTATATATAAGGAGAGGAGATGTATCAATCTAATCAAGCAAGAAGCAATCATTATTTGCTCGGCTTCCCTTAGGGAGCCGGGCGACCTAACCCTAGCCGCCTCTTGCGCCGCCGCCGCCTCTTCTCCACCACGCAAGGACGGCGCCCAGCCGCCGGCCGCCGCGCACTCGTCCTCATCCTCTTCCATCGTTCCCCTACAATCTCCGCCCTAGAATCGGCAGAACCCTAGCTCCTAACAGCTTCTTCTCTCTCTTTGATTCTCAATACCATGTTCTCCTTGATGTTCTTGGAGATCTATTCGATGTAATACTCTTTTGCAGTGTGTTTGCCGAGATCCGATGAATTGTGCATTTATGATCAACTTATCTATGAATATTATTTGAATCTCCCCTGAATTCTTTTATGCATGATTTGATATCTTTGTAATTCTCTTCGAACTATCGGTTTGGTTCGGCCAACTAGATTGGTTTTTCTTGCAATGGGATAAGTGCTTAGCTTTGGGTTCAGTCTTGCGATGTCCATTCCCAGTGATACTAGGGGCAGCAAGGGACGTATTGTATTGTTGCCATCGAGGATAAAAAGATGGGGTTTTCATCATATTGCTTGAGTTAATTCCTCTACATCATGTCAACTTGCTTAATGCGTTACTCCGTTCTTTATGAACTTAATACTCTAGATGCATGCTGGATAGCGGTCGATGTGTGGAGTAATAGTAGTAGATGCAGAATCGTTTCGGTCTACTTGACACGGACGTGATGCCTATATTCATGATCATTGCCTTAGATATCATCATAACTTTGCGTTTTTCTATCAGTTGCTCGGCGGTAATTTGTTCACCCATCGTATTATTTTCTATCTTGAGAGAAGCCTCTAGTGAAACCTATGGCCCCCAGGTCTATTTTCCATCATATAAGTTTCCGATCTATAATATTAGTTTCCGATATACTATTCTTGAAATCTTTTACTTTACGTTCTATAAACCAAAAATACCAAAAATATTTACTTTACCGTTTATCTATCTCTATCAGATCTCATTTTTGCAAGTAACCGTGAAGGGATTGACAACCCCTTTATCGCGTTGGCTGCAAGTTGTTTGATTATTTGTGCAGGTATTCGGTGACTTGTGCATTGTCTCCTACTAGATTGATACCTTGGTGTTGCATACGCCTGCTGGCTGACTAGGCATGCCAGCATGGCGGGACTTGCTGTCAGTGACAGAAAGGGGAGGGCAGGGTGTGTGCCTATTTTTGTTTTGTGAAAAGCCCCTTGATAACCCACAAGTATAGGGGATCGTTTGTAACCTTCTTCAATAAATAAGAGTGTCGAACCCAACGAGGAGCTAAAGGTAGAACAAATATTCTCTCAAGTTCTATCGACCACCGATACAACTCTGCGCACACTTGACGTTTTCTTTGCCTAGAACATGTATGAAACTATTTCGCAAGAATAAAAGTAAGAGTATTTTGTGGGAATAAAACTATGAATAAATTGCAAGGTAATAAAAGTAGATAGTTTTTGTCAACAAGAAAGTCATTTATCCCTAGGCAATCGATAACTAGGCCGGTAATCATTCTTGCAATTTTATATGAGGGAGAGACATGAGCTAACATACTTTCTCTACTTGGATCATATGCACTTATGATGGGAACTCTAGCAAGCATTCGCAACTACTAAAGATCATTAAGGTCATAAAACCCAACCATAGCATTAAGTATCAAGTCCTCTTTACTCCCATATGCAACAACCCACTTATCTGTGTTTAGGCTTCTGTCACTCCTGTAACCGATAATAAGCGAATCATGAGCATATTGCAACACCCTATAGCGGGGACCCCTCACATTTGTGCGACACGGAGGGCACCGTAGAACAGCACAATAAATAAAATATATGCCCATACCAACCAAGATCACGATTAGCCCACGGGACAAAACGAATCTACTCAAACATTATAGGATAACCACATATAACTGGGAAATAATATATAGTGTTGAGCACCATGTTTAAGTAGAGACTACAGCGGGGAGAAGGGGTGCTACACCGCTGCATAGAGGGGAGAGAGTTGGTGTTTACGGTAATAAGATAGTTGATGTAGATCGTCGTCCGATCCTTGCCCCGGCGGCACTCCGGCGCCACTGGGAGAGAGGGGGAGAGAGCCCTCCTCCTTCTTCTTCCTTGGTCTCCCCCCTAGATTGGAGGAGAGTCCCCTCTCTGGTCCATGGCCTCCATGGCGGCGGAGGGGCGGGAGACCCTCCGAGATTGGATCCCCCTCTATGTTCTCTTATGTTTCGCGTTCCCCGGATCTGGCCAAAAATCATTTCTTATATTCCTGGAGATCTGTAACTCCGATTGCGCTGAGATTTTTACACGTTTTTTTTTCGGATATAAGCTTCCTTGCGCCCGAAGTAGTGCTCCAGCCAACGTACGAGGTGAGCACAACCCACCACCGCGCGCCTGGCCCCTGGGCCGCGCCCTGGTGTCTTGTGGGGGTTGTGGGCCCCCGTTTGCGTTGATTCCAAGTCCCAAAAATCACATATATTCCAAAATAATTCTCCGTATATTTTTATCGCGTTTGAACTTCGTTCGATATGGATATTCTGCGAAACAAAAATGTGCAAAAAAACAGGAACTGACACTGGGCACTGGATCAATAGGTTAGTCCAATAAATCATATAAAATATTGTCAAAAATATGTAAAAGTTGTGTAATATTGGCATGCAACAATCAAAAATTATAGATACAACGGAGACGTACCACCCCTCAACAACTTTTTTCCTCTGATGAAACGAGTTTTACAAAAATATATCAATATTTGTGAAATCAACTAGGCATATGATGAAAATATATTTTATCATGAATCTAATGCTACTAATTTGATTACATAAATGTTGGTGTATTATTATATAAATACCATCGAATATAAAAAAGTTTGACTTTCCAACAAAGTTGGAAGTACAATATTTTAAGGACGGAGGGAGTATCCTTTATATATTTCGACTGAACGTTTCTCAAAAAAAAAGATCAACTGAACTTTTAGTCTAAAAAATCAGTGCATGCTCGGTAATCCAAACCAAGAACCTTATGGTAAATAAGTGTCTGGGCATACCACCACAACAGACAAGGTCACTTATTTGTGATGTCTAATTACATTATATGAATATAACACAACGTGGTCATGTGACTAAACTGAATTGCAGTCAGTGAAACCATTTTCAACATTTTAGTTTTTTGCATCTTTAAATTTGGTACAAAAATATGTAAATTATAATTATGTGCTATAAATAATAGAAATACATTAAAGATGTTCGTATAACATCAAAACAAATCCACTTACTAATTTAACAAAAAAAACATATACTCGTTCCTTTCCGATTTATAGCGCTTATCTCAAAATTTTAGGTTTTCCGTTTTATAAGTCTCAATTTGATTGTTCCCCATCATATGTTCAGATTTCAAGGTGCATTAATTCATTGTGCAAAGGTTAAAAGAAAATTTATCAATGCATGTATTGCAATTAATGCATTGGTAAACACAATTCTTTGAGGAAAACAAACACATTTTGAGTGCTTTTACAAACTCCAAAAAATATTTCACCACTCATCATCTATCTTGGTTGGTGAATTTTTTGAATTGATCCGTATAAACCAGAAAGGAGGTAGTAATTAAATTAGTGCTCGGTATACAGCTCCAACCGAAGAGGTAACATATTTCTGCAGTATAATTACACTTCATGACTATAACGGAAAATGATCGTGTGGTTGAACCGAATTGCAGTCGGTGCAGACAATTTCTACATTTTAGTTTTGGGGATTTTTAAAATTTTGTAAATTATAATAATGTGTTATAAATAATATACATATAAGTACAATAAATTATATTAGAAATGTTCATATAACATCAAAGCATATCCACGTGCTAATATAACAAAAAACCATATATATGATGTTTCTTGAAAAAAAAATATGATTTTAAAAACTGTTAACATTTTAAGAAAAGTATTTTAATTAGTTTTAGAATTTTCTATATATTAAATAAATTCTTATATATGTCGATTTTCTTTCCTGATTTTTAATATCATATTTATGTAGGATATCAGGTGATCATGGTTTAAGAAAATTTTAGGTTGTTTTAAAAAGAGTTCACATTTTTTAATTTTTTGTGTTTTTTAAAAACATTATTTTGTATTTTTTAATTAAAATTAAGTATAAAATGTGTATAAAAATAAGTATGAGACTAGTGTGCCATCAGATTGTAGATTCTGGTATTTTTACCATTTAAATCTTATAAAAATATATTTTATAATTCATAAATATTTTAAATTGTATGGATATGTTCTAAAATAACACATGAATTATTTTAAAATGACATGAATTTTTAAATTATGCAAAGCATAATTATACTTTGGACGTCTTGTGTTCGGGTGGTATGCCCGGCTATGTAACCTATTGTATTTTGTTTTTTGGACTAAAATTCTTAAAAAAAATTGCATGGAAATTCTTAATTTATTTGGTTAAGCCTAAAGTATATACCTATGTATCTATAAAGACACCAAAATCCATTTTTTTGCATGGTCATCAAATCCAAATTGGTGTGCTGGCTAGCCACCGGAGCATAGACAGGCCACACGCCCTGCCCTTCCCTTCCTATCACTGACAGCGGGCCCTACGCCAAACTGGCGCGACGCAGACATGTACAACATCGTATTTACACCGTCAAGCCAAGTTCTTAAACCATTTATATGTACACCATAAATTTTAGGGCACCGATAGGCGCCGGCGCGCCGGCACAAATTTGGGCCCGTCGGCCTGCAACCGTTCGATCGATCGTGTGGAAATCGTCCGATTCCTCCTCTCCTACATCATCAACGTCTTCCTCCCCTTCAAATCTGTTGCGCGCGGTGCCCCGGCCTCGGCCACCATGTGCGTGTGCTCCAGCGAGACGTGAAAGCACCCGCGTCCTCTCCCCCGCCGCCGCCGCTCATCGCAGCACCCCGCGCCCTCACCCCTCGCCATTCACCGCTCGTCGTTGCCGCCGCTCATGCGCGCACAGAATTGTCTCCAGTTGAAGCTTTCTTAACCTCCGGTTGAAGCTTTTTCTCGCCAGTTGAAGCCTTTTCCGCCGCCGCCGCTTGCCCCTTCGCCGGTGCTGCCCATCCCCTCACCCCTCTCCCCTCTCCCTCACCTTCACTCCAGAATCAATGGCGACGCCCCCATGGTTCGCATTCAAAACATGAAACAAAGAATGGACATTGTTGCAGCAAAAATTAAAAATGCCAGTTGTAGCAAAAGATGAAGCTCGTTCCAGCAAACCAAAAGGCCGGTGCTAGCAAAACTTTAAAAAATTTGGTGTTGTCCCAACAAAACCAAAAAATATTGATGGTTCCAGCAAAAAATATTTTGGTGGTAGCAAAAACGAAAATTGGGCGTGATTCCAACAAAACCAAAAAAAATTGATGGTAGCAAAAATTGTTGATGGTTCCAACAAAATAAATTACGGTGGTAGCAAAATTAGCCACTGGTTCGAGCATCTGGTCGCCGCGGTTGTAGGACTGGTTCGGTCGCGGTCACTGTGATGCCCCCGATTCAATCGTACACTAATCATACACGCAAACGTGTACGATCAAGATCAGGGACTCATTGGAAGATATCACAACACAACTCTAAAATAAAAATAAGTCATACAAGCATCATAATACAAGCTAGGGGCCTCGCGGGCTCGAATACAAGTGCTCGATCATAGACGAGTCAGCGGAAGCAACAATATCTGAGTACAGACATAAGTTAAACAAGTTGGCCTTAAGAAGGCTAGCACAAACTGGGATACAGATCGAAAGAGGCGCATGCCTCCTGCCTGGGATCCTCCTAAACTACTCCTGGTCATCGACAGCGGCCTGCACGTAGTAGTAGGCACCTCCAGTGCAGTAGGAGTCGTCATCGATGGTAGCGTCTGGCTCCTGGGCTCCATCGTCTGGTCGCAGCAATCGGGTAAAGAAAGGGGGAAAAGGGGGAACAAGGCAACCGTGAGTACTCATCCAAAATACTCGCAAGCAAGGAGCTACACTACATATGCATGGATATATGTGTAAAGGGCCATATCGGTGGACTGAACTGCAGAATGCCAGAATAAGAGGGGGATAGCTAATCCTGTCGAAGACTACGCTTCTGGCAACCTCCGTCTTGCAGCATGTAGAAGAGAGTAGACTGAAGTCCTCCAAGTAGCATCGCATAGCATAATCCTACCCGGCGATCCCCTCCTCGTCGCCCTATTAGAGAGCGACCGCCGGGTTGTATCTGGCACTTGGAAGGGTGTGTTTTATTAAGTATCCGGTTCTAGTTGTCATAAGGTCAAGATACAACTCCAAGTTGTCCTGTTACCGAAGATCACGGCTATTCGAATAGTTTAACTTCCCTGCAGGGGTGCACCACATAACCCAACACGCTTGATCCCATTTGGCCGGACACACTTTTTTGGGTCATGCCCGGCCGCGAAAGATCAACACGTCGCAGCCCCACCTAGGCATAACAGAGAGGTCAGCACGCCGGTCTAAACCTAAGCGCAGAGGGGTCTGGGCCCATCGCCCTTAGCACACCTGCACGTTGCGAGGGCGGCCGAAAGCAGACCTAGCCTAGCAGGCGTTCCAGTCCAATCCGGCGCGCGCCGCTCAGTCGCTAACGACACGAAATGCTTCGGTTGATACCACGACGCCGAGTGCCCATAACTATTCCCGCGTAGTTGGTTAATGCGTATAGGCCAGTAGCCAGACTCAGATCAAATACCAAGATCTCGTTAAGCGTGTGAAGTATCCGCGAACGCCGAACAGGGCCAGGCCCACCTCTCACCTAGGCGGTCTCAACCTGCCCTATCGCTCCGCAACAAAGATCCACACAGAGGGCCGTTGGGACAAAGGTCCTTTCAGCCCCCAATCCGTGAATCACTCGCGGGTGCTCCACAAGCCGACCCGACTTTAGTCACCACATGTATCATGTATAAAGTATATAGTATATACCCGTGATCACCTCCCAAGTGATCACAGCCCGATAGTATAGCACAGCAGACGGACAAGAATGTAGGGCCACTGATGGAATACTAGCATCCTATACTAAGCATGTAGGATTGCAGGTAAAGGTAACAACAGTAGTAGCAAGGAGAGGCTATGCATCAGGATAGGTATAACGGAAAGCACTAACATGCTACACTACTCTAATGCAGGCAGTATAGAGTAGAATAGGTGATATCTGGTGATCAAGGGGGGGGGGCTTGCCTGGAAGCTCTGGCAAGGAGGGGTCGTCGTCGACGTAGTCGATCACAGGGGCAGCATCGGTCTCGGGGTCTACCGAAGAGAAGAGGAGGAGAAACAGTAAATACAAAGCAACATAGCATCACAAAGCGTAACATGGCAATATGATGAGCCGAATGTGACCTAACGTATGGCTACACGATATAGGTGGACGGGGAATTCAACCGGGAACGTTTTCCCGGTTCCTGACCTGTGTCAGACAGATGACCAGAGGGGGAAATGTTCCATGTTCAGATAGTTAGAGGCATCTGACATGTATGTGGGTAGCGTATTCGGGTTCGTCTCATCTTTCTGAGCAACTTTCATGTAGAAAGCATATTCATCTGAGCTACGGTTTATTTTCTATTAATTTTAAAAGATTTAAATCATTTTCAGGATTTATTTAATTATTTTAATGCAACATTATCCATAACAGTGCTTGCTGACGTCAGCATGATGTCAGCAGTCAACAGAGGTGTTGACTGGTCAAACTGGCGGCAGCGTCCCGCATGTCATTGACTGATTAGGCTAATCAGGGTTTAATTAAGTTAACTAGTGATTAGATTAATCTAATCAGGATTAATTAAGTTAATTAATTCTTTAATTAAATAATTAATATTTTAATTATTATTATTTATTTGTTTATTTTTTTATCTTATCTTATCTTCTTTTTTTTGTAAAACGTTCCAGGGCGGGCCCATGTGCCATAGGCACAGGGGCCTATCGGGCGCCGCTTAGCGGGCGCGGGTGTTGGACGCGGCTCGAGCGGGCGCACACCCAAGTGCGGGTGGAGCTGGCAAGGCGCCGGAGCAGGAGGGCGGTGGCCACGGCGAGGCCATGGCCGGAGCGGGGCGTGCTGGCCGTGGCCGGTGGAGAGGCGGCCGCGGCGAGGAGCGCTGGGCAAGGGGCAATAGTGGCCGGACGGGGGCATGTGCGCTCGGGCGGGAGCGCGGTGCTATGGGCAAAGAGGCTTCCCGGCGGGGAGGCCACGGTGGGGGCGCTGTGCACAGCGGGTTGGCCATGGGCACTAGGCCGCGGGAAGGCTACGGGACGAGGGTCGGGCGGAGCAGCGGGAGCACGCGGGCGAGCGAGTCCCGTCGAGGACGACTCCGGCGCGGGGTCAGAGAGGGAGATGTGGGTGGCGCTCACAAGGGGTTGCAGGGGACTGGGCAGCGGGGCGCGAGCAGGAAGACGGGGACGCCGGCAACGTAGGGGAGGCAGTCCGGCGAGGTGGTCTCCGGCGACGGCGTCGAGCGGAGAGGACGACGGCGTCGAGCGCGTGGAGATCGTTCGGGGAGGATTGGTGGAGCGAGGCGGCGGCGATGGTGTTCCTGCGACGGAGTGGTGGGGCGGGGCAGCCCGGCGACGGCGAGGCAGCCCGGCGACGGCGGGGCGGCGTCGGGCCCCGGCGTCGGGCTCGGGGGCAACTGGATCGGGGCGGCCTGCTTTGGGGTTGCCCCCGATCCAGATCATGTGGGGGGATGAGAGTGGGGATCGTGGGGAAGGTGGTTAGGGTTTCGGTGCCCCCGGGAGGGGTTAATGGCCTGGGTCTGGGCCGGCCTGGACGGCCTGGCGACCAGCTGGGCCGGTTGGCCCAGCGGGTGGGGCAGGGGGCATGCTTTTTTTTGTTTTAGTTAGGTTCTGCTTTTCTTTTTATTTAATTGTTCTATTATTTCCATCCACTATAAAATATCTAGGCATTTTATAAAATTGTATTTATTGCACCATATTTACATATGCAAATTATGGCACCTGCTGAACATTTTTGTTTTAACTTTTGAAAACTTTTATTATTGACATTAATTTGAATTTGAATTTTGAAACGGTTTGGAATCATCGCGAGGTTAACAATAGTGACCGTGGTGACGTGGCATCTTTAGCATGGGATTACTATAGCTTAGTGATCCGGGCGTCACAATTCTCCTCCACTACAAGAAATCTCGTCCCGAGATTTAAGAGGGGTGTAAGGGGGGAAGTCCTGGTTACGGAAGTCTAACGGATCTTCTTGTCTTTGGTTGCTCTCCTCAAAGAGGTCGATCCATAGCATTGATGTCTTCACTTATTTATTCCAAAGCATCATGATGAAGTCGGCATCCTTTCTTGAGTGTCTTCATCGCACTTACGAAAGAATAAAGGGGGAGCATTCCGAGAGAACGGACCTCGGCAAGGTTGACTATCTGGTAGATAACATCGGGGAAGGAGGCAGAAAGTAACTCTCGAATTGAAACCTCTGACAATATCGATAGCAAAGTAAGGAGGTATTATGGGAAGTTTTGAGCTGGCAGGCAATCGTTCGTTGCCTGAAACAGAGTGTGAAAGGGGTTCAGAGCAAAGGAATTAAGTATTGTGTTTAATACCAGAACTGCGGATCACACGGAAGGTGGCTCGTGAATTACATACGAAGCCAAGCATGAGGAATATCCTTGGAAACAGGGTGTACATGAGAGTCAGGTTTCGATCCTGGGACCTGTGGGTTATGGGCCCACACTGTGGTTAAAAGTAGGAAGGGCGATGACGTCTTGGATGACCATGTAGGCAAGACAGGTCAGCGGATAGCCTGTCAGTTATGTCGGCAACAACGTCGGTACCAAGGGCGAGGGACGAAGAGAACCATCTTCCTGCTCGTGGAACGAGGCGGACCAATAGGCAAAGTTCTCGTCCATCGGTGGTTACCGGAATGTCATCAACAATAGTAACACAGTCTTACTAACCACGTGGTACCACAAGGTTCTTACCTAAGCAAGGGATTATCACTGCTTAGATAAGTCGGATTACCAGAAAGGTTAAACAAAACAATAGAAAGGAAAATACGATTATCAGAATAATCAAAACAATGGAAAGGAAAATGTGTTCAAGCACATGTTTTAGGGGTATATCCTTCCCAAGGACAAGTAGAGCAAGATATCCACGATGGGATAGAAAGTAGGTAAGGGGAGAGGAATTTCAAGACATTACCCATACAACGGTGTTTGGATAATTGAGCAAGAAACATTTAGCATTGGGGTTCAAATGCTCTTATTGAAAATCGGAGTACCACAGACATGCTTCGAGATAGCATTGACATGGTCTTCAAGCAAAGATCAAACTTTGGATACAAGAAGGATTCATCAGGAACAACTTGCAGAATAAGTCTTACAGTTTCCCCATGGAAGAATGGGTAACCTTGCTGAAAGGGGAACTATAACAATAGGGCCTCCGACCAGGTGTGCTAGGCATGACATCACCTTACCGGGTCATATTAAGACCAATGTTATAACTCTTGGAAACATGTTCCCACCATTATATCTGACCGAGATTCAGATCTGATTGGTGTTAGGATACCTCAAACTCAGGATTCCTGAGAAGAAAAGGTGCAAAACAAATTGACGAGATGACATTGTAAGATTCTCGGGAAATGTACTATGGAAGGGAGTTTCGGAACAAGAGCTCATCATTAGACCAATGAAGGAATAAGGAGGTAGTTGATGAACTCAGTGAAAATTCATCGAGATCTCGAAAGGATGGGTTTCCACAATTATGTGAACAAGGAGATAATATTTGTCAGATCAGATGATATAATGATGTATGCTCGAGGAAAGCATACACAATTGAACATTGATTGAAAGGTGCACCCGAAAGATGGGCTTAGGTAGCATGATCAACGTTAGAAAATGTTGACGATGATCATGACACATTTATCGAGAGGTTTCAAGAAGATGTAATCGATCGGCGAAGACATCACATCAAGGGAATGGTGTAGTAAAAGGTTACTATAACCATAGACAAGATGCCATCTCAGAATTCGGAGTTGTCTCTCAAGACAAACAATATGATGCGGAAAGTTCGATGTAAGCTTAGAACACTGTCGGGATTGTGTCCCGGGGATGAAGGACATAGGTAGAATGGTCAAGCAGTCAGCCTGACGATGATGATGTAGTCAATCCGTTGGGAATGACATGATCAAGTGCAAACTCGTAAGCAATGAAGATTACTAAAAGTTGTCGACCCGTAGTGCGAACTCGGTCCACTATTTGGTGTTCTCGGTTGACGACAACCCAGAACTCGTGGGGTGACTAAGACAGGGAAAGGTATTACTCCATTACAAATTCATAAGATGTAGTGCCATGGCATGATATCCTCGAGATACCAGGTGAATAATACTCGAAGGCATATCAAATTAAAGGTTGAAGTGGGGTGTATTGATCTATAGAAGACAAGCGATTTAACTTGTCCAAGAAATGGAATCAAGGGGAAAATATGGTCGGAACCACGTTTGCAAAGGATCAATTCACAGATACCAAAGGATATATATCAAGGAAATAATTATTATTACAAGAAGCTTCCATGATAGGATCTACATCGTGTCCATGGGCATGAACACAAAGTTCAAGGTCGACTCCCACTTCTCCAATGCATGACCATTCATTCACTTCTCTATTAAAATGAGTTGAGTGTGAAACCTACCTAGTGAATTACCAGAGGAGTATGATCCGCGAAAACTTTCGGGTTCACACAAATTAAGGAAGGCATATGTTCAACCCCTCGGGGCATCGTGGAAACATATACCACAAGCTTCAATAGTAAATATCACCAGCTCGAAAAGCAGATCATGGTTGGCCAAATCAGAGAATAGGATTTACCATTGGCATTATGTATCAGGGGAAGAACTCACAAGGTGATCGAATATGAAGGATACTGTCGGATAACAATCCAACAATGGATCGAGCGATCCACAACGGAGCTGATGTGAGTATTGGTACTCACTCAGAGGAAGAAAGAATGCAAGGGCATCAGATTACAGAACATCTGAATAATCGATGCTTAGATAAGAAAGGAATTATGATTTCCAAAACGAAGGATCAGAAGCAGACGCTCTTGATCAAGGATGGATAAGTTGAATAGACCAGAGGCACAATCGACGACAAATAGTTTGGTCGAGAACCAGCTCATGTTCAAAATGATGTTTGAGCCGGAAAGATATTTAGAAGGGTCAATTGATGATTGTGTGCATTTGCACACATGTTGAATCAATAGGATCAAATGACGGTGTCAAAAGATCCTAATGAATATTGCTAGTCATATGGGAGCATCCATAATGTAAGCATACAAGTATTTGCAGAGCAATAGTTTGAAGAGGATGCTCAGAAGGTCGGATAGTATTTCAAAGTATCTTATGAAGCATACGAACAATTGGGGATGAACAGATACTCAATAAGTGTAAGGAATTTTCAATAGGGGTATTCATGTGGTAAAGAACTGCAAGGCAGTAAGCTTAAAGGATTTTCGGAACAACGGAGAGCAATTTAGGGCATCTTGTAATAACAAGAGCAACTGAGGATGAAGGTATGAACGACAATTGTAGGTAGTTATCCATAAGGGTATATCGGTGGTAGGGGATTGTAAAGTTAGTGGGCACAAGGGTCTCGGGAAAACCTCAGAGAGTATCTTCGGAATCTTCTGGTGCAGCAAGCGATCATCTGGAGTGAGGGGCTCTCCGGGAGAAAGTCTTTCGAGAACCTAAAGTTAGTCCTTTTAGCAAAACCATTTAACCCGAATAGGCGAGAGATTAGAGTCCCAGAGTAAAGATCGAGGAGTAAAAGATCCTAGTACCACCCAATGGCGATGTGGGCCCGTAAGGCACACAACCATGTTAGTAAAAATTTTGTAATGTCTAGACTCGACTTCGGCCAAGGAGTGTGGAAGGGGGATTCCTACAGGCAGTCGGCTCTGATACCAACTTGTGACGCCCCCGATTCAATCGTACACTAATCATACACGCAAACGTGTACGATTAAGATCAGGGACTCACGGGAAGATATCACAACACAACTCTAAAATAAAAATAAGTCATACAAGCATCATAATACAAGCCAGGGGCCTCGAGAGCTCGAATACAAGTGCTCGATCATAGACGAGTCAGCGGAAGCAACAATATCTGAGTACAGACATAAGTTAAACAAGTTGGCCTTAAGAAGGCTAGCACAAACTGGGATACAGATCGAAAGAGGCGCAGGCCTCCTGCCTGGGATCCTCCTAAACTACTCCTGGTCGTCGACAGCGGCCTGCACGTAGTAGTAGGCACCTCCAGTGCAGTAGGAGTCGTCGTCGATGGTGGCGTCTGGCTCTTGGGCTCCATCGTCTGGTCGCAGCAATCGGGTAAAGAAAGGGGCAAAAGGGGGAACAAGGCAACCGTGAGTACTCATCCAAAGTACTCGCAAGCAAGGAGCTACACTACATATGCATGGATATATGTGTAAAGGGCCATATCGGTGGACTGAACTGCAGAATGCCAGAATAAGAGGGGGATAGCTAATCTTGTCGAAGACTATGCTTCTGGCAACCTCCGTCTTGCAGCATGTAGAAGAGAGTAGACTGAAGTCCTCCAAGTAGCATCGCATAGCATAATCCTACCCGGCGATCCCCTCCTCGTCGCCCTATTAGAGAGCGACCGCCGGGTTGTATCTGGCACTTGGAAGGGTGTGTTTTATTAAGTATCCGGTTCTAGTTGTCATGAGGTCAAGATACAACTCCAAGTCGTCCTGTTACTGAAGATCACGGCTATTCGAATAGTTTAACTTCCCTGCAGGGGTGCACCACGTAACCCAACACGCTTGATCCCATTTGGCCGTACACACTTTTTTGGGTCATGCCCGGCCGCGGAAGATCAACACGTCGCAGCCCCACCTAGGCATAACAGAGAGGTCAGCACGCCGGTCTAAACCTAAGCGCAGAGCGGTCTGGGCCCATCGCCCTTAGCACACCTGCACGTTGCGAGGGCGGCCGAAAGCAGACCTAGCCTAGCAGGCGTTCCAGTCCAATCCGGCACGCGCCGCTCAGTCGCTGACGTCACAAAATGCTTCGGCTGATACCACGACGCCGAGTGCCCATAACTGTTCCCGCGTAGTTGGTTAGTGCGTATAGGCCAGTAGCCAGACTCAGATCAAATACCAAGATCTTGTTAAACGTGTTAAGTATCCGCGAACGCCGAACAGGGCCAGGCCCACCTCTCACCTAGGCGGTCTCAACCTGCCCTGTCGCTCCGCCACAAAGATCCACACAGAGGGCCGTTGGGACAAAGGTCCTTTCAGCCCCCAATCCATGAATCACTCGCGGGTGCTCCACCAGCCGACCCGACTTTAGTCACCACATGTATCATGTATAAAGTATATAGTATATACCCGTGATCACCTCCCAAGTGATCACAGCCCGATAGTATAGCACAGCAGACGGACAAGAATGTAGGGCCACTGATGGAATACTAGCATCCTATACTAAGCATGTAGGATTGCAGGTAAAGGTAACAACAGTAGTACCAAGGACAGGCTATGCATCAGGATAGGTATAACGGAAAGCAGTAATATGCTACACTACTCTAATGCAAGCAGTATAGAGTAGAATAGGTGATATCTGGAGATCAAGGGGGGAGGGGCTTGCCTGGAAGCTCTGGCAAGGAGGGGTCGTCGTCGACGTAGACGATCACAGGGGCAGCATCGGTCTCGGGGTCTACCGAAGAGAAGAGGGGGAGAAATAGTAAATACAAAGCAACATAGCATCACAAAGCGTAACATGGAAATATGCTGAGCCGGGTGTGACCTAACGTATGGCTACACGATATAGGTGGACGGGGAATTCAACCGGGAATGTTTTCCCGGTTTCGGACCTGTGTCAGACAGATGACCGGAGCGGGAAATGTTCCATGTTCAGATAGTTAGAGGCATCTGACATGTATGTGGGTAGCGTATTCGGGTTCGTCTCATCATTCTGAGCAACTTTCATGTAGAAAGTATATTCATCTGAGCTACGGTTCATTTTCTATTAATTTTAAAAGATTTAAATCATTTTCAGGATTTATTTAATTATTTTAATGCAACATTATCCAGAACAGTGCTTGCTGACGTCAGCAGTCAACAGAGGTGTTGACTGGTCAAACTGGCGGAAGGGTCCCGCATGTCATTGACTGATCAGACTAATCAGGGTTTAATTAAGTTAACTAGTGATTAGATTAATCTTATCAGGATTAATTAAGTTAATTAATTCTTTAATTAAATAATTAGTATTTTAATTATTATTATTTATTTTTTTCTTTATCTTATCTTATCTTCTTTTTTTTGTAAAATGTTCCAGGGAGGGCCCACGTGCCATAGGCACAGGGGCCTATCGGGCGCCGCTTAGCGGGCGCGAGTGCAGGACGCGGCCCGAGCGGGCGCACGCCCAGGTGCGGGCGGAGCTGGTAAGGCGCCGGAGCAGGAGGGCGGTGGCCACGGCGAGGCCATGGTCAGAGCGGGGCGTGCTGGCCGTGGCCTGTGGAGAGGCGCCCGCGGCGAGGAGCGCTGGGCAAGGGGCAGCAGTGGCCAGACGGGGGGTGTGCGCTCGGGCGGGAGCGCGGTGCTACGGGCAAAGAGGCTGCCCGGCGTGGAGGCCACGGTGGGGGCGCTGTGCACGGCGGGTTGGCCATGGGCACCAGGCCGCGGGGAAGGCTACGGGACGAGGGTCGGGTGGAGCTGCGGGAGCACGCGGGCGAGCGAGTCCCGTCGAGGACGACTCCGGCGCGGGGTCAGAGAGGGAGATGGGGGTGGCGCTCACAAGGGGTTGCAGGGGACTGGGCAGCGGGGCGCGAGGAGGAAGACGGGGATGCCGGCAACGTAGGGGAGGCAGTCCGGCGAGGTGGTCTCCGGCGACGGCGTCGAGCGGAGAGGACGACGGTGTCGAGCGCGTGGAGGTCGTTCGGGGAGGATTGGTGGAGCGAGGCGGCGGCGATGGCGTTCCGGCGATGGAATGGTGGGGCGGGGCAGCCCGCCGACGGCGAGGCAGCTCGGCGACGGCGGGGCGGCGTCGGGCTCGGGGGCAACGGGATCGGGGCGGCGTGCTTTGGGGTTGCCCCGATCCAGATCACGTGGGGGGGATGAGAGTGGGGATCGTGGGGAAGGGGGTTAGGGTTTCGGTGCCCCCGGGAGGGGTTAATGGCCTGGGTCTGGGCCGGCCTGGACGGCCTGGCGACGAGCTGGGCCGGTTGGCCCAGCGGGTGGGGGAGGGGGCAGGCTTTTTTTGTTTTTAGTTAGGTTCTGCTTTTCTTTTTATTTAATTGTTCTGTTGTTTCCATCCACTATAAAATATCTAGGCATTTTATAAAAATGTATTTATTGCACCATATTTACATATGCAAATTATGGCACCTCCTGAACATTTTTATTTTAACTTTTGAAAACTTTTATTGTTGACATTAATTTGAATTTGAATTTTGAAACGGTTTGGAATCATCGCGAGGTTAACAACAGTGACCGTGGTGACGTGGCATCTTTAGCATGGGATTACTGTAGCTTAATGATCCGGACGTCACAATTACCCACCCCGTTGCCTGCCCGCGGCCGTGGTCACCAACCTGTCGCAGCTCCTCCGTCCACCGGTTGCAGCTCCGGCGAGGCCGGTTGTAGCTCTTCCCGTCCGCCAGGTGTAGCTCCACCGCGTACTTCCTCCTCCGTCCATCGCCGACCCGTGGTCCATCACACGGGGGCGTCGGGAAGCATGAATGGGAGGCCTGACGAGGTCTAAAGATAAAAGGAGAAAAACCTTGTCGGAAAGAGGTGAAGAGAGGAGCAGGGGATGCCTCGTCGGTGGTGGCTCGCTGGAGAAAATCGTGGCACTGGCCGGAGCCGGTCACATGGAGAGAGGCGAGTGGGGGATGGATATGCGCAAGAGAATGGAGAGAGATGAGTGGGGGATGGATATGCGCGAGAGAATGGAGAGAGACGAGCAGGGGGTGAAAGGATAAGAAGTGAGTGGCTGGGAACGGGTGCGTGCAGACCCCTGTGACCGCGTGGCACATACGTGATCGCTCGCGACCGGCGGAAAAGTTTGACCGGTGCATCGGTTTAAAATGTTTTCCTAAATTTTAGCACTAAAATGAATTTTTATGCTAAGTTCTAACATTATTGGTGTAATTGACTCAATCTATCCATCGCTCGCGCGAAAGTTTTCAAATCATCAAAAAAAAAATGAAAAAGGAATCGTTCGCTCGCGCGGAGCACACAGTGCTCGGTCGCATAACTGACGCCCTCTCCGCTCACCTGTGCAAAGGCAACCTGCCCCCACAACGCCGCCGCCTGCGACGAAGACGGCGGAGCCAAGCACCTTCTCGCCGCCACCTTCCACTGCTAATCCCACCACGCCTCCTGCATCCCATTTACCGCGGACGACGAAGCCCGCGCTACCTTCTGCCTTCCCGCGGATCCTGAGACGGCCGAGCCGTCGGGCTACACTGCGGCGGGCAATTAGTTGGTTTCTCCTCTCCCGTCGTTGGAGGACATCCTTCCGAGGCGCAGTGGAGCAATCGACGGGAGCCCTTGCGTTAATTGCTCGGATTCGAATTCCAGATCTTTTCGGAGTTTCTACGGCAACAATCCTCGCTGGATCCGGACTCCCTTCTTCTAATCGGATCAGAGGTGAGGCCTCGGCTCGTTTGGATATAAGTGAGCCAGCCCTCGGTGTGCTTCTTCTCAGATTAGATACAAGCCAAGTCCAATTGGTTTGCCGCTGAAGCAACTCTTCTCCCACAAGACCTGCTTTTGCAATTGCTCCAATGGAGGTCTGTAGCGTAGCCAGGATAACGAGCTTTGCTCATTTTGGCCTGAAATTTTTGCCTAAGCTCCTGGCTCTTTCTCCCGGTTCATTGGGGAAATTCAGAAAGGTCTCACCAGCGATGGAAACTGAAACTGTGGTGAGAAACTCGCCGGAGCTGCCGCAGGATGTATTGATGGACATATTTTCACTCCTGGAGATACCTGACCTCATGCGTGCGGCCTCTGTCAGCTCCTCCTGGCGCTCCGCCTATACCAGCCTCTGCAGCCAGCTTGAGCTGTACAAACGTCCTCAGACACCTTGCCTCCTCTACACCTCTGAATCTGCTGGTGAGAACGTAGCTTGTCTCTACAGCCTCGCGGAGAAGAGGGTCTACAATTTAACTCTCCCGGATCCACCCATCCGCAGCAGGTATATTATTGGGTCATCGCATGGTTGGCTAGTTACCGCGGATGACAAGTCTGAGCTGCATCTTATCAATCCGGTCACTGGCCAGCAAATTGCTCTCCCGTCGGTGGTCACCATTGGTTATGTAGAGCCAATCTTTGACAATGCAGGCACAGTTATTATGTATATATTGCGGCAGCAACTTTACGATCCGGACTTAGACCCCGAAATGGTTGGTCCCAAAATGTTCCCCCATGCTCCCGACAAGCTTCGTGACCATGTCTACATCAGGGTATTTATCTTTCCAGATCCGTCCACAGGAAGCTACATTGTGGTTCTCATCCATGGTCCAGTACGTCAGCTTTCGTTTGCAAGGGTAGGAGATTGTAAGTGGACCTTGCTGACGCCGGATCAGGACTATGATCAATGCATCTACATGGATGGTCTATTGTATGCATCCACAAGAGCCGGAAGAATGGATGCATTTGACATCACTGGTCCTACCGCCACGAGGAATATAATTGCAGATGAGATTGCCATTTACAGTTCTGAGTACAAGGGGGAATTCTACCTTCTTCAGGCTCCATGGGGTGATCTGCTGCAAGTTTGCAGGAAGGCTGAACTCATAGATGCGGGCTATGAGGAGCTCATAGTTAAAACTAATAAAATCTTTTTACACAAAGTCGATATGGAAGCACAAGAGCTTGTGGAAATAAATAGCTTGCATTATAACGTGTTGTTTCTTGGGCGTAACCAGTCTATATGCCTTAGTGCTGAAGAATATCCGCAACTGAAGGCAAATTGTGTCTATTTCGCAGATGCTGAGCAATATAATTGGATGTATAAGACGAATCCCCGGGATATAGGTGTTCTCAACCTTGAAGATGGCAGTAGGGAGGAAATTGTGTCCCCACTTTGGTGCAGCTGGCCGAGTCCCATATGGTTAACACCCAGTCTTACAGTGTTGAATCTGTCATTGTACGAATAGGTAGCTTTTCTTAATTAGGTACCTTGATTATGGGGTCTGTCGACCAAGTTTGCCATTCTTTTGCGGGCAGATGCTATGACAACGGAAGCATGTTCAGTCTCTCTTTTTTCGTATATTGTTTGCTGTAATGAAACTATGACCGGAAAATAAATATTAGGAATGGAAATGGTGCTCTACAACAAATCCGTTTTCTGTTCTTGTTTGTTTGATCCCCCCCCCCCCCCCCCCTAACAAGACATGTGATAACCATCTGCTAGAATGGTCTATTATTCTCTTCTGTATGAGATATTATGTACTCCCTCTGTAACTTAATATAAGGCGTTTTTTGACACTGTCATAGACTATAAAAACGTTTTATAAAAAGTTACAGAGGTAGTCTTTCTGATGCTTTCATTGTGCTTGAATCATTTATTTAATTGGGATGTTCTGCATTAACTAGCTATTGGACATGATATCATTTTCTAAATATTATCGGCACATGTTGTCAGTGCAATTGCTAATCCGTGACCATGTTTGAAGATAACTTTGAAGATTTTATTTGAACGCTATATGTAATTACACTTTTTGCTCCTGGGCTACTTCATATGGTTATTTCATGCTTTGGCAAGCATTTCGGCGAGTTACATTGAAAAGGAGGAAGATTGTCACTCGAAACAGCTTAGAATCTTTAATTTACATCGAACGCTACTGTGGCCGTCATATTTGTTGGGATGCTCATGAAAACATGTAGTGTTAGCGTTTTTTCTGAGACAGCAATCAAGCCATCTCATGCTCATTGGGGATCCAATACTCCACTACAATTTCAAGTTAGCGCAGTCTGCCAAAAAAATAGGAAACAAAATGTTGGCGCCAGATTCCAAGGCGCATAGGCAGCGATGAATCGGATCTCATGTTGAGGTCGAACAAGGGGCCACGACAGTCAAACATGCAGTATCTTGCTCACCGCATTTTGTCAACCCATGCCTCGCAGTGTAGGTAATCTTCATCTTAAAATTGAAATCTACAGGGATCACAACTAATGATTTGAATGATCATTTTCTCGTGAACGATGGTTTGGTTCGACCTGACTTTTGTATGGGACATCTGAATGTCATAATGTAGGCTAGCGAAAAAAGTTCCCTTGCTTATGAAACAGCGTGGTTGCTTTGACGTGGGTTTACACAATTCATATCTTCCGTGATCTTGTAAAACAGCCTCCTCATACTTGGGCTAACAAGAGGTTTTCATCACTTACAAAAGATTGGATAGATGTCCAGTAAATATTTGAATGATGTGCTGTTCATCGAAATAGTTTTCTTTTATCAATTCCCACTTACACACGCTATGGGGGCATTGTGCAGGTTCAAGCCACATATGCGAAGATGGATGAAAACTATGATGGAAACACTCGTCAGCAGGAATTTGCTCTACCAAAACACTTATGCCTTGGTGATACGGGTGCATGAAAGAAGTTGAATTATACAGAGACACGCATACCAACCATCAGCAGAATAACAACCTCTTAGATCTTGATGATGCTGTTGGCGAAATCAAGAGAATACACTCGCATGGCGTGTCGATACCACTACCAGTAATGGCATGTCTTTTCTAACTGCAAGCGTAGTCAGTTGCATGTGCCCAATGCTGTTCGATCGAAGGCTGGCAAGAAGAGGGATTTTATTTGAAGACTGATGCTTTTTAGTTCTTATGATAGGTCAAGTCTAGTTGAGAGACATTATGTAAGGGCCAGATCATTCTGTCTGGTTCTGAATTTACATTCGGACCCTGCATCTGTATTTTGTTTGTCTTGAAAACAGACCAAGTACAATGAAGTTTTAACTAACGCAGATTTTCATCAGTACTTTTTCATCGCACGAACCAGGAAACCATCACAATGAAAATGTCCATCTAATTTTACATGGTGCTATTTCTATTTCTGTTTGTATACCAGCAGCCACTCATTTTCTTTTTGTCTGTGGCTGCTGCATAATATCATTTGTAGGATTTGCCACTATTGTTCATATTCTGAATGTAAAGGATTCAATAGAAGTGGAAACATCAGTACTAAATTCTGCTGTATAAACAGTCTTCGTTAGAATCTAAGACACCAAAGCCTTTCCATCCATCACAAAAGACCATTCACAAGATTTTTGTACAAAATTCTCCAATGAGCACACTAGACCCTAGTGCACACATCTCATGTGAAAGAAACAGAGTAAAAACTAATGCTAGCACTCGCTGCAGAAGTCTCTTGTGAAACAAAGTAAAAACTAATGCTATCACTTGCTACAGAAGCACCAAACAGTGGGCTCATTTGCTCAAACTATGGAGCTAGATGTTCTTCTCCTTGGCTAAAACAAGGAAGCCCTTCTTCTTGCAACTTTCAATCCCAACTCCCTTGTGCGACCTTCTGATATGATGACCAATCTGAAAGGAAAATCAATGGCATTTAGTCTTAAAATTTATTACGAGAGAGTGTTTGCAATATTTGTACAAATTTCTCAAAAGAGATTCCTGCAAATTCTAAAGGCTATAACAAGGGCAGCCTTCATGCTAACCAGAGCATAATCTTCAGTGCAGAGTATATACCATTTTACTTGCTGATGCGATGACAATAGTAGTGGTGCTTCCCTAGTTGGCTCTTGTCCTTGGCAATCACAAAGCAACCCGGCTTCTTGCAGTGTTCCACTCCCGCTTTGTGACGATTTCTGATATGACGATCCTTCTGAAAAGAAACAAACAAACAAAAAATAAGATTAGTCCCTAAATTTAGTTTACCACACTCAATTAGGAAGTCGAGAGAAAAGCGCTACCTGTTCGTCAGTACAGCCATATTTAGAGCCCTTGTTGCCAAAGGGGTCAAAGTGACAGACCATGCACGAGTCATTCCATTATCCTCGAGGCTGCTAAGATTCTTATCCCAGAAGCTCCTATGAGCATCCCTCTCAATCTACAACAGTCAAACAGTTTTCAAAATCAGTCAGTCAATTTCATGCCCATGAGCAACAAAAATGCAGCTAACTAGTAAAACATAATGGGCAATTGGTCTTTGGAAAGGCTCAAACAAAAGGATGATCTGCAGTCACGTGACATACCATTGGTAATTTCTACATCGTCACAATATGATCAAACACTAAGGAAAGATACACATTTTCTTCACCAAAACAGCTATCTGATAAATCCCCATCTTCAAATGACCAAAGGTTTTCAGGTAGGCTTAGTGGTGGCTGTAGTCTTGATAACAAAGGGGAAAAGAGCAACCTGACTAGATATAGAGATCGGGGTGGTGATTTATCCTTAGAACGGTCACTTCATCAAGATCGAACACTAACTAAAATTCCATACTCGGGTCCTCCTGTGCTTTTTCGTCAGTACCACTGGTGATCCGTTTATTCTGGGATCGGCTTTGTAAGAGGACTACCTCTCCACCTTGTATCATTCGGCCGTGTACTTTATTCGGTTGTTGCTTTATATATAAAGCGGGGCGAAAGCCTGTTTCGAGGGAGTTGATTGAGTTAGCATGAATTCTAGGGATGCTATATCTTTAAAGTTTCAACAGCATGACAACTATATATAGTTGACCAACTGTGAGCCTTGACATTCAGAATACTAGGGGTTGCATGTTTCTCAGTTTTGACTTTGCACAAAGCTACTACACATTCTATCGAATGATTGCTCAGCTTCTTGTATGTTCATATTTTCTGCACATTACACTGTTTTGTCATAGTTTTCAAGTACCCTGTTATGTCTAGTTATGCACCTTGTGCCTGCTGTGCCAAGTTGCTTCATGTTGATCCCACGCTGTTTTTTATTTCAGGCTTCTACAAGTTAACTTCAGTAGTGATGCTATTAGCATACCCACTACAGTAGCTGAATAATTTACCTTGCTTAGTGACTCATCATATATACTGTTACATAATCTGGCTCACTTGTTACCAAAATTTATGCATCGCTAAGACCTTAAGGCCCCACATGGAATCGGTATAGCTTTATACACCTGTATTTATTTTATAGATGTATATCACCGGCCACACTTGATTTCCACCTGAAAAAAAACGGATAGATGGAGGCATGCATATTTTACAGGGGTATTGCTCCGTGAAACGAGAATCAGGGCCTAAGTGTTCAGTGAAATAATAACATACAACTTCACTTTATTACACTCTGATTCAGTTCTTCTACTCTGTGTTACTAAACCACATCTTTACTTATCCTAATCAGAGGATGTCTTTTGTCATTTATAGGCCCATAAACTAGAATTCACAAGCTTGTAAGCGTCACAACTGAGGTCTTTGACACGCGGCGCATGGATGCAGACATACGCTGTCCAGAGAACTAAGTTGAGTACCTGATGGACTTTTGTGGTTCTGTAGTGAGTTCTGTAATGATGTTAAGTTGTATCAGAGGTCTGTATTTAACTATGGCTGGAGATCATTCTCTAGTAACTGAAAAAGACAAATCTGAGTTGGAAACTTTGGCCAGAAGGAGCCGCTGGGTCATTGGCAACTTATTTCTCCAGTATTTTTTTTTGTATGCAATTTGTGAATGCTCTTTTGTACTGAATGGCTTGGGCTCAAGCGCAATCTTATTTTGTGTCTTCTTTTTAGAACTTCAAGCATTCAGCAAGGTGAAGATATTCCGGCATTGTGAATTTCGTTTCTAAGGTTGATTCTGTGGAAGCTGTTTATACAACAGACCACATAGCAAGTCCAACAAACCCTTCAAATTTGACTCCTCAAATCCCCATATGGAGAGTCATTCCAAAAGATTTTCTTCATATTTTTCCTTATGCTCCAAACGACTCCTCAAATCCAACCCATCTATATTTTATTAGTTTCTGTAAGTACCTAAAATTGTAATATATATAGGAGAGTCAGTTTCTTTTGTTCATCCTCTAGCAAATTCAGTTTGCTTATCCATGCCTCTCCCTATTTTTTCTCCACCACCGTCGATGTATTTCCCCTGCAATATATACATCTAAGGTAGCACAGATGTCGGAGATTCGGGTGGAGGAGATTTAGGCTCTTGGGTCGAGGTAATACCATACTTGCTGGTATTGATGATTATACCCTCATATGAGATGGCTTCTGTAACCAACTTTCTTCATGTCGTGTACGCACCTTCTGTTAATTGATATAAGAAGATCCCGCACAGGCGTTTAGTTCAGGCTACCGGGAGTAGACTCCTGGTGAGGCTGTTATTAGCACACTATATATGACATTTCAGTTGACAACACTAGCTGAATAATCTACCTTGCTTAGTGAACCCACTAAACCATCTTAATATACTGCTATGTAGTGTGGCTCAGCCTTTAGCACAAATTACGCTGTCTTTAAGAACTTAAGTGTTAAGTGAAATGTACTGCCTGATTTTACTTTTGCTGTGTGTTACTACTGGACTACATATTCACTCGTTCTGATCAGGCTATATTTCGTCGTTACATCAATTATAGGCGCTCGCAACTGAGGTCCTCTGACACATACACGCGGCGCATGAAGGCAGGCAGGCAGGCACATGTTTTGGAGAGCTAACCTGAATATCTGATGGTTCTGTAGTGAGTGCAGTAAATTTTGCCTCAAGTTGCTACTCTGGGTTTGCATGAGGTGTGCTTGCTGTTAGTGTGTGGCTTGTTCTAACCGTGGATGTACCCAGTATCTCTGGCGACCGGCGAGAGATAATTCTCTGGTAACTGAAAAAGTCCTGATGGGTGGAAACTTTAGCTCTGAATGAAGGAATTCTTACTTTCGGTGGTGGGTTATAAAACATGATCAAGCGGTGACCTGCTTCGGCTTGGGCGTACAGTCATCGCGGAAATCTGGACATGAACGATCAGGCGCCAATCTAGACAACAGCACATCGCGGAAAACTGTAGTTGTAGCACCACACATGGCTCAAAGCTTCTCGTACTATATAACTACTCCCTCCGTCCGGGTTTATTTGGCCTCACAACATCACAAGCATGTCCTGTTTTATAAGACCTTGCTTTGAAAAGGTGCATGCATGCTACCACTTTATTGGTTGCATTGAAAGCCATTGTTGTTGGTGTCATGGCCAGAGAATTAATACACTGCATGCGTGCTTTTTCATTGATTGTATGCATGTGACAGAGTGCATTGGGAGTGGAATGAAAAAATTAATGTGAGCAAATTACTATGTGTCTTGGTCCAAGGGAAGTTGTCTTTAAGCCTAATAAAACCCGGATGGAGGGAGTAACTAATACTCCCTCCGTCTCAAAATAAGTGTCTCAACTTTGTACTAACTCTAGTGCAAAGTTGTACTAAGGTCAAGACACTTATTTTGGAACGGAGAGAGTACTAATACTTGGGCTCATGTTTCCAACAAGCCATTCATTCATACTACTACCTCCATTCGAAATTAATTGTCGCTGAAATCAATGAATCTTACACTCAATTTCAGCGACAATTACTTCATAGCTTGGTGCAAAATACATTAGTTATCAGGAAAACTGTAGTTGTAGCCAGCCACCTAGTTACTTCATAGCTTGGTGCAAAATACGTTATCAGGAAAACTGTAGTCGTAGCCAGCCACCTGCTGGTCGTGAAGGGCCTGCGAAGGAAGAATTAGAAGCAAAGAACAAGAATAAATTCCGGAAGGCAGTTGCCTGCTCTGCAACCGACCCGAGCCTTAGGGGCTACACCTAATGGGTGCGTTGGCGCGCCCTACTAGAAAGCGTCCCGAAAAAACAGAAGCACATAGCGTGACGGACTGCTCGAGCTGGACAAGCCGGCTCTGCGCTCCCTGGAGGGACTCCTGCAAAAAGGTGACGTAGCTGGCGAACTGCGAGCGCACATTGTTCAGGGTGGTAGTCAGAATCCCCTGGGACGCCCCGCTGGTGGCCTCGCTGACGCTCGCCCAGTCCCCTTGCAGCTGGGCCGCCGAACTCGCGCTGGTCCTGCTCCTCGCCGGTCGGGATGAAGTAATGATGGCACCGACACCCCCGGGCGTGGTCTCAACACCACCTGACGGCGCCCCTCCACCAGCTGGGCCAACCGCACCCTCAGGGCCGCCTCTGCCTGTCCGCCCGACTCCTTTGCTCAGGTCGGCTCCCTCGTCCTGGTTCGCGCTCGGCGCGGCATCGGGTGCATTTGTCGGACTGGTGGCCGTCTCATGCAAGCCGCCTGCGTCCCGGTCGGCTGCCACGCGCGTCGGCCTCCGTCCGGCATGTTGGGTCATGCACAAACTTTGAGTGGCGCTCCAGCAGAAGAAAGTCCGCCTCCCAAGGTGCCCATGCGGCGCCCTCCAACGCCTTCGTAGCATCCTCCCACACTTTCACGGAGGCCTTCGCCTCCTCCGTCACGGCTGTCGGCGTTCTGGATTTGGGGGTATCCAGCCCTGCCTGCCTGCGGCCCACCGCGTGGCTCCATCGATGGCCTGGTATGGCCCAGCTTAAGCATCCACAACACAAGACCCTCGTGAGGGGCCAAGCCTCGCGAGGCGGACAACGCCAAGACCCCCGAAGGAATCAGCCTCCTTAGGCTGGCTCCTGAGGGGCGGAGAGTTCTATGCAAGTTACCTCACGAGGCTCAGCTGACGTGAGCCATGACGACCAAGGCCAGGCGGGCGCCAGGCGGGCGCAGAGCGCAGGTTTCCTCTTTGGTGCAAAGGAAGCAGGGCGCAGGCGCGGAGTCCCGAGGAATCAGCCAAAGGTTTCCATTCTGGTGCAACGAGACCAAGACCGCCAGGACGGCTGGATGGAGGTCATCGATGAGCCAACTACAGCGTCACGACTAGAGGCTTTTCGCAGACGAAGACTACTTTTGTCAGGATAGACTGTACTACTTGTCCCCTTTCAAATCCGGCCGTTGTGGGATCCCTTCCCGCTCATATTTGAGAAGAGGACCAAGGCCACTATAAATAGGACTAGCCACCACCATAGAAGGGGGAGATGGGAACAAGTAGAGCTAGCATACAACACACCAGCTCAAGAACACCTCACCTCCCGAGGCTTGTTCATCCACTATACTAGCTTATCCTCAGCCCTTCGAGGCAATCCACCAAAATGCTGGAGTAGGGTATTACACCACAACGGTGGCCCGAACCAGGATAAAATTGTTGTGTCTCTTGTCCCTTTGAGCTCGACGCGCTAGGCTTAGGAGGATCGCGGGTAGGCAGGCTGGGTAGGTTGAGATCTATGCATGCACCCCAGAGTTCGAACCTCTCAAGGGTTTGCGGATCCACAATCCGACATTTGGCGCGCCAGGTAGGGGTGCGTCGGATCCTCTCTTCCGTCGATCGATCCACCACCACTCCGACACCTCCATGGCCGACACGCGCCGGGCTCGCGCCAAGCGTCGGGCTGCTGTCGCCGCCTGCATTGCTCAGACGGCTCCGGTGGGTGACGGCTGCGCCCGTCGCGCTCCTTCTCCGGTGGCCAACGCTGCCACGGGCCCTGCCGGCCACGAGTAGCAAGCTTCATCGCTGCACCCTCCAGTGCCCCGTGATGGCTGCACCGCTACTCCGTCACTGACCCCAGCAGCTTCATCATCCCACATGCGTCATGGCCAGGCGGATGCGCATGCCGCTTTGCTCATGGCGCGGGAGCTCCTTCGCTACCGCCCGGTCGGCGACCTTTACGAGGAGTGGCTCGAGCGGATCGCTGAGCTCGTCAGCGTTGCGCATGGGGGCTCCGCCGAGCCGGCTCGCTCGCTGCCTCAGCAACCACCTGCAGTGGGCGATGTGGCACACGGGGCTCCTCCACCACCACCGGCCCAGGGCGCCATCGTCAAGCCAAGGCGTGTGGCTCCGCGGCGCGACCCACCGTGCCCTATGCCATCTCGGGATGACGTAAGCTGCCAGGTGGTGCAGCGGCCACAGGGGGAAGTGCGCGTGCTTCCAGCGCCCCAGCACCAGGCCCGCGTACCGCCGCAGGAGGTGGCGGTGCGCGTGCACCAGGATCAGTTTCCACCCCCTCGAAGACCTCTGGTGGCCGCGGTAGTATGCCATGCATTCACTCCGGACCTCCGCAACATTGTCTGGCCAAGCAAGTTCAAGCCTGACCTGCCTCCATGCTACGACGGCACCGCCGACCCCACCGAGTTCCTGCAGCTCTACGAGCTGAACATCGAGGCGGCTAGCGGCGACGAGAAGATCATGGCAAACTGGTTCCCGATGGCCCTCAAGGATGGCACATGTTCTTCGCTCCTGAACCTGACTGAGGGGTTGGTTTATTCATGGGAGGAGATCCGTGGTCGCTTCATTGCCAACTTCCAGGGAACTCGCGACCATCCGCCGGCCGCGGGTGACGTGCGCTACATCAAGCAGCAACCTGGAGAGACCCTGCAGAAGTATATCCAGCGCTTCAACAATGTTCACCTCAAGATTCCCAAGGTGTCGGACGAGGTCATCATCTCCGCGTTCACCGATGGCATCCGCGATGTCAAGATGAAGGAGGAGCTCGCCATCCACGAGGATCTCTGCACCGCTCTGGAGATGTTCAACATGGCGAACAACTGTGCAAGGGCTGAGGAGGGACGCCTCTCCCTCCTCGAGCTCCCCGAAGCTGATCCAGAAGACAAGAAGACCAACACCAAGGACGTAAAGTGCAAGGGGCCAGCTGTTGGGGAACGTAGTAATTTCAAAAAATTTCCTACGCACACGCAAGATCATGGTGATGGTATAGCAACGAGAGGGGAGAGTGTTGTCCACGTACCCTCATAGACCGTAAGCGGAAGCGTTAGCACAACGCAGTTGATGTACTCGTACGTCTTCACGATCCGACCGATCCAAGCACCGAACGTACGGCACCTCCGAGTTCAGCACACGTTCAGCTTGATGACGATCTCCGGGCTCCGATCCAGCAAAGCTTCGGAGATGAGTTCCGTCAGCACGACGGCGTGGTGATGATGATGATGTTCTACCGGCGCAGGGCTTCGCCTAAACTCCGCGACGATATGACCGAGGTGGAATATGGTGGAGGGGGGCACCGCACACGGCTAAGGAACGATCCGTAGATCAACTTGTGTGTCTTTGGGGTGTCCCCCTGCCCCCGTATATAAAGGAGCAAGGCGGGAGGCCGGCCGGCCCTTAGAGGGTGCGCCAAGGAGGAGGAATCCTCCTCCTAGTAGGAGTAGGACTCCTCCTTTCCTACTCCTACTAGGAGGGGGAAGGAAGGGGGAGAGAGGGAAGGAAAGAGGGGGGCGCCGGCCCCCCTCCTTGTCCAATTCGGACCAGAGGGAGAGGGGGCGCGCGGCCCACCCTGGCCGCCCCTCTCTCTTGCCCTCTAAGGCCCATTACTCTCCTGGGGGGGTTCCGGTAACCCTCCGGCACTCCGGTTTTCTCCGAAAACACCCGGAACACTTCCGGTGTCCGAATATAGTCGTCCAATATATCAATCTTTATGTCTCGACCATTTCGAGACTCCTCGTCATGTCCATGATCACATCCGGGACTCCGAACAAACTTCGGTACATCAAAACTTATAAACTCATAATAAAACTGTCATCATAACAACTTTGAGAGTACGACGTTAGAAGAACGATCATATCGCCTCATGGCTCCCTCTCCCACCCCCTCCCCCTACACGACGATCTCCATGACCTCCGGCGATCTCCACCCCTAGCCACCAAATTTTAGTTTCTCTCCAATAGATCTCTTCGGCGTCTTGAGATCTACTCGTCCATACCCATCTTTCATGGGTTCCAATGATGGATCCACCCTTGGCTTGGACTTCTCCAAGGGTTTGGTTTTTGCTGAGAAGGTTTTTCAATCTACGGGCTTTTCAGTGCATTCCATGGAAGACTCGGAGATCTTCACCATGGTGGTCTCTTTTCGACGTCATTCTTTCCGTCTGAATGAAGATTCAGTGGCAGCAGCTCTTGAGGCAGCAATTGGCGGCTCGGGCATTGATTTCATGGTTTTATTGATCAAGGATAAGGTATTTGGCTTTCAGGTATCTTGCAAGGCTGTCGCCATGATCATTATTAGTCTTAGATCTTTTGCTTGTGATCATTTCAAATGTTACTTTCATCTTTGGAGTAACGGTGGCCCGAATTGGAGTCGTGAGTTTAGGATTTGGAATTTGGAATGTGATGCCGAGTGGATCCTCGTTAGTCCTTCTAAGTGGCGTGCAGCTCTGGGGGTTTTAGCCATGCATTCTAGGCCATCAAAGTCCTCTTTCAAATCCTCAAGCTCTGTTGGCAAGAAATTATCATTTGCGGTCTTTCAAAATTATAATGCTTGTCGAGGTTATCGGTATCCAGCTACGGAAAATTGTATTCAGACTACTGAAGACGCTGGTTATTCTATCCCTCCACATGAGAGAGTTGTCATCCATCCCGTGGTGCCGGTGAGCCTACGGTGGACGTCGACGAGGCCATCTATTTCGTTTGGTACGGTTCAAGATCTCCTGCCGTTATCTGATCGCTCGCCGACTATCTCGGGCGGGAATTCGGGTGCTTTGAATGTGGACGTGCCAACACGTGCCACGGGCCATGGGCTGCTCTCTGTTGGGTCCGACCGGGCTGGCCCGGCTTCTTCTGCGGATAATTTGGATATTCCTTCTTCTCAGCAAGCCAGGGATGATTTTGAGGATTTAATTTCTAATATGGTTGATGAGGTTCTCACATGTCAAAAGTGTTTGAGGAAGGGACACTTTGCGGCCGCTTGCACGTCCAAGTTATGGTGTATCTCATGCCTTAGGACGGGTCACATCAGGAAGGATTGCAACAAATTTGCACAGGTTTTGGGGCTTGTTTGGTAGCCCAAATCCACTAACGCTACAACTTCCGAGGCGCGCTACGAGAATATCTCTCTGACAACGCTTTTACCAAACTTGGACCTCCCTTCCACTTCCACATTAACTCCCTCGCCCAGTTCCATCAGCCCTGGCCCCAAGACTCCCTCAGCCTCGCCGCCTGAAACCCCTCCTCCGCCGTTGCACTTGCCGTCGTTGGAGGCCGAGCCTTCGGTTCCGATGGCGAACTTTCATCTGGATCCTCAGCTGTACGTCCCCACGGGCCACCATGTCATTGACGGTGGTGAAGATCGCCTTCCAAGAACCTTCGTCTCGCCGCATATCCCAATTGTGCGCCGCCATGAGGAGTTTATGCTTGCTGAGGTAATGCCTATCCCCCAGCCAGATGAGATAGGTGCTGCTAGAGAGGTTGTAGTTCAATGGTTGCAAGAGCATGGAGTTTTAGTTAGATCGGCTCAGCCTTGGATTCGTTCAGTGGGGCTTTTTGAGCTTCGCGATGCTGCTGTTCGCTTCCATTTGCTGCAGCTCCCGCCGCAGCCCCCAGGGTAATGATCGCTTTGTGCGCTTTATGAAGCATGATGAGGGAGAGTCCTTCCGCGGCGTTCAGGGTTTCCGCCAGGGCCTCCTCATGTTCCTTGGCATTCCCTTGGATCTTCGCAATACAGAGTGTATCAGGGCTGCTGTCAACACTTTTGACAAATTTCATCATTGGGTTAGCGAGGATCCCTACTTGGTCAGGTCTCTGGTGTTTGCCTCCTTCCCTGAAGACATTCTGGTGCCACGTGATGTGGTGTTTATGGATTTTGCACCCTATGGAGGTGCAAGAGTTTCTTGGACTGCTCCCCTGTATATCTTGGGGGCAAACTTTGCTGAGCAGATGCCTCAAGATGAGGATTGGATGCCCATCAATGGCAATCCACACCCGGTGCCTGGTGTTCCATTCCCTGAGATGCTCCCTTTTAATTTACCTGCTTTTCCTGCTTTGGGATGGAACGCAGTGCCCCCACCTGCACCTGTGGTCAATGAGATAGCTGATGAAAATTGGGGAAACTGGGATGACAATGTAGCCCCTGATCCTGTGCAGGACCAGGAGTCCATGGTGGTAGATTTGTCTGCACAACCAAGCTCTGCTGCTGATGCCCATGTGCCACCTTCTGCTGTTGTAATTCTTGATGATGAGCAGCCTCAAGCCCCTGTTCCTCCTCCAATCAATGAGGAGTTTGCTCCTGATCATTGGGCCATTGTGGTCTATCAGCCTCCTGTGATTAGGGAGGATTTTGTTCTGCCTGCTGTGCTTTATGGGCCTCCTCTACCTCCTGACATGATTTGAAGAAGATCTTTTGAAAGTCTGCTACAAGCTCCTATGGTTTTTTCTGTTCCCAAGCCAGTTTCAATGCGGCCTTTATCGCCTGTTGTTCTGTCTAAGCGAAGCTGGGATTTCGCTTTCTCTGATCTGGATTTGCCACGTCTCACTTGGAAGGACCAGGAAGTGGCCAGGCCGGTTGCTAGAGCTCTATTTGTTGATTCTGCTCCTGTTCAGGCGATTCCTCCTGTGCCTGTGGTGACTGCAAGAAAGCCTCGACAACCTTTGGCGCCAACACCAATTGTTGATACGGCCGTCAGACGTTGCACTAGGAGTTCTGTCAAGCGGGATGGTTTCAAGCCCGTTTTCCATGAGCTTGCTATCCAGCCCAAGAGGAAGAAGCCCAGACAAAGCCTTTCACGGTCCATGAGACTGAAGAGCAGCCTACTGAAGAAATCCCCCCGGCAACACCGATTGCGCGGCTTCAGGAAATTGGGAGAGAGTTGGAAATTGATGCCACTCTCCTCTCTGTGGATGCACTTATGGTGGACCCACTTGCTTCTGCCTCCGTTGACCCTGATGTTTAGCATGCTACTGAACTTCTGGGTGTGGCACGCCCCTAAGTTTGCCTCTTTTATGTTTTATGTCTGTCAGTTATGTCATGAACTTTCTTATGTCTGTGTGGTGGGTCAGACTTTGTTCTGTTATTTTGGACATGTGACATTGTGTGTCATATGGGTTATGCTTTCCAGTGTATGCTTTAATGAGTAATTCATATAGAAATTGGAATGTGCTGTGCTGGAATGTTAGAGGTTTGAACTCTGAATCTAGGCAGAGAGCTGTCAGACAGAAAATTGAGGAAAGTCAATGCTCTATAGCCTGCTTGCAAGAAACTAAATGCTCATCTTTTGATTCCAGATCAATCAAAAGTTTCTGCCCTAAGAGATTTGACTCTTTTGCATGCTCCCCTTCAATAGGGGCTTCTGGTGGTATTCTTGTGGTTTGGAATTCAGCTGTTTTTATTGGAAATCTAATTGAAGTCCAACAGTTTGCTGTTGTTATTCAGTTTACCTCCAGGCAGAATAATGAAAGTTGGACCTTGGTTGTTGTATATGGTCCTTGCCAGGGTGAAGCGAGGGACAATTTTATCAATTGGTTATATAATCTCTGTATCCCCATTGATGAGCACTGGTTATTGCTTGGTGACTTTAATTTCCTTAGGTCAATGGACAATAGGAACTTACCTAGTGGGGACATAAATGATATGTTCATCTTCAATGAGGTTATTGGACATTTGGGGCTACTTGAATTGCCAATTAAAGGTAGATCCTACACTTGGTCCAATATGCAGGACATCCCTCTTCTGGAGCAGTTAGACTGGTTCTTCACATCAGTAGATTGGATTACTGACTATCCAATGACTGAAGTTTTGCCCCTGGCCAGGACTGCCTCTGACCATATCCCTTGCTTAGTATCAATCAAGACAACAATACCTAAATCAAATCTCTTTAGGTTTGAAAACTATTGGTTGGAACTAGAGGGCTTTATGGATTGTGTTGAATCATCTTGGCAAGTCCCATCTAGGAAGACTCACATTACTGCTAAGATTGCTGACAAGTTTAAGCATCTAAGAATGTGCCTTAAGAGATGGCAAATGAATGTTTCCAAGTTGAAACTGCTGATTAGCAAGTGTAATCATGTGGTCTTCCTTCTAGATGAGCTGGAGGAATGGAGGCCCCTGTTTAGACAGGAGTTCAATTTCAGAAAGATTGTGAAGGTCCATTTGGAAAAGCTTTTGCACTTACACTGCATGTACTGGAAAAAGAGATGCACTATCAGGTATATTAAGGTTGGGGGTGAGAACACCAAGTTTTTTCATGCCATGGCCACTGAGAGGCACAGGAGAAACTCAATTGCTAGTCCTAAATTACCTGATGGCTCTGTGGTCTCTGACCATGATCAAATGGCTGGAATTATTTGGAGCTGCTTCAAGAACAGAATGGGCACTTCTAAAGGGATTGTAATGGTTTTTGATTTAGCATCTCTAGTAACTCCAGTGGATGGCCTGGATGTGCTTACTAAACCTTTTGAAAAATAGGAAATGGATGATGTGGTCAAGCATATGCCTGTGGATAAAGCACCTGGACCTGATGGCTTTAATGGTCTATTCTTCAAGAGGTGCTGGCACATTATTTCAAGTGATTTCTATGATCTGGCTCATGCTTTTCATGAGGGGACTGTAGTGCTGGAGAACATTAATAGTTCTTTCATTACTCTGATTCCCAAGAAACTATCACCGGAGGAAGTGGGGGACTATAGGCCTATTTCTCTCACAAGCATGGGTCTGAAATTCCTCTCTAAGATGGCTGCCAATAAGTTTTAGAGGATAATCATGAAATGCATCCATAAGAAACAGTATGGTTTCATTAAGACAAGAACAATTCAGGACTGCATTGGTTGGACCTTTGAGTATCTGCATCAATGCCATCAGTCAAAGAGGCCAATTGTGATCCTCAAATTGGACTTTGAGAAGGCCTTTGACTCTGTTGAACATGAAGCCATCTTCCAAATTCTAAGGCACAAAGGTTTTAATGAAAAGTGGATTCTATGGATGAAGCAGCTACTTGCCACTGGTACTTCTTCTGTCCTCCTGAATGGTGTGCCTGGGAGGAAATTCATTTGCAAAAAAGGAGTTAGACAGGGGACCCTGTTTCTCCTCTTCTCTTTGTAATAGCTGCTGATCTTCTGCAAACAGTGATTAATGATATGTTCAGCAAGTGGATCCTAAAGCTACCTATTCCCTGCCATGATCAAGACTACCCTATCATTCAATATGCTGATGATACACTGATCATCCTTCCTGCTGACAGGCAACAACTTCTAGCACTGAAGGACATGCTGTTGGTGTTCTCTCAGTCCACAGGTCTTGATGTCAACTACCATAAGTCTTTTATCATTCCTATAAATGTTGAAGATGCATTCATGACAGATCTTGCTTCTGCTTTTGGATGCCAAATTGGAAAGATGCCTTTTACTTATCTTGGTTTGCCTGTGGGTACTACAAGGCCAAAGATGGTGGACTTTATGCCTCTTGTGGATTGTATGGAGAGGAGAATGACTGCCAGCTCCTCATTCCTTAATCAAGGTGAGAGACTGCATTTCTTAAATTCTGCTTTGTCTTCCATGCCAATCTTTTTTATGGGAAGCCTGGCTGTTCCTGCTGGAATCCTCAAGCAGCTGGAAAGAATTCAAAGACAATGTCTGTGGAGAAAAAATAGGGAGGAGCCTGCACCATCTCTTGCTGCTTGGGAATTGATTTGTAGACCAAAAAACAAGGGTGGTCTTGGTATTTTGAACCTGGGTGTTCAAAATGTGGCTTTGCTTCTCAAGCATGCTAGTAACTTTCTTAACAGGAAAGACCTTCCTTGGGTGTCCTTAATTTGGGATTCATATTATTATGATGGAATGCCCCAGGGAACAACTTCTTGTGGCTCTTTTTAGTGGAAGGATATTTGCAAGGTCTTGCAGAATTTTAGGGACTGTTCCTGGGTGCAAGTCAATGCTGGGGACACTGCTCTTTTTGGTCTGATAATTGGAATCTTGGCAATGAAGTTTCTAGCTTGCAGTCTAGATTCCCAAGATTATTCTCTTTTGCCAAGGATCCATGGATTTATGTTAAGGACATCTTCAATTCAATGGACTTGTACCAACACTTCCACCTACCTTTGTCTGCTCAAGCTTTTGATGAGTTAAACTTGATAAGAGATATGTTAGTCTCCCATAGAAGAGATGACACTTGTAAGGATTTATGGTTATGGCAGGGCTCTTCAAAGGTTTAGAAACCTAAGCTGTTCTATGGTCATATTTTTCAGAATGAAACATTCAACCACTTGCTGTGTTGGATCTGGAAATCCTCTTGCACTATCAAGATCAAGGTTTTTGCATGGATGCTCATCATGGACAGACTCAACACTAAGGATATGGTTGATAGAAGGCACTGGCACATGGATGATGGTGTTAATTGTAGGCTATGCCCCCTTCAAGTGAGAGAAACCAGAGACCATCTCTTTTTCAACTGCAATTTCAGTGTCAGAGTTTGGAATTATTTGCAGATTGATTGGTCGGCTGGAAATTCAATGTCTGAATTAGTCATCCAAGCAAGGAGAAGTTTTGATAAGCCCTTTTTCACTGAAGTAGTATTTATTGCCTGCTGGAATATTTGGATCATCAGAAATGCCAAGGTGTTCAGAGGTGAGAGGGCAAGCTTCAATAAATGGAGAGGAGCTTTCAGGCATGACATTACTCTGATGCAGCATAGAATCAAATCTAGCTACAAGGATGAGTTACTCAAGTGGATTTCTTTCTTGCCCCCTTAAGTTTTAGCCTTTTCTTTATTTTGTTTTTCTTCTTTACTTTCGGTTACCTCTTGTAATCATGTTGTTGTAACTGTTGTCTGGCTTTAATAAAGTTTTGATATGCTGTGGGGTTTTTGCCCCACAGTTCACAGTCAAAAAAAACTGTCATCATAACGTTAAGAGTGCGGACCCTACGGGTTCGAGAACTATGTAGACATGACCTAGAACTATTCTCGGTCAATAACCAATAGCGGAACCTGGATGCCCATATTGGTTCCTACATATTCTACGAAGATCTTTATCGGTCAAACCGCATAACAACATACATTGTTCCCTTTGTCATCGGTATGTTACTTGCCCGAGATTCGATCGTTGGTATCCAATACCTAGTTCAATCTCGTTACCGGCAAGTCTCTTTACTCGTTACGTAATGCATCATCCCGTAACCAACTCATTGGTCACATTGCTTGCAAGGCTTATAGTGATGTGCATTACCGAGAGGGCCCAGAGATACCTCTCCGACAATCGGAGTGACAAAACCTAATCTCGAAATACGCCAACTCAACATGTACCTTTGGAGACACCTGTAGTACTCCTTTATAATCACCCAGTTACGTTGTGACGTTTGGTAGTACCCAAAGTGTTCCTCTGGTAAACGGGAGTTGCATAATTCTCATAGTTACAGGAACATGTATAAGTCATGAAGAAAGCAATAGCAATATACTAAATGATCAAATGTCAGGCTAACGGAATGGGTCATGTCAATCACATCATTCTTCTAATGATGTGATCCCATTAATCAAATGATAACACATGTCTATGGTTAGGAAACATAACCATCTTTGATTAATGAGCTAGTCAAGTAGAGGCATACTAGTGACTATATGTTTGTCTATGTATTCACACATGTATCATGTTTCCGGTTAATACAATTCTAGCATGAATAATAAACATTTATCATGAAATAAGGAAATAAATAATAACTTTATTATTGCCTCTAGGGCATATTTCCTTCAGTCTCCCACTTGCACTAGAGTCAATAATCTAGTTCACATCACCATGTGATTTAACACCACTATTCATATCTGTATATGATTAACACCCATAGTTCACATCGTCATGTGACCAACACCCAAAGGGTTTACTAGAGTCAATAATCTAGTTCACATCGCTTATGTGATTAACACCCAAAGAGTACTAAGGTGTGATCATGTTTTGCTCGTGAGAGAAGCTTAGTCAACGGGTCTGTCACATTCAGAGCCGTATGTATTTTGCAAATATTCTATGTCTATAATGCTCTGCACGGAGCTACTCTAGCTAATTGCTCCCACTTTCAATATGTATAAAACTATATGCTTTGATCAACTTATCAAAGCGTGTATTCCAACTCTGAGATGCTTGCACCAGTCCATAGATGGATCGCTGGAGCTTGCACATTTTGTTAGCACCTTTAGGATTGACAAAACCTTCTGGTTGCATCATATACAACTCTTCTTTAAGAAAACCATTAAGGAATGTAGTTTTGACATCCATTTGCCATATTTCATAAAATGTGGCAATTGCTAACATGATTCGGACATACTTAAGCATCACTACAGTTGAGAAAATCTCATTGTAGTCAACACCTTTGAATTTGTCGAAAACCTTTTTGCGACTAGTCGAGCTTTGTAGATAGTAACATTACTATCAGCATCTGTCTTCCTCTTGAAGATCCATTTATACAATATGGCTTGCCAATCATCGGGCAACTCCACCAAAGTCCACACTTTGTTCTCATACATGAATCCCATCTCAGATTTCATGGCCTCCAGCCATTTCGTGGAATCTGGGCTCATCATCGCTTCCTCATAGTTCGTAGGTTTATCATGGTCTAGTAACATGACTTTCAGAACAGGATTACCGTACTACTCTGGTGCGGACCGTACTCTGGAAGACCTACGAGGTTCTGTAGTAACTTGATCTGAAGTTTCATGATCATCATCATTAGCTTCCTCACTAATTGGTGTAGGAATCACTGGAACTGATTTCAGTGATGAACTATTTTCCAATTCGGGAGAAGGTACAGTTACCTCATCAAGTTCTACTTTCCTCCCACTCACTTCTTTCGAGAGAAACTCCTTCTCTAGAAATGATCCATTTTTAGCAACGAATATCTTGCCTTCGGATCTATGATAGAAGGTGTACCCAACAGTTTCCTTTGGGTATTCTATGAAGATGCACTCCTCCAATTTGGGTTTGAGCTTATCAGGATGAAACTTTTTCACATAAGCATCGCAGCCCCAAACTTTAAGAAACGACAACTTGGGTTTCTTGCTAAACCACAGTTCATATGCTGTCGTCTCAATGGATTTAGATGGTGCCCTTTTAACGTGAATGCAACTGTCTCTAATGCACAACCCCAAAAAAATAGTGGTAAATCAGTAAGAGACATCATAGATCGCACCATATCCAATAAAGTGCGGTTACGACGTTCGGACACACCATAACGTTGCGGTGTTCCAGGTGGCGTGAGCTGTGAAACTATTCCACATTGTTTTAATTGAAGACCAAACTCGTAACTCAAATATTCGTCTCCATGATCAGATAGCAAAAACTTTATTTTCTTGTTACGATGATTTTTCTACTTCACTCTGAAATTCTTTGAACCTTCCAACTATTTCAGACTTATGTTTCATCAAGTAGATATACCCATATCTGCTCAAATCATCTTGTGAAGGTCAGAAAATAACGATACTTGCCACGAGCATCAATACTCATTGGATCGCAGACATCGGTATGTATTATTTCCAATAAGTCAGTAACTCGTTCCATTGTTCCGGAGAACAGAGTTTTAGTCATCTTGCCCAAAAGGCACGGTTCGCAAGCATCAAATGATTCATAACCAAGTGATTCCGAAAATCCATCTTTATGGAGTTTCTTCATGCTCTTTACACTGATATGACCCAAACGGCAGTGCCACAAATAAGTTGCACTATCATTATTAACTTTGCATCTTTTGGCATCACTATTATGAATATGTGTATCACTACGATCGAGATCCAACAAGCTATTTTCATTGGGTGTATGACCATTGAAGGTTTTATTCATGTAAACAGAACAACAATTATTCTCTGACTTTAAATGAATAACCGTATTGCAATAAACATGATCAAATCATATTCATGCTCAACGCAAACGCCAAATAACATTTATTTAGGTTTAATATAATCCCGAAAGTATAGGGAGTGTGCGATGATGATCATATCAATCTTGGAACTACTTCCAATACTCATCGTCACTTCCCCTTCAACTAGTCTCTTTTTATTCTGTAACTCCTGTTTCGAGTTACTAATCTCAGCAACCGAACAAGTATCAAATACTCAGGGGCTACTATAAACACTAGTAAGGCACACATCAGTAACCTGTATATCAAATATACCCTTGTTCACTTTGCCATCCTTCTTATCCACCAAATACTTGGGGCAGTTCCGCTTCCAGTGTCTAGTCTGCTTGCAATAGAAGCACTCAGTTTCAGGCTTAGGTCCAGACTTGGGTTTCTTCTCTTGAGCAGCAACTTGCTTGCCGTTCTTTTTGAAGTTCCCCTTCTTCTTTCCTTTGCCCTTTTTCTTGAAACTGGTGGTCTTGTTAACCATCAACACTTGATGCTCCTTCTTGATTTCTACCTCCGCGGCTTTTAGCATTGCGAAGAGCTCGGGAATAGTCTTGTTCATCCCTTGCATATTATAGTTCATCACGAAGCTCTTGTAGCTTGGTGGCAGTGATTGAAGAATTCTGTCAATGACACTATCATTAGGAAGATTAACTCCCAGTTGAATCAAGTGATTATTATACCCAAACATTTTGAGTATATGTTCACTGACAGAACTATTCTCCTCCATCTTGCAGCTATAGAACTTATTGGAGACTTCATATCTCTCAATCCGGGCATTTGCTTGAAATATTAACTTCAACTCCTGGAACATCTCATATGCTCCATGACGTTCAAAATGTCGTTGAAGACCCAGTTCTAAGCCGTAAAGCATGGCACACTGAACTATCGAGTAGTCATCAGCTTTGCTCTGCCAGACGTTCTTAACGTCGTCAGTTGCATCAGCAGCAGGCCTGGCACCCAGCGGTGCTTCCAGGACGTAACTTTTCTGTGCAGCAATGAGGATAATCCTCAGGTTACGGACCCAGTCCGTGTAATTGCTACCATCATCTTTCAACTTTGCTTTCTCAAGGAACGCATTAAAATTAAACGAAACAATAGCACGAGCCATCTATCTACAAACAAACATAGACAAGCAAAATACTATCATGTACTAAGTTCATGATAAATTTAAGTTCAGTTAATCATATTACTTAAGAACTCCCACTTAAACAGACATCTCTCTAGTCATCTAAGTGATCACGTGATCCAAATCAACTAAACCATGTCCGATCGTCACGTGAGATGGAGTAGTTTCAATGGTGAACATCACTATGTTGATCATATCTACTATATGATTCACGTTCGACCTTTCGGTTTCCGTGTTCCGAGGCCATATCTGTATATGCTAGGCTCGTCAAGTATGACCTGAGTATTCCGCGTGTGCAACTGTTTTGCACCCGTTGTATTTGAACGTAGAGCCTATCACACCCGATCATCATGTGGTGTCTCAGCACGAAGAACTTTCGCAACGGTGGATACTCAGGGAGAACACTTCTTGATTATTAGTGAGAGATCATCTTAAAATGCTACCGTCAATCAAAGCAAGATAAGATGCATAAAGGATAAACATCACATGCAATCAATATAAGTGATATGATATGGCCATCATCATCTTGTGCTTGTGATCTCCATCTTCGAAGCACCGTCGTGATCACCATCGTCACCGGCGCGACACCTTGATCTCCACCGTAGCATCGTTTTCGTTTACGCCATCTATTGCTTCTACGACTATCGCTACCGCTTAGTGATAAAGTAAAGCAATTACAGGGCATTTGCATTTCATACAATAAAGCGACAACCATATGGCTCCTGCCAGTTGCCGATAACATCGGTTACAAAACATGATCATCTCATACAATAAAATATAGCATCATGTCTTGACCATATCACATCACAACATGCCCTGCAAAAACAAGTTAGACGTCCTCTACTTTGTTGTTGCAAATTTTACGTGGCTGCTACGGGCTTAGCAAGAACCGTTCTTACCTACGCATCAAAACCACAACGATAGTTCGTCAAGTTAGTGTTGTTTTAACCTTCGCAAGGACCGGGCGTAGCCACACTCGATTCAGCTAAAGTGAGAGAGACAGACACCCGCCAGCCACCTTTAAGCACGAGTGCTCGTAACGGTGAAACCAGTCTCGCGTAAGCGTACGCGTAATGTCGGTCCGGGCCGCTTCATCTCACAATACCGCCAAACCGAAGTATGACATGCTGGTAAGCAGTATGACTTGTATCGCCCACAACTCACTTGTGTTCTACTCGTGCATATAACATCAACACATAAAACCTAGGCTCGGATGCCACTGTTGGGGAACGTAGTAATTTCAAAAAAATTCCTACGCACACGCAAGATCATGGTGATGGTATAGCAACGAGAGGGGAGAGTGTTGTCCACGTACCCTCGTAGACTGTAAGCGGAAGCGTTAGCACAACGCGGTTGATGTAGTCATACGTCTTCACGATCCGACCGATCCAAGCACCGAACGTACGGCACCTCCGAGTTCAGCACACGTTCAGCTCGATGACGATCTCCAGGCTCCGATCCAGCAAAGCTTCGGAGATGAGTTCCGTCAGCATGACGGCGTGGTGACGATGATGATGTTCTACCGGCGCAGGGCTTCACCTAAACTCCGCGACGATATGACCGAGGTGGAATATGGTGGAGGGGGGCACCGCACACGGCTAAGGAACGATCTGTAGATCAACTTGTGTGTCTTTGGGGTGCCCCTGCCCCCGTATATAAAGGAGCAAGGGGGGAGGCCGGCCGGCCCTTAGAGGGCACGCCAAGGAGGAGGAATCCTCCTCCTAGTAGGAGTAGGACTCCTCCTTTCCTACTCCTACTAGGAGGGGGAAGGAAAGAGGGGGGCGCCGCCCCCCTCCTAGTCCAATTCGGACCAGAGGGAGAGGGGGCGTGCGGCCCACCCTGGCCGCCCCTCTCTCTTCCCCTCTAAGGCCCATTACTCTCCGGGGGGGGGGGGGGGTTCCGGTAACCCTCCGGCACTCCGGTTTTCTCCGAAAACACCCGGAACACTTCCGGTGTCCGAATATAGTCGTCCAATATATCAATCTTTATGTCTCGACCATTTCGAGACTCCTCGTCATGTCCGTGATCACATCCAGGACTCCGAACAAACTTCGGTACATCAAAACTTATAAACTCATAATAAAACTGTCATCGTAACGTTAAGCGTGCGGACCCTACGGGTTCGAGAACTATGTAGACATGACCTAGAACTATTCTCGGTCAATAACCAATAGCGGAACCTGGATGCCCATATTGGTTCCTACATATTCTACGAAGATCTTTATCGGTCAAACCGCATAACAACATACGTTGTTCCCTTTGTCATCGGTATGTTACTTGCCTGAGATTCGATCGTCGGTATCCAATACCTAGTTCAATCTCGTTACCGGCAAGTCTCTTTACTTGTTACATAATGCATCATCCCGTAACCAACTCATTGGTCACATTGCTTGCAAGGCTTATAGTGATGTGCATTACCGAGAGGGCCCAGAGATACCTCTCCGACAATCGGAGTGACAAAACCTAATCTCGAAATACGCCAACTCAACATGTACCTTCGGAGACACCTGTAGTACTCCTTTATAATCACCCAGTTACGTTGTGACGTTTGGTAGTACCCAAAGTGTTCCTCCGGTAAACGGGAGTTGCATAATTCTCATAGTTACAGGAACATGTATAAGTCATGAAGAAAGCAATAGCAATATACTAAACGATCAAGTGCTAGGCTAACGGAATGGGTCATGTCAATCACATCATTCTTCTAATGATGTGATCCCATTAATCAAATGACAACACATGTCTATGGTTAGGAAACATAACCATCTTTGATTAATGAGCTAGTCAAGTAGAGGCATACTAGTGACTATATGTTTGTCTATGTATTCACACATGTATCATGTTTCCGGTTAATACAATTCTAGCATGAATAATAAAAATTTATCATGAAATAAGGAAATAAATAATAAATTTATTATTGCCTCTAGGGCATATTTCCTTCACCAGCCGTGCTTGCGGCTGAGCCAGAGACGAAGCGCGGCTGCGACCACCCCGAGTCATCCAAGAGCAACCGGCCATTCTGCGTCTTCCACAACATCCACAACCACAACACCAACGACTGCTAGGAGCTCAGCGCCCTCCGCAACGGGTGCCTTGGTCGATGCCCCGAGCGCAACGATTGAGGCTACGGTCGTGGAGGCGGCCGAGGTGGAGGACGCTGGGACGGCTGCGACCATCGTCAGGAGTTGCGCGACCAGCCTTGTGAGGATCGCTGGCAGGGCCAGCCTCGCGAGGGCAACTAGAGGGAGCAGCCTCGTGGGGATCGCCCTCAGGGCAACACAACTTTGCCTCCTCTGCCTCCACTGCCAAGAAGGAATGAAGATCACCACCGGGACGAGGGGGCTGGGGGCTTCCAGGAGCCTCGGGCCATTTCCTGCATCTTGGGCGGCTCACAGGCCCCGGCTTCCCACCGCGTCTTCAAGCAGTTCGTGCGCGAGGTGAATGCAGCGCTCCCCAAGCCTGAAGCAACTCGCCCTCTCAAGTGGTCCAAGTGCGCCATCACCTTCGACTCCTCAGACCGGCTCAAGTGTGTAGCCACCTCTGGCGCGCTCCCCATGCTTTGCTCCCCCGTCATCAGCTACGTAGTCGTCACCAAGACTCTCATCGATGGCGGAGCAGGGCTCAATGTTCTATCTATTCAGATGTTTGACAGACTCCAAGTGCCATACTATCAGCTTCACCCCACCAAGCCATTCTTGGGAGTGACCGACTGTTCGACACACCCAATCGGGCTGGTTCGCCTCCTTGTCACCTTCGGCGAGCGCAACAACTACCACATTGAGCTCATCGACTTCGAGGTCGCCAACATCTGCCTACCCTACAACGCCATCCTAGGGTACCCAGCACTGGCCAAGTTCATGGCGGCCACGCACCACGGCTACAACGTCCTCAACATGCTAGGAAGCGGTGGCATCATCACGGTCGCCTATCAAGAAAAGGATGCAGTGTGCTCCCTCGAGCACGCCTTCCAGGTTGCAGCAGTCGAGAACCACGAAGATGAGGACGGCGCCCTCCCTCCTGAGGTCGCCCCCAAGACGAAGAAGCTACAGCTGGGACAGGGGTCTCATGAGGAAGCATCACTCGAGGATGCAGCGCTGAACCTCGCATCTTCGGACGCAGAGCCTTCACCCATCGCATAGGAAGGCGCACCCGGCACTACTCTCAGGCTGGGCTCGGGGGCTCTCCTTTGGAGGGCCTCAGATCTAGCCAATGTCGCGATAGTGGCACTCAGGCACCATGTGGAGGCACTCTTCAGAGCATGCTTCCCAGGAGAAGGCAGCAGGCGTGAGGCACCAGGCATTCAGGAGTTCATCAGCAAGGCAATCAAGGAGATTCAGGAAGGAAGGGTTCTGCAAGGCGATCGTCGCCTGTGCGTGGCGCAGCTCACTGCCCTAGTGAGGGTAGGGAGTTCCGCGTCTGCATTGACATCCCTGGGCTCAACAGGGCCGCGTCTCGGCAGCTCATGTGGCCATCTCGTGTTGGCCGATGCGAGGGTCTGCCTCACAGCTATGTCTGCATGACATTCGGCCTGGCGAGCGCGGCTGAGGCGTTCCTGCGCTGCATGAGGGACACTCACATGGCCTGCGAAGCCAGGCACCAGGCGGTCCTGGCGGAGATGGAGGAGCTCCTTCAGGAGCCTCTCGGTCCCTCTGAGTCTCCCGAGGCTCGGCACCAGAGCGGCTCATGAGGAACGGCTCCAGCGACACGTGTTTTTGGCTACTTTAACATCTCTTCAGCAACGGTACCAGGTGACATCTCTCCAGTTCGTTCAGTTTGGGGGCGTCCCTCGGGCTGCATCATCCCCAAGCCGTGTGGGTCCGTTCCTACGGCATGTATCCCTTCCGCATTTATCAGAGCCAGTTATAATCCTTTGCAAGCTACTTTTGAATTATTGACTGCCTGACCGGCGCTTCGCCGCTAAGAATGTCTCGCGCCCTTGCAAGCCCTCCCGCGACCGCCTCATGATTAAGGACTGGCACAGCGTCTGTGCTCGGGTCCGTCCCTGCAGCGTCGCTAAACCCAAGTAGTTGAGCTCTGGCTCATGGGCTAGTCCCCGTGTACATAACCTCCCATGGCTCTTGGTGCCTTGTTCTCGCATGAGCTAATCACGGGTGGATGAGTGAGGGCGCGCGACCTGGTGCCCTTGTGGCCACGGGAACCACGCGCCGGTTGTTTTTCTTCAGGATCTTTGCATGAGAAGACTGGGCACGGCGTCTGTGCTCGGGTCCGTCCCTGCAGCATCGATAAACCCAACGGCTGAGCTCTGTCTGGCAGGCCGGTCCCATTCATGTCACCTCCTGGGGTCGCTGGTGTCTGGCCTTCTCATGCAATAACCTCAGGAGACTCATTCGGCACAGGCTGCCTAACCATCTCGCAGGACTAACTCAAGCATCCCCCATCAAGACCAGGCGCAACCTGCCTTGAGGTAGGGCCTCGTGAGTCCCGTGCTGGCTCACGGGTGCCCATACACACCTCCTTCAGCCCTATCGTGCAAGCCACATGTCAGGGCAGGGTTGTACACGCCCCGGGGGATATCCTCAGAGGGATCCCCCTCCCACGCACCAGTGGAAGCACCATGCTCCATGCTAGCTGTCGACACTACCGAGGAGCAGCTATGCCCGTGCAAGTGCGGAAGCGCCATGCTCCGCGCTGGTGATAAACAACTGGGGGTGGCCTGGCGGCCGCATTAACCTTAGGGAGCCTCCGGGCTCAGTGACTAGCCTCACCGCGCTGCTCTCCCTCGGAGGGTAGCGCGAGGGGGCTGGGCACGGGGGCTATGCTCAGGTCACGCCTGGCGTACCCCACCTCTCCAGGCCTCACGGGCCTGGTCTTCGCGCACCCCTCCCAAGCGAGAGCTCGGCGAGGAAAAGGTATGATGGTCTGTTCGTACGTCAAGGGGAACTCCTGAGCATCGCGTCTCAGGAGCCTAACTGGTCACGTAGCCCCTCACATCATGGGCTCATCCTGGTGATCCGGATGACTCAACGACGGCAGAGGCATGCGCTGGGCCGGGCCCTGCCGACGCAGAACGCCAATACCTGGCTTTCACCCTTCTTTTTCAAGCCGTTCGCACGTCAAGGGGGACTCCTGAGCATCGCGTCTCAGGAGCCTAACTAGTCATCTAGCCCCTCACCTCCTGGGCTCGCCCTGGTGATCTAGACGACTCAACGACGGCTGAGGCATGCGCGGGTCCGGGCTCTGCCAATGCAGAACACCAAGGCTTGCCCCTACACCTTTTCCTAAGCTGTTCGCACGTCAAGGAGGACTCCTAAGCATCGCGTCTCAGGAGCCTAACTGGTCACGTAGCCCCTCACCTCTTGGGCTCATCCTGGTGATCCGGACGACCCAACGACAGCTGAGGTATGCGCGGGGCCAGGCTCTGTCGACGCAGAGCAACAAAGCAAACGGAAAAGCCGAAGGAGCATAATCTAGTTATTACAAGACATATTGTTCCAAGCAAATAGTTTTAAACGCCTCCCCGAGGCATGTTGCATGATATAGAACAGACAGGGAAAAGTAGAATCACCGGGCCACCTCTTCAGACTTGGGCGTCACCACTGCCCCCCAGCAGAGCCTCATCGCCAGGCGCGTCGCCCGTTCGCCGGCTTCAGCCGGAGACCAACGACCAGGAACTTGCTCAGCATGGCGTCCACGAAGCTTTTCACAGCGACGGCAGCAGCATCCTGGGAGTCGAGGTCCACCAGAGTAAGGAAGGAGGAGAGATCGAAGCCGGAATCCTGGAGATAAAGATGGCTAAAGGCGCACGTCAAAGCCGAGGAAGAAAGTGAGCGTGCCTTCAAGCATCGCCAAGACTTCAGGAAGTAGAGCAGCAGGGCTCTCCCTTGGGGTCGTCACCACCGCCTTCTTCTAGGGATCATCTCCAAAGAGCGCCTTCTGGGCCTTGTGGAAACATGCCTCGAGGGAGGTAAGAGTGTTGCGCTCCATGGCAGCCACCTTCTTGGCCTCGGCGAGGGCCGCTTGGGCTGCCTCTGCCTCCTCCTTTAGCTTTGTCAGGCGGTCGCGCTCTCCAGCCTGCTCTAAGGCCGTCTTCTTCACGTCAACGTCTCGATTGGCGACGACAACTTCCTGGGCCTTCAGCTTCTCCTCGCGCTCCTGGAGCTGGCTAGCCTGGGCGGCATGCCGGTCCTGAAGAGCCTTCAGTTCAGCCTCCACCATGCGACACCGGTCCTCAGCTTCTGCGGCCTCCTTCCGTGCCAGGTCGCGCTTGATGGCGGTCACTCCAAGCACCTTCTGGGCTTCCTCCACAGATTCCTAGGCCACGCGAACGAACGCGTCAGCCTTGAGCCAACCAGAGATCAGCCCTAGGCGTCCCGGCGTTCAACGGCGATCCGGGCCATGAAGTTCACCCTAGAGGAGGTCCAGTGCCGCCCTTGCCTCGTCCAGTGTCCCGGAGGTAGCAGGGGCGCCATGACTCGGCCACGCGTCGGGCAAAGGAGGAGACGCCCTCAGCGCCAAAGTAGAAGAAACCTCAGCCTCAGGAAGGACCGGGGGCTCCGGAGGCTGGTCGACCTCGGCAGCCGTGGTAAGGTGGGCCGCCGGAGGGGTCAGGCATGCCGAAGGCACCGGCACCTCCTGAGGTCGGGCACCCATGTCCTCGGGAGATGGCGTCACCACTGGGGCTGCGGGGGCAGCGGCATTCACCTTCACCAGGGTCACGGCAACCACTTCAGTGCCTGCAGCTGCGGCAACCTCCGTGCCCTCCTTCTGCTTCTTCGACGGCTGCTGCCTAACGACAGGTGAAGACGCTAAGTATCGCTTCAAGAACCAACGAGCAAGGTTAAGAAAAAGACTTGCTGGACAACGAAGGCATAGCTCCTCTTCATGCTCAAGCGGGAGAACTTGCGGATGGAGCCGCTTGGGACGACGTCATCATCATCGTCATGGGGAAAGTTGCGAAGGAGCTCCCTCTGCCACGGGGCGGAGGATTCCTCCACCATCTCGTCCACGGTGGCCTCGGAGGAACAATCATCGGAGGACAGGTGCACCAAAGCAGTAGGCGGCGGGGGATGCCCCGGCCGTACAAGCCCAAACTCGTCGAAGACAGGCATAACCGCGACAACCTCCTTGTTGTCATCCCTGCAGTACAACCGAAGCCAATTTTCCGGAGGATCGCTCGGGTCCTTCCCCGTCAAGTAGAGCAACACCTTGCTCAACTCCTCCTCGGGAAGGGCGTCTTGGCGCAGGCGGATTTTGTCATCATCACAACCAAGGTTCCACAAGGGGCAGGAGTGGTCTTGGAGCGGCGCGATGCGCTGCCTCAGGAACTCCTTGATGAGCATGGGCCCCGTTAGCTTCTCGCTCTTCAGCTCCTTCTCCATCTTCTTCACCAACTGCGTCAGGGAAGGGTTAGTGATCTTCTCAGAACACCACCACTTCTCGGAGACGGGGAATGCGGTCGGCAACTTCAGCGAGCTCTGGGAGAACTTGGCGTCCAGAACCCACCTCTTCACGGCAACCTCCACCTTCTTCCCGGCGTGAGAGATTGTGTTTCCACCCCGTGCCGCGACGAAGCCGATGCACCCGACCGGATTGTCGCCAGTCATGCGAAGGAAGAAGAAATGGCGTAGCAGGGCAACGGAGGGCATCACTCCCACAAACGCCTCGCAGTAGAAGGCGAAAACGGACATGAGGAGGATGGAGTTGGCATGGATGTGGAGCGCGTGAAGGCCATAGTGGTGAAGGACGGCGAAGAATAAGCGGGAGAATGGGGGCACCAGCCCCGAGTAGGCGCTGTGCATGAAGAAGGGGAAGAAGGTGCTGTTCGCGGGCGCCGGTGCAGCAGCGGTGACCCGGAGTGTTGTCTCCTTCCACTCGTTGTCATCGCTCACCATCAGGAGGAGCGCGGTCTGGAGATTCTCCCCGGCCACGCAGGGCGACAGCAGCCCTGGCTCGTACCAGGCAGGGCCGGCAGCCGGGGCAGGAGCCACGGTCTTCTCGGCGGCCATCAAGCAGCAGATTTGGGGAGAAATCGGCAGATCTGGTGAGTTCTTTCGCTGCAGGGAGAATGGGATCTGGAACAAGACGAAGAAGGAGCAATGAAAGCCTGGCGGCAGGTGGCACCCTTTTGTCAGATGGAAATAGTTGCTGAGGCAGCGTGGGGAAGCGGAGTCGCCCACGTCCCATCAATCGCCATGCGTCATCAAGGCCGCAGGAGGTTAAGGCCCGCCGCGCTCCGCCCTTGCCCTTTGGCTTCGCCTGGAAGCCAAGTCCAAGCACGCCTTGGGCCCGGGGGCTACTGTCGACGTCCTAGATTTGGGGGTATCTAGCCCTGCCTGCCTACGGCCCACCACATGGCTCCATCGACGGCCTGGTATGGCCCAGCTTCAGCATCCACAATACAAGACCCTCGCGAGGGGCCAAGCCTCGCGAGGCGGACAATGCCAATACCCTTGAAGGAATCGGCCTCCTTAGGTTGGCTCCTGAGGGGCGGAGTGTTCTATGCAAGTTACCTCACGAGGCTCAGCTGACGTGAGCCATGACGACCAAGGCCAGGCGGGTGCCAGGCGGGTGCAGAGTGCAGGTTTTCTCTTCGGTGCAAAGGAAGCAGGGCACAGGCGTGGAGTCTCGAGGAATCAGCCAAAGGTTTCCATTCTGGTGCAACGAGACCAAGACCGCCAGGACGGCTGGATGGAGGTCATCAACGAGCCCACCGCAGCGTCACGACCAGAGGCTTTTCGCAGGCGAAGACTACTTTTGTTAGGATAGACTGTACTACTTGTCCCCTTTTCAAATCCGGCTGTTTTGGGATCGCTTGACGCTCATATTGGGGAAGAGGACCAAGGTCACTATAAATAGGAATAGCCACCACCATAGAAGGGGGAGATGGGAACAAGTAGAGCTGGCATACACCACACCAGCTCAAGAACACGTCACCTCCTGAGGCTTGTTCATCCACTGTACTAGTGATAACCCACAAATATATGGGATCGCAACAGTTTTCGAGAGTAGAGTATTCAACCCAAATTTATTGATTCGACACAAGGGGAGCCAAAGAATATTCTCAAGTATTAGCAGTTGAGTTTTCAATTCAACCACACCTGGATAACTTAGTATCTGCAACAAAGTATTTAGTAGCAAAGTATTATGGAAGTAACGGTAACAGTAGCAAAAGTAACAGTAGTAGTTTTGTAATAATTGTAACAGCAACAACGGTAAAGTAAATAAGCAAAGCACAATATGTGAAAAGCTCGTAGGCATTGGACCGGTGATGGATAATTACGTCGGATGCGATTCCTCATGTAATAGTTATAACATAGGGTGACACAGAACTAGCTCCAGTTCATCAATGTAATGTAGGCATGTATTTCGAATATAGTCATACGTGCTTATGGAAAAGAACTTGCATGACATCTTTTTTCCTACCCTCCCGTGGCAGCGGGGTCCTAATGGAAACTAAGGGATATTAAGGCCTCCTTTTAATAGAGTACCGGACCAAAGCATTAACACATAGTGAATACATGAACTCGTCAAACTACGGTCATCACCGAGAAGTATCCCAATTATTGTCACTTCAGGGTTGTTGGATCATAACACATAATATGTGACTATAGACTTGCAAGATAGGATCAAGAAGTCACATATATTCATGAAAACATAATAGGTTCAGATCTGAAATCATGGCAATCGGGCCCTGGTGACAAGCATTAAGCATAGCGAAGTCATAGCAACATCAATCTCAGAACATAGTAGGGGTGGGCGCGCCTTGTAGGGGTGGGCGCGCCCTGGACCCAGCTGTGTTCTCAGTGCCAGAAAAAATCATACTAAATTGGCAGGGCATTTGGAGAACCTTTATTTTTGGGGTATTTTTTATTGCATGGATAATTCAGAAAATAGACAGAAAATACTATTTTTTCTTTATTTATTCTAAATAACAGAAAGTAAAAAGAGGGTACAGAAGGTTGTGCCTTCTAACTTCATCCATCTCATGATCATCAAAAGGAATCCAATAACAAGGTTGATCAAGTCTTGTTAACAAACTCATTCCGAATAACATGGAACCGGAGAAATTTCGAATAACACTAGGTTACCTCAACGGTGATATGCACATCCCCAATAATAAGAATTTCATATTTCTTCTTGACTGTAGGAAGAGGAAATTCAAAACCTCCAATAATGATAGTTGGAATTTTTCCAATAGAATTGATGCTATGAACTTGAGGTTGTTTCCTCAGAAAGTGTACCGTATGCTCATTACCATTAACATGAAAAGTGACATTGCCTTTGTTGCAATCAATAATAGCCCCTGCAGTATTCAAAAAGGGTCTACCAAGTATAATCGACATATTATCATCCTCAGGAATATCAAGGATAACAAAGTCCATTAAGATAGTAACATTTGCAACCACAACAGGCACATCCTCACAAATACCGACATGTATAGCAGTTGATTCATCAGCCATTTGCAAAGATATTTAGTAGGTGTCAACTTATTCAATTCAAGTCTACGATATAAAGAGAGAGGCATAACACTAACACCGGCTCCAAGATCACATAAAGCAGTTTTAACATAGTTTCTTTTAATGGAGCATGGTATAGTTGGTACTCCTGGATCTCCTAGTTTCTTTGGTATTCCACCTTTAAAAGTATAATTAGCAAGCATGGTGGAAATTTCTACTTTCGATATCTTTCTTTTATTTGTAATAATATCCTTCATGTACTTAGCATAAGGATTAACTTTAAGCATATCAGTTAAGCGCATACGTAAGAAGATATGTCTAATCATTTCAGCAAAGCGCTCAAAATCCTCATCATCCTTTAGGAGGAAAAGGCATGGGTTTCTGAACCCATGGTTCTTTTTCTTTACTGTGCTTCCTAGCAACAAAGTCTCTCTTATCATAACATTGATTCTTTGATTGTGGGTTATCAAGATCAACAGCAAGTTCAATCTCTACATCATTATTATTGCTAGGTGGAGCATCAACATGAACATTATCATAAACATTATCACTAGGTTCATGTTCATCACTAGATTGTGTTTCAACATCAGAAATAAGAATATCATTGAGATTCTCAGGTGTGTCTACAACAGGTTCACTAGAAGCATGCAAAGTCCTATCATTTTTCTTTTTCTTCTTTTTAGAAGGACTAGGTGCATCTAAATTATTTCTCTGAGAATCTTGCTCAATTCTCTTAGGGTGGCCTTCAGGATACAAAGGTTCCCGAGTCATTTTCCTAGTTCTAGTAGCCACTCTAATAGCAAAATCATGTTTATTATTTAATTCATCAAGCAAATCACTTTGAGCCTTAAGTACTTGTTCTGCTTGAGTGGTAACCATAGAAGCATATTTACTAATGAGTTTAAGTTCACCTTTAACTCTAGCCATATAATCACTCAAGCGTCCAATCATGTAGGAAATACTCTTTAGTTCTCTACCAACATAAGCATTGAAATTTTCTTGTCTAGCCATAAAGTCATAAAATTCATCTAAACATTGGCTAGGAAACTTAGTAGACGGGATTTCAACCTTATCATATCTATAGAGAGAATTTACCTTTACTACCTGTGTCGGGTTATCAAGACCATGTGTTTCTTCAATAGGTGGTATATTAAGACCATGTATTTCTTCAATAGGAGGTAAATTATTAACATCTTTAGCTTTAATACCTTTCTCTTTCATTGATTTCTTTGCCTCTTGAATATCTTCAGGACTGAGAAATAAAACTCCCCTTTTCTTCGGAGTTGGCTCAGGAGTTGGCTCAGGAATTGTCCAATTAGTTTCATTACTCAACATATTATTCAATAGCAATTCAGCTTGATCGACAGTTCTTTCCCTGAAAACACAACCAGCACAACTATCCAAGTGGTCCTTGGAAGCATCAGTTAGTCCATTATAAAAGATATCAAGTATTTCATTTTTCTTAAGAGGATGATCAGGCAAAGCATTAAGCAATCGGAGAAGCCTCCCCCAAGCTTGTGGGAGACTCTCTTCTTCAATTTGCACAAAATTATATATTTCCCTTAAAGCACCTTGTTTCTTATGAGCAGGGAAATATTTAGCAGAGAAGTAATAAATCATATCTTGGGGACTACGCACACAACCAGGATCAAGAGAATTAAACCAAGTTTTAGCATCACCCTTTAATGAGAACGGAATATCTTAAGGATATAGTAGTAGCGAGATTTCTCATCATTTGTGAATAGGGTGGCTATATCATTCAATTTAGTAAGATGTGCCACAACAGTTTCAGATTCATAGCCATAAAAAGGATCATATTCAACCAAAGTAATTATCTCAGGATCGACAAAGAATTCATAATCCTTATCAGTAACAAAGATAGGTGAAGTAGAAAAAGCGGGGTCATATTTCATTCTAGCATTCAGAGTTTTCTGTTTTAGTTTAGCTAATAACTTCTTAAGATCAGATCTATCATTGCAAGCAAGAAAATCTCTAGCAGTTTCTTGATCAATAACATAACCCTCAGGAACAACAGGCAATTCATATTTAGGGGGATAACCTTCATCATCACTATCTTCAATAATATTAGTTTCAATAATTTCATTCTCTCTAACCCTAGCAAGTTGTTCATCGAGATATTCACCTAATGACACAGTAGTATCAAGCATAGAAGTAGTTTCATCATAAGTATCATGCATAGTAGAAGTGGCATCATCAATAACATGCGACATATCAGGATTGATAGCAGAAGCAGGTTTAAGTGTCGCAAGCTTACTCATAACAGAAGGAGAATCAAGTGCAGAGCTAGATGGCAATTCCTTACCTCCCCTCGTAGTTGAGGGAAAAATCTTAGTTCTTTCATCTTTCAAGTTCCTCATAGTGATTACCAGATATAAATCCCAAGTGAAGAATAGATCTATGCTCCCCGGCAACGGCACCAGAAAATAGTCTTGATAACACACAAGTATAGGGGATCGCAATAGTTTTCGAGGGTAGAGTATTCAACCTCAATTTATTGATTCGACACAAGGGGAGCCAAAGAATATTCTCAAGTATTAGCAGTTGAGTTGTCAATTCAACCACACCTGGATAACTTAGTATCTGCAGCAAAGTATTTAGTAGCAAAGTAGTATGGAAGTAATGGTAACGGTAGCAAAAGTAATAGTAGCAGTTTTGTAGTAATTGTAACAGCAGCAACGGTAAAGTATATAAGCAAAGCACAATATGTGAAAAGCTCATAGGCATTGGATCGATGATCGATAATTACGTCGGATGCGATCCCTCATGTAATAGTTATAACATAGGGTGACACAGAACTAGCTCCAGTTCATCAATGTAATGTAGGCATGTATTCCGAATATAGTCATACGTGCTTATGGAAAAGAACTTGCATGACATCTTTTGTCCTACGCTCCCGTGGCAGTGGGGTCCTAATGGAAACTAAGGGATATTAAGGCCTCCTTTTAACAGAGTACCGGACCAAAGCATTAACGCATAGTGAATACATGAACTCCTCAAACTACGGTCATCACCGAGAAGTATCCCGATTATTATCACTTAGGGGTTGTCAGATCATAACACATAATAGGTGACTATAGACTTGCAAGATAGGATCAAGAACTCACATATATTCATGAAAACATAATAGGTTCAGATCTGAAATCATGGCACTCGGGCCCTGGTGACAAGCATTAAGCATAGCAAAGTCATAGCAACATCAATCTCAGAACATAGTGGATACTAGCTAGGGATCAAACCCTAACAAAACTAACTTGATTACATGGTAAATCTCATCCAACCCATCATCGTCCAGCAAGCCTACGATGGAATTACTCACGCACGGCGGTGAGCATCATGAAATTGGTGATGGAGGATGGTTGATGATGACGACACCAACGAATCCCCCTCTCTGGAGCCCCGAACGGACTCCAGATCAGCCCTCCCAAGAGAGATTAGGGCTTGGCGGCGGCTCCGTATCGTAAAACGCGATGAAACTTTCTCTCTTTTTTTTCTCCACGAAAGCAAATATATGGAGTTGGAGTTGAGGTCGGCGGACATCTAGGGGGCCCACGATGCAGGGGGCGCGCCCTAGGGGAGGGGGCGCCCCCTAGGGCGCGCCCCCACCCTCGTGGACAGGGTGTGGGCCCCCTAACGCTAATTCTTTCGCCAGTATTTTTTATTAATTCTGAGAAGTTGCTCCGTGGATTTTCAGGTCATTCCGAGAACTTTTATTTCTGCACAAAAATAACACCATGGCAGTTCTGTTGAAAACATCGTCAGTCCGGGTTAGTTGCATTCAAATCATGCAAGTTAGAATCCAAAACAAGGGCAAAAGTTTTTGGAAAAGTAGATACGACGGAGACGTATCAACTAGCTTATCCTCAGCCCTTCGAGGCAATCCACCAAAACGCTGGAGTAGGGTACTACACCACAACGGTAGCCTGAACCAGGATAAAATTGTTGTGTCTCTTGTCCCTTTGAGCTCGACGCGCTAGGCTTAGGGGGATCGCGAGTAGGCAGGCTGGGTAGGTCGAGATCTCCACACGCACCTTAGAGTTCGAACCTCTCAAGGGTTTGTGGATCCCACAATCCGACAACGGCCAGCTCCCGGTCCCTCCACACGGCGCGCTCCCGCTCCTCCTGCGGGGTGGCAGCGGCCCGTTCGGCCTCCCACACCTCTATGGCAGCATTGGCCCATTCATGTTCTGCCACGTCGTCCTCTGGGTGGGGCCGGCTTGCCCGCTTTTGAGAGTTTGAGAGGGTCACTGCCGACGCGTAAAAGGTTGAGGGGAAAGAGGAAAATGAAAAGGAAGAACCAATTCAAGACAAGACTGGAACATGGGCACTCACCCGACACTTGTTGGGATCGTCTGTCTTGGGGCCGACATCGAGGCGGCATGGCGTGCTTTGTTCGCACCCTTGCATCCGACTCCCGGCTGCGCCCCCACCTGGCGTTTCCCGGTCGGCTTCCCGACCACTTCTTTCCCGTGTGGCCCCGTCACGACTGCCGGCTACCCAACCAGCGTGGCGTCTGTCACCTTGCATAGCTGCCTCCTCAGGACGGGGGTGACGTATGCCATCATGGTCGGAAAGGCTACACTAAATGCCCCGTTGATGTCATCTGTGTCATCGTCCGGACAATCACTCAAAGGGCGGGAAGTGAGAGACTCACCGGCGTGACCGGACCCTCCGCCTCTGGCGTCCTCGAGGGGCTCGTCGCCCTCCTCGTTTGGCTCGTCGTCCAACCCGGCTTCTCCATCTGAGGCCTCCCGGTCCGGTTCGAAGACCGGCGGGTTTGCCCTGTCGTGCGCTATCTGGCGCGAGAACCTTTGTACCAACAATTAAAGACCGCGCATCAAGGCGATGCAATGGGAGATAAGGAACTAAAACTAGGCCAGCTGAGGGCGTACCTGAGGCGCCGGCTTGGCGCGGTTGTAAGGATCCTTCTCATAGTAACAGGTGCCCTGGTAGAGCTTAGTGGAGGTGATTTGGTTCACTCGCTTGGCAATTTGGGCTATTGACAGCTCGGCGGTCGACATCTGGCATAGATCGAGCCAGTCGCTCATATCGCACATAGGGTGTGGCCGGCACTACAGTGGCTGCACCTAGCGGTCGATGAAGGCCGCGATGAAGTCCATGCCGGCAACGCGCTCAACGTTAATCATCTCGGCTAGCCGGCTACAAATGCCACACCCTCATCCATCGACCTCTGGGCCTCGAAGGCCCAGTTCTGCCTCTCCGTCGGCGCGATGTCCACAAACAATAGGAGATTGATAAAGTCGGCCGCCAGGTTCGCGTTCTTCATGTAGAAGAATGAACTTTGCCACTTCTTCACCGAATCGAGCATCGACAGCTTGGGGAAGCCTCCAAGCGGCCGGATGGTCATGAGGGCCGCCCCGCAGGCGGTCATGACAGTTCCCTCCAGCATCAGCACCGTCTACGGCATGAGGAAGAAGCATTTGTTCCAGATATCCACCAACTGTTTGAGCCCACCGTTGCCTTCGCAAAAGGCAATGAACGCAACAAGCTGAAGGATCGAATCTAGTCCGAGATGGTGGGGTTGAAGGCCGAAATGAGTGAGGAAGAGACGGAAAAAGTGCTCGCGGGAAGGTTGAACCCACAGAAGAAGTGCTCGGTAGAGACAACGACCTCGCCATCTAGCGGCTCGGGCACGGGCTCATCGCCGGCCTCGAGCGCCTCCACGTGTTCCACCGGCGGCAGCTTCTGCCGGAAGCACAGATGCTCGATATACTCGTCCAAGACATTGGAGCCCTCCCATGAGCATTTCGGTGATGCCATCCCCAAGCGCAGCACTGGTGCAGGCATGGCGACGAAGCGAAGTGCGGCGAGCGCTACGGCGGCGGCAGCGGCGGCAGGGCACTGCGTGTGGGCACGAGGGAGAAGATGAAGAAGGAGCAACAGGGTGGGGGAGAATGGCGCTCTATGCTTCAGCCATTCCCCCTCCCCCTCCATTTAACCTCTACAGAAATCGTGGGGAGTGGGATTGTTTGCACCCACGATCCCCACTACCCCCGCAGTACACGTCGCGCGTGGATCCCAGGGAAACTCAAACATCCGGGCCTGGCCGCAGCGGATCCCACGCATGGGCCTGGTCCTCGGCAATGTCACGTCACGCGTGTGGCGTGGCAGGCCTAGGCCTGCTGCCGGTAGGAGGGCGGTAGGTACGGATTACGATGCCGGTAGGAGCAGTCGGCGGACCATTCAGTTTTGCAGCCCCAACCGATCCCGGGATGAGCCGGACACCACCATGACGGCTGGCGACATCTATCATGCCTGAAGAAGGTTTAGCTGCCGGGGCCCCTGCTCGCTGTCGGCGGCCCCCACCAGCTTCAAGGACTAATGTCGAGGGGATGACCCCCGCGTAGGCGCATTCGCATTTAGCGATTTTCAAAAACATCGAGACGGCAACTGTCCCTCAATCCGGCTGGCCCTCTAGCAGGCCCGCTGGCTCGGGCGGTCCAGCTAGCCGCAACCGGCAAATGGTGGGTCAGCGCCCGTCCCATCTAGCCGTACGACAAGACAATCCCTCCACGAAGGGGGAGCATGGCAACAATGCACCCTCACCACTAAGGAGGCGTGGCTACAGTGCACGCTGCTCAGCCGACCGAGCGACCGGTGTCCACACGGCCCGACATTGTACCAACTGCTCCGTGATGTGGCCGAAGACGTGCAATAGTGACGTCATGCTACTTCTTGAGCTTGCGTTGGGTTTTCTCTTGAAGAGGAAAGGGTGATGCAGCAAAGTAGAGATAATTATTTCACTCAGTTAAGAACCAATGTTTGAATCCAGTAGGAGGAACACACAAGTCTCTAATAGTTGTACCCGCACAAGCAAACAAATACTTGCACCCAATGTGATAAAGGGCTCGTCAATCCCTTCACAGTTACTTGCAAGTATGAGATCTAATACTGATAGATATAATAGATAAGTAAAAGTGCGAAATAAAATAAAAGTAAATAAATTGTAGCAAGGTATTTTTTGTGTTTTTAATTTTGTAGATATGAAAATAATATGATAAAAGATAGACCCGGGGGCCATAGTTTTCACTAGAGGCTTCTCTCTTGAAAGAAAGCATATGGTGGGTAAACAAATTACTGTTGAGTAATTGATAGAAAAGCACATAGTTATGACCATATCCAAGGCAATGATCATGTATATAGGCATCACGTCCGAGACAAGTAGACCGACTCCTGCCTGCATCTACTACTATTAGTCCACACATCGACCACTATCCAGCATTCATCTAGTGTATTGAGTTAACAAGAATGGATTAACGCCTTAAGAAAGATGACATGATGTAGAGGGATAGATCCAATCAATATGAAAAAACCATCTTTTTATCCTTAATGGCAATAATACAAATACGTGTCATGTCCCTTTCTGTCACTGGGAATGAGCACCGCAAGATTCAACCCATTACAAAGCACCTCTCCCATTGCAAGAAAAAAAAATCTAGTTGGCCAAACCAAATCAATAGATCGAAGAGAAATACAAAGCTATATAAGTCATCCATAAAAGTCTTCAGAGAAGACTCAAATAATTTTCATAGATAATCTGATCATAAACCCACAATTCATCGGATCTCAACAAACACACCGCAAAAGCAGATTACATCGAATAGATCTCCAAGAACATCGAGAACATTGTATTGAAGATCAAAGAGAGAGAAGAATCCATCTAGCTACTAGCTATGGACCCGTAGGTCTGTGGTAAACTACTCACACATCATCGAAAGGGCACCAAGGTTGATGTAGAAGCCCTCCGTGATTGAATCCCCCACCGGCGGAGTACCGGAAAAGGTCCCCAGATGGGATCTCACGAAGATAGAAAAATTGCGGAGGTGGAAAAGTATTTTTGGTGTGCCCTCTGGTCTACGGGGAATATTTGGGTATTTATAGAAGAAGAATTAGGGTTAGAAGTGACACAGGGGGCCCACAAGCTTGGTCAGGGGGGGGGTGAGCTTGTGGCCACCTCGTGGCTCTTCTAGCCTCCTCCCGAAGCTTCCACGATGTCTTGTAGTCCAAGAAAAATCGTCAAAAAGTTTCATTCCATTTGGACTCCATTTGGTATGGATTTTCTATGAAGACAAAAACAAGGGAAAAAACAGTAACTGGCACTGGGCACTAGCTTAATAGGTTATTCCCAAAAATGATATAAAATAACATAATAATGCATATAAAGCATCCAAGATTGATAATATAATAGCATGGAACAATAAAAAATTATAGATACGTTGGAGATGTATCAAGCATCCCCAAGCTTAATTCACTACAAAAAAACACTTCCGTGATGATACGTGTTTGTCACAGTAGGTCAGGTTTTCTGTCATGCATGTACATCCATGACAAGTTTATGACAGAATCAAGATAATCATACCTGTGTTATCGTAGAAGTGTTCCATGACAATACCGAAATTATCATCATGGAAGTGTCCACTTCCATGACGATAAATGGTGCATTATGGAAGTGTTTTCGTCAAGGGTAACCGACACGTGGCATCCACCGTAACGGGTCGCCGTTAAGCTATCGGGTCCCGCTTTGGATCTGATAACCCATTAACAGCCCAGACCAATGGGGATTTTCCACGTGCAAAATTCTCATTTGCCGGAGGATCCACGTGTAGGCTCAGCATTGGGACAGATGTCATCCACTCATTGTACAGGAGGCGCCTATGATACGTCGACACGTGGCAAGTCCAAACAGTGGCTCATTTAGGTGAAAGAGGTCGGCCGAGTAAAATTAGCAGGCCGACCCATATAGGGACTACTTGTGTCTGGTCCATTTAGGCCCACAACCGATACGAGATGCTCCAATTCGACCCATCAACGGCCCGTTAACTATTTGAGACTATTGCAGCCCGTCGCAGTTCAAGCCCGTTAACACCTTGTGATACGTCTCCAACATATCTATAATTTTTGATTGCTCCATGCTACTTTACCTACTATTTTGGACTATATTGGGCTTTATTTTCCACTTTTATATTATTTTTGGGACTAACCTATTAACCGGAGGCCCAACCCAGAATTGCTGTTTTTGCCTATTTCAGTGTTTTGAAGAAACGGAATATCAAACGGAGTCCAAACGGAATGAAACCTTCGGGATCGTGATTTTCCAACCGAACGTGATCCAGGAGACTTGAACCCTACTCCAAGAAGTGCCAGAGGTGGTCACGAGGGTGGAGGGCGCGCCCCCTGGGCGCGCCCCCTGATGCTCCACCGACGTACTCCTTCCTCCTATATATACCTACGTATCCCCGAACGATCAGAACAGGAGCCAAAAACCTAATTCCATCACCGCAACCTTCTGTATCCACGAGATCCCATCTTGGGGCCTGTTCCGGAGCTCCGCCGGAGGGGGCATCCACCATGGAGGGCTTCTACATCATCACCATATCCCCTCCGATGAAGTGTGAGTAGTTTACTTTAGACCTTCGGGTCCATAGCTAGTAGCTAGATGGCTTCTTCTCTCTTTTTGGATCTCAATACAATATTCTCCCCCTCTCTCGTGGATATGTATTCAATGTAATCTTCTTTCTGCGGTGTGTTTGTTGAGACCGATGAATTGTGGGTTTATGACCCAATATTATCTATGGAAAATATTTGATTCTTCTCTGAATTATTTTATGTGTGATTGAGTTATCTTTGCAAGTCTCTTCGAATTATCCTTTTTGGTTTGGCCAACTAGATTGGTAGTTCTTGCAATGGGAGAAGTGCTTAGCTTTGGGTTCAATCTTGCGGTGTCCTTACTCAGTGACAGAAGGAGTTGCCAGGCACGTATTGTATTGTCGCCATCAAGGATAACAAGATGGGGTTTTTATCATATTGCATGAATTTATCCCTCTACATCATGTCATCTTGCTTAAGGCGTTACTCTGTTTTTAACTTAATACTCTAGATGCATGCTGGATAGCGGTCGATGAGTGGAGTAATAGTAGTAGATGCAGAATTGTTTCGATCTACTTGTTTTGGATGTGATGCCTATATACATGATCATTGCCTAGATATACTCATAACTATGCTCAATTCTGTCAATTGCTCAACAGTAATTTGTTCACCCACCGTAGAATACTTATGCTCTTGAGAGAAGCCACTAGTGAAACCTATGGCCTCCGGGTCTATTCTCATCATATCAATCTCTATCACTTTTATTTGCTTTGTTTTACTTTGCCTTTTTACTTTGCATCTATCTATCAAAAATACCAAAAAATATTATTTATCATCTCTATCAGATCTCACTCTCGTAAGTGACAACCCCTAAGCGTTGGTTGCGAGTTGCTATCGTTTTGTGTAGGTACGAGGGACTTGTACATGGTCTCCTACTGGATTGATACCTTGGTTCTCAAAAACTGAGGGAAATACTTACGCTACTTTGCTGCATCATCCTCTCCTCTTCGGGGAAATCCAACGCAGTGCTCAAGAGGTAGCAAGAAGAATTTCTGGCGCCGTTGCCGGGGAGGCTCACGCAAGCAAGTCAACCATACCAAGTACCCATCGCAATCCCTATCTCTCGCATTACATTATTTGCCATTTGCCTCTCGTTTTCCTCTCCCCCACTTCACCCTTGCCGTTTTATTTGCCCTCTCTTTCCCAATCTACTCCTCTCTTTCCCGTTTGCCTTTTCCCGTTGCCTTTATGTTTGGTCGTGTGTTAGGTTGCTTATTTATTGCGATGGCTCTACCTAGATTTGGTGACCTTCACCTTAAAAGTCTAGAGGAGATCGAAAACAATGTCAGAAAATTTATGGTTTTGCAATTTGAGCACAATAATTTCTTTAGAAAAGAACTTAAGGAACAAAAAAGTTTTGTGAGCTATATGAATAAAGAACTCAATGATATGTCTAAAGAATTTGATGGTATAAGGGCCCAAATTGCTCATCTTGAAAAGATGACCGCTGAAATTTCGGATATGCAAGCTACCTTAGTCAATAAGATGGCCACTAAACCGAATTCCTATGAAAATCAAGATGAAGATCTAAAAGTTATTGATGTGCCCCCCATTAAATCTTTGTTTTGCAATATGAATCTTGATGAATCTGAATATGATCTTCCTTTACCTAGAAGGCGTTCTAAGAACTCGGAGTTTCTAGATCTTGATGATGAAATTGATGAAAGTGGGATTGAAATAAATAAAAACCGTGATGTTGCTAAGCCCACTATTTTGGATCTCAAGGAATTTAATTATGAAAATTGCTCTTTGATTGGTTGTATTTCCTTGTTGCAATCCTTGCTAGATTCTACTCATGCTTATAGTCAAAATAAGGCCTTTAACGAACACATTGTTGATGCTTTGATGCAATCTTATGAAGAAAAACTTGAGTTGAAAGTTTCTATCCCTAGAAAACTCTATGATGAGTGGGAACCTACTATTAAAATTAAAATTAAAGATTTAGAGTTTCATGCTTTATGTGATTTGGGTGCTAGTGTCTCTACTATTCCCAAAACTTTATGTGATTTGCTAGATTTCCGTGATTTTGATGATTGCTCTCTAAACTTGCATCTTGCGGATTCCACTATTAAAAAGCCTATGGGAAGAATTAATGATGTTCTTATTGTTGCAAATAGGAATTATGTGCCCGTAGATTTTATCGTTCTTGATATAGATTGCAATCCTTCATGTCCTATTATTCTTGGTAGACCTTTCCTTAGAACGATTGGTGCAATTATTGATATGAAAGAAGGGAATATTCGATTCCAATTTCCCTTAAAGAATGGCATGGAACACTTCCCTAGAAAGAAAATAAAATTACCATATGAATCTATCATGAGAGCCACTTATGGATTGGCTACCAAAGATGGCAATACCTAGATCTATCCTTGCTTTTATGCCTAGCTAGGGGCGTTAAACGATAGCGCTTGTTGGGAGGCAACCCAATTTTATTTTGTGTTTTTTGTTTTTGCTTATGTTTAGGAATAAATAATCCATCTACCTTCTGTTTGGATGTGGTTTTATGTTTTAATTAGTGTTTGTGCCAAGTAGAACCTATAGGATAACCTACGATGATAGTTGATTTGATTCTGCTGAAAAACAGAAACTTTGCGCGCACGAATATAACTTTGTTAAATCACAGGAATGTTCTTTTGCGTTGATTCTTTTTGCTTCTGATCAATAAACAAATTGTACAGGACTTCCTATTTTGGTAGAATTTTTAGAGTTCCAGAAGTTTGCGTTAGTTACAGATTGCTACAGACTGTTCTGTTTTTGACAGATTCTGTTTTACGTGTGTTGTTTGCCTATTTTGATGAGTCTATAGCTAGTAAAATAGTTTATAAACCATAGAGAAGTTGGAATAAAGTAGGTTTAACACCAATATAAATAAAGAATGAGTTCATTACAGTACCTTGAAGTAGTCTTTTGTTTTCTTTCTCTAACGGAGCTCACGAGATTTCTGTTGAGTTTTGTGTTGTGAAGTTTTCAAGTTTTGGGCGAATTCTTTTGATGGATTATGAAACAAGGAGTGGCAAGAGCCTAAGCTTGGGGATGCCCATTGCACCCCCAAGATAATCCAAGGACACGAAAAAGTCAAAGCTTGGGGATGCCCCGGAAGGCATCCCCTCTTTTGTCCACTTCCATCGGTAATTTACTTGGAGCTATATTTTTATTCACCACATGATATGTGTTTTGCTTGGAGCGTCTTGTATTATTTGTGTCTTTGCTTGTTAGTCTACCACAATCATCCTTGCTGTACACATCTTTTGAGAGAGCCATACATGATTTGGAATTTGTTAGAATACTCTATGTGCTTCACTTATATCTTTTGAGCTTGATAGTTTTGCTCATAGCGCTTCACTTATATCTTTTGAGCGTGATAATTTTCGCTCTAGTGCTTCACTTATATCTTTTGGAGCGTGGATTTGTTTTAAAGAAACTATTGATCTCTCATGATTCACTTAGATTATTTTGAGAGTTGTTAATAGCATGGTAATTTGCTTAATGTTAATATACTTGGTGTTCAAGATATGTGAAACTTTCTTTTGAGTGCGTTGAATACTAAGATAAGTTTGATGCTGGATAATTGTTTTGAGATATGGAGGTGATAATATCAAAGTCGTGCTAGTTGGGTGATTATGAATTTGAGAAATACTTGTGTTGAAGTTTGCAAGTCCCATAGCATGCACGTATGGTTAAAGTTGTGTAACAAATTTGAAACATGAAGTGTACCTGGCTTGTGCATCCTTATGAGTGGCGGTCGGGGACGAGCGATGGTCTTTTCCTACCAATCTATCCCCCTAGGAGCATGCGTGTAGTACTTGATTTTTGATGACTTCTAAATTTTTGCAATAAGTATATGAGTTCTTTTGACTAATGTTGAGTCCATGGATTATACGCACTCTCACCTTTCCGCCTTTGCTAGCCTCTTCGGTACCGTGCATTGCCCTTTCTCACCTTGAAAGTTGGTGCAAACTTCGCTGGTGCATCCAAACCCCGTGATACGATATGCTCTATCACACATAAACCTCCTTATATCTTCCTCAAAACAGCCACCATACCTACCTATCATGGCATTTCCATAGCCATTCCGAGATATATTGCCATGCAACATCCACCATCATCATCATGACATACATTACTTTTGTCATATTGCCATTGCATGATCATGTAGTTGACATCGTATTTGTGGCAAAGCCACCATGCATTATTTTCCATACATGTCACTCTTGATTCATTGCACCATCCCGGTACACCGCCGGAGGCATTCATATAGAGTCATACCTTGTTCTAAGTTTTGATTTGTAATCCTTATGTTGTAATCAATAGAAGTGTGATGATCATCATTATTAGAGCATTGCCCAAATAAAAAAAAAGAAAGGCCAAAAAAAGAAAGGCCCCAAAAAAGAAAATAAAGAGGGCAATGCTACTATCTCTTTTTCCACACTTGTGCTTCAAAGTAGCACCTTGTTCTTCATGTAGTGAGTCTCATAAATTGTGCTTCAAAGTAGCACCTTGTTCTTCATATAGTGAGTCTCATAAGTTGTCTTTTTATACTAGTGGGAATTTTTCATTTTAGAACTTGGCTTGTATATTCCTACGACGGGCTTCCTCAAATGCCCTAGGTCTTCATGAGCAAGCGAGTTGGATGCACACCCGCTAGTTTTATTTTGGTGAGCATTCATAGCTCTAGTGCATCCGTTGCATGGCAATCCCTACTCCTCATGCTGACATCAATTTATGGGCATCTCCATAGCCCGTTGATTATCCTCGTCAATGTGAGACTTTCTCCTTTTTTGTCTTCTCCACACAATCCCCATCATCATATTCTATTCCACCCATAGTGCTATATCCATGGCTCACGCTCATGTATTGCGTGAAGGTTGAAAAAGTTTGAGATTATTTAAGTATGAAACAATTGCTTGGCTTGTCATCGGGGGTATAGAAGTTAGGAACATCTTTGTGTGACGAAAATGAAGCATAGCCTAACTATATGATTTTGTAGGGATGAACTTTCTTTTGCCATGTTATTTTGAGAAGACATGATTGCTTTGATTAGTATGCTTGAAGTATTATTATTTTTGTGTCAATATGAACTTTTGTCTTGAATCTTTCGGATCTGAATATTCATATCACAATTAAGAAGATTTACATTGAAATTATGCCAAAGCATCACTCCACATCAAAAATTCTTTTTTATCATTTACCTACTTGAGGACGAGCAGGAATTAAGCTTGGGGATGCTTGATACGTCTCCAACGTATCTATAATTTTTGATTGCTCCATGCTACTTTACCTACTGTTTTGGACTATATTGGGCTTTATTTTCCACTTTTATATTATTTTTGGGACTGTCAGATTTCGGGTTCTGGCAGACCCTTGAGGTTCGAACTCTGGGGTGCGCGCGGAGATTCAACCCTCTGCCTGCCTGTTCCTCGCCTAATCGCTAGGATGTAAACTACCAAACAGAACAACACAAGAGACACAAGATTTATACTGGTTTAGGCCACCATTGTGGTGTAATACCCTACTCTAGTGTGTGGTGTGGTGGATTGCCTCTTGGGCTGATGATGAACAATACAAGGCAGAACAACCTCGCGAGGGTCTGTTCTGGTCTGGTGCGATGAACTGCTAGGAGGAGTTCAATCGCCTTATCTACTGGTTTCTTAGTAAGGATCCAGATGCCTCTACCCTGGGGGTGGCTAGTCCTATTTATAGGCGAAGGCCCTGGGCCTCTCCCCAAATATTGAGCGGGAAGGGCGCCAACAATTGGCCATTTTGAAGGGGAACAACGGGTACACTTATCCTGACTAAAGTTGGTCCTCGCCTGTCAAAGGCTCTGGTGGTGACGCCGGCTTGGGCTCCACAATGACTTCCTCCCAGCCGTTGGGCTGGTCTTGGTCTTGTTGCACCGAAATGGATGCCTTTGCTTGATGCTCTCGCCTGCGCTTGCTCCCTTTGCACCAAAGAGGAAAGGAGGACACTGCGCAGGCTGGTCGTCATGGCTTGCATCATGGGCATCTCGCGAGGGACCCCGCCTTGAACTCTCCGCCTCCTCACGAGCCCGCCTGACGAGGCCGTGTCTGAGCAAGCTCCTTGTCGTCCGCCCCGTGAGGCTTGGCCCCTCGCGAGGGTCTTGAGCTTGTGTTGATGAAGATGGGCTGCGCTGGGCCTCATTTGAGCCACGCCGCAGGCCGCAGGCAGGCAAGTCTGGGGACCCCCATTCCCAGAATGCCGACAGTAGCCCCCGGGCCCACGGCGCGCCCGAACTTGGCCAAGCAGAGAGGCGAAAGGGCAAGTGCGAAGCGTCACGGGCCCTAATAGCCTGCGGCCTTGGGTGCCGCGTGGCGGTTGATTGGACGTGTGCGCCTTTGCTTCCCCACGACGCCTTGGTAACCGCACGGATTCGACAAGTCCCTGCATGCAAAGCGGGTCATGATTACCTGCGATCATGGAGGTTGGCGGTTGGCCTTCGCCGGCTATAAGTACGGAACGGCGTGCACCCTTCCAGTCTACTCCCTCTGCTCCTCCCTGGGCCTTGTTCCGTCTTGCTGCAATGGCTCCGATCCGCCGGTTCTCCATGGAGGAGAAGGGAAAAGCTCCCCAAGAGGATCCTGACCCGCTTCCCCTGAAGAAGCGGCTTGCTCTCTGGTGTCAGGGTGAGGGCACTCACCAAGAGGCGTCAAGACCCTGGTGTGAGCGGCCACCACCAGGATTCCCTCTTCCCTTGTACGCGCATATGGGTGACTCTGAAGGAGCCGACGCCGAACGCCACGGGCGGCGACGCCGTTGGCGCCGGCGGGTCACGAAGGTGTGCGTCTTCCCCCCTGGAGTCCACGCCGAGGGCTCCTGCCGAGAGTTCGTGCTTCGCACCGCCACGCCTCCTAAGTCTTGGATTCGTCTCCCTCCTTTTTTCACCTCCGTCATCCCGCAGGGGGAACCCCGGGGACTTTGGCTGCAGCACGCCGGCTGCGGCACCCTTGCAACCGGGGCAGAGATCGCGGTCATTGCCCCGGGCGAGGTCTTCATGACTCGAGGCTGGGGCGAGGTCGCCCGGGTCTGCAGGATAAGGGGCGCCTTTGCGATCCATCTGGAATATGATGGTGCTTCGGTGATGTCCTTCAAGGTCTTCAATGCGGAGGGTCGCCGGCTGGAGTGCTGCCCCTGGAGAGGCGGTCGGGACCCTGCTGCGGCGAGACAGAGGCCGGCCAACCGCTCCCTTGGCTGCTCCTCTGGCGATGGAGGCGCCGGAGGATCCAGTGACTCCGCCGAGCTCTTCGCGACTCCGAAGACGAGCAACGACAACTACGAGCCCCCGAGCCTGCGCCGCTCCCGGAGCAGGGCGAGCTCGTCAGGCCGTCGCCGCCCCTGATCTGGATGGGGTTGGTGTCGGTGCCGGGCGGCCCACTGTTGATGATGGCGTCTGCCGCGGTGGTCCCTGTAGGTAGGACTCCTTAGGATTCGCATCTTTTGTTCCTGCGAGGAGCCAAGAATGTACCCCGCGGGGGCTTGTAAGATGTTTGTAGCTCCGTTTGTCAATATGATCCTTATTGTGAAGCAGTGCGAGATGCTTATTCCGTCTTAGCTCAGTTTCTTCCCTTCATACCTCATGAGGGCTTGATGCTCTGTGCCGACAGGTCCCAGTCCCAAGGCGGCTTCAGCCATCACTGGTATGCTAGGTCGCGATGCCGTGGTCAAGGCCAGGAGGTGAGCGGCCCGAGGTCCAGTAAGAGCCCCTGAGTCGCGATGCTCAGGAGGTCCCCCTTAGCGCTCAAGCAGCCGTCATTTGGTGAGAAAGGAGGGCGACGTTGCTAACACGGGATTGCATTAGGTGCGGGGATGGTGCTGCGATAACGAGTGTTTCCGGAGAATGACTTATCTCGGTGGCCAGGAAACGCTTCCTGGTGCGGCGCTAGGTCCGCGCCTTGGCCGATGTGGGGTTGCTTGGCGACGCTCCTTGGAGGGACCCTGCAGGCTCATCACAAAAGGAACGAGGGTTTGTCGCGACAATCGACAGTCAACCGTTAGTTGCTGTGGAGGGGCACGAAAGGCTTGGCGAGGTGTATTGGGGCACCCATGAGCCAGCGGGGGACTCACGGGGTCCTACCTCAAGGCGGGTTGCGCCTGGCTCTGGGCCTCATCTTGGAGTGTGTTCCTGCAAATTTGGCCAGACGCCGGTGCTCTACGTCCTCGGGTCCCGGCTCTCGGGCTGGTCTCAGTCGTCGCTGGCATGCCAGGTTGTGATGCCGTGGACAAGACCAGAGGGTGAGGGCCGGAGAGCCAGTAGGAGCCCTGAGTTGCGATGCTCAAGCACCCCCCTTTAACGCGCAAGCTGGGTTAGATGTCAAAACTCTATGTCCTCGGGTCCCGGCTCTCGGGCTGGTCTCAGCCGTTGCTGGCATGCCAGGTCGCGATGCCGTGGACAAGACCAGAGGGTGAGGGCCGGAGAGCCGGTAGGAGCCCTGAGTCGCGATGCTCAGGCACCCCCCTTTAACGCGCAAGCTGGGTTAGATGTCGAAACTCTACGTCCTCGGGTCCCGGCTCTCGGGCTGGTCTCAGCCGTCGCTGGCATGCCAGGTCGCGATGCCGTGGACAAGACCAGAGGGTGAGGGCTGGAGAGCCGGTAGGAGCCCTGATTCATGATGCTCAGGCACCCCCCCTTTAACGCCCAAGATTCCGACACCCAGGAGAAAAAGGCACCAAATAACAAGCATGATGGATCGAAAGCATAGCCCTAAGATAAACACAAGAAGGGTACATGCCGCTGGGTCAGGCCCGAGCGACTTGGGGATGATGCAGCCCGAGGGGCGCCCCCAATAAGGTAAGCTAAGGACATGAAATAAAAGGGATACACGCCGCAGGGACTGACCCACGTGGCCTGGGAATAATGCGGCCCTGAGGGCGCTCCCAGCTGGAAATGAAACTTGAAGGATGTCACCTGATGATGTTGGGGATGAAGGGGTGTTGGTGTAGCAGACTCGGCGGGCCGCGGGAGCCGATCCTCACGAGCCCCCAGGCCCAGGGGCCTCAGGAGGCTCCGGAGGCGCTGGCGGCTCCTCGCGGGCTATCTCCGTCTCCACCAGGGCTGCGGAATGCCTGACCTCTTGAGCCTCCAGGATAGCTCTCATGAGGCGCTGGTGCGCAGCAGCCGCGTTCGGCAAGCCATAAGGCATGCGAACGTAGCTGTGGGGCGGACCCTCGCAACGTCCCACTCGCGAGGGCCAGAGGCACTCCTGAGACGCGGCTCGGTTGAGCCCTGGTATGTCGATGTAGACGCGCAGCCCACCATCCTCACCTGGATGGGGGGCCATAGTGGGTAGGCAACGGCTGCCTCTCATGACCCTTGACTCCTGTAGCTCCTGAATGGCCTTGCTGACGAACTCCTGAGGGTTGGGCCCTCCTTTCTTTGCTTCTTCTTGAGGGAAATGTGCTTCGAAACACGCCTCCACGTGGTGCCCAAGCGCCTTCCTCGTGACCCTGACGAGGTCGGCGGCCCTCCAGGGGAGAGCCCCCGAGCCCTGCCTGAGGAGGGCGCCTGGCGCGCTTCCCTATGCGATGGAAGGAGGTTCCCCCTGAGGGGGCACGGGCCCTGAGGGGCCTGCCTCCTGAGGGGCCGGTCCGGTCGATGTCTTCTTCTTCTTGGGGGCGGCCTCGGGAAGTCTCCTGCCCCCGCGGTCCGGGTATTCCAGTGATGCGGCCTGAAAGGCTCGCTCCAGGGAGCACACTACGTCTCTCTCCTTGCAGGGCACCATGATGACCCCGCCACTTCCTGGCATCTTGAGGACGTTGTAGCCGTGGTGGGTTACGGCCATGAACTTGGCCAGCACCGGGTACCCGAGGATGGCGTTGTACGGCAGGCGAATGTGGGCGACATCGAAGTCGATGAGCTCGGTGCGGTAGTTGTCGCGTGCCCCGAAGGTGACAGGAAGGCGGACCTGCCCAATCGGGACCGTGGAGCCGTCGGTGACTCCGGAGAAGGGCTTGGTTCGCTGAAGCTGACTGTAGGGCACTTGAAGATTGATAAATGTTTCCACAGACATGACGTTGAGCCCTGGTCCGCCATCGATGAGGGTCCTGGTGACTAGCACGTTGCTGATGATTGGGGAACAAAGCATCGGGAGGACTCCGGCTATGGCCGCGCACTTGAGCTGATCCGCTGAGCTGAACGTAATGGTGCATGCCGACCACCTGAGAGGGCGCGTGGCCTCGAGCTTCGGGAGGACTGCATTCACTTCGCGGGCGAACTGCTTGAAGATGCATTGAGAGGCTGGGGCTTGAGCTCCACCTAGGATGCAGGCGATTGCACGTGGTTCCTGGAAGCCCCCAGCCCCCTCGTCCTGATGACGGTCTTCGTTTCTCCTTGGCTGCGGCGGCAGCGGAGGGAGGCCTGCGTTCCTTTGCGGGCGATCCTCGCAAGGCTGATCCCTCCAGCCTCCCTCGCGAGGCGGGTCCTGCCATCGATCCTCGCGAGGTTGGTCGCACCACCCTTGGCGCGGGCCGCGGTCTTCCCAACGTCCTGCGTTCCTTCATCCTCCTTGGCCGTAGCCCCGGTCGCTGCGGTCGGGACGTCTGCCGACCCTTCCTTCACGCACGGCCCGGAGCTCTTGGCATTCATTGGTGTTGTGGGTGTGGAGGTCGTGGTACACGCAGTACCGACTGCCCTTGGAGGATTCAGGCTGATCTCTGCCCCGCTTGGTGTCTGGCTCTGCCGCGAGTACGGCAGCCCCCTTGCGATTCACGTCCTTGGCCTTGGGATTCTTCTCTTCTGGGTCCGCGGCAGGCAGCTCGAGGAGGGAGAGGCGTCCCTCCTCAGCCCTGGCGCACTTGGTCGCCAAGTTGAACAGCTCCAAGGAGGTGCACAGGTCTTCATGCATCGCCAACTCCTCCTTCATCTTGATGTCGTGCACACCATCGGAGAAGGCTGAGATGATGGCCTCCTCCGTCACCCTGGGGATCTTGAGGCACGTGTTGTTGAAGCGCTGGATGTACTTCTGCAGGGTTTCCCCTGGTTGCTGCTTGATACGGCGCATGTCGCTCATGGCGGGTGGCCGGTCGCGGGTACCCTGGAAGTTGGCGATGAAGCGGGTGCGCATCTCGTCCCAGGAGGAGATCGTGCCTGGAGCCAGATTCAGGAGCCAGGTGCGGGCTCCGTCCTTGAGCGCCATGGGAAACCAGTTTGCCATGACCTTTTCGTCTCCGTTGGCAGCCTCGATGCCCAACTCGTAGAGCTGGAGGAACTCTGCAGGGTCAGCCGTGCCGTCGTAGCGAGGAGGCAGGTCTGGCTTGAACTTGCCGGGCCACACGACGCTGCGTAGCTCGGAGGTGAAGGCGCGGCAGCCTGCTGTGGCCACAGGAGGCCTGGGGTGACGAAGAGCCTGGTCCTGCGGGTTCCCATGCGCCGCGGCTGGAGGCAGCGCAGGGTCTTGACGTGCTGGAGCAGGGAGTGCTCGGGCAGCTTCTCGAGGGCGAGGGACTTCTTGGCAGCTCTGCTCCTGCCGCGCTGGCGCCTGACGGAGCGGGTTCCGCCCAGGGGCCGCGCGCCTTGGGGCCAGGGCGCCTTCTTGAGGAGGAGGCGGCTGAGGCGCCCCAGGAGCTTCATTGCCCGCACAGGGCGGGGCGCGGTGCAGTGACAAGGACGGCGCTGGGGAGCCCCCGCCGGCGCGGACGAGTTCGGCGACTCGGTCGAGGCACTCTTCGTAGACGTCGTCGATGGGGTGGTAGCGCATGAGCTCGTTTGCCGCGATGAGCGTGGCTCGGGCCTCCATGGCTGCGCGGGGCGCGCGCGACGAAGAACTAGCGGGGGTGAGCGAGGGTGTGGCAGTGCGGCCGTCCTGCCTCATGGATGGATGCTGGGATGACGCTTGATGTTTGTTCCCCGCCGGGCCGGTGGCGGCGTTGACGGCAGGTGACGGGGAACGACGAGGGCGCCCGCTGACGGGAGCCGTCTGGGCGACGTGGGAAGCGAGGGCGGCTCGGCGCTCGGCGCGAGCCCGACGAGCGTCAGACATGGATGCGGTGGTCGGAGAAGAACGAGACGACGGAAGGCAAATTCTGGCGCACCCTTACCTGGCGCGCCAAATGTCGGATTTCGGGTTCCGGCAGACCCTTGAGGTTCGAACTCTGGGGTGCGCACGGAGATTCAACCCTCTGCCTACCTGTTCCTCGCCGAATCGCTAGGATGTAAACTACCAAACAGAACAACACAAGAGACACAAGATTTATACTGGTTCAGGCCACCATTGTGGTGTAATACCCTACTCCAGTGTGTGGTGTGGTGGATTGCCTCTTGGGATGATGATGAACAATACAAGGCAGAACAGCCTCGCGAGGGTCTGTTCTGGTCTGGTGCGATGAACTGCTAGGAGGAGTTCAGTCGCCATATCTACTGGTTTCTTGGTAAGGATCCAGATGCCTCTACCCTGGGGGTGGCTAGTCCTATTTATAGGCGAAGGCCCTGGGCCTCTCCCCAAATATTGAGCGGGAAGGGCGCCAACAATTGGCCATTTTGAAGGGGAATAGCGGGTACACTTATCCTGACTAAAGTTGGTCCTCGCCTGTCAAAGGCTCTGGTGGTGACGCCGGCTTGGGGTCCACAATGACTTCCTTCCGGCCGTTGGGATGGTCTTGGTCTTGTTGCACCGAAATGGACGCCTTTGCTTGATGCTCTCGCCTGCGCTTGATCCCTTTGCACCAAAGAGGAAAGGAGGACACTGCGCGGGGTGGCGCCAGACTGGCGCCCTTGGTCGTCATGGCTTGCATCATGGGCACCTCACGAGGTACCCCGCCTTGAACTCTCCGCCTCCTCGCGAGCCCGCCTGACGAGGCCGTGCCTGAGCAAGCTCCTTGTCGTCCGCCCCGCGAGGCTTGGCCCCTCGCGAGGGTCTTGAGCTTGTGTTGATGAAGATGGGCTGCGCTGGGCCTCCTTTGAGCCACGCCGTAGGCCGCAGGCAGGCAAGTCTGGGGACCCCCGTTCCCAGAACGCCGACAGGGACTAACCTATTAACCGGAGGCCCAACCCAGAATTGCTGTTTTTTTTGCCTATTTTAGTGTTTCGAAGAAATGAAATATCAAACAGAGTCCAAACGGAATGAAACCTTCGGGATCATGATTTTCCAACCGAACATGATCCAGGAGACTTGGACCCTACTCCAAGAAGTGCTAGAGGCGGTCACGAGGGTGGAGGGCGCGCCCCCTGGGCGCGCCCCTACCTCGTGGGCCCCCTGACGCTCCACCGACGTACTCCTTCCTCCTATATATACCTATGTATCCCCGAACGATCAGAACAGGGGCCAAAAACATAATTCCACCGGCGCAACCTTCTATATCCATGAGATCCCATCTTGGGGCCTGTTCCGGAGCTCCGCCGGAGGGGGCATCCACCACGGAGAGCTTCTACATCATCTCCATAGCCCCTCCGATGAAGTGTGAGTAGTTTACTCCAGACCTTCGGGTCCATAGCTAGTTGCAAGATGGATTCTTCTCTCTTTTTGGATCTCAATACAATGTTCTCCCCCTCTCTCGTGGAGATCTATTCGATGTAATCTTCTTTTTGCGGTGTGTTTGTTGAGACCGATGAATTGTGGGTTTATGATCCAGTATTATCTATGTAAAATATTTGATTCTTCTTTGAATTCTTTTATGTATGATTGAGTTATCTTTGCAAGTCTCTTCGAATTATCCTTTTTGGTTTGGCCAACTAGATTGGTAGTTCTTGCAATGGGAGAAGTGCTTAGCTTTGGGTTCAATCTTGCGGTGTCCTTACTCAGTGACAAAAGGAGTTGCAAGGCACGTATTGTATTGTTGTCATCGAGGATAACAAGATGTTTTTTATCATATTGCATGAATTTATCCCTCTACATCATGTCATCTTGCTTAAGGCGTTACTCTGTTTTTAACTTAATACTCTAGATGCATGCTGGATAGCGGTCGATGAGTGGAGTAATAGTAGTAGATGCAGAATCGTTTCGATCTACTTGTTTTGGATGTGATGCCTATATACATGATCATTGCCTAGATATACTCATAACTATGCTCAATTCTGTCAATTGCTCAACAGTAATTTGTTCACCCACCGTAGAATACTTATGCTCTTGAGAGAAGGCACTAGTGAAACCTATGGCCCCCGGGTCTATTCTCATCATATCAATCTCTATCACTTTTATTTGCTTTGTTTTACTTTGCCTTTTTACTTTGCATCTATCTATCAAAAATACCAAAAAAAATATTATTTATCATCTCTATCAGATCTCACTCTTGTAAGTGACCGTGAAGGGATTGACAACCCCTAAGCGTTGGTTGCGAGTTGCTATCATTTTGTGTAGGTACGAGGGACTTGTGCATGGTCTCCTACTGGATTGATACCTTGGTTCTCAAAAACTGAGGGAAATACTTACACTACTTTGCTGCATCATCCTCTCCTCTTCGGGGAAATCCAACGCAGTGCTCAAGAGGTAGCAGCTTGCTATATATTTGGGCTCAATATCGGCCCGACGTAGTTTTGACTTGTTAACAACCCATTCAAGGGGTGGGCCAATTTTCAGGATGTACGTCTTTTGACCTTTTAGCGGCCCATTTAAGTGTTGGGCCAATTTTCAGCCCGGTGTGTATTTCTGCCTCTTAACGGTCCATAAAGGAGTTGGGCCATTTGCATTAGAACCTGAGTTTTGGCCTCTTAACGACCCATGCTCTTCATGGTCCAATATGAGCCCGATTTCTCTTTCGGCCTGCTAAAGGCCCACAACACAGTTGAGCCATATGCAGTCCAGCCTGACTTTCGCCCTCTTAGCGGCCCATGCTCTTCATGGTCCAATACCAGCCCACTGTCTCTTTCGTCCTACTAAAGGCCCACTATACAGTTGGGCCATATACAACCCGACCTCAGTATCGGCCTATTAACGGTCCATGAAATCAAATGGGCTCACTTATTGCCCGCTTTGATTTCGGCCTGTTAACGACCTGAGAGGTAACTGGGCCAAGCATTAACTGTTGGCTCGTTTGAATTATAGCGGCCCAATAGAGTTTTAGCCTGGTTATGACGCATCAACTTATTGGGCCTGCTAAAGTTCAAACATGTATGTAGGCCAAATTAGACAAAGTCAATTTCGGCCTAGCTATAGTCTGAGCCCATTACGATGAGCATTTATGGACAGGACCAAAAGCGATCAATCAAAGGCCCACGAGAACTTTGGCCCCTGCGAGCCCATCAGGGGGGGGGGGCATTAAGGGCGGTGGGCTGCTATCCTTCATTAAGGGCCCACGACGGTTCATGCTAGTGATACGTCTCCAACGTATCTATAATTTATGAAGTATTCATGCTATGTTTACAACAATTTTATATGGTTTTGGTATGATTTGCATGGAACTAACCTGGACTGACATTGTTTTCAGCAGAACTACCATGGTGTTGTTTTTTATGCAGAAATGAAAGTTCTCCAAATGAGCTGAAACTTTTTGACGGGTTCATTTGGAACAAAAGAGGCACTAGAAGATTTGTGGGAGGGCCAGAAGAGCCACGAGCTGGGCACAACCCACCAGGGCGCGCCTGGAGCCCAACCCATGTGCTGGTGTATCGTGCTCACCTCGAGGGCCATCTTTGCATGAAACCGCTGCAAAAAATCCTATAAATATAGAAACCCCCAGAAATATCCATAGATCAGAAGTTCCACTGCCACAAGCCTCTGTAGTCACAAAGAACCAATCTAGACCCTGACCTAGCACTCCACCGGAGGAAGAAATCATCACCGGTGGCCATCTTCATCATCCCGACGGCCACCATGATGAGGAGGGAGTAGTCCACCCTTGGGGCTGAGGGTTTGCACCAGTAGCGATGTGTTGAATCTCTCTCTCTCTCTCTCTCTCGTGTTCTTGAGATGTCATGATCTTGATGTATCGCGGGCTTTGTTAATATAGTTGGATCATATGGTGTTCCCCCCTCTCTATATTATTGTGAATTGAGTTTTCCCTTTGAGATTTCATTCTTATCGGATTGAATACTTTTATGGATTTTATAACACTTTATGTATGTCTTGCTATGAATACCCATGGTGATAATGGGGTATCATATTGATTCACTTGATGTATGTTTTGGCACTCAACTCACGGATTCCCGAGGTGACATTGGGGTAATCTATGCATAGGGGTTGATGCATGTTCTTGTGTTTGTTTCTCCGGTAGAAATCTTGGGGCACTTTTTGAGGTTCTTTGTGTTGGATTGAGTATTATGAATATGAAATTATTTGGTGTTACCTTAGTATGAACTCTTGATAGATCGACCAGAAAGGATAACTTGGTGTTATTTTAGTATGAACTTTGGATAGATCGATCGGAAATGATAACTTTGTGTTATTTTAATACAAGCTATTGGATAGATCGATCGAAAAGAATAGCTTCGAGGTGGTTTCATACCCTACCAACAATTTCTTGTTATGTTCTCTGCTAGATAGGAACTTTGGAGTGATTCTTGGTTGCACGTTGAGGGATGGTTGTGTGATCCAATTATATTAGCATTGTTGAGAGATTGCACTAGCGAAAGTGCGGACCCTAGGCCTCAGTTTCAAGCATTGCGATACCGTTTGTGCTCACTTTTTTTACTTGCTACCTTTCTGTTTTTTATTGTTACCACTACAAAAATCAATATCTACTATCATTACTACACTTGTATCACCATCTCTTCGTCGAACTAGTGCACCTACACAAATTACCATTGTATTTGGTGTGTTGGGGACACAAGAGACTCTTCGTTATTTGGTTGTAGGGTTGTTTGAGAGAGACCATCTTCATCCTATGCCTCCCACGGATTGATAAACCTTAGGTAATCCACTTGAGGGAAAATTGCTACTGTCCTACAAAACCCTACGCTTGGAGGTCCAACACGAGTCTATAAGAACAAGTTGTGTAGTAGACATCAATATTTTTTCTAGTGCGGTTGCCAAGGAGGTGAGCGCTTGAAGGTATATCTTTACATCTTGCAATTGAATCTTTTGGTTTCTTTTTTATCACTAGTTTGGTTTATAACAAGAAAACTACAAAAAAAATGAAATTGAGGTTGCATCATATTATTCATCTTTATCATGTATTTCCTGGAAATGATGGAAAGGAAAATTGTGGTCAATTGATAGAAGAAGAATTCAATAAAATGTTTGGCATAAAATCTTCGAATGATGAGCATGATTGCAATGTTGTTGGTACTAATCCTTTGAATATCCATGATGCTAATGATATGCAAAGCCATAAGCTTGTGGATGCATTATTTGATGAAGATGATATTTTTAGTCCCCCAAGTTTTGATGAGAATATTTATTATGATGATTGCATGCCTCCTATTTATGATGATTATATTGATGAAAGTGGATTTGGAGTGGTCATGACTTTATTTAGTGATGAATCCACTATTTTGGAAGAGGTTGCAATTGATTATGACAACAAAGTTGCTATCTATGATGATTATTATGATGGCATGTATGTTATAAAAATAATGATATCCATGAAACTTGTCATCATGATTTTAGTGCTCAAATTTATTACGCGAATCAAGTTTCATATGATAGTTATTTCATTGATTTTGCTCCCACAATTATTCATGAGGATAAATTTGCTTATGTGGAGAGTAACAAAATTTCTATGCTTGTGGATCATGAAAAGAATGCTTTATGTGATAGTTATATTGTTGAATTAATTCATGATGCTACTGAAAATTATCATGAGAGAGGAATATATGCTTTTACATATATCAATAATCTCAAGTTTCCTATCTATGTGTTGAAAGTTTTGAAGTATTGCTTGTTTTTCCTTCTATGTTAGATGATTCTTCACTAGTAGAAAAGGGCCTAATGTGAAGCACATTAGTCCCGGTTTGTAACTGAACCGGCACTAATGTGACCATTAGTGCCGGTTCCAATGGCTAGGCGGTCGGCGCTCATTAGTACCGGTTCGTGACTAACCTTTAGTACCAGTTCGTGCCACGAACCGGTACTAAAGAGGTGGTGTCAGGCTAGTGTTAAGCTGGCGCCCCACTAGCACCTCTAGTACCGGTTCATGCCACGAACCGGGACTAAAAATGCACCTTTAGTCCCAGTTCATCTAACAAACTTGTACTAAAGGTCTTCCTATATAAACCCGTTCATCCAGCCCGAGCGCTCTGTTCTTCCCTTTTCCTCTCCTCTGTTTTCTTCCTCTTCCTCTCGAGCTCATACTCCATTTTTGCCAAAATTTGTGAACATTTGAAGGCACCACATCCATCCAAGTGATCACAGAGGTTAGTGTCGGTGTCAAAACTGGCGGATCTCGGGTAGGGGGGTCCCGAACTATGCGTCTAGGCGGATGGTAAGAGGAGACAAGGGACACGATGTTTTTACCCAGGTTCGGGCCCTCTCGATGGAGGTAAAACCCTACTCCTGCTTGATTGATATTGATGATATGGGTAGTACAAGAGTAGATCTACCACGAGATCAAGGAGGCTAAACCCTAGAAGCTAGCCTATGGTATGATTGTTGTTCGTCCTATGGACTAAAACTCTCTGGTTTATATAGACACTGGAGAGGGCTGGGTTACACAGAGTCGGTTACAATGGTAGGAGATCTACATATCCGTATTGCCAAGCTTGCCTTCCACGCCAAGGAAAGTCCCATCTGGACACGGGACGAAGTCTTCAATCTTGTATCTTCATAGTCTAGGAGTCCGACCAATGATGATAGTTCGGCTATCCGGACACCCCCTAGTCCAGGACTCCCTCAGTAGCCCCTGAACCAGGCTTCAATGACGACAAGTCCGGCGTGCATATTGTCTTCGGCATTGCAAGGCGGGTTTCTCCTCCGAATAATTCGTAGAAGATTGTGAACACCAGGATAGTGTCCGGCTCTGCAAAATAAATTCCACATACCACCATAGAGAGAATAATATTCACACAAGTTCAACCTGTTGACGTATTTCGTGGCATGACGTCACACCATGGCCAAGCCTTTACTCAAATTGTTTTTATTGTTCCACCTCAGCGCATTTAGCGAAGCGGTTTCCTTGGCACGTCTTGTCACAGCAGAGATCGTGTCCCCTTATTCCGGGATTCTCATCAATACGGACGTGGGTAACCCAACCGCGCCATTGATTGTGGCGCTTGGGAGATAAGCGAGTTTTACCGGGCTGGTGGGGACGCGTAGTTTCGTCCGCCCATATATAAGGGGATAAGGATCCACCTTTTTACCTAGGCCTTCTTCCTCCTCAGCTTATCCATCTCCGCGCACTCGAGCTCCAGCGCCCAAGTCCGCACATCTCCCCTCAACCTTCTCCAACCATGTCCGGAGCGGGAGGCAAGTGGATGGACTCCTCCGTTACGGAGGGGCACATCAAGAAGCTGCGCAAGGACGGATATTTGTCCAGCAATATCGCGCACCGGCTCCCTGATGAGGGGCAGCTCATCCCCACCCCCGGGCCCTATGAGAGGGTGGTATTCCTTCCAAATTTCCTCCGCGGACTGGGCTTCCCACTCCACCCCTTTGTCCGGGGGCTCATGTTCTACTATGGCCTGGATTTCCATGATCTGGCCCCGAATTTTATCCTCAACATCTCGGTGTTTATCGTCGTGTGCGAGGCCTTCCTCTGCATCCAGCCCCACTTCGGCTTATGGTTAAAGACCTTCAATGTCAAGCCGAAGGTAGTGGGCGGCAGCCAAGTGGAGTGCGGAGGCGCCATGGTGGGCAAGATGCCCAACATCACCTGGCTTGAGGGCGCCTTTGTGGAAACCATCAAAGGGTGGCAATCGGGGTGGTTCTACATCACCGAGCCGCGTGACCCTGAATGGGCAGCGGCCCCCGAATTCAGATCTGGCATCCCCACGCGGCTCACCTCCTGGAAAGAGAAGGGCGTGTTGTGGGGCGATTCGGAGGAGCTGACCAGACTCCAATCCTGTCTCCAAACCCTGGCGAACAAGAAGCTCAAGCTTGTCAACGTGGTCCAGGTCATGCTCATCCACTGGATCCTCCCGTGCCAACAGCGAGATTCCAACCTATGGGAGTTCGATCCGGCACAGCACCAGACCTTGAGTAGGCTCTTCGAAACTACGTACGAAGAGGCCTGGAGGGTGCTGTTCAAGGGCGCCGAGGCGCCCGCATCCGCTACCGAAGATCGCGGGTTCAGCTCGCAGCGTCTGGCTGGCGAGGTAAGCTATATTATCCTTTACGAGACACTTGCTTTCCATAGTTTGACTCTATGTGGGATCTAAACTCCCAATACCTTTAACAGGCCTGGCAGAAGACGTCCGGACAGGTTAACTGTCCGGCTCCCCTTCCAGAAGACCCAGCGGATGCCCGTTTGACAGGGCTGCTGGTCCCGACGCCTTATGTGGTGCCGGAGAAGAAGGCCAAGAAGAAGGCCACGGGAACCCGGAGGAGTTCCCGGCACCAGGTGTTATCGGATTCATCGTCCGATGACTCCGAGGCGGACTCCTCCCATGAAGATGAGGAGGAGAAGAAAGAGGCCTCCCCCCCAGCGGGGGGAGAGAAGAAGAGGAAGGCTTCCCCAACGGGGGAGGCCGAAGGGTCCAAGAAAGGAAGGACCCTTCCCCCGGACTGTTCCACCAACGCCGACGACGGCGACGAGGAGTGGCCCTCAAGGGCCAAGCCCCTGGCGAGATCGTAAGTGTCCGGACTCCTGAATAACTCATAATTTTTCTTTTTGTCACATAGTGTCTTCTAACGCCGCATACAACCCTGTAGTCCGCCCAAGGACGATCTCCCCGCTTCGTCGAGCGGGTCCTTGGGTTCGTCGGGTGTGAATAGCACTTCACTTCCGACCACCTCCTCCCCCCGTGACGCAGACGACGCCAAGGTAGGGTCCTAGAAGGGGACCCGCCAGGAGGAGGAGGTCCCGAAGGTGCCACAGGGCAGCCTCCCGGACTTTGGACCGGACTCCGCACCGGAACCTTCAGTGGTTCCGGAGTCCAGCGGGCGGCCCTTTCGTGAGAAGGGCAAGACAGTGACGCCGGCGGCCTCCGTCCAACCGGAGGCGCCGGATAACTTGCTGGAGGTGCTCAACAGCGCTTCCATCGACGAGGAACACCGCACTGTCATGAGTGCGGTGATTCAGAAGGTTCAGCTCGCCAAGAGCGGGCTGACCGAAGCCTGCACCAGCCTTCTAACAGGCTTTGAGGTAAGAATTTTTAAGATATGTAAAATAGTACCGCATAGACAGTAGCCCCTGATGCTCAGTTCGGTGTTCAGAAAGAAAAGCCGAACTGAGGATCTAAAAAGATATAGGCAGGAGTCTAACAAAAATATGTCAATATGGGAATGCAGGCTGCGCTGCTGACCTCTGCCACACTGACTGCGGAGGTCAATTCCTTGAAGCAGAGCCTCGAGCGGTCCGAGATCGAGCTCGGCCGTGCCAAGAAGCAGCTCGAGGACAAGGAAGGTGAGTAACACCTTATTAAAGTTGTACCTTATAGAAAAGGATTTGGTTGCAAGAAAAAATGACGAGAATAATGTGGGTACTCCAGGGGCTACGAATGAGGTGGCGACCCTGAAGGAGGCGGTTTCCGCGGCCAAACGCAATGCGGCCGCGGAACGCGCCGAGCGAGAGAAGCAAGAGGCGCGGGTGGCGGAGGTACGGCAAGAGCTCCAGGCTCTCATGGAAAAACACGAGAGTTTGGAGCGTGACTCGAAGACTCGAGAGTCCGAGCTTGCGTCGGCTCTTGAGAGTGCCAAAGCCGCTAAGGCCGAAGCCCAAAAGGCCCTCCAGGAAATCGAGGCAGTAAAGAAGATAGCGGCGGGTAAGGCATTCTTCATGCAAAGCAAGCATGTAAAAGTGAATTACCTGTTACTTACCCGAATTCGGAGCTCTCCAGGAGCGTTCGCAGATCTGCCCCGTAGCGTGTCCGATGCTGCCGCGTTCTACAGAGCTGAGGAGGGGAGCTCGACGGAGAAGGTGTTCTGGTCTCAGTATGCTGAGGCCGGACATCCAGTGCCCCTGAGCGACCAGCTGAAGTAGCTGGTCGAGCTCCACAAGGTGGCCGAACAGGCCATGAAGGGCCTCATAGTTTGGCTGTGGCCCAAAGAAGCCATGCCTGGGAGCTACTTCGGTCTGGTGCGGCGGCTGGTGGACGCCTGTCCATGGGTTGACGTCATCAAGCACTCCACCTGCATTGAAGGCGCCCGTCGGGCCCTTGCCCGCGCTAAGGTGCACTGGGGCAAGATGGACGCCGAGAAGCTTGTGACGGACGCGCCACCGCCGGGCAAGGAGTATCGCACGCCCGAGATGTATTATAAGGATGTCCTGAAGGGTGCCCGCATTATTGCGGGTGAATGCGCCAAAGATGTAATTTTTGAGTAGACTCACATTTTGTTATTCTGTGCGCTGAAAACTTTGTTCATATGCGCTAAGCAACGCTTGTTAATTTAAAATATTACCTTCTGTGCGGCCGTTTATCAAATCTGAGAGATGGCAAGTCATTGGCTTCGCCCCCCATGCCGCGAGTGCTAGGGTGTTCGGGATAAACTTGAGCGCTCTTGTTCCCATTTTTGGATCCATCTAAGGAGGAACTCAACACAACGAACGAGGCAACCGAACTTATAGTGCTTGAACACTCTCACTTAGCCATAGAATTCTATAATTTTAAATTTCGGCGAAGCCCCTAGTGTTCGGAAGGCCGAATTCGGGGCGCTATCCACGCCTGGGCCGGACAAAGCCGGTTCCTCGCTCTAAGCGACATAAGTCTTTAGGGACTTGAAAAAACCTCTCGAACAGCGACCGGCTCTCGCCCCATCATGACAGTCAGTTTTAGCTTTCTCCACTAAGGTGCTCGCCCAGCTCAACTGGGGCACAATCGCAGTGGTTCTCCCAGCGCTACCTTAGCCGATATAACGGGACGTAAGGTACCAAAACATGGGAGCCGGGCAAACCCAACTATTGACCCAAGACATGATTCGGAGCCGATGCATATAATGCTATAAGTTCGGGGTGCCGCACTTGTGAAAGTGTTCGGGCTTACCACACCATAGTTTGGGGAACTTAAGCCCCTGGTGTATTTGGCCGTACCAAAGTGTACGGATGCAACATGTCATAAGTGAACATATGTATAGAAAAGGAATGCAATGATAGGCAAAAAGTGATGCATTGTTTATTCAAAAAATACTGCCATGAGTGCAGAATGATACAAATAGTGCGATAAGCAAGGGGTGGGACTATTTAACATGTCCCCCTCCAGGGGTAGGCTGCGGAATGGTGTATAAGACAGGTATAATGCTCGTAATGGAGACCACCTGGATACTCATCGTAGCTTTTCTGCTTCCCTGGCTATTGCATCATGAGTTCATCGGATCTACCGCCGGACAGGGCTTCTGGTAAACGGAGTCCTGAGGATAAGAAGAAAAAGGAAGAAAAAAGGATGCCACATTTGGGAGCCCCTGGTGTGGTTGAGCCGCAGTCTAGGCCTGCCGTGGTCGTGCCCCTCCCCCTATGCCCATGGTATCTCCAGAGCGTAGTGATGTACGCGTAGTACTGGTCTTGCAGTCTTGCAAGGGCTGGGGTTGGGGCCGCATTGCTACGCGTGCTCGGAACGTGCCAGCTGGTCTTGTTGTAGGTTACTCCGGGCACACTTGACGGTGTCCGGTCGCTTAACGGCCGGACTCGAGAATTGCCTTAAGAGGCCGCTCTGCACTTCTGCCGCGAGAGCCGCTGTATGCTCCTCTATTCGGAGAGAGCGTTCAGTGTTTCCGTTGACCGTGATGACTCCTCGAGGGCCTGGCATCTTGAGCTTGAGGTATGCGTAGTGCGGCACTGCATTGAACTTTGCAAATGCGGTTCGTCCGAGCAGTGCATGATAGCCGCTGCGGAACGGGACTATGTCGAAGATTAACTCCTCACTTCGGAAGTTATCCGGGGATCCGAAGACCACTTCAAGTGTGACTGAGCCAGTACAATTGGCCTCTACACCTGGTATGTGTTGGACAATGTAGCAGAAAACAAAAATTTTCCTACTCGTTTCACCAAGATCCATCTAGGAGTTCATCTAGCAACGAGTCATCAGATGCATCTACGTACCTTGTAGATCGCGAGCGGAAGCGTTCAAAGAACGGTGATGATGTAGTCGTACTCGACGTGATCCAAATCACCGATGACCAAGCGCCGAACGGACGGCACCTCTGCGTTCAACACACGTACGGGACGGGAGACGTCTCCTCATTCTTGATCCAGCAAGGGGGGAGGAGAGGTTGATGAAGATCCAGCAGCACGACGGCGTGGTGGTGGATGCAGGGCGTCACAGTAGCAGGGCTTCGCCAAGACTACGAGGGAGAGACGTAACGGGGAGAGAGGGAAGCGCCAGGGGCTGGTGTATCAAGTCCCTCCTCTCCCCCACTATATATAGGGGTGCCAGGGGGGCGCCGGCCCTAGTAGATGGCATCTACTAGGGGGGCGGCGGCCAAGGGGAGGTTTCCCTCCCCCCCAAGGCACCTAGGGGTGCCTTCCACCACTTGGACTCCTCCTTGGTGGAAACCCTAGGCGCATGGGCCTAGTAGGGCTGGTGCCCTTGGCCCATGAAGGCCAAGGCGCACCCCTACAGCCCATGTGGCCCACCGGGACAGGTGGCCCCACCCGGTGGGCCCCCGGGACCCCTCCGGTGGTCCCGGTACAATACCGATAACACCAAAACTTGTCCTGATGCCCGAAACTGCACTTCCTATATATAATTCTTTACCTCCGGACCATTTCGGAACTCCTCATGACGTCCGGGATCTCATCCGGGACTCTGAACAACATTCGGGTTACTGCATATACATATCTTCACAACCCTAGCGTCACCGAACCTTAAGTGTGTAGACCCTACGGGTTCGGGAGACAAGCAGACATGACCGAGATGACTCTCCGGTCAATAACCAACAGCGGGATCTGGATACCCATGTTGGCTCCCACATGCTCCACGATGATCTCATCGGATGAACCACGATGTCGAGGATTCAATCAACCCCGTACGCAATTCCCTTTGTCAATCGATATGTTACTTGCCCGAGATTCGATCGTCGGTATCCCAATACCTCGTTCAATCTCGTTACCGGCAAGTCACTTTACTCGTACCGTAATGCATGATCCCGTGACCAGACACTTGGTCACTCTGAGCTCATTATGATGATGCATTACCGAGTGGGCCCAATGATACCTCTCCGTCATACGGAGTGACAAATCCCAGTCTTGATCCATGTCAACCCAACAGACACTTTCGGAGATACCCGTAGTCTACCTTTATAGTCACCCAGTTACGTTGTGACGTTTGGTATACCCAAAGCACTCCTACGATATCCGGGAGTTACACGATCTCATGGTCTAAGGAAAAGATACTTTGACATTGGAAAACTCTAGCAAACGAACTATACGATCTTGTGCTATGTTTAGGATTGGGTCTTGTCCATCACATCATTCTCCTAATGATGTGATCCCGTTATCAATGACATCCAATGTCCATAGTCAGGAAACCATGACTATCTATTGATCAACGAGCTAGTCAACTAGAGGCTTACTAGGGACATGTTGGTGTCTGTTATTCACACATGCATTACGATTTCCGGATAACACAATTATAGCATGAATAAAGACAATTATCATGTACAAGGAAATATAATAATAATGCTTTTATTATTGCCTCTAGGGCATATTTCCAACAGTCTCCCACTTGCACTAGAGTCAATAATCTAGTTACATTGTGATGAATCGAACACCCATGGAATTCTGGTGTTGATCATGTTTTGCTCTAGGGAGAGGTTTAGTCAACGGATCTGCTACATTCAGGTCCGTATGTATTTTACAAATCTCTATGTCTCCATCTTGAACATTTTCACGAATGGAGTTGAAGCGACGCTTGATGTGCCTTGTCTTCTTGTGAAACCTGGGCTCCTTGGCAAGTGCAACAGCTCCAGTGTTGTCACAGAAGAGCTTGATCGGCCCCGACGCATTGGGTATGACTCCTAGGTCGGTGATGAACTCCTTCACCCAGATTGCTTCATATGCTGCCTCCGAGGCTGCCATGTATTCCACTTCACATGTAGATCCCGCCACGACGCTTTGCTTGCAACTGCACTAGCTTACTGCCCCACCATTCAAAATATACACGTATCCGGTTTGTGACTTAGAGTCATCCAGATCTGTGTCGAAGCTAGCGTCGACGTAACCCTTTACGACGAGCTCTTCGTCACCTCCATAAACGAGAAACATTTCCTTAGTCCTTTCCAGGTACTTCAGGATATTCTTGACCGTTGTCCAGTGCTCTTTGCCGGGATTACTTTGGTACCTTCCTACCAAACTTACGGCAAGGTTTATATCAGGTCTGGTACACAGCATGGCATACATAATAGAACCTATGGCTGATGCATAGGGGATGACGCTCATCTCTTCTATATCTTCTGCCGTGGTCGGACATTGAGCTGAGCTCAATTTCATACGTTGTAACACAGGCAAGAACCCCTTCTTGGATTGATCCATATTGAACTTCTTCAATATCTTATCAAGGTATGTGCTTTGTGAAAGACCTATGAGGCGTCTCGATCTATCTCTATAGATTTTGATGCCTAATATATAAGCAGCTTCTCCAAGGTCCTTCATTGAAAAACTCTTATTCAAATAGGCCTTGATGCTGTCCAAGAGTTCTATATCATTTCCCATCAAAAGTATGTCATCTACATACAGTATGAGAAATGCTACAGAGCTCCCACTCACTTTCTTGTAAACGCAGGCTTCTCCATAAGTATGTGTAAACCCAAACGCTTTGATCATCTCATCAAAGCGAATGTTCCAACTCCGAGATGCTTGCACCAGCCCATAAATCGAGCGTTGGAGCTTGCACACCTTGTCAGCATTCTTAGGATCGACAAAACCTTCCGGCTGCATCATATACAATTCTTCCTTAAGGAAACCATTAAGGAATGCCGTTTTGACGTCCATTTGCCATATTTCATAATCGTAGAATGCGGCAATTGCTAACATGATTCGGACGGACTTCAGCTTCGCTACCGGTGAGAAAGTCTCATCGTAGTCAACCCCTTGAACTTGTCGATAACCCTTAGCGACAAGACGAGCTTTATAGATGGTCACATTACCATCCGCGTCTGTCTTCCTCTTAAAGATCCATTTATTTTGTATGGCTCGCCGTTCTACGGGCAAGTCAGTCAAAGTCCATACTTCGTTCTCATACATGGATCCTATCTCGGATTTCATGGCTTCCAGCCATTTGTCGGAATCCGGGCCCGCCATCGCTTCTTCATAGTTCGAAGGTTCACTGTTGTCTAACAACATGATTTCCAAGACAGGGTTGCCGTACCACTCTGGTGCGGAACGTGTCCTTGTGGACCTTCGAATTTCAGTAGGAGCTTGATCAGAAGTATCTTGATCATCATCATTAACTTCCTCTCTAGTCGGTGCAGGCACCTCAGGAACATTTTCTTGAGTTGCGCCATTTTCCGGTTCAAGAGGTAATACTTCATCAAGCTCTACTTTCCTCCCACTTACTTCTTTCGAGAGAAACTCTTTCTCTAGAAAGGACCCATTCTTGGCAACAAAGATCTTGCCTTCGGATCTGAGGTAGAAGGTGTACCCAATAGTTTCCTTTGGGTACCCTATGAAGACGCATTTTTCCGACTTGCGTTCGAGCTTTTCAGGTTGAAGTTTCTTGACATAAGCATCGCATCCCCAAACTTTTAGAAACGACAGCTTAGGTTTCTTCCCAAACCATAATTCATATGGTGTCGTCTCAACGGATTTCGACGGAGCCCTATTTAAAGTGAATGCAGCAGTCTCTAAAGCATAGCCCCAAAAAGATAGCGGTAAATCGGTAAGAGACATCATATATCGCGCCATATCCAACAGAGTGCGATTACGACGTTCGGACACACCGTTACACTGAGGTGTTCCAGGCGGCGTGAGTTGTGAAACTATTCCACATTTTCTTAAGTGTGTGCCAAACTCATGACTCAAGTATTCTCCTCCACGATCTGATCCTAGAAACTTGATTTTCCTGTCACGTTGATTTTCAACCTCACTCTAAAATTCCTTGAACTTTTCAAAGGTTTCAGACTTGTGTTTCATTAAGTAGATATACCCATACCTACTTAAATCATCAGTGAGGGTGAGAACATAACGACAGCCACCGCGAGCCTCAACATTCATTGGACCGCACACATCAGTATGTATGATTTCCAATAAGTTGGTTGCTCGCTCCATTGTTCCTAAGAACGGAGTCTTGGTCATTTTTCCCATAAGGCATGGTTCGCATGTGTCAAATGATTCATAATCAAGAGACTCTAAAAGTCCATCTGCATGGAGTTTCTTCATGCGTTTGACACCTATGTGACCAAGGCGGCAGTGCCACAAGTATGTGGGACTATCATTATCAACCTTACTTCTTTTGGTACTCACATTGTGAACATGTGTAGCATCACGTTCGAGATTCATAAAGAATAAACCATTCACCATAGGAGCATGACCATAAAACATATCTCTCATATAAATAGAACAACCATTATTCTCGGATTTAAATGAGTAGCCATCTCGAATTAAACGAGATCCTGATACAATGTTCATGCCCAAAGCTGGCACTAAATAACAATTATTAAGGTTTAAAACTAATCTCGAAGGGAGATGCAGAGGCAGCGTGCCGACGGCGATCACATTGACCTTGGAACCATTCCCGACGCGCATCGTCACCTCATCCTTTGCCAGTTTCCGCTTATTCCGCAGCCCCTGCTTTGAGTTACAAATGTGAGCAACTGCACCGGTATCAAATACCCAGGAGCTACTACGGGCACTAGTAAGGTACACATCAATTACATGTATATCACATATACCTTTTGTTTTGCCGGCCTTCTTATCCGCTAAGTACTTAGGGCAGTTCCGCTTCTAGTGACCGCTTCCCTTGCAATAAAAGCACTCAGTCTCGGGCTTGGGTCCATTCTTTGGCTTCTTCCCGGCAGCTTGCTTGCCGGGCGCGGCAACCTCCTTGCCGTCCTTCTTGAAGTTCTTTTTACCCTTGCCGTTCTTGAACTTAGTGGTTTTATTGACCATCAACACTTGATGTTCCTTCTTGACTTCTACCTCTGCTGATTTCAGCATAGCAAATACTTCAGGAATGGTCTTTTCCATCCCCTGCATATTGAAGTTCATCACAAAGCTCTTGTAGCTTGGTGGAAGCGACTGGAGGATTCTGTCAATGACCGCATCATCCGGGAGATTAACTCCCAGCTGAGTCAAGCGGTTATGTAACCCAGACATAGTGAGTATGTGCTCACTGACAGAACTATTTTCCTCCATCTTACAGCTGAAGAATTTGTCGGAGACTTCATATCTCTCGACCCGGGCATGATCTTGGAAAAGCATTTTCAGCTCTTCGAACATCTCATATGCTCCATGTCTCTCAAAACGCTTTTGGAGCCCCGGCTCTAGGCTGTAAAGCATGCCGCACTGAACGAGGGAGTAGTCATCGGAACGTGCCTGCCAAGCGTTCATAACATCTTGTTCTGCAGGGAGAACAGGTGCATCACCCAGCGGTGCTTGTAGGACATAATCTTTCTTGGCAGCTATGAGGATGATCCTCAGGTTCCGGACCCAGTCCGTATAGTTGCTGCCATCGTCTTTCAGCTTAGTTTTCTCTAGGAACGCGTTGAAGTTGAGGACTACGTTGGCCATTTGATCTACAAGACATATTGTAAAATATTTAGACTAAGTTCATGATAATTAAGTTCAACTAATCAAATTATTAATGAACTCCCACTTAGATTAGACATCCCTCTAGTCATCTAAGTATTACATGATCCGAGTTAACTAGGCCGTGTCCGATCATCACGTGAGACGGACTAGTCAACATCGGTGAACATCTTCATGTTGATCGTATCTTCTATACGACTCATGCTCGACCTTTCGGTCTTCTGTGTTCCGAGGCCATGTCTGTACATGCTAGGCTCGTCAAGTCAACCTAAGTGTTTGCATGTGTAAATCTGTCTTACACCCGTTGTATGTGAACGTCTGAATAAAACACCCGATCATCACGTGGTGTTTTGAAACAGCGAACCGTCGCAACGGTGCACAGTTAGGGGGAACACTTCTTGAAATTAGTATGAGGGATCATCTTATTTACTACCGTCGTTCTAAGTAAACAAGATGCAAAACATGATAAACATCACATGCAATCAAATAATAAACGTGACATGATATGGCCAATATCACATAGCTCCTTTGATCTCCATCTTGGGGCTCCATGATCATCTTGTCACCGGCTTGACACCATGATCTCCATCATCATGATCTCCATCATCGTGTCTCCATGAAGTTGCTTGCCAACTATTAATTCTACTACTATGGCTAACGCGTTTAGCAATAAAGTAAAGTAATTTACATGGCGTTTCTCAATGACACGCAGGTCATATAAAAGAATAAAGACAACTCCTATGGCTCCTGCCGGTTGTCATACTCATCGACATGCAAGTCGTGATTCCTATTACAATAGCATGAACATCTCATACATCACACATAGATCATTCATCATTCATCACAACTTTGGCCATATCATATCACAAACCACTTGCTGCAAAAACAAGTTAGACGTCCTCTAATTGTTGTTGCAAGTTTTACGTGGCTGAATTAGGGTTCTAGCAAGAACGTCTTCTTACCTACGTTAAAGCCAAAATGTGATTTGTCAACTTCTATTTACCCTTCATAAGGACCCTGTTCATCGAATCCGCTCCAACTAAAGTAGGAGAGACAGACACCCGCCAGCCACCTTATGCAACTAGTGCATGTTAGTCGGTGGAACCGGTCTCACGTAAGCGTACGTGTAAGGTTGGTCCGGGCCGCTTCATCCCACAATACCGCTTGAGCAAGAAAGGACTAGTAACGGCAAGAAAGTTGACAAATCTACGCCCACAACAAATTGTGTTCTACTCGCGCAAGAAGAACTACGCATAGACCTAGCTCATGATGCCACTGTTGGACAACGTAGCAGAAAACAAAAATTTTCCTACTCGTTTCACCAAGATCCATCTAGGAGTTCATCTAGCAACGAGTCATCGGATGCATCTACGTGCCTTGTAGATCACGAGCGGAAGCGTTCAAAGAACGGTGATGATGTAGTCGTACTCGACGTGGTCCAAATCACCGATGACCAAGCGCCAAACGGACGGCACCTCCGCGTTCAACACACGTACGGGACGGGAGACGTCTCCTACTTCTTGATCCAGCAAGGGGGGAGGAGAGGTTGATGAAGATCCAGTAGCACGACGGCGTGGTGGTGGATGCAGGGCGTCATAGTAGCAGGGCTTCGCCAAGACTACGAGGGAGAGACGTAACAGGGAGAGAGGGAGGCGCCAGGGGCTGGTGTATCAAGTCCCTCCTCTCCCCCACTATATATAGGGGTGCCAGGGGGGGCGCCGGCCCTAGTAGATGGCATCTACTAGGGGGGGCGGCGGCCAAGGGGAGGTTTCCCTCCCCCCAAGGCACCTAGGGGTGCCTTCCACCACTTGGACTCCTCCTTGGTGGAAACCCTAGGCGCATGGGCCTAGTAGGGCTGGTGCCCTTGGCCCATGAAGGCCAAGGCGCACCCCCTACAGCCCATGTGGCCCCCCGGGACAGGTGGCCCCACCCGGTGGGCCCCCGGGACCCCTCCGGTGGTCCCGGTACAATACCGATAACACCGAAACTTGTCCCGATGCCCGAAACTGCACTTCCTATATATAATTCTTTACCTCCGGACCATTCCGGAACTCCTCGTGACGTCCGGGATCTCATCCGGGACTCCGAACAACATTCGGGTTACTGCATATACATATCTTCACAACCCTAGCGTCACCGAACCTTAAGTGTGTAGACCCTACGGGTTCGGGAGACAAGCAGACATGACCGAGACGACTCTCCGGTCAATAACCAACAGCGGGATCTGGATACCCATGTTGGCTCCCACATGCTCCACGATGATCTCATCGGATGAACCACGATGTCGAGGATTCAATCAACCCCGTACGCAATTCCCTTTGTCAATCGATATGTTACTTGCCCGAGATTCGATCGTCGGTATCCCAATACATCGTTCAATCTCGTTACCGGCAAGTCACTTTACTCGTACCGTAATGCATGATCCCGTGACCAGACACTTGGTCACTCTGAGCTCATTATGATGATGCATTACCGAGTGGGCCCAGTGATACCTCTCCGTCATACGGAGTGACAAATCCCAGTCTTGATCCATGTCAACCCAACAGACACTTTCGGAGATACCTGTAGTCTACCTTTATAGTCACCCAGTTACGTTGTGACGTTTGGTATACCCAAAGCACTCCTACGATATCCGGGAGTTACACGATCTCATGGTCTAAGGAAAAGATACTTTAACATTGGAAAACTCTAGCAAACGAACTATACGATCTTGTGCTATGTTTAGGATTGGGTCTTGTCCATCACATCATTCTCCTAATGATGTGATCCCGTTATCAATGACATCCAATGTCCATAGTCAGGAAACCATGACTATCTATTGATCAACGAGCTAGTCAACTAGAGGCTTACTAGGGACATGTTGGTGTCTGTTATTCACACATGCATTACGATTTCCGGATAACACAATTATAGCATGAATAAAGACAATTATCATGTATAAGGAAATATAATAATAATGCTTTTATTATTGCCTCTAGGGCATATTTCCAACAGTATGATGCCTTTGAAGGTCGTTTTTGTGGGTTTAATCCTTGAGGGGTCTATGCCCATCTCGCGCACTATATCCTGATAAAGCAGGTCCAGGCTGCTGCCGCCGTCCATCAGGACTCTAGTGAGGTGAAATCCATCGACGATTGGGTCTAGAACCAATGCGGCGAACCCACCGTGGCGGATGCTAGTGGGATGGTCCCTTCGATCAAAAGTGATCGGGCAGGAGGACCACGGATTGAACTTTGGGGCGACTGGCTCCATCGCGTATACGTCCCTGAGCGCACGCTTCCGCTCCCTTTTGGGTATGTGGGTTGCGTATATCATGTTCACCGTCCGCACTTGTGGGGGGAAACCCTTCTGTCCTCTATTGTTCGGCGGCCGGGTCTCTTCCTTGTCATCGCTATGCAGCCCCTTGTCATTGTTTTCGGCAATTAACTTGCCTGCCTGCTTGAACACCCAACAATCCCTGTTGGTGTGATTGGCCGGCTTTTCGGGGTGCCGTGTATCTGGCACGAGCGATCGAGTATCCGGTCCAAATTGGACGGGCCCGGAGTAGTTCTTTTGAATGGCTTTTCCGCTGACCGGGTTTAGAGCCTCTGAATCCCGTGTTGACTGCCGTATCTTCAGTATTATCGCTGTTAATGCGCCGCTTGTGCTTATTGCGATGCGACCTGCCATTGCTGTCCTTGATATCCGGACTACCAGACTTTTTGGTGAGGTTGTTACTGCGGGCTAGCCAGCTGTCCTCTCCCGCACAGAAGCGGGTCATGAGTGATGTGAGGGCTGCCATGGATTTTGTCTTTTCCTGTCCTAGGTGCCGGGCAAGCCACTCGTCACGGATGTTATGTTTGAAGGCTGCAAGGGCCTCTGCATCCGGACAGTCGACGATTTGATTTTTCTTGGTTAAGAACCGTGTCCAAAATTGTCTGGCCGACTCGTCTGGCTACTGAATTATGTGGCTTAGGTCATCAGCGTCTGGTGGTCGCACATATGTGCCCTGGAAGTTATCGAGGAATGCAGCTTCCAGGTCCTCCCAACACCCAATTGATTCTGTTGGCAAGCTGTTGAGCCAATGCCGAGCTGGTCCTTTAAGCTTGAGTGGAAGGTATTTGATGGTGTGAAGATCATCACCGCGGGCCATGTGGATATGAAGGAGATAGTCTTCGATCCAAACCGCGGGGTCTGTTGTGCCATCGTAGGATTCAATGTTCATGGGTTTGAACCCTTCGGGGATTTGATGATCCATTACTTCATCTATGAAGCATAGTGGGTGTGCGGTGCCTCTGTATTGGGATATATCACGACGTAGCTCAAGCGAGCTTTGTCTACTGTGTTCGGCCCGGCCGGAATTGCTGTATCCGGCGCGACGGTTGTCGTTGCATATCGTGGGGCGCCCACGCGATCCGTAGATCGATCTTGATTGTCTTTCCTTATCCTCCAATATGTCTCGCAAGTCCGGCGCGTTCCCCCATGGCTTTGTACTTTTCGAGCGATGCCGGGGTGCGGCTTTAGTGGAGGGCCTAGAGGCCTCTCTGTCGCGGCCACGAGGTGGCCGGTCGGCTGTATTGTGCGCTGGTGATGTAGGTTTATATGCTTCCTCCTCTAACTTGGGCAGCAGTTTGCGTTTGGGGTAGCTTTTGGAGGGGCGTTCAAGTACGTACTCTTCAGCCGCAAGGACTTCAGTCCATCTGTCGGCTAGCAGATCTTGATCAGCTCTGAGCTATTGCTGCTTTTTCTTGAGGCTGCTTGCCATGGCCATGAGCCTGCGTTTGAAACGCTCTTGTTCGACGGGATCCTCAGGTACGACAAATTCGTCGTCGTCGAGGCTTGCCTCGTCTCTGGAGGGAGGCATGTAATTATCGTCCTCTACCTCTTTCTCTGCCTCTCTCTCACGAGGGCTGGCTTCTCCATCTTCCTGTGCTGAATCTTGCTGGAGGGGGTTGTCTTCGGCACTGTCTGGGGTTTTATTGTCTCCGGAGCCGGAATCTCCATTTTTGCTGTGGCGAGATAGATCGGCGCCGCTGACACCGGTGCTTAGGCTGTTTCTTGGTCATCTCCGGCATCGTCGTCCATACCGTCGATGTCTTCGGAGTCAAAGTCTAGCATGTCGGTTAAGTCGTCGACAGATACAAAGTGGGTGGTGGGTGGGCTTTGAATTTCTTTGTCGTCTGCATCCCAACCATCCTAACCGTAATCCGGCCAGGGCTCTCCTGATAAGGAGAGATACTTTATCGAATTTAGGATGTCGCCAAAAGGCGAGTGCTGAAAGATGTCCGCGGCGGTGAACTCCATGATCGGCGCCCAATCGGATTCGATTGGAAGGGGCGCGGGAGGTTCGGAGTCCGACGAGGAGTTCGGCACCTCAGAGTCACGAGCTTCACAAGGTACAGGGTCGGTATTCGGCTCCATCGCCGTAGTGGTAGCAGCCCCTGAGGCGGTGTCTAGCCACCTATCCTCGATCGGCGCAATCAGCTCTGAGTTAAGGGTCGGAGCGGACTCTTGTGCGGCCTCCAGGGCACTGTCCGGTAGCAGAGCTAAATCATGCCCATCGTGACAGTGCGGCGCGCTCGGCTGTGGCTCGAATCCATCGAAGATCAAGTCTCCGCGAATGTTGGCCATATAATTCTAACTTCCAAATATGACCTGATGGCCAGGGGCGTAGCTTTCGATCTGCTCCAGATGGCCAAGCAAATTGGCACGCAGTGCAAAGCCGCCGAATACAAAGATCTGTCCGGGGAGAAAAGTCTCACCCTGGACCGCGTCGTTGCTGATGATCGAAGGAGCCATCGGGCCTATGGGCGACGACACAAAGGAACTCTCAATGAAAGCACCAATGTTGGTGTCAAAACCGGCGGATCTCGGGTAGGGGGTCCCGAACTGTGCATCTAGGCGGATGGTAACAGGAGACAAGGGACACAATGTTTTTACCTAGGTTCGGGCCCTCTCGATGGAGGTAAAACCCTACTCCTGCTTGATTGATATTGATGATATGGGTAGTACAAGAGTAGATCTACCACGAGATCAAGGAGGCTAAACCCTAGAAGCTAGCCTATGGTATGATTGTTGTTCGTCCTATGGACTAAAACTCTCCGGTTTATATAGACACCGGAGAGGGCTAGGGTTACACAGAGTCGGTTACAATGGTAGGAGATCTACATATCCGTATTGCCAACCTTGCCTTCCACGCCAAGGAAAGTCCCATCCGAACACGGGACGAAGTCTTCAATCTTGTATCTTCATAGTCTAGGAGTCTGGCCAATGATGATAGTTCGGCTATCCGGACACCCCCTAGTCCAGGACTCCCTCAGTTAGAAATTTTGTCCTTTCATCTCTCATTGCTAGATTAGCTCTTGCAATGCGCTATAAGTATAGTGATTTGTGGGTTTTATTTTGAGAGGAATTATATGTGGTAGTATTTGATTTATATGCAATTTGAGGTCAAAAATAACTCTTAGTTTGCATATGTAGGTGTGGTTTACTTAGTGCCTTCCCGTCTCCATCCTAACCACCGTCGATCGCCCATACCGTCCCGTCGCCGGCTCCATGTTGTGGTGAGCCTCTTGTTCTTATCTTTTCAATATAAAAAATCATGTTTGTGTGATTTAGATATATAGTTAGTTGTATAATTATCTTAACTATACGTTGTTTGTTATACATAGTGCCATGGTTTTGATATCTGTCCCCGTTGGCCCTCGTCCGATTATGATTCGGATGTGGTATATTCTCTTTTATAACTATTTGTTGCATTTCGTGTTTATGACAAATTATGCCCATCAAGTTGACATAGTTATTTTTATCTAGGAGGTATGTGAACCAGAAATTCCAGCCGACCTTATTGTTGAGAGGTTAAATTTACTTGAAAAAGAAAACGAGTATCTGAAAGAAAAATTGAAAAGAATTGAGGCGAAGAAGATGGAATTGGAGTTGCATGTTGCCGATGTCGTCGATGATCACAAGATCAAGATGGAGAAAATACGCTTGAAGATTACAAAGATTAGAAAATATGCCATCGATAGTGAGGCTTGGTATCATTATGTTGCTAGATCAATTGTTACCTTAGTTGTGATCTTGATCCCATTTGTTGTTGCATTTAAATGATCTAGCTAGAGAGTAATATGTATGTTGTTTTATGAGAGTAAGTGTTGTATGAACTTTATGTATGAACTTGTATTAATTTGGTCTTTTCGGTGCTATGTAATGAATATGAGTTAGCAATGGATGTACGATGACCGATGCTCTCCCCAGTTTATTAATGGTGTGCATAATTTTCTGCTTGCGGTTGAGGCAAACAAGCGGGCGGATGGTTTTATGCCTTGTCCATGTGCTGGCTGTAAGAATGGTTTGGATTACTCTAAGTCAAGAACCATTCACGTCCACCTGTTTGAGTCCGGTTTCATGCCCCACTGTAATATTTGGACCAAGCACAGAGAAAGAGGGGTTATGATGGAAGACAATGAAGAAGAAGAGGATGACGAAAACTACCCTAGCCATGGGTTCCCTGAATACGATGGTACAACAATGGGGGAAGAAGCTGAGCCGGCAATGCGGGAAGAAGCTAAAGATGAGGCATCAGATGAACCCGCTGATGATCTAGGTCAGGCCATTGTTGATGCAAAGAGAAACTGCGCAAGTGAAAAGAAGAGGAAGAAGTTGCAGCGCATGTTAGAGGATCACAAGAAATTGTTGTACCTGAATTGCGAAGCTGACAAGAAAAAGCTGGGCACCACACTGCAATGGAAGGCAGAGAATGGTGCATCTGACAAGGGATTTGGAAAGTTGCTGATAATGTTAAAGAAGATGCTTCCAAAGCACAACGAATTGCCCAAGAGTACGTATGGAGCAAAGAAGGTTGTCTGCCCTCTAGGATTAGAGGTGCAGAAGATACATGCATGCCCTAATGACTGCATCCTCTACCATGGTGAGTACGAGGATTTGAACACGTGCCCGGTATGCGGTGCATTGCGCTATAAGATCAGCCGCGATGACCCTGGTGATGTCGAGGGCGAGCACCCCAGGAAGAAGATTCCTGCCAAGGTGATGTGGTATGCTCCTATAATACCACGGTTGAAACATTTGTTACAAAACAAAGAGCATGCCAAGTCGATACGATGGCACAGAGAAGACCATAAGAAAGACGGGAAGTTGAGAGTACCCGCTGACGGGTTGCAGTGGAGAAAAATCAAGAGAAAGTACTGGGAGGACTTTGGGTGACGCAAGGAACATATGGTTTGGTCTAAGCGCAGATGGCATTACTCCTTTTGGGGAGCAGAGCAGCAACCATAGAACCTGGCCTGTGACTCTATGTATGTATAACCTGCCTCCTTGGTTGTGCATGAAGCGGAAGTTCATTATGATGTCAGTGCTCATCCAAGGCCCTAAGCAAACCGGCAACGACATTGATGTGTACCTAAGGCCATTAGTTGAAGAACTCTTACAGCTGTGGAATGGAAAAGGTGTATGTGCGTCGAATGAGCACAAACAGGAAGAATTTGACCTACATGCGTTGCTGTTTGTGACCATCAATGATTGGCATGCTCTCAGTAACCTTTCAGGACAGACAAACAAGGGATATCGCGCATGCACGCACTGTTTGGATGATACTGACGGTATATATTTGGATAATTATAAGAAGAATGTGTACCTGGGACATCGTCGATTTCTTCTGAGCAGGCATCCCTTAAGAAAGAAAGGCAATCATTTCAAAGGTGAGGAAGATCACCAGACGAAGCCTCGCCACCATACCGGTGATGATGTACATGATATGGTCAAGGATTTGAAGGTAATCTTAGGAAAGGGTCCTGGCGGACAATCTGTTCCGAAAGACACTGACGGACGCGCACCCATGTGGAAGAAGGAATCTATATTTTGGGAACTGCCCTATTGGAAAGACCTAGAGGTCCGCTCTCCAATTGATGTGATGCACGCGACAAAGAATCTTTGCGTGACCCTGCTTGGCTTCTTGGGCTTGTATGGGAAGACAAAAGATACACCGGAGGCACGGGAGGACCAGCAAGGTATGCACGGAAAGGACGACATACATCAGGGTCATTCCAGGTACGCTCTTACCAAAGAAGATAAGGAGAAGGTACCATCTGGCTTCTCGTTGAATATAAAGGGAATAATAAATATGGCAGAGAAAAAGTTCCAGAACCTAAAGTGTCATGACTACCACTTGATTATGACGCAGCTTCTTCCGGTTGCATTGATGGGGCTTCTATCAGAAAACATTGATTAGCCGTTGTGAAGCTGTGTGCATTCCTCAATGCAATCTCTCAGAAGGTAATCAATCCAGAAATCATACCATAGTTGGAGAATGATTTGGTGCAATGTCTTGTCAGTTTAGAGTTGATGTTCCCACCATCCTTCTTCAATATCATGACGCACGTCCTAGTTCACCTATGCGAAGAGATTGTCGTTCTGGGTCCTATATTTCTACACAATATGTTCCCCTTTGAGAGGTTCATGGGAGTCTTAAAGAAATATGTTCATAACCGTGCTAGGCCAGAAGAAAGCATCTCCAAGGGCCATGAAAATGAGGAGGTCATTGAGTTTTGTGTTGACTTTATTCCTGACCTTAAGCCGATTGGTGTTCCTGAATCGCGGCATAAGGGCAGACTGGGTGGAAATGGCATGCTAGGATCGGATCAAATAATATGTATGGACGGGCATTCTCTCACTAAAGCACACTACACAGTTCTACAAAATTCCGCCTTGGTGGCTCCATATATGGAGGAACACAAGAATATTCTAAGCTCCAAATACCCAGAGCAGTCTGAAGACTAGCTTACACATGAACAAACAAGGACTTTCGCTGGTTGGTTGCAGACACATGCCATGCATGACACCAATATTGAAGATGACCTGTACTTACTGTCCCAGTTACCATCTTCGAATGTAATGACTTTCAAAGGGTACGAGATAAATGGGAATACATTTTACACGATCGCCCAAGATAAAAGGAGCACCAACCAAAATAGTGGTGTCCGCTTTGATGCAGCATCCAGTAGGGGAAAGGACACATATTATGGTTACATAGAGGAGATATGGGAACTTGATTATGGACGTGATTTGAAGGTGCCTTTGTTTTGGTGCAAATGGGTTAATCTGACAGGAGGAGGTGTAAAGGAAGACCCGCGGTACGGAATGACAACAGTGGATCTCAACAATCTTGTGTACGCAGACGAACCATTCGTCCTAGCCAATGATGTGGCGCATGTTTTCTATGTGAAGGACATGTCTACCAAACCAAGAAAAAGAAAAGATAAGGAAGCGAATACATCATATGATGAGCCAAAGCGCCACATAGTTCTTTCAGGGAAAAGAAACATTGTGGGAGTGGATGACAAGACAGACATGTTAGAAGATTATGAAAAGTTTCATCAAATTGCTCCCTTCACAGTGAATATTGACCTGAGCATCCAGTTAAATGATGAACATTGTCCATGGTTACAGCGCAAAGGGACACACGTGAAGAAAAAGTTTCACACCCAAAGACAGTAGGGAATCTTTGTAATAGTTAGGGTGATTATGTGTTTTGCATTTGAAACATGTACTTTTGTGCTTCGGACAAACGTGTACCTTTCTGACATCATTTGCTATTTTTCAGCTCATTTACTATTTTTTTGAGCTAAATGACCCTAAAATTGAAAAGCACTACAAATGAACTCTGAAAAAGGTTAAAAGTTGGCATGGTATCATCATTTCACCCACATAGCATGTGCAAAAAAGTAGAGAGGGTTACAGCAAAAACTGGATGCACTTCGTGTACAAAATGGACAATCTCTTTCGAAGTATCAGGGTTTCGGGCAAAAACTCATTTGTTACAAAGGCAATTCAATTTTTTGAACTTATTACAACTCCAGACTTTTTGTGCGTTCAGTATGCACCATTCAAAGCCATGTCATTAACTCTCAACCCTTTCTGACATCATTTGCTATTTTTCATGCATTTACTGATTTTTTTGAGCTAAATGGCGCTAAAATTGAAAAGCACTACAAATGACTCTGAAAAGGTTGAAAGTTGGCATGGTATTATCATTTCACCCACATAGGATGTGCAAAAAAGTAGAGGGTTACGGCAAAAAGTGGAACCACTTCATGTACAAAATGGACAATCTCTTTCAAAGTATCAGGGGTTCGGTATTAAATAACCTAAGTATTACCAAATTGAATATAATGATAAAACACACTAATATTAAACATAAGAAAAAAGAACCACTGGAAAATATATTTTTAAGTAAAGTTATTCACAAACTAGTGATTCACACAAATTTCAAATAATTCAAATTGAAACTATTCAAATTTGAAAACTACTGGCACTAACAGAAAGTTTGTAATTTTTTGTACCTAAAGTAGAAATATTCACAAATAAACTCTAAACGCAGCAAAAAAACAACTCAGAAATAAATAAAACAAAATAAATAAAGCAGAAAAGAAAAAAAGAAAAAAACTTAAAAAAGCCCGCCTACTGGGCCACAGCAGCCTGCATACGACTAGAAACCCAACTGCAGTTGGGCCAGGATGCAGGTCCGCAAGAACCAGTAGGCCCACATGGCAACGTAGCAGAGTTAGGCCTAGAAGCCTGCTATAGAGAGGAGTTTGATACTGCGCCCGCACCGAGGCTTTTAAACAGGTGTGGCTGCTCTTCTCTAGGCGAGGTGGGACTAAATTTCCTGCCCCGTCGCCTAGTAGCGCACCACCTTTAGTACCGGTTGGAGCCACCAACCGGTACTAAAGGGGGGGTCTTTAGTACCGGTTGCAGCCACGACCCGGTACTAAAGGGGATCGCTTCCCGCCGCTTGGACTGGCCAAATTTGACCTTTAGTACCGGTTGGTGGCTCCAACCGGTACTGAAGGTCCCTCCTATATAAATAGCACTTACAGAAATGTCAGTTTCTTCTCCCGCTTCCTCTCTGCTTCCGACATCGCCGCCCCCCCCCATTGTGATGCCCCAGATACAACCTTCCATATTCGTAACTCCAACTCTTGCCTTTTCCGGAGATGCGATATGATATTTCCTTCGTGGTTGGGTTTTTGTCTTTTGTTTTGCATTTTGTTCATGTCATGCATCTCATCTCTTTGCATCATTTGCATTGCATCATGTCATCATGCAACCCTTTTTCAAACTCATCTAAATAAAATCGTATGGATCTTCGGTCCATTTAAATCGAGGGAAATGCACATGGTGATTTCTCTTTATAACATATATCCTCCCAATATTATTAGGGGGCTATAAAACTAGTATTCCATTGATTTGGAATTCACCATAACACACTTGCAAAATATTCCATGCCTTTGTTATATCACTTCTTGACCTCAAACTTTGTCCATAAATTCTTTCATCACTTTCCGGAGCTCCACCAAAAATCTCAACATTTTGGCCACTCCTAAACCTTGTCCTAGTTCAAACCATTTGAATTAAATTCAAATGAGTTTGAATTTAAATCTTGCATTCATGCCAACTTTTATTTTCTTGGATTAAGCTCATTTTTATGAGTCCGGGAATATTAACCCTATGCACAAATTCTTCCGCTAACCCTCTCTTTCTTTCTCTTCTCTCTAATTCTTTTCTGCTAAAGAATAGAAGGGAGGGAGAGAGAGTCCAGCCCAGCTGGGCGTCCTAGCCCACAGCACCAGCCCACCTCATTAGGCCCAGCCGGCCCCACCTCCATAACCCTAGCTACCCTGATCCCCTCCTCTCGATCCCCATCTCTCCCTCTCGTTCCTGTCCGCTGCCACGCACGCACGCACAGAGGAGCGACGCCCTTGCCCCTCCCGATCGCCTCTTCCCTGCGTCCATCCTCGTCCCGAGCCACCACCAACCACCACGAGCTCCACCACGGGACTTGACGTCGGCGACCGGCGCCGTCCCATCCGCGCCTCCTCCTCCCTCCGCTTGGCCACGACGCCCCGCGCCTCTCCACTGCCTGCATCCCCATGGCGCCCGTCCTTCGCCACCCGCCACCGTCGGCGACCACCAGGAGGGCCACCTCGCACGCGGTCCCACCGCTAGCGTCCCTCGCGCCAGGCTCCTTCCATGGCCACGCCTCACCGTCCGAGCTGCTGCTCCCGTCGGCCCTGCCATCGCGCCTCCTCGCCAAGGCCACCTGGTTCATCCTTCACGCCATGGCCAACCCGACCCCAAGCTCCTGCTGCAGCCGCTTCTTCCCAGCTCCTCCCCTACTTCTCCGGCTTCGTCCTCGACCGGACAGCATCGACCGGCCCCGCCTCCAACGCCCGCAACTCTGGCCTCTCCTGCAGCACTTTTACGCGCAACCCTCGTTGGCCTTCGATCCCCGCCCGACGCCAAGACCGCAGCTCCATGTCCCCATGGACGCCAAGCTCTCTTTCGGGGACCTCCTCAAGACTAGGGACGCCCTGACCGAGACCGACAAGTACCACTACGCGGATTCGCCAAGTCCGCCTACAAAGCAAAGACCATGCACCACTACTGTTAATGTGGATTTTGGCAAGTACCCCTATGCACGGATACACCAAGGTCGACTACGCCCGATGATGCGACAAGTACCTCTACCGATGACTCGAACGTTTGCGAATCGTGTACCACTACTTCCACTACCGTCACGAGAACGACTACTTCCACTACGGCCCGTGTACCACTACTTCCTTTATCGAACTCGACTCGCTCCGAAATGCACGCTTCAAAGGTATAACCGCCGAGACGTTGACCCGTGAACGAACGCTTTGTTGTATGAGATGCTCGTGTTTGCACCGTGCCCGTTTGCTTCATGCACGTCCCTCCTTGTTTGCCATGCCGCCGTCCCATGGGAACCCAGAATCTGGGATCACCCCACCATCCTTGCATGACACACTCACGCCTACTTCCTTTTGCACCGGTATCTCCGTGAGCTACCGGAACCGATATGTTGCCGTGGCAACCGTTTTGTTCCGCCACGGTGACAAATGCTTCATAACATGCTCATGTCAACATTTTCATAAAATTGCATAAAACTTGCATATGTCATTCGCATCATGATAACAACATTTAAATGCTTAAAATTGTTGTTTGCTTTAAATTGCTAAATGTCACATGGGGATATTTCTGGAATTGTTGTTTGTGTTTCCGGCCTCATTTAAACTTGCCTAAATAGGTAGTTTAATTATGCTTCACCCCTTGCCATGTTTAATAACATTTAATATTGTTGGGTACATAAACGAGAGTGAACTAAATAATTGATGTGGTGTTTCGTCAATATGCAACTCGTTGCATATTGAGCTCCACTTAATTTGTAGTGTTGTTTGTTGCACTTTGCCATGCCATGCGTCATTAAACTAGACATGCATCATACTTGTTTGTGCATCATGACATGTTTATGCTTGTGTGTTTACTATGTTGTTTGCTTCTTTCCGGTTTGCTTCTCTTGTTAGCTTCGGTTTCGTTCCGGAGTTGTGAGGATTCGTTCGACTATGTCCGTTTGTCTTCTTCATGGACTTGTTCTTCTTCCTTGCGGGATATCAGGAAAGATGACCATTACCCTCGATATCACTTCTATCTTTGCTTGCTAGTTGCTTCGTTCTATTGCTATGTTGCGCTACCTATCACTTGTTTACCATGCCTCCCATATTGCCATGTCAGCCTCTAACCTTTTCACCCTTCCTAGCAAACCATTGTTTGGCTATGTTACCGCTTTGCTCAACCCCTCTTATAGCGTTGTTAGTTGCAGGTGAAGTTGAAGATTGCTCCATGATGGACAAGATTATGTTGGGATATCACAATATCTCTTATTTAATTAATGCATCTATATATTTGGTAAAGGGTGGAAGGCTCGGCCTTATGCCTGGTGTTTTGTTCCACTCTTGCCGCCCTAGTTTCCGTCATACCGGTGTTATGTTCCCGGATTTTGCATTCCTAACGCGGTCGGGTGATTTATGGGACCCCCCTGACAGTTCGCTTTGAATAAAACTTGTCCAGCAAGGCCCAACCTTGGTTTTACCATTTGCCTCACCTAGCCCTTTTTCCCTTGGGTTTCCGGAGCCCGAGGGTCATCTTTATTTACCCCCCGGGCCAGTGCTCGTTGTGAGTGTTGGTCCAAACTGTCAGCCGCCGGTGGCCACCAGGGGCAACTCTGGGCTCGCCTACCAGAAGTTTGGACAATCCGGTGTGCCCTGAGAACGAGATATGTGCAGCTCCTATCAGGATTTGTCGGCACATCCGGGCGGCTTTGCTGGTCTTGTTTTACCATTGTCGAAATGTCTTGTAAACCGGGATTCCGAGTCTGATCGCGTCTTCCTGGGAGAAGGTCTATTCCTTCGTTGATCGTGAGAGCTTGTCATGGGCTAAGTTGGGACACCCCTGCAGGGTATAAACTTTCGAGAGCCGTGCCCGCAGTTATGTGGCAGATGGGAATTTGTTAATGTCTGGTTGTAGATAACTTGACACCAGATCCGAATTAAAATGCATCAACCGAGTGTGTAGCCGTGATGGTCTCTTCTCGGCGGAGCCCAGGAAGTGAACACAGTTTCTGGGTTATGATTGACGTAAGTAGGAGTTCAGGATCACCTCTTGATCATTGCTAGTTGACGACCGTTCCGCTTGTTCTCTTCTCGCTCTTATTTGCGTTGGTTAGCCACCATATCATGCTTAGTCGCTGCTGCAACCTCACCACTTTACCCCTTCCTTTCCCATTAAGCTTTGCTAGTCTTGATACCCATGGTAATGGGATTGCTGAGTCCTTGTGGCTCACAGATTACTACAACAACAGTTGCAGGTACAGGTTATGCGATGACCTTGACGTGAGAGTGATGTTTGCTTGTTTGGAGTTCTTCTTCTGCTTCTTCTTCGATTAGGGGATAGGTTCCAGGTCGGCAGCCTGGGCTAGCAGGGTGGATGTCGTTTGAGTTTATGTTTGTGATTCATCCGTAGTCGGATGTTGTTCTTGTATGTTGTATTGTTGTATTAATGTGACATTGTATGTATTGGATGTATCCCCACTATTATGTAATGTTGATGTAATGATATCCACCTTGCAAAAGCGTTCCAATATGCGGGTCTATCCTTGGTGGGACCTTCGAGTTCCTTTTTGGATAGGGTCGCATATTGGGCGTGACTAGTTGGTATCAGAGCCTCGACCGACCCTAGGAGCCCCTTGGTTGATCGTGTAGTTTGGCCGTTGTTGAGTCTAGAAGAAAACTATTTTGGAGTCTAGTTATATCGGAGAGTAGGAATTCTTTTTACTCCTCTGCCCCTTCGTCGCTCTGGTGAGGAATCTTGATGTAGGTGTTTTGAATTACTCCTCTTCCCTTTCAAACTTTCTTTAGGATCACGTAGCTGGTTTTCCGATCGTTGGTCCTCAGCTCTTTTCATCCGGTGCATTTCTCGTCAAGTTGACTCGAGCCTCTTCATCTTTGAGTTCAATCCTCAGTTGTTTTTTTCCCACCCGCCCTCCCTTCTTCTTCTTGAATCCGGAGTCCGTAATCGAGTATCCATCCTACTCGTGCGAAGTCCTTGCTTTCTTTCCTCAATGATTTCAACCGGTGTTTTCTCTTCAAGTTATTCGTCGATTCCCCCTTCCTAGTTGTCTTTGTTTTCCCGCCCTCCCACCCTTTTTCTTCCCGGAGTTTGAGTCTATTTCGACCATCAATTTCATTCGTGCGGAACCCCTTCAGTCTTTCGTCAATTATTTCAACCGGTGAATTCTCGTCTCGTTCGGCATTCTTCATCTCTTTTTCTTTTCCGGTGCACTTCAAGTTTTTCGGTGTTGATCGTATTCTTTTCCTTGGATCAAGTGTTTTCCCTGCTCGTTTGCATCTCGCCATTCAATCAACCCGGAGTGTTCAAGACATCTCAGGAGATTCGTCTGTGTTCCAATTAATTTGAGATTGTCACCTCATTCAAATATTTCAATTGTTTCGGGTGCATCATCTATCTGTTCATCATCCCTTTCCAACGGTGTTTTCTCTTCAGTGGGTCCTAACCCACAGGTCTTTTCCCAGGATCTTACCTGACTCTTCTAATTCCCCCAGAGTTATTCTCAAATTCTTTTCAAAGTGTGATGTAAGAATGGATTCCATCAGTCACATGCCTTCTCCAAGATCGCTTTCAAATTCTTTTCATTGTTGGCTCAACCTTTTCGCTTTTCATTCTCCTGGAGTATCTCAGTAATTTCCGTGGTGTTTCTCGTCATCATTCTCAACTTTTGAAGACCGAAGAAGAGTTTTTTTTCTCTAAATCTTGTCCGTTCTCTCGAAATTTCGTGGTTCTAGCTTCATGATACCCTCTCAAATTATTCCATTTGTCAGATATTCTTTTCTTACTCATCCGGAGTTTTTCAGGAGTTGTTTTCTCGTTTCTTTTCACCGGAGGCCGTCGTTCCAGAAGAATTCTTCGTCCTCTCATTTCATCTACCGTTATCCAATCATCCCGGTGCTTCGTTCAAGTGTTCTTTAATCAGCTCATGATCTCTTTATTCTTTTGCATCTAAATCCCCTCTAGCATATTTGTTCTTATAATTCTTCCCGGTGATTCATTCTCTTTCACCAGTCTTTTTCGAATTCTCACGGTGATTCGTTCAAGATTCTTTTCCTTGTTTATCATATTAATCCATTCGTTCTTTTCAATCCTACCGGTGGTTCATGAAGACCTTCTCAAGTTTGCGATATGTCACTTCTTAATCCTTTCTACGAGAATAAGTAATATGCAAAATCCGTTGTTTGTCATCAATTTAAATTGGTGAAGGATACGCATATCGTAATTCTTATTATTGTTTCATCCAAGTGATCTAGTTTCTTCTTTCCATCGTTGTTCATCATGTCACATTTCTTGGTTTGAGATGCTCCATCTTTTCTTTTCTGGAGTTCCAAGTTTTCCGCATTATCTCATCACGAAGCTCCACCTAAATCATCGCAAGGCTTCACCTTGTGTTTTCAACCTCTCTTTCTTTTTATCATCCTTTTATTACCAGAGTTCTTCATGGAGTCTCTACATGGTGGTTCATCAATGATTCTTTTCATTCTTCAATTGTTCTTCAAGATTTCTCTTGAAGTTATGATCCGCCAAGCTATACTCTAAAATAAACATGGTGCCCAACACATGTTTTTTTTCCTGAGGAGTTCAAGTATTTGCCGTCTTACATTCCAAAGTGCAATTCTTTCTACCTTATCTTTTGGGGTGGTGTTATGTCACTCTTGACAATTTCCTTCATGTTTCATGATTCATATGTTGTCAAGAATGAGGTAGTTTAAATCCATCAATCTTTTGTTGGAGTTATATTGGGTTATATCTCACCTACAGCCTTCCCTAAGGAATATTGCTAATTATGGTGCTAGCAATGATCCGAGTTTTCTCCTATCCTCTCGGTGAAGAAGGTTTTCATCTCTTTGGTGCTCTTAATCAAATCAATAGTTTCCATTAGTGGCCGGTTGTCACCTCATAATTTTGAGATGTTTCCATAAGCCCGCTACAAGCTTACCGTTGTTGTTTTTCAAACAACTTCGTTCAATCCTACTTCGTAAGGATGCTCTTTCAAATTCATTTATGGTAGGAGATGTTGGTTTCATTCTTTGTTCTATTCATTCCAACTATCTAACTATATGCATTGTTTCCGGAGACATTGTGATGTTGCTCTTTTCACTCATCATTTCGAATTGTGAGGATCATGTTCTTTTCGTGCTTATCCATTTAACCGGAGTGTTGCGTCATCTCTTCAAGTTCTTTTCATCTTAACAAGTTTTCCTTCTTCTTTCAGTCGGAGTGCTGCCCAAATTATATCAATCTTATTCCTTCTCTATCTAGTTTTAACCGGAGTGATTTCAATATCTATCTTATCACTAAACATTTTGGTTCTCGTCGTATCCCTTGTTCCTCTTTTCTAACGGAGTGTTTTCAACTTTGCTCATCTTCGTTGTTTTCTTTCTTTCATTTTGCTCAACATCTCAAGGTTCATTGGTTTCACTCATTTGTCAAAGAAGCAACTTAGTTTACCTCTTATATTCCTCTTCCTTTTCCCTCCGGTGCCATCCTAGATCTCGGGGCGAGATCCTCTCGTAGTGGTGGAGTGTTGTGACGCCCCAGATACAACCTTCCATATTCGTAACTCCAACTCTTGCCTTTTCCGGAGATGCGATATGATATTTCCTTCGTGGTTGGGTTTTTGTCTTTTGTTTTGCATTTTGTTCATGTCATGCATCTCATCTCTTTGCATCATTTGCATTGCATCATGTCATCATGCAACCCTTTTTGAAACTCATCTAAATAAAATCGTATGGATCTTCGGTCCATTTAAATCGAGGGAAATGCACATGGTGATTTCTCTTTATAACATATATCCTCCCAATATTATTAGGGGGCTATAAAGCTAATATTCCATTGATTTGGAATTCACCATAACACACTTGCAAAATATTCCATGCCTTTGTTATATCACTTCTTAACCTCAAACTTTGTCCATAAATTCTTTCATCACTTTCCGGAGCTCCACCAAAAATCTCAACATTTTGGCCACTCCTAAACCTTGTCCTAGTTCAAACCATTTGAATTAAATTCAAATGAGTTTGAATTTAAATCTTGCATTCATGCCAACTTTTATTTTCTTGGATTAAGCTCATTTTTATGAGTCCGGGAATATTAACCCTATGCACAAATTCTTCCGCTAACCCTCTCTTTCTTTCTCTTCTCTCTAATTATTTTCTGCTAAAGAATAGAAGGGAGGGAGAGAGAGTCCAGCCCAGCTGGGCGTCCTAGCCCACAACACCAGCCCACCTCATTAGGCCCAGCCGGCCCCAGCTCCATAACCCTAGCTACCCTGATCCCCTCCTCTCGATCCCCATCTCTCCCTCTCGTTCCTGTCCTCCGCCACGCACGCACGCACAGAGGAGCGACACCCTTGCCCCTCCCGATCGCCTCCTGCGTCCATCCTCGTCCCGAGCCACCACCAACCACCACGAGCTCCACCACGGGCCTTGACGTCGGCGACCGGCGCCGTCCCATCCGCGCCTCCTCCTCCCTCCGCTTGGCCACGACGCCCCGCGCCTCTCCACTGCCTGCATCCCCATGGCGCCCGTCCTTCGCCACCCGCCACCGTCGGCGACCACCAGGAGGGCCACCTCGCACGCGGTCCCGCCGCTAGCGTCCCTCGCGCCAGGCTCCTTCCATGGCCACGCCTCGCCGTCCGAGCTGCTGCTCCCGTCGGCCCTGCCATCTCGCCTCCTCGCCGAGGCCACCTGGTTCATCCTTCACGCCATGGCCAACCCGACCCCAAGCTCCTGCTGCAGCCGCTTCCTCCCAGCTCCGCCCCTACTTCTCTGGCTTCGTCCTCGACCGGACAGCATCGACCGGCCCCGCCTCCAACGCCCGCAACTCTGGCCTCTCCTGTAGCACTCTTACGTGCAACCCTCATTGGCCTTCGATCCCCGCCTGACGCCAAGACCGCAGCTCCATGTCCCCATGGACGCCAAGCTCTCTTTCGGGGACCTCCTCAAGACTAGGGACGCCCTGACCGAGACCGACAAGTACCACTACACGGATTCGCCAAGTCCGACTACGAAGCAAAGACCATGCACCACTACTGTTCTTGTGGATTTTGGCAAGTACCCCTACGCACGGATACACCAAGGTCGACTACGCCTGATGATGCGACAAGTACCTCTACCGATGACTCGAACGTCTGTGAATCGTGTACCACTACTTCCACTACCGTCACGAGAACGACTACTTCCACTACGGCCCGTGTACCACTACTTCCTTCATCGAACTCGACTCGCTCCGAAATGCATGCTTCAAAGGTATAACCGCCGAGACGTTGACCCGTGAACGAATGCTTTGTTGTCTGAGATGCTCGTGTTTGCACCGTGCCCGTTTGCTTCATGCACGTCCCTCCTCGTTTGCCATGCCGCCGTCCCGTGGGAACCCGGAATCCGGGATCACCCCACCATCCTTGCATGACACGCTCACGCCTACTTCCTTTTGCACCAGTATCTCCGTGAGCTACCGGAACCGATATGTTGCCGTGGCATCATTTTTGGATTCGTTGCCGTGGCAACCGTTTTGTTCCGCCACGGTGACAAATGCTTCATAACATGCTCATGTCAACATTTTCATAAAATTGCATAAAACTTGCATATGTCATTCGCATCATGATAACAACATTTAAATGCTTAAAATTGTTGTTTGCTTTAAATTGCTAAATGTCACATGGGGATATTTCTGGAATTGTTGTTTGTGTTTCCGGCCTCATTTAAACTTGCCTAAATAGGTAGTTTAATTATGCTTCACCCCTTGCCATGTTTAATAACATTTAATATTGTTGGGTACATAAACGAGAGCGAACTAAATAATTGATGTGGTGTTTCGTCAATATGCAACTCGTTGCATATTGAGCTCCACTTAATTTGTAGTGTTGTTTGTTGCACTTTGCCATGCCATGCCTCATTAAACTGGACATGCATCATACTTGTTTGTGCATCATGACATGTTTATGCTTGTGTGTTTACTATGTTGTTTGCTTCTTTCCGGTTTGCTTCTCTTGTTAGCTTCAGTTTCGTTCCGGAGTTGTGAGGATTCGTTCGACTATGTCCGTTTGTCTTCTTCATGGACTCGTTTTTCTTCCTTGCGGGATATCAGGCAAGATGACCATTACCCTCGATATCACTTCTATCTTTGCTTGCTAGTTGCTTCGTTCTATTGCTATGTTGCGCTACCTATCACTTGTTTACCATGCCTCCCATATTGCCATGTCAGCCTCTAACCTTTTTCACCCTTCCTAGCAAACTGTTGTTTGGCTATGTTACCGCTTTGCTCAACCCCTCTTATAGCGTTGTTAATTGCAGGTGAAGTTGAAGATTGCTCCATGATGGACAAGATTATGTTGGGATATCACAATATCTCTTATTTAATTAATGCATCTATATATTTGGTAAAGGGTGGAAGGCTCGGCCTTATGCCTGGTGTTTTGTTCCACTCTTGCCGCCCTAGTTTCCGTCATACCGGTGTTATGTTCCCGGATTTTGCGTTCCTAACGCGGTCGGGTGATTTATGGGACCCCCCTGACAGTTCGCTTTGAATAAAACTTGTCCAGCAAGGCCCAACCTTGGTTTTACCATTTGCCTCACCTAGCCCTTTTTCCCTTGGGTTTCCGGAGCCCGAGGGTCATCTTTATTTACCCCCCCCCTGGGCCAGTGCTCGTTGTGAGTGTTGGTCCAAACTGTCAGCCGCCGGTGGCCACCAGGGGCAACTCTGGGCTCGCCTACTGGAAGTTTGGACAATCTGGTGTGCCCTGAGAACGAGATATGTGCAGCTCCTATCAGGATTTGTTGGCACATCCGGGCGGCTTTGCTGGTCTTGTTTTACCATTGTCGAAATGTCTTGTAACCCGGGATTCCGAGTCTGATCGGGTCTTCCTGGGAGAAGGTCTATTCCTTCATTGATCGCGAGAGCTTGTCATGGGCTAAGTTGGGACACCCCTGCAGGGTATAAAATTTCGAGAGCCGTGCCCGCGGTTATGTGGCAGATGGGAATTTGTTAATGTCCGGTTGTAGATAACTTGACACCAGATCCGAATTAAAATGCATCAACCGAGTGTGTAGCCGTGATGGTCTCTTCTCGGCGGAGCCCGGGAAGTTTACACGGTTTCTGGGTTATGATTGACGTAAGTAGGAGTTCAGGATCACCTCTTGATCATTGCTAGTTGACGACCGTTCCGCTTGTTCTCTTCTCGCTCTTATTTGCGTTGGTTAGCCACCATATCATGCTTAGTCGCTGCTGCAACCTCACCACTTTACCCCTTCCTTTCCCATTAAGCTTTGCTAGTCTTGATACCCATGGTAATGGGATTGCTGAGTCCTCGTGGCTCACAGATTACTACAACAACAGTTGCAGGTACAGGTTATGCGATGACCTTGACATGAGAGCGATGTTTGCTTGTTTGGAGTTCTTCTTCTGCTTCTTCTTCGATCTGGGGATAAGTTCCAGGTCAGCAGCCTGGGCTAGCAGGGTGGATGTCGTTTGAGTTTCTGTTTGTGATTCATCCGTAGTCGGATGTTGTTCTTGTATGTTGTATTGTTGTTTTCATGTGACATTGTATGTATTGGATGTATCCCCACTATTATGTAATGTTGATGTAATGATATCCACCTTGCAAAAGCGTTCCAATATGCGGGTCTATCCTTGGTGGGACCTTCGAGTTCCTTTTTGGATAGGGTCGCATATTGGGCGTGACACCCATCGCCACCCCCGTCGCGCGCCGTCGCCGCCCCCGTCCCCGTCGTCGCACCGGCCCGTCCCCGTTGCCGTTCCCGTCGTCGCCGTCTCGCCGCCGCCCCGTCGCCAATCCCCGTCGCCGCCCTGCTGTGAGCCCCCTGCGCCATGGCCGAGCCCTCGATCATCCGATCGAGCCCGCCCACGCGCGCGCACACACACACCCCAACACATTTTTCTTAATTATTTTCTATTTTTTGTTTTTAGTTTTTTATACTTTTAGTTATATAAATGTTAGATTAATGTCAAAGTTTTAGCTACATGAATTAGATTAATGTCAAAGTTTTAGCTAGATGAATTAGATTAATGTCAAATTGTTAATTAGATAATCAAATTAGATATATTAATGTCAAATGTTATATGAATTAGATAGAAATGTTAGATTAATGTCAAATGTTTGCGCGAGTTACTATTTTATACTTTTAGTTATAGATGAATTTTGACATATGCATCGATATCAGTTTTTAAATTTGTATATAAGAAATCACAATCCAATCATTTAAAAAATGTCACATTTGCATATAGTATTTGTTCTCGATGTCAACAATGCCCGGCCCGCATCCTCGCCGTCGACCCGTTCGCGACGACGTCCTGCTTCAGAGGAGCCATGTCCGGGACTAGTCTCCGCCGGGCTGGCACTAGGAGGTGCTACCTTCAGGGGCACGCTGCTTGGTGAGGAAACGGGCCCCGGGTCCCGTCGTCGACCCGGATCTCCTTTGGTGGCGTTCGCGTGGGCCACTTTCGGTGCGGAGGGAGCCGACCCCGCCGAAGGTGGTACATCGCCGTGTCAGGGAGAAGGACGAGCACGCCCGTCGCTACATGGCTACTATGGACGTCAAGTTCTCCAATACTTGGTAGGTTCTTCGGGGATCTCACCCGAGCTATGATCCTATGCCGGTTCCTTCTTTTTGGGTGTCCACCGCCCGCACCTCAGGAACCGCGAGTGAACTAGATAATTTGATAGTATTCAATCTATATTAGCTAGCTAGTGATGTATTTGATAATATTCAAGATGATGTATTCGAGATTATACATATTTTTGGATAATGCTTGAGATGATGTATTCGAGATTATATTTGGTGATTCATATTAATTATCTACTATGATTCAGTTTAGCCTTTCGAGATGCATATATATTATCTACTATTATTCGAGATGCATATGAATTATCTACTATTATTTGAGATGCGTACTAAATTGTTTTATATTTCTTCTGGATTAGTTAAATAAAAGCTATGGCGGACAATACCGACAGAGAAGGAGAAGAGGCTATGTTCGAGCTCATACGGTCCCCGAGCCGGCGAGATGATCAGAATGAAGAAGATGATGGCTCCCAATATCTAAACAATACCGGGGAGGGTGATATGATATTCGATAAATACGACTGAATTGATGAAGTCCAGAACTATGATGATGATCTTGAAATAGCAAATACCGGCGAGGTATGTTTATAGGAGCAGGCATCTGGTGATCATCATGTGTTTAAAATGATTTTGTGTATATGTTTATATATATATATTAATGAATCGATCTTTCTTCTTTCAGCCCTCCGGATCGAGCAAATCATTTGCAGGGAGCAAGACAGTGTGAGGCCCAGCCAAAAAGTTCAAGAAAGGCGTAAAGTACAACATCGATGCCATCAAACGTAATGGAAAACCTATCGAGCCTAAGAAGAGTACATGCAAGTTCGTTCGTCAGTGCGGAAGTAGAGGAAGCTGGAGGAGGAGTAGAGGAAGCTGGAGGAGGAGAAGAGGAAGAAGGAAGCATAATGCCTTAAAGGCCTAAAATCAGCGCACGCGGAGTTGGCACTCCAATTCCAGCGGTAGCAGCAATAGATCGACAAAATCAGCCAGGGAAGGGGGTCTCTGCAGTGGCAGGAGCTAGCAGATCTAGCATTGGATAGCGCCGTCCTATCCATGCCGAGAAACAGTGCGGGTTCCACACCGGGCAATGAGGCACTACTGCTGGATAGATACCCTGTGGATGACATCATTGACAACACTAATTGCGAGCTACACTTCAAAATGAAGAACATACACTACTGCAGGATGCTGCTAACGCGACACTACGATCAGAGACCCTTCGATGAAACTGTGTGCGATGCAATAATCGCAAATGGTGGTGTAAAAACCGTCAAAAAAGGTGCAAAACTTTTGCATTGACGGATGCATCAAACAAGGTTTAGATTTTGGTTTCGTGTGCGATACAGGGCAGACGGTTCAGTTCAATTAACTGTTTGCGATGAGGAGGAACAAAAGAAATGGTTAGCCAGATGAAGGTGTGTGCAATATACAACATACGGTTCACTCGGATGTACTATTTTGTCGATGTACGAAACTAGTGGCTCTCTTTTGTACCCCTTTACTTGTGCACGGGCAGTCAGAGCTGCGCTCACGACCACACTTAGCAGGGCAGAGGAGGGAAACCGAAGGCACAAGACAATGAAAGCAACGCCAAGACCAGAGACGCAAAGATCAGGAGGGCGAGGTGGACTCCCCCGGCAAGACCCTTGCCGGGCACGGCCCCTGCAGCCCCGGCAAGAACCTTGCCGGGGCAACTTGCCCAACGCCAGCAGAGCGCGCCACCCTTGAGCCCAAGGGTTCCAACGCCATCAACCACATTGGGCCAAGGCTCGGGAGGCACCTCCATGGTGGCATGCAGATCTTTGTGAAGATCGTAAACACACAAGATCGGATGAGGACCAGAAGACGACGATCCTTGGCAAGATCCTTGCCGAGGACATCCAAGAGACCTCCGGCAAGATCCTTGCTAGGGATGACCGCGATGCCACGGCAAGACCCTTGCCTGGCCCAGCAAGAACTTTGTCGAGGACATCAGTGGGGCCGTGGCCAGGGCCACATCTACCAAGACTCCACCACCGTTCCCATGCAGCTGCAAGCCCAGCCAGCTAGGCGAGCACCTGCGTGGCGACGTGCGGCCTCTAGACCAACTCAGCAAGCACTTGCGTGGTGGCATACAGGTCTTCGTGAAGACCCTGCCACCGCGCCAGCTTAGCAGCCTGCCAGCTTACGTGGCGCCGCATGCCTGGTTGGCCTAGACGCGTGTCAAAGCAAGGCGAGGCGGCGACGGACGAGACGGGCGTCGTTACCGTCCCCAATAAAGCAAGGGGACACCTAAGGAGCGCATTTAATGCATTCTTGTCGTGTAATGACAGGCGATAAGCTTGTACACTGTATACCTTTCCACCTCATGTGTGTTACTATGGCGTCCCCTTTGAACTATAAAAGGAGGCCCGAAGCATACTGGAGGGGGATTCGACTCTTTGAACAAGTCACGCACCATGGCTAGCTCAAGAACTCAAGAACACTCAAATATACACCAAAGCAGGACTAGGGTATTACGCATCCTCGCAGCCTGAACCTGGGTAAACGATCTTTGTGCTGGCTCCTAGACCCGCTCTTTCCACAACCTCGCACCCGCTGACCGTAATAGGGATTCTAGTGATCCCATAGGTGTCGTTTCCACCGACATCTTTGGCGCGCCAGGCAGGGGGCACAGTTGTGAAAATCCGGTCTAGCGGTTCTTCATCGCCATGGCGCCCAAGAAGAAGACAACGATGGCGATCGGTTCATCCGGAGCCGGGCGGCCCGTACCAGTGCGGGCAAGTAGCGGGGCAGTCACAGATGGAGGACAAGGCGCGGCCGCGAACACCCACGTCGCTCTGGAAGTCAAAGCCTGGCGAGCGGCATCGTTCGTGTGCAAGACAATGGGCCGCACGCCGCCAAATCCAAAGACGAAGCTGGGCCCCCCGTAGGGGTGCGGGCCCCTCCAAGGGCGATGCCGTGCCGCCTACCGGCGGCGCGGCGACCTCCAAGACACCTACGCCAGCGCCCATGACGCGCTCTTCCCTAGTTGTGCGCGATGAGCAGCATCAGCACGGTGGTGACCCAGGGCGCCGCCGTGGGAAGAGTCCTGTGCATCCTTCGCGGGACAAAGGAGGCCAGCATGCACGCCGAAGTGCTGGCGAAAATGGCGTACAACCGCAAGGCCATGATAGAGATCCTTCTAACATGGTTAGAAGTCGGAGCGCGTCACGGTCCACACAGCTTTTGCCACCACCCACGCCAGTAGAAGCTTTGGCGCGCGCGCAGCTGCTCCTCGACTTTCCTCCTGCTGCGGAGAAGCTCGACGGGTGGAGAGCCACCGTCCGGAGCCTTGTTGGCATTTCCAACAAAGATGAGCCACGACCAGCAGGGCCCGTAGGCCGACGCTCTGTCGAGCGATCGCATGCTAGTGGTGGAAGGGTCGAAGGTGATGCAGCCACGGTGCACTCTCCACCCCCATGCCAGTTACCGCGGGTGTCGGTCTGTCATGATGACGCTTGTGATAACATTTCCATAGCATCGTCCAACCCACGGACCCACCGCAATCAACGCCAAGTTCTTCGGGAGAGAGCCCTTGAAGTTGCTTGAACCACCATCAAACGCCGGCGTGAAGCGCGCCACCAGTCAGATAGGCGGGCAGGGCCCACTATGGACCACCCGACACCAGGAGGCTATGGTGGCATACCCTACGAGCTGGGCTGCCCAGCCTTTACCCATGAGCTGCGGCAGTTTCAGTGGCCCTCCCACCGCATGTTCAAGCCCGACGTTGGTGAGAAGTACAACGGCAAGACTCACCCGTCAGAGTTCCTCAGCATCTACACCATCGCGATGCATGCTGCTGGAGCCCGCAACGACAAGGTGCTTGCCGACGGATTCCATTTCTTCTTGGTCGGATTTGTGTCATGAGTTCGTTGGCGCCTTCACTAGGGGCCATCAAGCTCATGGCCAGGCAAGCGATTTGCATATCATCCCCCAGAAGGAAGGTGAAAACCTGTGCAAGTACAAACAGAGGTTCAGCCGGGTGCAGTACAACATCCCAGACGTTCACCCCGCTGCCGTGATCAGCGCATTCCATCAAAATATGTGCAACCGCAAGATGCATGAAGAGCTGGCGATGAACAAGGTCAAAGATGTGGCCGAACTTTATGTTCTGGTCGATAGGTGCGCTCGAGCTGAAGAGGGGAGGAAGTACCCCGACGAGGACGCCGGTGTGGAAAGCGACTCCACAGACGATGACACCGCTGCCCCAACGAAGAAGGGCCGGTGCCATAACAGAAAGCGCAAGGGCAAGGCTGTGCTTGCCGTCGAGGGATCCGACGACACCGATGCCGCCAAGAAGGCAAAGGCAAGCGACCCTAGCAAGGAAATTGCCGGGTGTGCTGATTGCCGAGCCTTGGCGGCTGCCAACAAGCCAGGAAGCTTCGACAAGCAGTATTGCAATATCCACCGCACCAAGGGCCACGACCTCCGGAACTGCCGACAAGTTGAGCTGCTTCCTGAGAAGCAAAAAGCTGAGTATGAGAGGCAGGACAAGGAGAAGGGTCAGGATGGTACCGAAGGATCCGGCAAGAAGCGTGGCGGCCAAGGAGGCCGTCGCGGCAAGGAGATAACCAGCAAGAGAGGCCCGCCCGAGGCCGTGACAAGAAGCAGGAAGACGATGATCATGACGACGATGAGGAGTCCGACGACCACGAGTTTCAGAAAGCTACGGAGGTCGTGTGCATCGACGGTGGCGCCTCGCTGCACACCTCTCACCGCCACCTCAAGCATTGGGCGTGTGAGATCATAGCAGCGGAGCCATCATTCGACGCACAGAAGCCATTGAAGTGGTCCACCACATGATCTTTGACACCGAGGACCACCCTGATTGCACAACTGGGGTCGGGTGTCTGCCGTTGCTGGTTTCACCAATGATACGCAACCTCAAGGTGGCGAAGATGCTAGTTGATGACGGGGCCGGTCTAAACTTGATCTTGCCTGTTGTGATCAAAAGGCTGCAGATTCCTGATGGAGACCTCGAAGAGACGGGCACGTTTCAAGGGGCCAACCCGGGAAGGAGTCAGCCGAAGGGTAAGATCACGCTGCCCATGACGTTTGGAGGCGAGTTGAACTACAGGATGGAGAGGATTGTCTTCAATGTAGCCAAGATCCCCTTGCCCTACAACAGGATCCTGAGCCACCCAGCACTAGCCAAGTTTATGGCGGCATCACACTACGCCTATAACACGCTGAAGATGCCTGGGCCGATGACCATCATCACCGTCCCCTCCGACAAGAAGGATGCTCTGATTTTCACTGACCAACTCTATCAGGAAGCAGTTGCGGCGACTGCCGCCAAGGCACTTGCTCCTGCTACTGAAGCCCCAGGAGGGAAGAAGACCGACAAGACCTCTCACACCCACTCCAGCAAGCGCACCTCTTTGGAGTGCTGTGCTCCCGTCGAGGACGTGCCAGAGAGATCCACCAGCAAGAGCAAGAAATCCAGAGCTACACCACCAGAGACCAAGAAGGTGTCCGTCAAGGAGGATGGCACGGGAGGGGCTTTCACCATAAGCTCCACCCTTGATTGCAAATAAGAAGGCACGCTCATCACTTTCCTACGAGCAAATGTCGATGTGTTTGCATGGCAAGCATCTGACATCCCCGGCGTTCCCAGGGAGGTGATTGAGCACCATCTTGCTGTTTGTCCTCATGCGCGACCCGTCAAGCAGAAGGTCAGGAAGCAAGCTTTGGAGAGGCAGGAGTTCATCACAGAAGGGATCAGGAAGCTGGAAGCGGCAGGCTTGGTGAGAGGAGTACTCCATCCGACGTGGTTGGCCAATCCGGTGGTGGTGCGCAAGGCAAATGGAAAGTGGAGGCTGTGTATTGATTACACAGATATCAATAAGGCCTGTGCAAAAGACCCTTTCCCGTTGCCACGCATCGACCAGATTGTTGACTCCACGGCCGGGTGTGACTTGTTGTCATTCCTTGACGCCTACTCAGGATGCCACCAGATTTTCATGACAAGAGAAGATGAAGAGAAGACAGCCTTCATCACCCCGTGTGGTATGTATTGCTTTTTACGGATGCCTTTCGGTTGAAGAGTGTTGGCTCAATGTTTGCAAGAGCAGTCCAAATTGGTTTTGAGCCCCAGCTAATAGAAATATGGAAGCTTATATGGATGACATAGTGGTCAAAACCAAGGACAAGGCAACACTTGTACAAGATTTGGAAGAGACGTTTGCAAATTTGCGCAAGATCAACCTCAAGCTGAACCCTGAGAACTGTGTCTTCGGCATTCCATCCGGCAAACTTCTCAGGTTCTTTGTGTCACAACATGGGATTGAGGCGAATCCAGACAAGATCAAGGCCATTGAGTAGATTGAGGCACCTAGGCAGATCAAGGATGTGCGTCGGGTCACTGGCTGCATTGCCGCCATGAGCAGATTCATCTCCAAGTCTGCTGAGCATTCCCTTCCCCTTTTCAAAATCTTGAAAAAGGAGGGACCAATGGAATGGACCCCATAGGCCGAAGCAGTGCTGCAAGATTTGAAGAAATACCTCTCCTCGACGCCGATACTGGTTGTGCCTAAACCACAAGAGCCGCCGCTGCTGTATCTAGCGGCAACGAATCAATTGGTCAGCGCCGCGCTAGTGGTGCAGAGGGAGGTCGACGAAGGGGCAGTGGCAACGGTAGGACTGGCGAATGGCAAGCTAGAGCTCCCCCTGACAGGGCCTGGTGCCGGCAAGGCGAGGCCCCCCGGCAGGGTCTAACGTCGGTGGGATAGGGCCCGCGCAACCAAATGTAGTGGTGCAGAAGAAGAAGATGATGCAGCACCCGGTTTACTTTGTTAGCTCGCTCTTGCAAGGGGCTAAGTCAAGGTACTCCGGTGTGCAAAAATTGCTCTTCGACCTCCTTATGGCCTCGAGGAAGCTGCATCATTACTTCCAAGCGCACGAGATCACCGTCATCACCCTCCTCCCATTGCAACGGATACTGCATAACCCAGACGCAATAGGTAGGATTGTGGAATGGGCCTTGGAGCTGCCGAGCTTTAGTTTGAAGTTTGAAAGTACCTCGATGACCCAGAGCAGAGTCTTGGCACAGTTCATTGCAGAGTGGACCCCGACGCCCGACGAAGAGATCCAGGATACCACTCTTCCCGGCAAGGAAGCAAGTCGCAACTGGATTATGTACTTTGACGGGGCTTTCTTGCTGCAAGGCGCCGGTGCTAGTGTGCTACTCGTCGCACCCACCGGAGAACACCTCAAGTATGTAATCCAGATGCACTTTCCCAAGGAGATGTCGACGAACAACACTGCTGAATATGAGGGATTGCTTGCCGATCTCAGGATCGCGGCAAATCATCGTTAGGGGTGATTCACAGCTTGTCGTCAGGCAGGTCAAATAGGATTATCAAAGCCCGTTGATGGAAGCCTATGTAGATGAGGTGAGGAAGCTAGAGGAGTGTTTTGACAGGATACAGGCGGAGCATGTTCCCCGAGTGGAGAACGACATCGCCGACTACCTGTCGAAGCGCACTGCCTTCAAACTACCTATGGAACTAGGTACTTTTGTGCTTCGATTAACTCAACCATCTGTTGAACCATCGATAGAGCAGAACAAGTGAAGGAAATCAGGCCCCGACAAGTACTTTCCCAATGAGCTTCCAGGAGCCGCTGGCAAAGATGTTGTCGTGGACACTGAGCCTCCCGTGGGGCAACCGACTCTGACAGGGCGTCAAGCCCTGGCCGTAGAGACAGCAGCTCCCATGGCAGAGGAAATGACTTTAGTCCTTGCTGTCGAGCCCAGGCTCCAGCATGGGCACATCATACCGTTTGATTCCTCCAAACAGGGGAGCTTCCTGAGGAACAAGAAGAAGCGGAGAAAGTAGCCCGTCGGTCTGCCATGTACTAGTTTGTTGACAACGTTCTGTACAGAAAAAGACCAAACGGCATGAAATTGAAGTGCATTCCCCAGGAGGAAGGACTGGAGCTGTTGGCAGAGATACATGGATGCATATGTGGCTCCCACATAGGGTCGAGGGCCCTTGCCGGCAGGGCCTTCCGGCAAGGTTTCTTCTGTCCCACTGCCCTCCAGGATGCAATGGCAATAGTAACCAAGTGTGAAGCATGTCAGTTCCATTCAAAGAAGCTTCATCAGCCAGCTCAAGCCCTTCAAACAATCCCTCTCTCCTGGCCATTCTCGGTTTGGGGGATCAACATACTAGGCTCTTCCCCCACGCTGTCGGGGGCTTTGAGTACTTGTACGTTGTAATCGACAAGTTCACAAAGTGGCCAGAGGTGGAAGCAGTGTAAAAGGTGACAACGCAGTCAGCTGTCAAATTCTTCAAGGGGCTGGTCTGCCATTTTGGTGTGCCAAACAGAGTCATCACCGACAACGGCATGGAGTTCACAAGCCACACATTCATGCAATACATCCAAGACCTCGGCAGCAAGGTCTGTTTCGCATTTGTGGCGCACCCACGGAGCAACGGCCAAGTGGAGAGGGCAAATGCTGAAGTACTACAAGGCCTAAGGACAAAGACTTTTGATAGGCTGCACAAGAGCGGAATGCGCTAGATTGATGAGTTGCTGGCGGTTCCTTGTCAATCAGAACAACGCCAAATCGAGCCACTGGCCAGACACCCTTTGCCCTGGTAAACGGGGCAGAGGCAGTTCTCCCCACAGAACTCACATACGGGTCACGTTGAGTGCTCGCTTATGACGAGCTTGAGCAAGAGCAATTGCGGCAAGATGACGCAATGCTCCTCGAGGAAGATCGTCTTCGGGCGGCTGTGAGAGCAGCGTGCTACCAACAAGTCTTACAACGCTACCATAGCCGCAAGGTTCATGCCTGAAGCTTTGAGGAAGGTGACCTTGTTCTTCGGCGTGTTCAATCGGCCAAGAATTCCAACAAGTTGACGCCAAAGTGGGAAGGACCTTATCGGGTAATACGAGTCACCAGGCCCGGCGCAGTCCGCCTGGAGACCGAAGATGCCATTCCAATGAGCAACTCCTAGAAAATCGAGCATATTCGCAAGTTTTACCCATAAGGCACGGTTGCCGGGCCCCCTGGCAGACCACCTTTTGTACAAGCCTTGCCGGCAAGGCATGTAACCCTTTGTACAAAGCCAGGCGTAGACCCTGAGCATAAATAAATGAAGCACTGGCGCCCTAAGTTATAGCATGCATGCTAGGTTAAGTCTCTCCGTCGGTTAGGGTTGATAGTGCTTAGCGGTAGCTACCCGCTAGCATAGAGGTCGAGTGTGCGTCTCTCTGTTCCTTTCCGTCCTCTTAGGTTTGTAGGGCACATGGATATTTCTACTGAGCTATTTGGAAGAAAGAGAACAAGCTGGCGCTCCAGTCCCGGCAAGCCAAGGTTGTCGGGGGCTGCGGACACAAGGGTCCAACCACGGCAAGCCAAGGTTGCCGTGGAGCTGAGGATTCAGATACGTCCTTTATCCCCTGTTGTGCATTTCCGTACGGAATTGGGACATATGAAACCTCGTTTTATTCCTAGGCCACCGTGCTCCCCTTTTCCTGTACTCAAGAGCTATTCCCTGGGTCAGAACTTGGTTGTAGTCGTGGTGACAAGGAAGAAAACATAGGGCCTAACCCTACTTCGCCCCTGCCTCCGCCAAGAACATGAGTATGGTCGAATGAAGCAAGGGGACAGCAGGCCTGTTGCCGGGCGACAATGTTTATCCTAAAAATAACAAGGATTCGTTCCTTGGCATGGGCTTCACTCATGCACAAAGAACCCGACAAGCACCCTTTTTTCATTAATATGCCCCATACAGGTACAGTTTGTACGGAATGTAAACATGAGCATGGGGATTACAAGTTTTAAATTTAACTAAGGCCCGTGGGCTTACAAACTAAAAAGAGATAAGATGCCCGTAATCCCTTTCTTGTCCCTCTCCCCAGGAAACAGAACAAGATGGCAGAAGGGCAAAAGGAGTGCCTAGGCGAGGTACGAGCAGCAGAAGACACCAAGAGAACATCCCGGTGGCCGTCTGGAAGTGGGCTGGTGATGATGGTGCCAAGAGAAGAGCCGAAAGATGAGGCAGCGGGCCGGCAATACGAGACGAAGGCATCGGTGCCGTCGTACTCCGACTTGACGGCCCGCCACCTGTCTTCTTCGTCTTCTCCGGCCTTCCTAAGCCAGCCGCCCAAGGAGGCGACCCCGAGAAGTTCAAGGAGCTGGCGGTGCAGATGATGGTGCTGCCGGCGTCACCTAGGAATGGTGTGCCCAACACCTAGTCGGACCCGTCATCCTCCCGCCTGCTACCCTCGTCATCGTTGTCGCTGTCCTCCTCGTCACTCTCGCCCGCAGAGGAGCTTTCGCCATCAGTCGATCTCTCCGCGCAGCATCCTATCCTATGTCCCGAGCGCCCAAAGACCTTGATAGAGAGCAAACCACTCTCCGTTGGCTTGAAGTAGAGGACGTGTCCGTCCATCAAGCAATGGGCGCATGCAAAGGTTTTCTAGCCCCGGCGAAGGAGCATCACTTGAGGGGCGGGGAACCTTGTGTTCACCCACATGTCGCCATGGCAACACCCCTTCATGCGAAGCCTCAGCCGCGGTGGCTGGTCGACCTCCAACACGCTCGCAAAAGCCCGGGGAAGACGGAGGCAGCGGCGTAGCGGCCCACGCAGTTGCAGGATGAACTCGAGCGCCGAGTCCTCGACATGACCACTAAGCGAAGTAGGAGGAGTTGGCGGGGGAGATGGCGATGGAGACGGAGACGACGCAGGCATCTCCCTTCCACGCCCACCTCTGCCTCGACCGCCTCGCCGACCGCAGCCCCTTCCAACAGCCCCGCCTCGAGCATGGCCTTCACCCTGGGCATCTAGCTCTTCCTTGACCGCTGCAGCTCTCTGGTCGCGTCCACAGAAGAACGGCCGCGGCCACGCCCCCTCGCCATGACCGTGGGTGGAGATGGAGACAAAGGGGAGACGCAGGGAGATGCTTTTCCTCCTGCCCCTGAGTCCCCTTTTTATAGTTGGGAAGGGGAGGCCGAAGGACTAGCTCTATGCCCCTGAAGAGCCCGCTCGAATCCGGCTCATTAAAGCGGGCAGCAGGCGAGGCCATCGACTGCCCTCCCCGCCCAATTGAAGGCGCATGACTATCGACCCGCGCACGCCTTCCCATATTCCATGTGTCTGTCACCTACCCCATGCCGTGCATGCGGCGTACGTGGCGTAAGGAACAGATGTAGTGGGAAACATGGAACGACGGTTCCAAGACAAAGAGAGTAAATGAGCGGCAGCTCTGCCGTTTCGAGGGAACACGCAAGCCGCCTCCTTACTGTTCACCTCGTATGATGCAAGCATGCTGCGGTCATTCCACGCATGACCCCCACGTCACGCACGGCCCTCGATGTCACGCATTCAACGCGGGTCATGGGGAAGCGCAGCGGACGAAAAAGTTACCGCGGTAAAAATCCGCCACGTCTGCCGCGCACCATTTTGGGCCTAGCCCAACAACGCGTCGCGCTTATGTGTGGCCCAGGCCCGGGGGCTCCTGTTGGTGTACGAAAGTATAGGCTCTCTTTTGTACCCCTTTACTTGTGCACGGGCAGAAAGAGCCGCGTCCACGGCCACACTTAGCAGGGCAGAGGAGGGAAACCGAAGGCACAAGACAATCAAAGCAACGCCAAGACCAGAGATGCAAAGAGCAAGAGGGCGAGGTGGACTCCCCTGGCAAGATCCTTAGCGGGCGCGACCCCCGTAGCCCTGGCAAGAACCTTGCCGGGGAAACTTGCCCAATGCCAGCAGAGTGCGCCACCCTTGAGCCCAAGGGTTCCAACGCCATCAACCACATTGGGACCAAGGCTAGGGAGGCACCTCCATGGTGGCATGCAAATCTTTGTGAAGATCGTAAACACACAAGATCGGATGAGGACCAGAAGACGACGATCCTCAGCAAGATACTTGCCGAGGAAATCCACGAGACCTCCGGCAAGATCCTTGCCGGGGACGACCGCGATGCCACGGCAAGACCCTTGCCGGGGCCCCTACAAGACCCTTGCTGAGGACATCAGCGAGGCTGCGGCCAGGCCCACATCTGCCAAGACTCCACTGTCGTTCCCATGCAGCTGCCAGCCCAGCCAGCTAGGCGAGCACCTGTGTCGCAACATGCGGCCTCTAGACCGACTCAGCAAGCACCTGCGTGGTGGAATACAGGTCTTTGTGAAGACCCTGCCACCGCGCCAGCTCAGCAGCCTGCCAGTTTACATGGTACCGCACGCCTCATTGTCCTGGATGCGTGTCGAAGCAAGGCGAGGTGGCGACGGACGGGACGAGCCTCGTTACCGTCCCCAATAAAGCAAGGGGACACCTAAGGAGCACATTTAATGCGTTCTTGTCCCGTAATGACAAGCGATAAGCTTGTACAATGTATACAGTTCCACCTCCTGTGTGCCACCGTGGCGTCCCCTTTGAACTATGAAAGGAGGCCCGAAGCATACTGGAGGGGGATTCGGCTCTTTGAACAAGTCACGCACCATGGCTAGCTCAAGAACTCAAGAACACTCAAATATACACCAAAGCAGGACTATGGTATTACGCATCCTCACGGCACGAACCTGGGTAAACGATCTTTATGCTGGCTCCTAGACCCGCTCTTTCCACAACCTCGCGCCTGCCAACCATAGTAGGGATTCCAGTGATCCCATAGGTATCGTTTCCACCGTCATGTTTGTGATTAGGCAACCCAAAAGAAACGGTCAGGCAGATCAAGGTGTGTGCGATATACGACATGCAGTTCACTCTGATGAACTGTTTGTGTTGAGACAAGAGAACAGAAATAGTTCAATATAACAAGATGTGTGTGATACGCGGCAAACAGGTCTGTAATCAGAAATATGTGCGAAGACCGATAATAACACAGACGATTGCTTCTAATAAGATGTATGTGATATTTTGTGTCTACACAACATGTATTGGCCATTGGGGGACAGACAGCCATCCAGATACGCCATAAGGATGCGAAGAGGCATCCTATATCAGCAAGGACTAGCTCCTTCCACGAGTAGCTCATCTAAGAGAACTCTCAAGTTAAGTCTGCTCAGGCTGGAGCAGCCATCAGATGGGTGACTGGATGGGAAGTTGTGTTGATGTTAAATTAACTGATAGGATGGGTCATTTCGGTCAAATGACCGAAATGACCCATTCCCTCAGCTAATTTAACCTCGAGGTCCTTGTTTTTTATTTTTATTTTATTTTTTAACATATGTTAAAGAAGGTCTATCGCATTACTTTTTGACATTGTGTATACATGGCATACAGTTGATCCATCTGACCTGTTTGTGATGGAATAAGCCGTGTGTGTTGTGGGCAAACGCTTGCTAGTGTACAACCGTTTGCGATTGACGAATTCATCACTGATGGGTTCCCTAGTGTGGTCCGTGTTCATCTCATCATCATCTACTTCTTGTGCTAGCTCAATGTTCCTTATATGCTAAGTTTCCATTAATTGATGGTGTTATATGAACACGCCATCGTTTCCCTCCATTTCCTCACTTGTTTCCCTCCACCTAGCGATATTGCACATAAACCTAGGCGCGGCACGACGCACGGCGGCAACAAGCACAGCCCGTAGCATATCCACCTTTTCCAAGCATGACAATGCACCAAAGCGCTGCCTCTGCCATCAACCTCGTCGACGAGGAAAACCAGAATGCGCGACGACCCGTCGTGGCTGCGGCGCTCCCCGGCAACATGATGGACGACGCCGTTGTGATAGCCTGGCTTATTAGGGATGATAGACTACTCATATCAATAAGGAATTCCTTCTTTTCCGAGAGCCCATTCGAAAAGAACTCCAAAGTTAAGCGTGCTCAGCTTGGGGTAATTTTAGGATGGGTGACCGACCAGGAAGTTGCTCCCGGGTGCGCACGAGTGAGGACAAAGTGCACAGAAAAGACTAGTGTTGATCTATGGGGCCAGTCTAGATCCCGCCAGGAGTAACGACCACCGGCAGGTGTGTCCGGGGTGTTACAGCCATGATGCGCGTCATCGCCAGGGTTAAGCAGAACCTTTGCGCATGGTTCTTCAGCACCGCGGATCAAGATAGGCATGTTAGTGCCGAGAGTCTGCAACTCGCCACACAACATGATCGATGGCGCGCCGCAGAGCAAGCTTGGCGCGTTCGCGCCGATAGGCTGCGGCTTGCCGCACGGCGATACCGTTGGAGCGCCGCAAAGTATGAAGCGCGGTGCGCCACACGGCAAGAGTGGATCCATCAGCGCTTGCCTGCTATCGACAGGGTGTCGCAGCTGGGTACATGTCCCGTCAGTACCCCCATTCCTCGCCAGGAGTAGGCACAGGCCCTCTGCGCCGTACTTGCACCAGAGGCCGACCGCGTCGTACTTGCACCGGACGCTCGCCGCGTCGTTCGCATGGCCCGCTCGATGCCAACGTGCTGGTCGGTAGGCTCGACCGCCTCCTTGGTCTAGGTGTCCACCTGGGTGCAGTACAGGAACATGGCCGTTGCATCCTCGAGGTGGTGATATCCAATGAAATAGCCAACTTGGAGCTCGAGATCGCTCTCCAGTGTACCGCGAGCTTGTCGACCGCTTGGACGAACGCCTGCACGAGTTCAAGCAGAGCCAAGAGCTACCGTAGGCAAGGGCTGCTGGTCATGGTCTCATGGACGCGTTTTATTTTGTTGAGTCGTTTCGACGTGGATAGCTATGTATTCGCAACAATCATATTATTGCTCTATTTATTGCTCTGTTTCAATGTGTGTACTCTGTTTTCCGTTCTTATATGTTCTGTTTCAATGTGTGTTTATATGCTTTCCATTCTGCATATGTGGATGATAACAGATAGATTCAAATTAGTATACAAAACTGATAGAAAATGGAATTCATAATATATATATAATATTAATAATATTAATTGTTCATTAGTTCATCACAGAATATATATAATATCATCACATATATGTGATGATACTTAACTACTAGGTACAATGCATAAAATTGAAAAGGAACAATACTAAAACTAATAATCTCTCCTGGGGCCAGTATTCCGGCAGCCCCTTGCCAGCTGCTCCCTAGTGCACGACGTATTCCCAGAGCGGAGGCAGTACTCCGTCTCCTCCGCCTCGTAGCGCTTGATGTTCCGATCTGCCCCTTGCAGGCGGACGCGCGCCAACGATCTTGCCATTTTGTTGGGCGCCAACCGGAGCTCCTCGTCGGTGGCACGCTGGAGCTTATCGGCCCAGCTCCACACAGTGACGAGGCGCCTAGCACCTCTGGCCTTCCTCACAAAGTACCCGTCTTCGTACACCTCCTCTGCATGCTGACGCGCCCGCCCCCAAAGCTCCGCCACCTCCTTTTTCTAGGCGGCATCACGGGCTTCACAGTCCGCCTGGTACCTGGCATCCTCCTCCGCCATCTCCTTCATGAAAGCCACTTGCCTGGCTTTCTCAGCCGGCGGCAGCGACTTCCAAAGACAAAGATCGTACTGGCACCAAGACCAATCCAAAGTTGGGGGGTCCGGCACAACCTTGTCCGGCGGCGCGTAGGTGCCCTCAACGCTGCTCTTCGAGTGAGTGTCCTTGGGGGGTGGCAACTCCTCGTCAGCGCATGGGCAGACCGGCGGCGCCATGGTAGAGATTTGAGAGAGAGAGAGAGAGAGTAAGGGGAGGATCTAGACGAGAATGTAGGCGGGACGACTTGAGCAATGTAGTATTTACTGGCGGCCAAAATCTCGGTCGACAGGAACAGTACACACACCGGTCACCGGAATTTACGAGTAATGTAGTGTGAATTTCACATGATTCCTGCAGCAAAATCCGTGTGTGAACATAATAGCTAACGATTCCCAATGCAAGACTGTGTCTGATTAATAAAGCCCGCCCTCACCTTCCAAACCTCGAAATAGAGTGCCAATCATGTGGTGCCGGTTGTCTTGCCAGATTTTACATTTTCTTTTTTGAACACCACATATTTACATCGTCTGATGATTTTTTAATGCACACAAGTACACAAATATGATTTTTCAAAATGTTATGGTTAGTCGTTGAATGTAGATGTAGTTCAAATTTGAATTACGGTCATTTAATGGCTAGAAAGTCACTTAAATGTCTTAAAAAGGTCAAATGACCCCTAAAAAAATGAAGGCCGTAAGAGGAAGCTATCTGCCATTTGTTATCAAACATGCATTGTTCCCTTCTCGGAACCACGAGCGTTCTAGTGAGTTCCTCCGGTTTGTGTGGGGTGTGTGTCCAAACTTTCGTCAAACAGGCCAATTTTTTTACCACATCATCTTGGTGGCATGATATTACATCAAGCAAGGTTTCATGTTTTTCTAATCATCTTTTAATTTTTTGGAATAAAAATGCCATGGCACTCCATGCATGTGTCCATGCCGTGAGACCAATATGTTTGAAAATTCCTTCTAATTTACTGCACATGGAATTAGCTTGCACACAAGTACACAAATATGATTTTTCAAACCGTTATGGTTAACCGTTGCATGTACATCTAGTTCAAATTTGAATTACGGTCATCAAAATGGCTAGGAAATCACTTAAATGTCTTCAAAAGGTCAAATGACCCTTGAAAATTTCCAAATTTTCACATGACAGTTTGTATCAGTGCACATTACACTTAGAAAATTTTTGAAGGCCGTAAGAGGAAGCTATCTGCCATTCATCATCAAACATGCATTGTTCCCTCTCGGAACCACGAGCCTTCTAGTGAGTTGCTCCGGTTTGTGAGGGGTGTGTGTCCAAACTTCCGTCAAGCAAGCCAATTTTTGTACCACATCATCTTGGTGGCATGACATTACATCAAGCAAGGTTTCATGTTTTTCTGATCATTTTTTAATTTTTTGGAATAAAAATGCCATGACACTCCATGCATGTACAAGTGTCCATGTCGTGAGACCAATATGTTTGAAAATTCCTTCTAATTTACTACACATGGAATTAACTCGCACACAAGTACACAAATATGATTTTTCAAACCATTATGATTCGCCGTTGTATGTACAGCTAGTTCAAATTCGAATTACGGTCATTAAATGGCTAGGAAATCACTTAAATGTCTTCAAAAGGTCAAATGACCCCTGAAATTTTCTAAATTTTCACATGACAGTTTGTATCTATGCACATTACACGTAGAAATTTTTTGAAGACTTAAGAGGAAGCTATCTGCCATTCGTCATCAAACATGCATTGTTCCCTCTCGGAACCACGAGCCTTCTAGTGAGTTGCTCCGGTTTGTGAGGGGTGTGTGTCCAAACTTTCGTCAAACAGGCAAATTTTTATACCACATCATCTTGGTGGCATGACATTACATCAAGCAAGGTTTCATATTTTTTTGTAATTAAAATGCCGTGGCACTCCATGCATGTGTCCATGCCGTGAGATCAATATGTTTGAAAATTCCTTGTAATTTATTGCATCTGGAATTAACTTGCACACAAGTACACAAATATGATTTTTCAAACCATTATGGTTAGACGTTGCATGTTGTCACGCCCAATATGCGACCCTATCCAAAAGGAACTCGAAGGTCCCACCAAGGATAGACCCGCATATTGAAACGCTTTTGCAAGGTGGATATCATTACATCAACATTACATAATAGTGGGGATATATCCAATACATACAATGTCACATGAATACAACAATACAACATATAAGAACAACATCCGACTACGGATGAATCATAAACAGAAACTCAACCAATATCCACCCAGCTAGCCCAGGCTGCCGACCTGGAACCTATCCCCTGATCGAAGAAGATGCAGAAGAAGAACTCCAAAACAAGCAAACATCTCAAAACAAGGATGCAACATGATAATATGGAACTACATGCAAAAACAAGCAAGTTTCATATAGAGCACACTCAAAACGGAGCAACGGAGCAACACATACAATCTATACAAGTCATAACAATCTGTCCATAATAGCAACTAGGCATATTGCAAGCACCAAAACAATATGCTACAGCACCCCAACATAATAACAAAAGACATGGGCATGAAGTACAGGTAAAGCACAACAAAACATGAACACTGAGCTATCTCCAGAAATCACTAGAACATGCTCAAAAAGACATGGAAAGATTGCAAATAATAACAGTTTCAGACTTTGCAGAAATAACATCAGGTTGCAATGTTTAGAGCAAGCAAACAACATGTTACAGGAACTTATAATGGCAAACAAAGGCAAGGCATGAATCTACTAAAAGCATAGATCAAAAGTCCCTTACTGACCATGAGCCAAAAAGGCATAGAAAATATGATGGCACTCATGTAAACATGGCAAGTTATATTACAGATTCAAACATGGCAGGAACAACAATAAGTAGGCATGTTGGTGAGCTTGAACCACTCACTACAGAGCAATACATGGCATGGCAAGGCAACCAACAGTAAGAAGGTAAGTTTATGAAGCTAAGCATGGCAAGAACAAGTTCATAGGGTACATGGATCACTAGCAAAACACATGGGAACAAGTGAACTTAATGTTAACAGGCTGACAGCAACAATATCAAGCAACTTTAGAGCAAGATAACAACATGTTCCAGCAGGCTATAATTGCAACCAAGGGCATGAGTGGATAGAGCATGACATGTAGATCAAAACATGTTTATAGAGCATCTCCAGATTACGCATAGAATAACTAGTAGAAGCATGTTAACATAGCAACAAAATATAACAGAATCTGTCAGGAAAACAGCAACAACTACCCTACTTAGCAAGCTTGATACACTCAGCACACAACTCACAAAAATACATGGTTGGCACCCCTGGAAAGATGGCATGGCATAGATCAACATACATGTAGACATCAACCTCATAGGATGCACACATCAATCATGGCAAAAATGACAAATGAGCAAGTTATAACAGTTTCAGCAGATTAACATCAATATGTACTCTTCCAACAGCATTTCGGGCATCAAGATGAACTCAAATAAAAATGATGCAATGGAAAGAAATGAAGTACTCGTTGAGGCGAACAATTTGACATATTACACGCACAAAACGGAGCTACGGATGCAGAGATACGATGCGATGAACATGGCATGATTATGCAAAAATAATCGGGACTTAGACGAATTCGGGGTCAACCTCCAGTTTGCACGGATATCGAGGCGGTGGCGGATCTGGCCGGAGCTTCGCCGGAGATGGAGAGGAAGGGCCCGGGGCGACCTCCTCCGGCCGGATCTCGCCGGATCCGGCGCGGGGCGGCGCGGGGACGGCGGTGGAGGGGCTCGGGAGGCGCGGCAGAGGGGCGCCGGAGGCGGCGGCCGGCTTGCTCCGGCGAGCCAGATGGGCTCCGGCGGCGCGGGGCAGCGGGCGCCGGGCGCCAGCGCGGCGGAGACGGTGGCCCGTGGCGACGGGGCCGGGCGGAGCCGCTCGGGGCTCGGGGCTCCCCGGGGCACGGGTGAGAAGGACCGAGGGGCGGCGGCGCGGTGCCAGCATGGAGGCGCGAGGCGGCGGGCGCGCCAGTGGCGAAGTGCGCCAGCGGGCGGCGAGGCGCAGCCCGGGGTGGCGAGGCGCGGGAGGCGCGCGGCCGCGGGGCGGCGGCCGGGATCTGGGCCCGCGCGGGCCCCGCCTGGGCTCCGCGGGCCAGCGGCGGGCGCGGGAGGAGAGAGACGGGGGAGGCGCTGAGGTGGCGGTGGCCGGTTGGCTGCGGAGGTGGGGAGGGCGACGTGTCGCGACGTGATTGGCTGCAGCGACGTGGCCGGCGGACATGTCCGGCGCGAATGGACATGTCAGGCGGCGCGAGGAGGAAGAAGACTAGGGTTGCACCGCGAATTTGGAAGGGAAGGCACCTATTTATAGGTAGAGGGAGCTAGAAGAGTCCAAATGAGGAGCGGTTTTCGGCCATGCGATCGTGATCGAACGACCGAGAGCATGGAGGGGAGTTTGCTCGGTTTTGGGCCAGTTTGGAAGGGGTGTTGGGCTGCAAACAAAAGAGGCTTTTACGGTTACCCGGTTAACCGTTGGAGTACCAAACGGACTCCAAATGGCACGAAACTTGACAGGCGGTCTACCGGTGCTATACCAAGGCCGCTTGGCAAACCTCGGTCCATTCCGAGAAAGTTTAACACCCACTCACAACGAGAGACAAAAGGGGAACGCCGGAGGGCATAGGAGTGCCGGATCACAAAACGGACAACGGGGAAAATGCTCGGATGCATGAGACGAACACGTATGCAAAATGAAATGCACATGATGACATGATATGAAATGCATATGATGACATGGCAAAATGCAACACGCAAGCAAATGACATGGCAAAGACGGTGAATAACTGGCAGACACCTGGCGCATTGAATCGGAGGCGTTACAACACTCCTCCACTAACAAGAGATCTCGTCCCGAGATCTTAGGACCGAGACGGAAGGGAAAAGGGATTAGGTGAAACAAGAAATCAAGAGAAGAAACGAAGAATTGAGAGCACTCGAGAAGAAGAGAGGAACAACGAGAATGACGAGAATCGAAAACTCACGGAATCAGATAGACTATGAAATCACTCGTTCTAACCGGAGTGGTTAGAATGAGAAAAGAAACGAATAAGTCTGAAAGGATTTAGGTAGCACTCCGGTTAAACATGGAAGGAATAGAACATGAACTTGAGAGGATGGAATGATACTTGATGAAGACATCACACAAAACCTCCGGAAAGAATTGAAATAGTTGAATGAAAAGAACAGAGAAGAAAAGATACTAGAACTCCCTGAACAAGAATCTTGATGAACTCTTGAAAGAATGAATTAAATCATGAAGAACAACCATGCTTGAGGGGATTTAGATGTCAAAGAACAGGAAGAACTCGAGCTGAATAAAGAAAACTTGAATGAAGCACCGGATAAATAGAGAACGATAACTGGAATGATGGCCTCCGGTGAAAAGAAACGGGAAAACAACTCCTGACATGCTCTGGATGGATGAAAAGAATTTGCATGACTTGAAACAATTTGATAGGATAACATCGAGCTAGCACCGTGAATCTCCGGGAGAACGGACAAGATTTAAGAGAAATCTTCTTCTTCGGTCTTCAACTGACGACGAGAAACACCACCAAAATTATTGAGATACTCCGGGAGAATGAAAAGCGAAGAGGTTGGGCCAACAATGAAAAGAATTTGAACGAGATCTTGGAGAAGGCATGTGACTGATGAAATTCATTCTTACGTCACACTTGAAAAGAATTGAGAATAACTCCGGGGAAAAGAAAAGAGTCAGGTAAGATCCTGGGAAAAGACCTGTGGGTTAGGGCCCACTGAAGAGAAAAAACACCGTTAGAAAGGATTGTTGAACAGATAGATGATGCACCGGAACAATTGAAATATTTGAATGAGGTGACAACCTCGAATTAATTTGAACACAGGCGAATCTCCTGAGATTTCTTGAGAACTCCGGAAGGATAAACTGGCGAGAGGCGAACGAGCAAGGGGAAAACATTTGAGCCGAGGAAAAGAATATGATCAACACCGAAAAACTAGAATTGAGTGCACCGGAAAAAGAAAGGGATGAAGAATGACGAACGAGACAAGAATTCACCGGTTGAAATAATTGAGGAAATACTGAAGAGGCTCCATACAAATGAAAATTGATGCTCGAAACAGACTCAAACTCCGGGAAGAAGAGGGTGGGAGCGCAGGAAAACAGAAGCAACTAGGAAGGGGTTACCGACGAATATCTTGAAGAGAAAACACCGGTTGAAATCATTGAGGAAAGAAAGCAAAGACTTCGCACGAGTAGGAAGGATACTCGATTACGGACTCCGAATTCGAGAAAAAGAAGGGAGGGCGGGTGGGAAAAACAAGGACAACTTCAGACAGGGAAAAACAACGATCGAAAAGAGCTGAGGAGTGATCTCCCAAAGAGAGAGAGGTTCGAATCAACTTGATGAGGAATGCACCGGATGAAAGAGCTGAAGAACAACGATCGGAAGACCAACTGCGTGATCCTAAAGAAAAATTTGAAGGGGAAGAGGAGTAGTTCAAAACACCTACGTCAAGATTCCTCACCAGAGTGACGAAGAGGCTGAGGAGTAAAAAGAATTCCTACTCTCCGATATAACTAGACTCCGAAAATAGTTTTCTTCTAGACTCAACAATGGCCAAACTACACGATCAATCAAGGGGGGCTCCTAAGGTCGGTCGAGGCTCTGATTACCAACTTCTCACGCCCAATATGCGACCCTATCCAAAAGGAACTCGAAGGTCCCACCAAGGATAGACCCGCATATTGAAACGCTTTTGCAAGGTGGATATCATTACATCAACATTACATAATAGTGGGGATACATCCAATACATACAATGTCACATGAATACAACAATACAACATATAAAAACAACATCCGACTACGGATGAATCATAAACATAAACTCAACCAATATCCACCCTGCTAGCCCAGGCTGCCAACCTGGAACCTATCCCCTGATCGAAGAAGCAGAAGAAGAACTCCAAAACAAGCAAACATCGCAAAACAAGGATGCAACATGATAATATGGAACTACATGCAAAAACAAGCAAGTTTCATATAGAGCACACTCAAAACGGAGCAACGGAGCAACACATACACTCTATACAAGTCATAACAACAATCTGTCCATAACAGCAACTAGGCATATTGCAAGCACCAAAACAATATGCTACAGCATCCCAACATAATAACAAAAGACATGGGCAAGAAGTACAGGTAAAGAACAACAAAACATGAACATTGAGCTATCTCCAGAAATCACAAGAACATGCTCAAAAAGACATGGAAAGATTGCAAATAATAACAGTTTCAGACTTTGCAGAAATAACATCAGGTTGCAATGTTTAGAGCAAGCAAACAACATATTACAAGAACTTATAATGGCAAACAAAGGCATGACATGAATCTACTAAAAGCATAGATCAAAAGTCCCTTACTTACCATGAGCCAAAAAGGCATAGAAAATATGATGGCACCCATGTAAACATGGCAAGTTATATTACAGATTCAAACATGGCAGGAACAACAATAAGTATGCATGTTGGTGAGCTTGAACCACTCACTACAGAGCAATACATGGCATGGAAAGGCAACCAACAGTAAGAAGGCAAGTTTATGAAGCTAAGCATGGCAAGAACAAGTTCATAGGGTACATGGATCACTAGCAAAACACATGGGAACAAGTGAACTTAATGTTAACAGGCTGATAGCAACAATATCAAGCAACTTTAGAGCAAGATAACAACATGTTCCAGCAGGCTATAATTGCAACCAAGGGCATGAGTGGATAGAGCATGACATGTAGATCAAAACATGTTTATAGAGCATCTCCAGATTACTCATAGAATAACTAGTAAAAGCATGTTAACATAGCAACAAAATATAACAGAATCTGTCAGGAAAACAGCAACAGCAACTACCCTACTTAGCAAGCTTGATACACTCAGCACACAACTCACAAAAATACATGGTTGGCACCCCTGGAAAGATGGCATGGCATAGATCAACATACATGTAGACATCAACCTCATAGGATGCACACATCAATCATGGCAAAAATGACAAATGAGCAAGTTATAACAGTTTCAGCAGATTAACATCAATATGCACTCTTCCAACAGCATTTCGGGCATCAAGATGAACTCAAATGAAAATGATGCAATGGAATGAAATGAAGTACTCGTTGAGGCGAACAATTTGACATATTACACGCACGAAACGGAGCTACGGATGCAGAGATACGATGCGATGAACATGGCATGATTATGCAAAAATAATTGGTACTTAGACGAATTTGGGGTCAACCTCCAGTTTGCACGGATATCGAGGCAGTGGCGGATCTGGCCGGAGCTTCGCCGGAGATGGAGAGGAAGGGCCCGGGGCGACCTCCTCCGGCCGGATCTCGCCGGATCCGGCGCGGGGACGGCGGTGGAGGGGCTCAGAAGGCGCGGTGGAGGGGCGCCGAAGGCGGCGACCGGCTTGCTCCGGCGAGCCAGATGGGCTCCGGCGGCGCAGGGCAGCTGGCGCCGGGCGCCAGCGCGGCGGAGACGGCGGCCTGTGGCGACGGGGCCGGGCGGAGGCGCTCGGGGCTCGGGGCTCCCCGGGGCGCGGGTGAGCAAGGCCGAGGGGCGGCGGCGTGGTGCCGGCATGGAGGCGCGAGGCGGCGGGCGCGCCGGTGGCGAAGTGCGCCGACGGGCGCCGAGGCGCGGCCCGGGGCGGCGAGGCGCGGGAGGCGCGCGGCCGCGGGGCGGCGGCCGGGATCTGGGCCCGCGCGGGCCCTGCCTGGGCTCCGCGGGCCGGCGGCGAGCGCGGGAGGAGAGAGATGGGGGAGGCGCTGAGGTGGCGGCGGCCGGTTGGCTGCGGAGGCGGGGAGGGCGACGTGTCGCGACGTGATTGGCTGCAGCGACGTGGCCGGCGGACATGTCCGGCGCGAATGGACATGTCCGGCGGCGCGAGGAGGAAGAAGACTAGGGTTGCACCGCGAATTTGGAAGGGAAGGCACCTATTTATAGGTAGAGGGAGCTAGGAGAGTCCAAATGAGGAGCGGTTTTCGGCCACGCGATCATGATCGAACGACCGAGAGCATGGAGGGGAGTTTGTTGGGTTTTGGGCCACTTTGGAAGGGGTGTTGGGCTGCAAACAAAAGAGGCTTTTACGGTTACCCAGTTAACCGTTGGAGTACCAAACGGACTCCAAATGGCACGAAACTTGACAGGCGGTCTACCGGTGCTATACCAAGGCCGATTGGCAAACCTCGGTCCATTCCGAGAAAGTTTAACACCCACTCACAACGAGAGACAAAAGGGGAACGCCGGAGGGCATAGGAGTGCCGGATCGCAAAACGGACAACGGGGAAAATGCTCGGATGCATGAGACGAACGCGTATGCAAAATGAAATGCACATGATGACATGATATGAAATGCATATGTGACATGGCAAAATGCAACACGCGAGCAAATGACATGGCAAAGACGGCAAATAACTGGCAGACACCTGGCGCATCGAATCCGGGGCGTTACACATGTACATCTAGTTCAAATTTGAATTACGGTCGTTAAATGGCTAGGAATTCACTTAAATGTCTTCAAAAGGTCAGATGAGCCGTAAATTTTTTCCAAATTTTCACATGACAGTTTGTATCAGTGCACATTACACGTAGAGAATTTTTGAAGGCCGTAAGAGGAAGCTGTCTGCCATTCGTCATCAAACATGCATTGTTCCCTCACGGAACCACGAGCCTTCTAGTGAGTTGCTCCAGTTTGTGAGGGGTGTGTGTCCAAACTTTCGTCAAACATGCCAATTTTTGTACCACATCATCTTGGTGGCATGACATTACATCAAGCAAGGTTTCATGTTTTCCTGATCATTTTTTCATTTTTTGGAATTAAAATGCCATGGCACTCCATGCATGTGTCTATGCCGTGAGATTAATATGTTTGAAAATTCCTTCTAATTTCCTGCACATGGAATCAACTCGCAGACAAGTACACAAATATGATTTTTCAAACCGTTATGGTTAGCTGTTGCATGTACATATAGTTCAAATTATAATTACGGTCATTAAATGGCTAGGAAATCACTTAAATGTCTTAAAAAGGTCAAATGACCCCTGAAATTTACCAAATTTTCACATGACAGTTTGTATCAGTGCATGTTATACGTAGGAAATTTTTGAAGGCCGTAAGAGGAAGCTATCTGCCGTTCGTCATCAAACATGCATTGTTCCCTCTCGAAACCACGAGCCTTCTAGTGAGTTGCTCCGGTTTGTGAGGGGTGTGTGTCCAAACTTTCCTCAAACAGGCCAATTTTTGTACCACATCATCTTGGTGGTATGACATTACATCAAGCAAGGTTTCATGTTTTTAATTTTTTGGAATATAAATGCCATGGCACTCCATGCTTAATTGTGTCATAGCCATTAGACCAATATGTTTGAAAATTCCTTCCAATTTACTGGACTTGGAATTAAATCGCACACAAGTACACAAAATATGAATTTTCAAACCGTTTTGGTTAGCTGCGGCGTGTACATGTAGTTCAAATTTCAATTACGGTCACTAAGTGGCTAGAAGATCACTTAAATGTCTTAAAAGGTCAAATGACCCCTAAATTTTTCCAAAATTTGACATGACAGTTGTATTAGTACTACAAATTTTCTCGTACATTTAAAACACCATCCGTTGCCACTTTAGTCCAAATTCGTCTTTCGCAGCTAATAAAAAATATCTACAACATCACACATAGTTGTTTTGTAGGAATCGTTTGCGTTGAAATATTCTGGGTCTACTTAAGTCTTCCTCCTTAAGCTTTGCCAGCTCATCTGCTCCAGCGCCGGCAACCCCCGAATCCACAAATCCCGATCCCCATTCCCGCACACCCTTCTTGCAAAGATGACGCCATGGAAATGCGTCGTGAAGGCCCATGCGATGGTCGCGTCCCCCTTGAGCACCGCCGCCTGCGCCGAGAGCGTGGCCGCCTACGCCGAGAGTGCTGCCGCATCCGCATTAAGCGCGGCCGCTTCCACCGAGAGGATGTCTACGGCAGCTGACAGGGAAGTTGCAGCGGCCGAGACGGTTGCTGTTGCTGCTGTGATGGTGGACGCAAACGCGGAGAGCGCTCGAGCTACAGTCCGTGCCGCTGATGTCGCCCTGGCCCGGGTCGAGGCCATCCATGCCAAGATATTCCAGGCCACCTCGGAATCCAGCATGCAACCCATGTCTAAAAAGGCGGCGGTGGCCATGGTGCACCTGCTTCCTCATGAAGTCGTCAAGCAAGAGCTGGAGATGCAGGAGGTGGCGGAGATCAAGGAGATCCGGGAGGAGGAGTTGCGAGTGGCCCAGGTCGAGGTAGAGAAGAGTCTGCCCATCGAGGAGTCAGCGATGGAGTACCAACACGAGCTCTGGCGCAGCCAGTACTATGGGTACTACAACCTTGAGGGCGGTGCCGAGGACGAGGACGAGGACGTGGTTGATGACCCACAAGTATAGGGGATCTATCATAGTCCTTTCGATAAGTAAGAGTGTCGAACCCAACGAGGAGCAGAAGGAAATGACAAGCGGTTTTCAGTAAGGTATTCTCTGCAAGCACTGAAATTATCGGTAACAGATAGTTTTGTGATAAGGTAATTCATAACGGGTAACAAGTAACAAAAGTAAACAAGGTGTAGAAAGGTGGCCCAATCCTTTTTGTAGCAATGGACAAGCCTGGGCAAACTCTTATATAAAGCAAAGCGCTCCCGAGGACACATGGGAATTATCATCAAGCTAGTTTTCATGATGCTCATATGATTCACGCTTGTTACTTTGATAGTTTGATATGTGGGTGGACCGGTGCTGGGTTGCTGCCCTTCCTTGGAGAAGCATCCGACTTATGATTAACCCCTCTCACAAGCATCCGCAACTACGAAAGAAGAATTAAGGTAAACCTAACCATAGCGTGAAACATATGGATCCAAATCAGCCCCTTACGAAGCAACTCATAAACTAGGGTTTAAGCTTCTGTCACTCTAGAATCCCATCATCTACTTATTACTTCCCAATGCCTTCCCCTAGGCCCAAACAATGGTGAAGTGTCATGTAGTCGACGTTCACATAACACCACTAGAGGAGAGACAACATATATCTCATCAAAATATCGAACGAATACCAAATTCACATGACTACTTATAAGTAGACTTCTCCCATGTCCTCAGGAACAAACGTAACTACTCACAAATCATATTCATGTTCATAATCAGAGGGGTATTAATATGCATAAACGATCTGAACATATGATCTTCCACCGAATAGACCAACTAGCATCAACTACAAGGAGTAATCAACTCTACTAGCAACCCACAGGTACCAATCTGAGGTTTTGAGACAAAGATCAAATACAAGAGATGAACTAGGGTTTGAGAGGAGATGGTGCTGGTGAAGATCTTGATGTAGATTGACCCCCTCTCGATGGGAGGATCGATGGTGATGACGATGGTGACGATTTCCCCCTCCCAGAGGGATGTTTCCCCCGCAGAACAACTCCGCCGGAGCCCTATATTGGTTCCGCCAAGGTTCCGCCTCGAGACGGTGGCGCTTCGTCCCGAAAGCTTCCTTATGATTTTTTTCCAGGGCAAAAGACACCATATACCAGAAGATGGGCATCAGGGGGCTACCAAGTGGCCCACGAGGCAGGGGCGCGCCCAGTGGGTAGGGCGTGCCCTCTGCCCTCGTGGATAGTGGGTGGCCCCCCTCTGGTGCTTTCTTCGCCCAATATTTTTATATATTCCAAAACTGACTTTCGTGGAGTTTCAGGATTTTTGGAGTTGTCAGAATAGGTCTCTAATATTTGCTCCTTTTCCAGCCCAAAATTCCAGCTGGCGGCATTCTCCCTCTTCATGTAAACCTTGTAAAATAAGAGAGAAAAGGCATAAGTATTGTGACATAATGTGTAGTAACATCCCATAATGCAATAAATATCGATATAAAAGCATGATGCAAAATGGACGTGTCAACTCCCCCAAGCTTAGACCTCGCTTGTCCTCAAGCGGAAGCCGATATCGAAAAATATGTCCACATGTTTAGAGATAGAGGTGTCGATAAAATAAAATACGGACATGAGGGCATCATGATCACTCTTAGAACAACAATATATATATATATATATATATATATATATATATATATATATATATATATTATCATATGATTTCTTATGCTAAAGTAACAATCTATTCACAATGTAAAGTATGAATCAGGAACTTCACTGGGAATTAACAAACTATAATCTCAGTCACTAAAGCAATTGCAATTTATCATAACATCAGAAAGAGTCAATATAAGAGCTTTTCATCAAGTCCACATACTCAACTATCATTTAATCTTTCATAATTGCTAACACTCACGCAATACTTATGGGTATGAAGTTTTAATCGGACACAGAGAAAGATAGGGGCTTATAGTTTTGCCTCCCAACCTTTTACCTCAAGGGTAATGTCAACAATAATGCTTTATGAAAACCTACATCCAATTGGATATATATATCAGGATCTTTCCAACACATAGTGCTTTCCAAAGGATACATTGTAAAATGGAAAGGTGAAGATTACCATGACTCTTGTATAAAGTATAAGACAAAAATAAAAGATAGGCCCTTCGCAGAGGGAAGCAGAGGTTGTCATGTGCTTTTATGGTTGGATGCACAAAATCTTAATGCAAAAGAACATCACTTTTTATTGCTACTTGTGATAGGGACCTTTATTATGCAGTCCATCACTTTTAGTTCTTCCATATTACAAGCTCATATAAAGCTTATTTTCTCCACACTATTAGATCATACCTATTTAGAGAGCAATTTTTATTGCTTGCAACAATGACAACTTACTTGAAGGATCATACTCAACCCATAGGTAGATATGGTGGACTCTCATGGCAAAACTGGGTTTAAGGATATTTGGAAGCACAAGTCATATCTCTACTTGGTGAAAAGAATTTGGTTAGCATGAGGGGGAAAGGCAAGCTCAACATGTTGGATGATCCATGACAATATAATTTATTTCGGATATAAGAAAACTGTGACACCCCCAATTCGACCGTACACTAATCATACACGCAAATGTGTACGATCAAGATCAGGGACTCACGGGAAGATATCACAACACAACTCTAGACACAAAATGAAATAATACAAGCTTTATATTACAAGCCAGGGGCCTCGAGGGCTCGAATACAAGCTTGATACACAAGAGTCAGCGGAAGCAACAATATCTGAGTACAAACATAATTTAAACAAGACTGCCTTAAGAAGGCTAGCACAAAAGCAACACGATCGAAGAGGCAAGGCCTCCTGCCTGGGACCTCCTAACTACACCTGGTCGTCGGTGGCCTCCGTGTAGTAGTATCAATCAGCGGTCATCTAGCTCCAGGGATCCACCATCGGGTTGCATCAACCAGAAAGAAGAAACAAGGGGGAAAAGGGGGATCAAAGCAACCGTGAGTACTCATCCAAAGTACTCGCAAGCATTAGATCTATACTAAGTATGCATTGGTATCAAATGGAAGGGTTGTGTCTGTGGATTGAACTGCAAAATGCCAGAATAGAGGGGAAAGGCCTAGCCTATCGAAGACTAGCATCTTCAAGCAGCTCCGAGCATCTTGTAGCATGTAGAAGAGTAAATAATAACAGTTTATAATTAACAAGCATGTTGTAACATTAATGCCCAGAGATCCTTCCTCGACTCCCTGTGAGAAAGCAATCCCGGAGCCACATATCTCAAGTATCCATTTGTAGTTGTATAAGATCAGGATATAAGTCTGAGCGTCCGTTACCATGGACACGACTATTAATAGATAATCTTCCCTGCAGGGGTGCACCACGTTTTCCAACACGCTTGACTACTCTGGCCGGACACACTTTCTTGGGTCATGCCCGGCCTCAGAAGATCAACACGTCGTAGCCCTACCTAGGCTCAGCAGAGAGGTCCCCGCCGGTCTACCTCCTAAGCACTCCGGGGTCTGGGCCCATCGCCCGTTGCACACTGGGTCGTTGCGTACAGGGCGGGTCTAGGCTCCACCACTACAGGATAGTGCCAGCCCAGCCGTGCCACACTACTGAACTGGACATCTGACAAAGCTTCGGCTGATACCACGACGCCGAGGCCCATAACTATTCTCGCGTGGTGGTTGGTGCGTAAAGGCCAGAGGCCAACTCAGAACAAATACCCAAACCATAGTGTATTATTAGCTTGCGGAGACGAGCAGAGACTCACGATCGAAAGTGACCCCGTCGTCCCGTCTCGTGGACCTACGACAAGGGCCTAGAATGCCCGACCGTGCCACATAATTATCTTGCAGGTGCTCTTTGGCCCGCCCTACTTTCACCAAGGTCTCAAGTAAAGTCAATTGTAACCATGTGTCCAAACATCAAGGGGAAAACCCGAGGAATCACCCTCGGTGGATTCCACTCAATGTAATCATCAAGGTGAACATAAGAGGGACCACCCTCAAGGTTCACACTTGAGGTGTTGAATGACAGAGCCGTATCGGGAATGGTGAAAGAGGAAATCACCCTCGATGACCACGACCGAATAGCTACACCACAGAATTATCATCAGGAGTGCGTTATGAGGGATCACCCTCGACACTCGATAGTAGCTCTGCAGAGTCAAGCAACAAAAGGGGGCGTGATGTGATGTGAGGTGTCGGGCTCTAGTCGTCAATCACGCTGATCGAGTCGTCGATGATGAAGCAGGGGCAACAAGGACAAGGTGGGGGTCACTGATGGATCACTAACCAACCTATACTAAGCAGTTTAGGATAAGCAGGCAGGTAACAATACACAGGTTACAAAAGTAGGCTATGCATCAGAATAGGAGCAATCAATAACAGTATCAAAATCTAATGCAAGCATGAGAGAATGGAATAGGCGATATCGGGATGATCAAAGGGGGGCTTGCCTGGTTGCTCAGATGAGAAGGAGGGGTCGTCGATGACATAGTCGATCACAGCGGCATCGGCAGCCGTCACAGGGTCTACCGAAGAGAAGATGGGGGAGAAACAGTAAATACATAGCAAGCAAGTGCATAAACAGGACAACTTGCAGAGCTAGACGTGTTCTAACGTGGTGCTACACGTTACCGACGAAGGGGATAACATCCGGGAATGCTTTCCTAAAGTTTGGCATTTTCGAACAGACAAACCGGAGGGGAAAAGTTCGATGTTCGCTATTCTAGGGATGTGTGGCGGACGAACGGACCACGTATTCGGATTCTTCACATTTTTCTGAGCAACTTATGTAGAAAACATTTCCATCCGAGTTATGGTTTAATTTCTATGAATTTTTAAAGATTAAAGTATTTTCTGGAATTACTCAAATTAACAGAAAAGGAATTTGACGTCAGCATGACGTATGTGTGACGTCAGCAGTCAACAGTCCGGTTGACTGGTCAAAACTGACATGGGGGACCCACCTGTCATAGACAGTGGGTTAAACAGAGTTCAAACTAATCTAAAGTTAGTTAGTAAAACTACTGGCCCACCTGTTAGTGTCTAGTTAAGCTAATTAATTTATTTTAAAATCCTTTAGCTATTTAGTGGAGGTGGGGCCCATTTGTCAGCAGCTGGGCTGGTCCAGTCAGCAGAGCTGACTGGTCAACAGACCGGCCGGGGCCTTGGGGCCCACAGGTCAGTGACCTAGGTGGTGGCCCAGGGGGGACCCCACATGGCGCCAGCTCAGCGGAGCCGCCGGAGTGGCTCCGGCGAGCTCGTGCGCAGCGGCCGAACCACGGCAAGCAGCGGAAAACCGCAGTAGGGCATCATTTTTGCACGATTTTCGTTGCGTTCGAATGGGTACTCCTCCGCGCGTCGATCTGCAGCGTTGGAACGGGCGGAGATGGCCGGCAGCGGCGTCGGCGACGAGCAAAGGCGACGACGGCGGCTTCGGGCGTGGATGGGGATCGCGCTAGGAGGCACGGGAGGAGGCGCGGACGGCTGGGAGGCCTCCTGGCAGTGCTACGGTCACGAAGCCGTGCTCGAAAGCGAGCTCGGTCGGTGGTGGCCGAGACGGAAAGGCTCGGCAGTGGCGACGAGTTCGGCCACGGTGGCAACGATGGCCTACGGGCACGGGAAATGACAGGGGAGTAGGGGAAGGAGAGGGAGGTGCTCACCGAGCGGCTAAGAAAAGCCCTCGATAGGTTAGGAGCGCAGGGGAAGGCCGAATCAACGACGGTGGTGTCGCGGTGGCCGGAGATGGGGACGAGGACGAACGGCGGCTGCGGTTCTTCCCGGTTCCAGCGGAGGGCGCCAGTCGAAGGAGTCGACCCCGGTGGAGCTCACCGTCAGGGTCAGCGTGCGCGGGGCAGCCGGTGGCCGCGATAACGACAGAGGGCGGCGGCAACTGCGCTCAGAGGTGGATGGGGAACGAGGGGGGAGGTGAGGAGGAAACTGGTGGGGAGAGGGAGAGGCGGTGCGCGGCAAGTGGTGAGGTGAGTGGGAGAGGCGCCCGAGGCGTCGCCCTTATCCTCTCCCGGTGAGGCCGGCGAGGTGGTCCGGCGGGGCTCGCCCCTGTTGCGACCTCGGACGGGGGAATAGGGGGAGAAGGTGACCCGGGGAGGGGCTGGGCCGGACCAGCTGGAGTGGGCCGAGGCTCGGGCCAGGCACTATGCACTTGGCCCAGTGCACAGTGGCCTGTGCTCTTTCTCTTTTTTTTAAACTTTTGCCTTTTCTTTTAAAAACTTTCTATTATATCTAGTTTAGGCCATTTAGACATTTTTCAAAAATGTTGGTTCACCACCAATATTAATTATGCATTATTTGGCACAAGATGAACATTTTTAGTTTCATGTTTGAGCATTTTGAATTTCACTCATAATTTGAAATTGAATTCACCTGGAATTTGAAAGAGAGAGGAGACAATGATAATCAAACACTTGTTTAGCAAATATGATCAACTTAACCCCAGGGGTTACTGTAGCATCATTACACCGGGGTGTTACAAAAACATAACCCATTACGTTGTCTTCCTTGTCCAACATCAACTTTTTAGCATGTCATATTTTAATGAGTGCTCACAATCATAAAATATGTCCACGATAGTATATTTATATGTGAAAAATCTCTCTTTCTTTATTACTTCCTATTAATTGAAACGATGACCAAAACTACGTTTGTCAATTCTCAACAACTTTTATTCATCATACTCTTTATATGTGAAGTCATTACTCTCCATAAGATCAATATGATCTTTTTTTCTTTTTTTTCTTTTACTCCCTCAAGATCATAGCAAGATAGCAAAGTCCTTGAATCAAAACTAATCTTTATTATATATAGCTCACGGTCTCGATTACATAGATAGCGATCAACACAAAAACTCAAAGCTAGATCATACTAAACTTTATTCTACTAGATCAAGATATAACCAAAGCATCAAACTAAGAAAAACGGTAAATATAAAAAGTGTGATGGTGATACGATACCGGGGCACCTCCCCCAAGCTTGGCAGTTGCCAAGGGGAGTGCCCATACCCATGTGTTTATGTCTCTTTCTTCGAAGGTGGTGATGTGTTATTTTTGGCGATGATGCCCCTTAGGATACGGTTCTCTTCCTCGAGCTTATTGACTTTATGCTTAAGATCCTTTGTTTCCTTACAGAGTTTACCCGCGACGGCTAAAGCTTCTTTCACCCATGGATATTGCATAGCTGCGGGAGAACAAGTAACAATCTTTTTCATATTTTCATAAGAAATCTAGCATTGGGAGGGATAACCGAATTTGGAATTGCTGAGCTCTAGAATTCCTCCATCATAAATCTGGCTTGGAGATGATAGGTAACTTCTTGATCCTCCTCCATGGAATCTATGCTTTTCAAGTCGGCCTCCATCTCTTCCTCCATTGATGGCCTAAAGTGATCAGCATCGCTATTTGCTCTTGGCCATGGTGTCGGGTGAGATACCCGACTCTCCCCGACTGACTCTTGAGAAGACATCTTGCTCTAATCTACGGAAGGAACAACTCAAAACAAAAACAGAGGATTTCTTCGTGGTACGGTGGTCAAAACCTTCGGGAGATTATATAATGAATTTTTATGGACCAAAAGAAGTATCGTGCAAGAAAATGGAGTCCGGAGGGCACATGAGGTGTCCACGAGGCAGGGGCGCGCCCTCCACCCTCGTGGATGCCTCATGTCCTTTCCGGACTACTTCTTATTTTCCTATTTTCATAAATATTCCAAAACAGAGAAAAATTGCTTTTAGAACTGTTTTGGACTCGGTTTACTTACCGTACCACATACCTATTCCTTTTCGGAGTCTGAAACATTCCGGAAAGTGTCCCTTATGTACTCCTCCGGGGTTACGGTGTCAATAACACTGGTTTCAGCATTTATGGGATTACCTGAGATATAATGTTTGATTCTTTGACCGTTCACCACCTTCAGATTTGTGCCTTCGACATTGTTGATTTTTATGGCAACGGAACGATAGACCTCCTCGATAATGTAAGGACCTTCCCATTTAGAGAGAAAGTTTCCTACAAAAAATCTTAAACGAGAGTTGTATAGCAAAACATAATCACCTACATTAAACTCACGCTTTTGTATCCTTTTGTCATACCATCTCTTAACTTCTTCTTTAAACAGTTTGGCGTTCTCATAGGCCTGGGTTCTCCATTCATCAAGTGAGCTAATGTCAAATAGTCTCTTCTCATCCGCAAGTTTGAAATCATAATTGAGCTCTTTAGTAGCCCAATATGCCTTATGTTCTAATTCGAGAGGTAAGTGACATGTTTTTCCATAAACCATTTTATATGGAGACATACCCATAGGATTCTTATATGCCGTTCTATAGGCCCATAATGCATCATCAAGTTTCTTGGACCAATTCTTTCTAGATCTATTAACAGTCTTTTGCAAAATTAATTTAATCTCTCTATTACTCAGTTCTACCTGACCACTAGACTTTGGATGGTACGAAAAGCACCATGAATAAAATGTGAACCACCATCAGTCATGAAGTATCTAGGGACTCCAAACCTCGAAAAAATAACTTCTTTAAGCATCTTAATAGAAGTGTTATGATCAGCACTAGTTGGAATAGCTTCTACCCACTTAGTAACGTAATCGACAGCAACTAAAATATGTGTATACCCATTAGAGGAAGGAAACGGTCCCATATAATCAAAGCCCCAAACATCAAATGGTTCCATAACAAGTGAATAGTTCATAGGCATTTCTTGACGTCTACTAATATTACCAATTCTTTGACATTCATCGCAAGACAAGAGAAACTTACGGGCATCTTTGAAGAGAGTAGGCCAATAAAAACCAGATTGCATTACCTTATGTGTAGTTCTATCTCCAGCGTGGTGTCCTCCATAAACCTCGGAGTGACACTTGTGTAGGATCTGTTCCTGTTCATGCTCAGGTACACAATATCTAATAACACCGTCTACTCCTTCTTTATGAAGGTGTGGGCCATCCCAAAATTAATGTCTTAAATCATAGAATTTTTTTCTTTCGTTGGTATGTGAAACTAGGTGGTATAAATTTAGCAACAATGTAATTAGTATAATCAGCATACAATGGACCAGTACGAGAAGCATTTATGACAACCAATTGTTCATCAGGAAAGTTATCATCAATAGGTAGTGGGTCATCAAGAACATTTCCTAACCTAGACAAGTTGTCTGCAATGGGGTTCTCAGCTTCCTTTCTATCAATAATATGCAAATCAAATTCTAGTAACAAGAGAACCCATCTAATAAGTCTAGGTTTAGCATCTTTCTTTTCCATAAGGTATTTAATAGCAGCATGATAAGTGTGAACAGTTTTTTTGACTATATACTACAAGGCAACAGCCTCACAGTTCTTTATTGCATAGAACTAGAGAGTTACAAATGTACAATTTATAAGTAAAACACATAAATGAAAATACTTACAAGGGGCCTAAGAGAGTGTGGCTATCCAGGAGACTAAGCTATCTTTATATTTACATTTTATTCTATGAGGCAAAGGAGAAATATCATGTATAAAATTCCTCCTCCAAGATGTGAAGGAAGGTCTTTCATTTCTAAAGATCTTCCCATTCCTTTGTGTCCAAATATTCCATGTAGCAGTGAAGACAACGTCTGTGAAGAAAGGATAACAAAAATCCCTCTTAGCAGAAAGAGCCATCTCATATGTAGACTGGTTTGGTTGAACAATCCAAGAAATCCCAAGGTAGTTCCAAACCCTTCGGCTGAAGTTGCAAGGAAAGAAGAGATGTGCAGGGTCTTCATGAGAAGCACAGAGGCAAAGAACACACGTTCATCTTGTATGATCCAATGTCTGCGCTGCATCATATCCCTAGTATTCAAACGGTCCATCAAGAGAAGCCATCCAAACACTTTAAATTTGAGCATACAAGCACACTTCCAAATCCATCTCAAAATGGGATCAACCACCAGGTGGGAGAAGCAAGACTCATAGTATATCTTTGATTTAAACTCCCCAGATTTAGATGGCCACTTCCAAATGTCCCTACTCTCCACATTCAGATTGATCAAAGACAGCAAATCTTGAGGGTGAGTGAGCTCAATATAAGCCTCCCGTGATAGAGGCAGATGGAAGTGTTTCGAGGCCTTCGGCTGCTCCATAAATTCTCTGACTGTGACTGAGTCATCAATGACAAAAGAATGAAGCCTTGGGAATTGCTCGCACAAAAGGACAACATTATTACCCAGCTGCCAGCAATCAAGCCAAAAGACCACCGTGGTGCCTGCATGCACTTGTGGGATGGCTAACTTGCTAAATTTGTTATACAAACTCATGACATCACGCCACCAAAATGAGCCACACCTCTGAGTGACTTGCGGTGGCAAAGAAGCATAATAGGTGTCCCAAATTAATGTGACCCAAGGCACGTCCACCCTGTTAAAAACCTTGAAAAGATGCTTGAGCAACAAGGCTTCATTTTGAAATCCCAAATGAAGAACACCCAAGCCGCCATACTTCTTAGGTCGACAGACCAGATCCCATGCAGCCAATGATTGATGAGGGTTATCTGTGTTGCCTCTCCACAGGCATTGACACATGATTCTCTCAACCTGCTGCAAGATGCCCTTGAGAAGAGAGAGCGTACACAAGAAATAAACTGGCATGGATCATAACACCAACTAAAGCAGTTGTAGACGACTCCCTTGATTCAGCAGACAGGAGGAAGCAGATAAGCGGCGCTCAATACGATCAACTAGAGGCAGTAGATCATAGATTGTGGGCCTAGAAGTACCCATGGGTAACCCTATGTATGTGAAAGGCATAGAGCCAATATCACAACCTAGCAGATTGGCAACCCGAGCGCCCTCCTCATCACTCATATTGATTGGAATAAGAGATGATATACTGAAGTTGACACGTAAACCAGTTGAAGCCGCAAAGGTGTTAAGCATCTCCTTGAAGGCGATGAGTTGATCATCAATCGCAGGCAAGACAATGAGGGTATCATTCGCATATTGTACGATCGGGTAATCATTGGAGTTTGTTGGGATTGGTAGAGACAGAATGTTCCTGGAGCACATCTCATTGACCACAGACTGAAGCAGATCCATAGGAATCACAAATAATAACGGAGATAGTGGGTCTCCTTGGCGAACTCCCGATTTGCAGACAAAATGAATACCTGGCACCCAGTTTAAGAGAACAGAAGAAGAACCCGTGGACAAGATGCTATCAATCTTGCCAGTCCAACGCGCATCAAAACCCTTGCATTGTAAGATTCTGAGGATGGCTTCATGCTCAATTGTATCGAATGCCTTCGTGAAATCGAGCTTAAGGAGGATTATGGGACGCTTAGATGCTTTACATTGGTGAATGTATTCGAAACACCAAGCCAGACAATCTTGAATAGATCGACAACAAAGAAAACCATATTGATTGCAATGGATACATCTCAGGATCACTTTCTGAAGCTGATTAGCCAGCAGTTTAGTCAAAAACTTCAAACACGTGTTGGTCAACGATATGGGCCAAAAATCTCCAACCAATTCCGGGCTTAGCTTCTTTCGAACAAGAGTAATTAAGGAAGTATTAAGATATTCCAAATTGCACCTCCCCTCATAAAACTCCTTTACAAGTTGCATAAAATCTTCCTTGAGAATATACCGGCAGTTTTTTTAAGAAAAGACATGTAAAGCCATCAGGGACTGGTGCACGGTCAGATGGCATGTTCTTAATTACGGCCTCTACCTCAGAATCCGTGAATGGCAGTGATAAATCCTCCAGTCCATCAACTCTCTCAATTAAAGTGTCTAGATCAAAACCCATTTGGATTCCTTTTGCTTGGCCCATACGCTGGTTGAATCAGACCAAAACATGCCCGCCAACAATTGATGATCAGAAACCACCTCACCTGCCGAATTCTTGATTGAAGAAATTGTATTCCTTCGGTACCTTTCAGTGGACATGGCTTGAAAAATTTAGAATTTTCCTCGCCCACCTTAATACTTCGTATTGTACAACGTTGCTTCTAATAAACATAATGCCCGTGTAAAATATCCTCTAGATGCAACTTTACAATTCGCCTAAAATTGAATTCAGGCCAACTTAACGGTCGGATCTCCTCCATCTCATCAAAGAAGAGAATGACTTTGTTGCAATTAGAAATGAACGCCTTAACTGTGGACAGCTTTGAATGACATTTCTTAAGGGCATACCTGAGATCTTTGAACTTGGAAGATATAGTTAAAGCAGCCGTGGGTTTACCCACCGACCTTCCCCAAACCTGAGCAACACATTCATTAAAGCCAGGTAATTCAGTCCAATAATTTTCAAAGCGAAAAACTTTAGCTTTAGGAATGGCAGTGGCAATCATGACCACGCAAGGTACATGACCACAGGCTGATCGCGCAAGAGGCAAAACTAAAGTATTGGGATGATCCGAAGTCCATGCAACCGAAGTGAAAAACTAGTCAATTTGTTCAAGAAGGGGTTCAGTTTGCATATTAGACAAAGTAAATTGTCTTCCCTTAATTGGCAATTCAATAAGACCCAAGTGACCGATGATTTCATTAAACAGAAAGATATCGTTGACATTACCACCAAGCAGGTTACGGTTTTCAAGCGACCGCATAAAGTTAGAATCACCCAAAAGAAGCCAATTGTCGTCACAATTAATGTCCAGGTTGTATAACCACTACATGAACTCATCACGGGCTGGACCCTGACAAGGGCCATAAACTGTAACTAGTGTCCAAACTTCAGATGTATGTTTGGAGTGGAATTCCACAATGATACCAAAAGAATTAGCCCCAATTAACTTGCCCTCAAAAAAGGAAGAATTCCAAATAACGACCATACCAGCTAATGCACCCACCGAAGGCACGTAAGCAAAATTATCAAAACGTCGTGGACAAAACCTCCTAATGAACCTATGATCAATATGCATACACTTAGTTTCTTGGAGGCAGACCACAGAACAACCACTTTCATCAATCTTTTGATTAACAGAAAGTTGTCGCGCTTTAGAATTAAGGCCGTGTATGTTCCAACATAACACCTTCCAATCTTTAAACCCGGACTGATTCATTACAAACCATAATAAGTTGCAGCAAAAGTAGATCACACAATGACCTACACAGACCAGCTAAGCAGAGCGAAATGATAGAGTTCCAAACATAAAAACAGAAATAAAGATATATGACATTTAAAGTGGTATGCCATGGACCAGGAATCTGCATTATGCAATCAATCATCAGAACTCTTACTGCTGGTAGATTTAGCTGGATTAGCCACAAGCTTATCCGCGATGATCTTCTCCAGAGCGATGCGTAGACGAGTCCCAATACGTTGAAGATCAGCAATGGCAGTTGGTGGTGGCACAGTCGAAGCTCCATCAGACTGAGCCGACTTGGTCTTGCGCTTCTTCAAAGTGTGAGGAGACCTGTTCTGAAATTTAGACTGGCTAGTGCCACTGCTTGGCACATTACGGTAGCCATCACGTAAAGCACTGAGACGTGCACTGCGACGAACCTCAGTGTCCACCAAAATTTTAGTCCTCTGCTTTCGGTCACGTTTCAGAGTCACTTTTGGGGCAACAGTGAACTCAAAGGATTCAGTGACTGGTGCAGAAAGATCATCAAAGCAGAGAGCCCTTGCAACTGGCCTTTTAACTGGAGAAATAAGGCGAGTATTAACGCTAGAAGTGGCAGACACATGTGTCAAAACAAAGTTGAGATCATAGCCATTGTAGAAAATGTCCCAAGACTTCTTGGCAAGCAAGAGGGACCCAATTCCAGACTCGAACATGAACTTTGGTATTTCAGCAAAGCACAGAGATGGCATCAACTTCTCAAAAGAGCGCTGCCACTGCATGGCAGGAGGTAGGACATGCCCAAAGACCGTGAACACCTGCCCAATATGCAGAGGAGGCTGCTGTGGTCCCATTGGGGGCTGGTAGATTACCACATCCGGAACATTAGGGGTATTGTTAACTGAGTCATCAGAAACTTGCAGAATGATTGACTCCTAGGACTAAACTTCCTCAACCTGATCGTGTTGGACAACATCATTCACTGGTTGAATATCCTCCTGGGGCTGCTCATTCACAGGTGGCGGCACATCGTTCCACCCCAGCTCAGGGTATTCTCGCATGACCCAGTTGTGGTTATCGATCTGCATATCTCCAGGCAGCGGGTGAGGGTTGCCATCAAAAGGCATGGGATCCTCATCGGCAGGCAGAATATCAGCAAACGCAGCAGACATAATGTAAACAGGTGCAGTCCAAGATATCCTAGCCCCACCAAAGTCAGTGTACTCGCGGTACACCACATCCCTGGGCACAAGAGATGGAGACGGAAATGACACATATGCCACAGTGCAGACTGACATCGGATCGTCTTGGTGCCAGTGATGGAAATGGCCAAAAGTGCTAACTGCATCAACAATATATTGTGTGCGTCTGTAATCCAATGGCACACCTAACATCATGATCCATCCACGACGAAAACCCTGGGTGGCTCTGTAGTTCAGACCTTCATCATGCGGAACAAATCTAACGAATCTATCATTGCCCAGATAAAAGGGAGGGTGATCAACTAGAGCTTGCCTAGCCGTAACACTACGAAAGCGGGAAAGACCGACACCTTGTGTCGGTGTCAAAACCGGCGGATCTCGGGTAGGGGGTCCCGATCTGTGCGTCCTAGGCTAATGGTAACAGGAGGCAAGGGACACAATGTTTACCCAGGTTTGGGCCCTCTTGATGGAGGTAAAACCCTACTTCCTGCTTGATTGATATTGATGATATGAGTGTTACAAGAGTTGATCTACCACGAGATCGTAGAGGCTAAACCCTAAAAGCTAGCCTATGATGATTATGATTCTGATCGTCCCTCTAAGGACTAAACTCTCCGGTTTATATAGACACCGGAGAGGGCTAGGGTTTACACGGAGTCGGTTACAAAGAAGGAAATATAAAATCCGGCTCGCCCAGCTTGTCTTCCACGCAAAGGAGAGTCCCACCCGGACACGGGACGAAGTCTTGAGTCTTGTATCTTCACGCTCCAATAGTCCAGGCGAAGTATATAGTCTGGCTGCCCGAATACTCCCTAATCCAGGACTCCCTCAGTAGCCCCTGAACCAGGCTTCAATGACGATGAGTCCGGCGCGCAGTTTTATCTTCGGCATTGCAAGGCGGGTTCCATCTCTGAATACTCCAAAGTAATTATCAAACACTTAAACCGTGTCCGGATCTGCAAGATGATCTTCGCATACCACCATAGAGAGAATGATATTTCACAAATGTAATATACTGACAACTTTTAGACAACGTGACATGACACTACGGTCGGGTCATTACTTGAACCGTTTTCCCACAACCAGCCACAGCGCATATTGCGAGGTGGTTTCCTTGACACGTCTTGTCAAAGCAGAGATCGGGTCCCTTTATCACGGGATTCTCATTAATATGGGTATGGGTAATCCAACCACGCCATCAATCATGGCGCTTGGGAAGTAAGCGACCCTCAACGGGTAAGTGGGGAGGCGCACCGCTTTCGTCGCCTCTATAAAGGGATAAGGGTTCCCCATTTTCACCCATGCCTTCTTCCTTCCTAGCTCATCCATCCCTGCCTCCTCGAGCTCCAGCGCCCTAGTCCAAGCCTTCTCCGCACAGCTAAACATGTCCGGAGCAGGAGGCAAGTGGGTGGCCTCCACCATGAAGGAGAAGCATATTGCGAAGCTTCGGGCAGCCGGATACTTGCCGCAGACATCACGCACCAGCTACCGGACAAAGGGCAGATCATCCCAACTCCAGAACCCCACGAGAGGGTCGTGTTTCTCGCCCACCTCGTCCGTGGACTGGGATTTCCACTTCATCCCTTCGTCCGCGGGCTCATGTTCTACTACAGGCTAGATTTCCATGATCTAGCCCCGAATTTTGTCCTCAACATCTCGGTGTTTATCATCGTGTGCGAGGCCTTCCTCCGCATCAAGCCTCACTTTGGCTTGTGGCTATGAATCTTCTGCATGAAGCCGAAGATCGTGAGCGTCCAACAAGCGGAGTGCGGAGGTGCCATGGTGGGCAAGATGCCCAACGTCACCTGGCTTGATGGCTCCTTCGCGGAGACTGTGAAAGGGTGGCAATCGGGGTGGTTCTACATCACCGAGCCGCGCGACGCCAACTGGGCGCAGGCCCCGGAATTTTAATCCGGAATCCCCATGCGGCTCACCTCCTGGGAGAAGAAGGGCCTGGCCTGGGGCGAGCCTGTGGAGCTGACCAGACTTCAGAACTGCATCAAGAATATGAAGGACAAGAAAATCAAGCTTGTCAACATGGTCCAAGTCATGCTCGTCCGCCGAATTCTTCTGTGCCAAAGGTGGGCATTTAATCTGTGGGAGTTCGTCCCGGCCGAACACCAGACACTTCGAGAGCTCTATGGCATGACACACAAGGACGCATGGAAGGCGTTGTTCAAGGCCTCCGAAATACCTCCTCCCACATCTGAGGACCGCGGACTTCACGCCACACGGATCCCCCGTCCGGTGAGTTTTCTGACTACTACCGGATGCAATTTTTCTTAATGTACTCATGGGTTAATCATAAGTTATTGTGTGTATTTAATCAGGAGTATGTGGAGACGGCAGAGTGGATTGACTGTCCTGCTCCACTGCTAGAAGGTCCAGCATATGCTCTCCTGACGGAGATGCTAGTCCTGGCGCCCTACAAGGCGTCGGAAAAGAAGGCCGAAAAGAAGGCCCCGGGGACCAGGAAGGGTCTCCGGCGTAAGGTCGTACCGGACGCCTCGTCCAAAGATGACGAGGTGCACTCCTCCCCCGAAGGGGAGGAGGAAGAGGAAAGGGCCGCCCCATCCGGAGAGGATGAGGGGCCTAGGGAGGCGGCCCAGGGGGCCAGGAAGGGTCCCCAGTGTAAGGCCGTCATACCCTCGTCGTTCGAAGACGACGGGGCAGATTCCTCCCGTGGAGGCGGGGGAAAACATGAAGACATTCCGCCTCCCCGTACCGGGGAGGAGAAGAAGAGGAAAGCCGCCCCGGAGGGGGAGGCCAGGACGCCCAAGAAGGGAAAGGCGTCCCTTCCGGATTACTCCACCACTGCCGCCTATAGAGAGGAGGAGTGGCTGCCTAGGGGGAAGCCCCTAGCGAGATCGTAAGTATCTACACTCTGTTATACTTTAATGCGACTCCTCTTCATAGTTTGTTATAATGCCGAACACATATATGCAGTCCGGCCAGGGTCCATCCCGAGGTATCATCTTCGGATGGGTCCTTGAGTGATTCAGCGATGAACTCGCCCCGACGACCACTACCCCTCGGCCTGCGGACGACATGGAGGTGTTGTCCCAAAGGCTTCCAGAGCAGGGGGAGGTGATTCTGGAGACGCCCCAGGGCGAGATTCCAGACGCCGGGCACACGGGGTATAAGATCCCCGCGGATTGTGCCGACGAGAGCCACGGCAAGCCGGGCTCTTAGTCGGAGACTATCCCGGAACCTCCAATAGTTCCGGATTCGGGCAGGCGGCCCCTTGCTAGGGAGGGCGAGCAGTCCATGCTGATGACTTCCGCTATGCCAGAGGCGTCGGATAGTCTGCTAGAGGCGCTTCACGGTGCTTCCATGGATGAAGAGCACCGTACTCTTACGAGTGCGGTGATTCAGAAGGTTCTGTCCGCCAAGAGTGGACTAACCGAAGCCTGCACCAGCCTCCTAACAGGCTTTGAGGTAAGTAATCAAAAATGTGTGAAATTACCACCCGATAGGTAGTAGCCCCTGATACTCTATTTGGTGTTCGAAAAGAAAAGCCAAACGCAGGGTCAATTTAAATCTGCAGGAGTCTAATAGTAATTTGGCATGTGACTAAGCAGGCGGCGCTGCTTGCTGCTGCCCGCACGGCCGAGGTTGCCGGACTTAAACGGGACCTGGAGTAGGCACAGTGAGAGCTCGGCCTCACGAAGAGGCAGCTCGAAGAGAACAAAGGTGAGTGATACCCCGTTCGCGTATCATAAAGAATTGACAAAATTGGTGATTCTGATGACAAAGCGTCGTGACTTTGAAATAGGGGCCACAACTGAAGTGGCGTCCTTGAAGAAAGCGTTGTCCGAGGCCGAAGACAGGGCGGCCCTGGAGCGCATTGAGCGGGAAAAGCAGAATGCCAGGGTGGGCGAGGTACAGCAAGAGCTCCAGGATCTCGGCAAGAAGTTCGAGTCCTTGGAGCGTGACCTCAAGACGAAGGAGTCTGAGCTTGTGAAGGCCCTTGTGAGTATGAAAGACGCCAAGGCCGAAGCCGAAAAGGCCCAACAGGAAATCCAGGAGGCCAAGAAGATAGCGGCAGGTAAGACATTCTTTATGCAAAGCAAGCATGTGGAGGAGGCATTTCTTTTACTTACCCGAATTTGGAGCTCTCCAGGGGCATTCACAAATCTGCCATGTAGCGTATCAGATGCCGTGGAGTTCTACCGTGCCGAGGAGGGAGCTCAACGGAGAAGCTGTTCTGGTCCCAGTATGCTGGAGCTGAACACCCAATGCCTCTGAGTGACCAACTGAAGCAGTTGGTTGAACTCCACAGGGCGACCGAAGTGGCTATGGAAGATTGCATAGTCCGGATGTGGCCTGGTGAGCCCCTGCCCACTAGCTACTTCGGCCTGATCAAGCAGATGGTGAATGCCTGTCCGCAGCTTGAAGTGATCAAGCGATCCGTTTGCATTGAGGGTGCCCGTCGGGCCTTTGCCCGTGCGAAGGTGCATTGGGGCAAGCTGGATGCAGAGAAGCTCGTGAAGGACGGGCCACCAGAGGGCAAGGCGCGTCGCTGTCCCAAAAAATATTATGATGGCGTTATGAAAGGCGCTCGTCTTGTGGCCGATGAATGTACCAAGGACACGATCCTTGAGTAAATGTACCTCTATCGTTGTTGTAATATAAAGACGAAGCTACTTGCACTATATAGCGCTTTTTGATTTAAAATATTACCTTCTGTGCGGCTGTTTATAAAATTCTGAAAGTAGGCCAGTCGTTGGCTTCCGCCCCCACGTAACTAGTACCGGGGTGTTCCTGGAAAAACATGGACACTCTTTATCCAAATGTTTGGTCCCTTAAGGAGGTGTTTGGTGCAACGAAAAAGGCAATCGGACTATGCGGCTTTATAACTTTCACTTAGCCTTAGAAGTCTACAATTTTAAATTTCGGCGAAGCCCCTAGAATTTGGAAAGCCAAATTGGGGCGCTATATACGCCTAAATCGGACGAAGCCGATTCCTCGCCTAAAGCGTAAAAATCTTTAAGGATTTTAAGACCTCTCGAACAGCGACCAGCTCTCGCCGCATCATGCCGGTCAGTTTTCGGCTTTCTCTACTGAGGTGCTCGTCCGGAAGAACCGGGACACAATCGCAGTAGTTCTCCCTGCGCTACCTTAGCCGATATAACGGAACGTAAGGTACCAAAACAAGGGAGCCGGGCAAACCCAACTATTGACCCAAGACATGATTCGGAGCTGATGCATATAGTGCTATAAGTTCGGGGTGCCGCACTGTTGAAAGTGTTCGGACTTGTCTTGCCATATTATGGGGCGCCATAAGAAGCCCCTAGCAAACTGAACGTACCAAGGTGTACGGATGCAATATTAAATAAACATTTATAGGAAAAATGTGCAAATAGGAATAATAAGCTAACGCTATATATTATCTCCAATTGATGAATAATATGTTTAAGCGTATATTTACAATGAGTGCATTTGAGCAGAAGTAAATAGGACTATTTAACATGTCCTATCCAAGGGCGGGCTGCATGTAGGTATAAAAAACAGGTATAACGATCGTGAACAGATTTCACCTGGGTATTTCCTTTTTGCGCAAAGCCTGTTACCTCCTTGGTTTTCTCTCCTGTGTAAGTCCGACAATCCGGCTTTTCTGAAGAGGTTGCCCTAAGGCAGTGTCCTGAAAGATAAAAGGGGGGTTATTAAAGTATGTTGCGGTTATACCGTACTGTTAACTGAGTCACTGTTGCGCCTCCACCTATGCCCATGGTATTTTGAGTGCGTAATTATGTACGCACTGCACGAATGCTGCTTTGATGGGTCTTGAGCGGAGGCCGGACTGCTAGTCGCGCTCTTGGCGTGCCTGGCGATCCTGTTGTGGGGTGCTCCGGACTCGCTTGATGGTGTTCGGGGTTGTCGTCGCCGGATTGGTGGTTTGTCGGAGAAGGCCGCATTGTACTTCCACCGCGAGGGCTGCAGTATGTTCTTCTGTACTGAGAGAGCGGTCCATGTTTCCGTTGACTATTATGACCTCGCGAGGTCCTAGCATCTTGAGCTTGAGGTATGCATAGTGTGGTACCGCATTGAATCTAGCAAATGCGGTTCGTCCAAGCAGTGCGTGGTAACCACTACGGAAAGGGACGATATCGAAGATTAACTCTTTGCTTCGGAAGTTATCCGGAGATCCGAAGACCACTTCCAATGTTATAGAGCCCGTGCAACGGGCCTCTACTCCTAGAATGACACCTTTGAAGGTGGTTTTGGTGGGCTTGATTCTTGAAGGGTCGATGCCCATTTTGCACACTGTGTCCTGATAAAGCAGGTTCAGGCTGCTGCCGCCATCCATAAGGACTCGCGTGAGGTGGAATCCGTCGATGATTGGGTCTAGGACCAATGCAGCTGAACCGCCGTGACGAATGCTGGTAGGGTGATCCCTACGATCGAAGGTGATCGGACAGGCTGACCATGGGTTGAATTTTGGGGCGACTGGCTCCATCGCATAGACGTCCCGTAGTGCTCGCTTCCATTCCCGTTTGGGAATATGGGTAGCGTAGATCATGTTGACCGCTTTTACCTGGGGAGGAAATTTCTTCTGTCCTCCTGTGTTCGGACGCCGGGCTCCTCGTCATCATCGCTGTGCAGCCCCTTGTCCTTGTTTTCGGCGTTTATTTTGTCGGCCTGTTTGAACACCCAACAGTCTCTATTAGTGTGGTTTGCTAGTTTGTCTGGGGTGCCATGAATTTGGCACGAGCGTTCCAGTATGTGGTCCAGACTGGAAGGTCCCTAATTGTTTCTTTTGAACGGCTTTTTCCGCTGACCGGATTTGGATCCGCTGAATCCAACGTTGACTGCCGTATCTTCAATGTTGTCGCCGTTGTTACGTCGCTTATGTCTGTTGCGCCATGGCTTGCCGTTATTGTCGCGGACATCCAAGGTGCCGGAATGTGGCGTGGTGCTACTGCGAGCCAGCCAGCTGTCCTCCCCCGCGCAAAAGCGGGTCATCAGTGTCGTGAGGGCCGCCATGGACTTGGGTTTTTCCTGGCCGAGGTGTCGGGCAAGCCACTCGTCATGGATATTATGCTTGAAGGCCGCCAGGGCTTCGGCATCCGGACAGTCGACTATTTGGTTCTTTTTAGTTAGGAACCGAGTCTTGAATTTCCTGGCTGACTCTCCGAGCTATTGAGTAATGTGGCTCAAGTCATCGGCGTCCGGTGGTCGCACGTATGTGCCCTGGAAGTTGTTGAGGAACGCGTCTTCCAGGTTTTCCCAACCGCCAATGGAATTTGCCGGCAGGCAGTTTAGCCAGTGTCGGGCGGGTCCTCTGAGCTTAAGGGGAAGATATTTGATGGCGTGTAGATCGTCTCCGTGGGCCATATGAATGTGGAGAAGGAAATCTTCGATCCATACTACGGGGTTTGTTGTGCCATCATATGATTCGATGTTTACGGGTTTGAACCCTTCTGGGAATTCATGATCCATCACTTCGTCAGTGAAGCAGAGGGGGTGTGCGGCGCCTCTATGCCGGGCTATGTGTCTACGCAGTTCGAGTGAGTCTGGGTGGCTGTATTCGGCCCGGCCGGACTTGTGCATACTGTATCCGGCGTGACGATCATCGTCATGTGTTGGGGCGTGCCCCCGTGATCCGTAGATCGACTTGGCTGTCCTGCTTTGTTTTCCAGTATATCTTGCAGGTCTTGCCTATTGCCCCGGGCCGTAGTGTATTGGCGTGGGGTTGCGGGCTGGTATTTGGGCTGATATGTCATTTTATCCCGGCCACGAGGTGTTCGGTCAGCCCTGTGGCGCTCGAGTCCATATTCCTCAGCTGCCAGGACTTCAGTCCATCTGTCTATGAGCAGGTCTTGATCAGCTTCGAGCTGCTGCTGCTTCTTTTTCAGGCTCCTCACAGTGGCCATGAGCCGGCGCATAAAGCGCTCCTGCGCCACGGGGTCCTCGGGCACGCCGAACTCGTCGTCGCCGAGGATAATCTCGTCTTCGGAGGGGGGGGGCATGTAGTTCTACTCCTCCGGATATCCGTCTGTCGCCTGTTCGTTTGGGCTGACCTGCCCGTCTTCTTGCTCGGCCTGCTCGAAGGCAGGCTGATTAGGGTTGTATTCATCTTCGGCACCATCCAGATTGTTTTCGTCTCCTGTGCCGGTATTGCTGTGGCGGGGCTTGGAGCGGCGCCGACGACGCCCATGCTTTGCTTTCTTCCCTGAGGGGTTATCCTCCGTTGCCTCATCGCCATTGGTTTCCTTCGGAATGTCCACCATATATATATCATATGAGGAGGTGGCTGTCCAGCACCCCGTGAGCGGTGGTTCCTATTCTTCTCCTGCATCGTCGTCCATACCATCGATGTCTTCGGATTCGAAGTCAACCACGTTGGTTAAATCATCGACCGTGGCAATGAAGTGGGTGGTGGGTGGGCAACGAATTCCTTCGTCGCCTGCTTCCCACTCGAGCCGGACATAGTTCGGCCAAGAGTCTCCTGACAAAGAGAGAGACTTTAATGAGTTCAGCACATCGCCAAAGGGCGAGTGCTGGAAGATATCCGCAGCAGTGAACTCCATTACCGGAGCCCAACCAGGTTCGGCGGGCTCGGGAGCGTGCGGACTGGAACCTACAGGCGGATACGAGTCCGGGGGTCCGGTGTCGCAGGCTTCTTTGGGGGCGAGGCCTATGTTCGGCTCTACTGCCAATGAGTGTGCGGCCTGCGGGGCGGGGTCCATCCACCCGTCCTTGGGCAACGCAATCTGCTCCGGATTTAGGTCCGGGGCTCCTGCAGGGGCGATATCCCGAGCATTGTCCGACAGCAGGTCTAAGCCGTGCTCATCGTGATTTTCCGGCGCTCCTAGCGCAGGCCCGAACCTGTTGAAGATCAAGTCTCCGCGGATATCGGTCGTGTAGTTCAAGTTTCTGAATCTGACCTGGTGGCCAGGGACATAGCTGTCGATCTGCTCCAGTTGGCCAAGCGAATTGGCCTGCAGTGTGAAGCCGCCGAACACGAAGATCTGTCCGGGGAGAAAAGTCTCACCCTGGACCGTGTTGTTGTTGACGATTGAAGGAGCCATCAAGCCTTGCAGCAACGACACAGATGAACTCTCAATGAAAGCACCAATGTCGGTGTCAAAACTGGCGGATCTTGGGTAGGGGGTCCCGATCTGTGCGTCTTAGGCTAATGGTAACAGGAGGCAAGGGACACAATGTTTACCCAAGTTCGGGCCCTCTTGATGGAGGTAAAACCCTACTTCCTGCTTGATTGATATTCATGATATGAGTGTTACAAGAGTTGATCTACCACGAGACCGTAGAGTCTAAACCCTAAAAGCTAGCCTATGATGATTATGATTTTGATCGTCCCTCTAAGGACTAAACTCTCCGGTCTATATAGGCACCGGAGAGGGATAGGGTTTACATGGAGTCGGTTACAAAGAAGGAAATATAATATCCGGATCGCCCAGCTTGTCTTCCACGCAAAGGAGAGTCCCACCCAGACATGGGACAAAGTCTTGAGTCTTGTATCTTCACGCTCCAATAGTCCAGACGAAGTATATAGTCCGTCTGTCCGGATACCCCCTAATCTAGGACTCCCTCACCTTGAATCCATGGATGTGCCTCCAAAACTGCCCTCCCAAGAGTGTTAACAACAAAGTCACTGACCATGTTTCTGTAGATGAGAACCTCCTCAGGCAGCAGAGCCGGCTCGACGATGGTGATTGCGAAGTCCTCATGTTGACGATATGGAGCTCCCGCCGGCGAGAAGAAAGTGCGGGGAAGGCGGAGCGGGACGCCCCCGATCACTTCAAAGCCTATAGGAGCAAACTCCATAGGATCAATAGGGAAGTTGGCCATCGATGGCGACGGGTCAGCAACTGGGATGGAAGCGGATCTCAAATCTGCGGTGTGGCAATGAGGAGATGTGGACGACGGTGGCGTTGTGGGCGGTGGAGGTGGGGTTTTGGGCGGTGGCTCTGCGGGTAATGGTGGAGGGGATGGGGTGGAAAACTTGATGGGACTGGGCAATGACCCAATTTTACAGGCGACGGTAGAAAATGAGGCGTCGGACGAAGATATTCCTGTTGACCGACCCGGAGAGCCTGCATTGACCCGCGGGACCCACTTGTAAGTTGTAGAGGGGATAGAATCTGAACATCCCTTGGCCCGGTGACCCAGCCGAAAGTATCTGTGGCACCTAACTCGATTAGTACATGAGTTGGTTAAATGCGCCATAGATAAGGAATTCTGACGCTTCCAAACTTTAAACACCATATCATCAACAAGATCATTTAACCGACCCGAGTCAGTAGAGGAGTCCGTTACAATATTATCTTGGAGAAACTCATTGCGTGAGGCAACATGAGATGATATAATATCCTCTTCGTACAAAGAATTAGGAGATTGGACTCCACCCGAGGTGGCTTGGGCTGTGTCAACCACGTGGGCTGGAGATCCAGGCCCACTAGAGTCGAAGCTTACATTGTCCCCATGCACATGCAGATTCACGTCCAAGCCAGTTGGAGTGGCCACTGAATTCCTGGCCAGAGAAGTAGCGTGGAAGTTAATCGTTCCAAAAATTATGGGTGGCGACGCCACCGTCCACTGGAGATCGGTCGTCGGCGGTGAGGGGAAAATGACCTTCTCACGATCATTAAAGGAATAACCAGCATCGACAAGTGTATCAACACACCGTATCGTAGCTGGGTATCTATAGCCCTTGCAAACATCATATTGTTGAAATGTGGCAAAAGAAAGTTTCTTCTTTGTTGAAGATCCAAAATACAAAGAAGATTTCGCTTATGCATGGCAATCATACCAAGGGCAGCACACCTTTTGGAGGGACTTATTAAGATCCACTCTGCATCACATTCTTTCTTCCAATGATAAATTCACATTTCCAATTAGGGCCACCATTTCCCCACAGATGGAAATGACATTTGAATTGCGGGAAGGCGAACGAACGTAATTGCAGAATAAAAAGTCCAACCCTTTTGCAAGAAACAATGAATGAAAATACCTTGTCTTTAATGAGCTGAACAGACAAATCAATAGCAGATCCACCAATAGCTGACTCCAAAGCTGCCGCCACCGAATCTTCATTAAGATGGAAGATATGCCTGCTAAAAGACACAACCAGAATGAATCGGCCCGTGTCATCCGTTGAGTGGATGTATTTCCCACAAGATCTGAAAACCTCATCTGCAAAAGCCAGTCCTTTGGAGAAATCCAGATCCATAGTTGATCCACCATGAGAACCCATGTGAGATGGGTATGAGAAGGTAGATCAGAGGAAGCCGGAGGAGATGAGTGGAAAGAAACCAAGATTCACTGGTTGGAAAGGAAGATCGCCGGAGAGCCTAGGGTGTGGGTGGGAGGGGAGGTGGGAGAGCCATCCCTAGATGGGTTTATTGTCATGCCTCTCTCCGTTGCCTCCTCGCCATGTATTTATCAGTGTGAATAGTTATTTTGGAATCAAAAATATAAGGTCTGAACTTATCACAAGCAAATACGACTGCTAAAAATTCTTTCTCAGTAGTAGCATAATTTCTCTAGGCACTGTCTAGAGTTTTACTAGCATATTGGATAACATTTAATTTCTTATCAAATCTTTGTCCTAGAACAGCACCTACAACATAATCACTAGCATCACACATAATTTCAAAGGGTAAATTCCAATCAGGTGGCTGAACAATAGGTGCAGTGATCAAAGCTTTCTTAAGTATTTCAAATGCTTCTACAAAATCATCATCAAAGACAAAAGGAACATCTTTTTGTAAGAGATTAGTCAGAGGCCTAGAAATTTTTGAGAAGTCTTTAATGGACCTCCTATAAAAACCAGCATGACCAAGGAAACTTCTTATACCTTTGATGTCCTTGGGACACGATATCTTTTCAATAGCATCGACTTTAGCTTTATCAACTTCAATACCTTTTTCAGAAATCTTATGCCCCAGGACAACACCTTCATTAACCATAAAGTGGCACTTCTCCCAATTCAAGACAAGATTAGTTTCTTCACATCTCTGCAAGACTTGATCAAGGTTGCTTAAGTAATCATCAAAAGAAGTTCCATACACGGAGAAATCATCCATGAAAACCTCAACAATCTTTTCACAAAAGTCAAAGAATATAGCAGTCATACATCTTTGAAAGGTAGCAGGTGCATTACATAAACCAAAAGGCATACGTCTATAAGCAAAGTACCGAAAGGGCAAGTAAAAGTGGTCTTATCCTGATCCTCTTTTGACACAGGTATTTGAGAGAAACCAGAATAACCATCTAGAAAGCAAAAATGTGTATGTTTGGATAATCTTTCTAGCATTTGATCAATAAAAGGTAGAGGGTAATGATCTTTTCTAGTAGCTTTATCTAATTTGCGGAAATCAGTTACCATTTTATAACCTGTAACAATTCTTGGTGGGATCAACTCATCCTTGTCATTAGGAACAACAGTAATACCTCCCTTCTTAGGGACACAATGGATAGGACTTACCCACTGACTATCAGCAACAGGATAAATTATACACTGCCTCCAGAAGCTTCAATATTTCATTTCTTACCACTTCTACCATCTTAGGATTTAACCGCCATTGGTGATCAACAACTGGTTTAGCATCTTTCTCCAGATTTATTTTGTGCTGCCATAGAGTGGGACCAATGCCCTTAAGATCATCAAGAGTATATCCAACAGCAGCACAGTGCTTCTTCAGAGTTTTCAATAATTCTCTTCTGCATGCTCTTAAAGGTTAGCACTAATAATAACAGGATATATCTTCTTTTCATCAAGATAAGCATATTTATGAGTATCCGGTAATGGCTTAAGCTCAAACACGGGATCACCCTTGGGTGGAGGAGGATCCCCTATGATTTCAACAGGCAAGTTGTGTTTCAAAATAGGTCTTTGTTTAAAGAATACTTCATCTATTTCCCTTCTTTCATTCATAAACATATCATTTTCATGGTCTAGCAAATATTGTTCTAAAGGATCATTAGGAGGCACGACAATAGAAGCAAGACCAATAATTTCATCTTTACTAGGCAATTCTTTATCATGGGGTTGTCTACGGAATTTAGCAAAATTAAAATCATGAGACATATCCCCTAAACCAACAGTAACAATATCCTTTTCGCAATCTATCTTAGCATTAACAGTATTCAAGAAGGGTCTACCGAATATAATGGGACAAAATTCATCTTGTGGGGAACCAAGAACAAGAAAATCAGTAGGATATTTAATTTTCCCACACAAGACTTCAACATATCTAACAATCCCAACTAGTGAAATAGTATCCCTATTGGCAAGCTTAATAGTAACATCAATACCTTCTATTTCAGCGGGTGCGATATCATGCATAATTTCTTCGTATAAGGAATGAGTTATTGTATGCGCACTAGCACCCATATCACATAATCCATGATAATAATGATCTCCTATTTTAATAGAAACAACATGCATGCCAACAACAGGTCTATGTTTATTTTTAGTGTCGGGTCTAGCAATTCTAGCAGCTTCATCACAGAAGTAAATAACATGCCCATCAATGTTATCGACTAGGAGATCCTTAACCATAGCAATACTAAGTTCAACTTTAATTTGCTCAGGGGGTGTAGGTGTTCTAGCATTACTCTTACGAACCATAGTTGAAGCTTTAGCATGATCCTTTATTCTAACAGGGAAAGGTGGTTTCTCAATATAAGCGGTAGGAAATAGAATCAACATTATAAGTGATAGTCTTTTCTTCAACTTTAATAGGTTCTACTACTTTTACTTCAGTGGGAGGATGATATTTAAACCACTTCTCCTTAGGGAGATCAACATGAGTAGCAAATGATTCACAGAAAGAAGCTACTATCTCAGAGTCAAGTCCATATTTAGTGCTAAATTCACGAAAAGCATCGGTATCCATAAAAGATTTAACACAATCAAACTTAGGTGTTATACCTGACTCCTTACCTTTTAGAGTTCCAAATCTTCAGAGTTGCTTTAATTCTTTCCAATAAATCCCATCTGAATTCAATAGTCTTCATCATAAAAGAACCAGTACAAGAAGTATTGAGCATGGAGCGATTATTGAGAGAAAGCCGAGCATAAATTTTGAATAATAATTTCTCTTGAGAGCTCATGATTGGGGCATGGATATAACATTGAATTAAGCCTCCCCCAAGCTTGAGCAATACTTTCTCCTTCGCGAGGCCAAAAATTATATATATAATTACGATCACGATGAACCAGATGCATAGGATAAAACTTCTGATGAAATTCCAATTTCAATCGGTTGTAGTTCCATGATCCAATATCATCACATAGCTTAAACCATGTCAATGCCTTTCCCTTCAAAGATAAAGGGAAGACCTTCTTCTTCATAACATCCTCGGGCATACCTGCAAGCTTAAATAATCCACAAACTTCATCCACATAGACTAGGTGCATATCGGGATGTAATGTTCCATCTCCTGTAAAAGGAATAGCTAGCAGTTTCTCTATCATACTTGAAGGAATTTCAAAGTAAACATTTTCAGTAGGTTCAGTAGGTTGAGGAGCAACTATTTGCTCTACTGGTCGGGGTGAAGATACCCCGAACAAGCCCCTCAGAGGATTATTTTTCATAGTAACAAGTGATAGTAAATTTCAGCACACTATATAAAATTTTCCTTACCAAATTCCACCTACCAAAGGCGCTTCACTCCTCGACAACGGCGCCAGAAAAAGTTTTAATGACCCACAAGTATAGGGGATCTATCATAGTCCTTTCGATAAGTAAGAGTGTCGAACCCAACGAGGAGCAGAAGGAAATGACAAGCGGTTTTTAGTAAGGTATTCTCTACAAGCACTGAAATTATCGGTAACAGATAGTTTTGTGATAAGGTAGTTCGTAACGGGTAACAAGTGACAAAAGTAAACAAGGTGCAGCAAGGTGGCTCAATACTTTTTGTAGCAAAGGACAAGCCGGGACAAACTCTTATATAAAGCAAAGCACTCCCGAGGACACATGGGAATTATCGTCAAGCTAGTTTTCATCATGCTCATATGATTCACCTTCGTTACCTTGATAATTTGATATGTGGGTGAACCGGTTCTTGGGTATTGCCCTTCCTTGGACAAGCATCCCACTTATGATTAACCCCTCTCGCAAGCATCCGCAACTACGAAAGAAGAATTAAGGTAAACCTAACCATAGCATGAAACATATGGATCCAAATCAGCCCTTATGAAGCAACGAATAAACTAGGGTTTAAGCTTCTGTCACTCTAGCAATCCATCATCTACTTATTACTTCCCAATGCCTTCCCCTAGGACCAAACAATGGTGAAGTGTCATGTAGTCGACGTTCACATAACACCACTAGAGGAGAGACAACATACATCTCATCAAAATAACGAATGAATACCAAATTCACATGACTAGTTATAACAAGACTTCTCCCATGTCTTCAGGAACAAACATAACTACTCACAAATCATATTCATGTTCATAAACAGAGGGGTATTAATATGCATAAAGGATCTGAACATATGATCTTCCACCAAATAAACCAACTAGCATCAACTACAAGGAGTAATCAACACTACTAGCAACCCACAGGTACCAATCTGAGGTTTTGAGACAAAGATCGGATACAAGAGATGAACTAGGGTTTGAGAGGAGATGGTGCTGGTGAATATGTTGATGGAGATTGATCCCCTCTCGACGGGAGGATCGATGGTGATGACAATGGTGACAATTTCCCCCTTCCGGAGGGATGTTTCCCCGGCACAACAGCTCCGCTGGAGCCCTAGATTGGTTCCGCCTCGAGACAGCGGTGCTTCATCCTGAAAGCTTCCTTATGATTTTTTACAGGGTAAAAGACACCATATACCAGAAGATGGGCATCGGGGGGCTGCCAGGTGGCCCATGAGGCGGGGGGCGCACCCAGGGTGGTAGGGCGCGCCCTCCACCCTCGTGGACAGTGGGTGCCCCCCCCCCCCTCTGGTGCTTTCTACGCCCAATATTTTTTATATATTCCAAAACTGACTTTCGTGGAGTTTCAGGACTTTTGGAGTTGTGCAGAATAGGTCTATAATATTTGCTCCTTTTCCAGCCCAGAATTCCAGCTGGCGGCATTCTCCCTCTTCATGTAAACCTTGTAAAATAAGAGAGAAAAGGCATAAGTATTGTGACATAATGTGTAGTAACGGCCCATATTGCAATAAATATCGATATAAAAGCATGCTGCAAAATGGACGTATCAGCGGTCGACTTCAGCAGGGGGGACGCGGAATCCACCAACAGCAGCATGTCGCCAGGACAAGTCATCAACGTCTCATCTCACACCGGCGATGCATAGGCCAGCGTGGCGGCGGATTTGTTAAAAGTATTCGTACTTAGGCTTTTTTTAATGTTGGTCTTTTTCTAGAGCAATGTTTTTGTGAACCGTCTCTGTTTAATTACTAAAATTGCTCGATTCAGTAAGTCTGGTTTGTATGCTGTACGCTCTTTTGTGTGCCCAAATTAGCAAGCAATGTTAAATTATGCAATGACGTTCGCGGGGAAATTCCACCAAAATTCAATTATCAAACTCATCCCATGCACGTTAAGCAGACGAATCATTTGCAATGCACACTATCGTTCAAAGTGAATGGTGTCCGGCGGCACCGCGCGCAAAGTTTCCCTCCACATTTCAAAAAATTTGGCCTACCGCCAAAATATCTAACCTTCCCCCTCCCCATCCCCATTTCTCCCTGACCACAAGTCACATTTCCCCCTGTTTCCCCTTCCTATCTTCCTAAGTTATAGCCGCTTCCCCGCTTGCTTCCTCGCTCTCGCCGTCTCGCATCCTACCGTCGGGGTCGCCATGGTCTTCTTCAAAGACCTCTCCAGCGGTTCCTCCTCCGACGACGACTCCTACACCACCCGGGTATGCCTCTCTTCTCTCTCTCGGGCTATGACCTGGAATGAAGGATTTTTACCCGGCGGTCAATTTGAGTCATTTCTTCCTCTTGTAGTTCCCTAGGACCATCAATTGCAACGAATGGAGCGGGGTGGCTGAAGATCTGTCTGCTCATTGTCACCATCAATCTCCATGCGTGAAGCTAGTTGCATTCGAATCTGTGGAGAGTGGAGGAAGTTTCTGGCATGTGCTGAGAAGGTTAGACCCTCTTTCGTTGTTACAAATCATTTGTTAGATGTGATTCAGACACTGTCATGGTCCCAACCCATTCATACCACACCTTCAACCAAACATATCTAAGACAGTGTCACTGTTTGTACCTAGTATCTAAAAATGTTGCCATCTCATCAGCGGTGCCATTAGAAAATTATTTGGCGCCGCTTCAGCAGTTTGTGGAGCCAACTTGTGCACACATCCAAGTAGCCAAGCAGTAAAATACTAAATCTTTATGGCACAAAGGAACTGGGCGTCGGAGCAACTAGGTGCTCCGGAGTTCGGTCCTTGATTTTTTTCCGCTGCATCAGCTCACCAGTGCAGGGCACTTGTGCGAGACACTACTAGGGAAAACCTTATACACAGAACTTTAGCAGTAGCGTGTGTCAAAGAAGCACGCTGGTGCTAAATAGCAGCAGCGAGCCTGCCGAAACCGCGCTGCAGATAGTTTCGTAGCAGTAGCACGTCTCACAGAAAACACGTTACTACTAAAATTCTCACGGCTTAGCCGATATGGTACACATAGTACTAGCGATCTACATGGAACCGCGCTACTGCTACTTTCTTTGTAGCAGCGCATTTTGCTCTAAACTCGCTACTACTAAATGATATAAAATTAAATGAAAAGCAAATAGAAAGGTAATTGAGAATGAAAGAAATCGAAGAAGGTGAAAGGAAAAAAATAAAATGTGAAGAAAAATAAGTGGAAGAGGGAAAAAGGAGAAAGTTGTAGCAGTAGCGCGTATCGCAGAACGCGTTGTAGCTAATGTAGCAGCAGCGTGTTTCTGGGGACGCGCTACTGCTACTTCTGACTTAACCACCGCGTTCGTCCTTCCCCACGGCCACTTCCCCCAAATCTCACTACTCCGCTCTCACCGCCGCCGTCGCCCGTCGGTCGCCGCGCGCTCTCCGCACACCCTCTACGCTGCCCCCGCCCCCGGATTCAACGCCGGCCCCGCCCCCCGACCTCAACACCACCCCGGACGCCGCCCCGGACGCCGCCCCCGACCTCAACGCCGCCCGGACGCTGCCCCAAGCCCGACCTTGATGCCGCCTGCCCCTCTCTCGCCGCAGGCACCCGATCGAGGTGAGCACGCCTGCTCCTCCCCCTCCCCTACCTCTGCCTAGGTAGAGTTCTTCAAATTTTAGTTGCATCAAATAGTTAGGGTTCATCTATGGGTGGAAATGAATTGGATACAGATGCGGCTGGGATTTTTTCTTAGGTGACATTTTCTTAGATGATGAATAAACACTAGTGTAATGCATAATAAAACGAGTAAAATTTGACCTTCTTCTATTTAGTTAGTAAGAACTAGTTAGTAAGAACTAGGTACTAATTAGGTGATTTTTTAGTTAAAGCAATTTTTCCCGCCTCGACGTGGACGATGCCTATCCCGCATCCTCGTCGTCGAGTCATCGGAGGACGACACCTGCTTGACCAGACCGGCCATGTCCGGGACTGGGCTCCGCCGGGGTGGTACTGGGAGGCACTACCTACCGAGGGGCGCAGGTTGGTGAGGAGCCAGCCTGTCGTTGACCCGAACCTTCTTTGGTGGCGGTCGCGTGGGCCAGTGACGATCCAGAGGCTCGAGGACTCCGTGGAGGTGGTGCGTCACCGTGTCAGTGAGGAGGACGCGCACGTCCGTCGCTACTTGTTTGCCTTGGAGCACAGGCCGTTCTCCAATACCTGGCAGGTTCTCCGGGGATCTCACTGGAGCTATGATCCCGTGATGGTTCCTTCTCTGTGGGTGTCCACCGCCCACGCCGATACCCGTCGTGTGCTAGAGTTTTAGTTGTATTAGTGATGTTATATGTATGACACTATTCGTGATGTATTAGTGATAATATTCGACGATGTACTGACGCATGAGATGATCTACTTTTGCTTACTGAATGCATGCTAATTTGAGTCCTATAAGATATTTTGAAATGTATATCTTGTGTTGCTCAATATCCAAGTGGCCGGTCATGTTTGCAGGTTACACCTTCGAGTGGCCTATGTTTTGCCGGAGTGTTGATTCATTTCCGTTCCGGCAAATTTCAGGCGCTCGATATGTCCTATTTTAGCAAAGGTCATGCCGGATTTTTCCGTGAATTTTGGCTTGACTTGTGCAAGAATATGTCGGAAATATCGAGTGCCCTGGATTTGTGTGTTGAGTATCTTGGTAGTTGTCTTCGATCGATTTTCAATTAATGTTTTAACTATAAACATAGGAAATGTCTGACGACGAGAAGGATTTCGGTATTTGCAAATACTGCGAAGACGAGCGCGGCCTGTGTGACGAAATCTTCCTAGATGATGATAGGCGCTTCAGCATCAAGCTGGACGAGAACTTCGAAGTGGATACAGTAAGTCACAATGACAAGTCTTTTTTCGTAATTAAGCATGACATCTGCTTCATTTGCTTCAACTTATATTTTTTTACTATTCTACTAGCGTATCCCCTGCCATGCAAGAGTTTTTGTATTGGATAAGATAGGTTTCAGTCATAGTATGGAGGAAAAGAAAGTTTACTTGAAGACCGAGCATGGTTATATTTTCCATGCGAAGTTATACAATTCAGACGACTACACCTATTTTGGATGCAAAACATGGCGAGCACTATGCAAGACTTATGCATTTGAGCCTGATATGGTTATCACCTTTGATATTCGTCCGGAAGATGATTTTGAAGGTAATACCGACATCTGGGTCAATGTGCAAATGCCTCCAGTTATACCATTATGTAAGTTTCTCAACCATATTTATGTCTTTGATATTGTTTATTCAAAAATAGTTGACAACTAATTTGTATTGTCAGCTTATTTCCGTGCAAGCAAACATGTCCAGCGCTTGGTAGACAGGACCGTATATTGTCCTGGGGCTGAACTCAACTGTGAGGAGCTCAGTCATTATGTTTCATGGCTTGAGGATCTTGATACTGTCAAGACAAATTTTCTTCCTGCATTTAGAAATGTTAGTACTGAAAATGTGCGACCAATAGTGTTCGTAATAAACTACGGTCAAATCCATTTAGGAAGGATGGTAAGATTTTTACTTTTTGTCCTCATTGCATCTTTTCCATACATTATTTTTGAAGCTAAACTTCATTGCTAAGTATGTTACCATACGATGTTCTTCAACAGGGACTCCCGATGAATGTTGTGCCTTATGGGATCGAGACTAAAGGTATCATGAGTATTATCAACTTACGGCCAAGATATCCTACAGCTTACTTTAGTGCATTCAAGATTAGCGACGGATGCTTAATAGTGCAAGACTGGACCAAATATGTGTTGGGGGAGCGCAGAGAAGTACTAGGGAGTAGCAAACAGAGGCGCCTTCCACGATTAGGAGACAGGTTCATCTGCATGCTCCAACTTGATCAAGGAGGAGAGCTACACATGTTTTATGTTCTTTTACCTAAGTGAGAGTAGCAGGAGTGAGTAGCTGGCTAGAAATGAGTTTCAGGATGATGATGTGCTACACTATTACTATGATGATAAAATAGCTAGTGTTGGTGGTAATGACTATGATGATGATTATTAGCTAGTGTTAGTGGTGATTAAATAAATACTGTTGGTGGTAATGACCATGATGATGATTAAATATCTTGTGCTGGCGGATTAGATTCAAGTGGAGGCAACATGTGGTGCACATCGAAAGTACTACTAGTCCAAACTAGATCAAGTTTGGATTAGTAGTATACTTTTGACATGCACCACATATTGCCTCCACTTGAACCTAATCCACCTTCATTTAATACACTGTTATGGACATAATGATGTAAACCTCATAACAGCTGGTATTGTACCAATATTTGTATGATGGCGCATAAATACACTAAAAATAAAAAAATAAAAAAAAATAAAAAAATACTAGTAGCGATGGAAAGAAAACACGCTGCAAGTAGATACCTTAGCAGTAGCGCGGTAGTGAACAAGCGCTGCAGCTATTTGTCCTAGCAGTAGCGCGTGATGGCACGCGTTACTGCTAAGCAATAGCTGTAGAGCCTTATTAGTAGCGCGGCCACCCGCGCTACTAGTGGGCACAAAACACGCGCTACTGCTAGGGTTTTCCCTAGTAGTGAGATGTAGCAACGGTTGTCTTTACACCGGTTTTGGCATACATAGTGGACTGATAACCCACAAGTATAGGGGATCGCAACAGTTTTCGAGGGTAGAGTATTCAACCCAAATTTATTGATTCGACACAAGGGGAGCCAAAGAATATTCTCAAGTATTAGCAGCTGAGTTGTCAATTCAACCACACCTGGAAACTTAGTATCTGTAGCAAAGTGTTTAGTAGCAAAGTAATATGATAGTGGTGGTAACGGTAACAGAGTAAAGACAGCAAAAGTAATGATTTTGGTATTTTTTTTAGTGATTGTAACAGTAGCAACGGAAAAGTAAATAAGCGTAAACTACTATATGGAAAACTCATAGAAACCGGATTAGCGATGGATAATTATGCCGGATGTGGTTCATCATGTAATAGTCATAACATAGGTGTCACGACCGGTTTTCCAATAAAATACTTATTGAGAAACCGATCTTTTTAGTCCAGTATGAGGAAAAATCCTCCTGACTGGTAGACAAAATCTTGATACAGTAAGCCAGTAGCATTAAATATATTACACGGTCGAGCTGGGGGTGGTCAACAATTTATTACAGACACGCCAATAATTATACATAATGGCGGATATGACACAATGGTGTGGTGGCATACTACTGACTCGCAATAAAAGTGGTGGTGGAATATCACAGTGGAGTGGATAACATGACTCCTAAACTGGCAGCTCATCGAGCGTCGAGGTGAGGCTCGATGAATTTATTCGGGTAGCGGAAGCGGATATAATATAGTGACCACATCCAGGGTCGCACGAGACTGACTGGGACTCCTCTAGGCGTCGGACTCGCTATCGAACTCTTCATCAATGAGATCGCCTTCGTCAGCATCTGGCCAAATCAACAAGCCAGGTGAGTACTTTGAAAGTACTCGCAAGACAGTTCGGACATAAGATATAACAAATGCATGCATGAATGCGTCATGAGCTATAATGAACTCGCACGACATTATTTAGTAATAAGAAAGTCAGACGGTAGTAAAATAACTGAAAACCGATCGGGTGCCTGAAGCGACGCCATGAAGGGTGAACAAATAAATAAATCATGTCGCAGTCGGGCGTCTAAGAGACGCCACATAAAGGGCTTATAGTGAAAGTAAAGGATATGCGTGCCACAGTCGGACGTCTGAGCGACATCACAGAAAGGGCTTATATTGAAAGTAAATAACAATACTGCCACAGTCGGACGTCTGAGCGACATCGCAGAAAGGGCTTATATTAAAAGTAAATAACCATACTGCCACAATCGGACGTCTGTGCAACATCGGAGAAAGGGCTTATATCAAGTAAATAGAAATACTGCCATAGTCGGACGTTTGAGCGACATCGCAGAAAGGGCTTATACTGAAAGTAAATAATAACAATGTCGCAGTCGGACGTCTGAGCGACATCGCAGAAAGGGCTTATACTGAAAGTAAATAATAACAATGTCGCAGTCGGACGTCTAAGCGACATCGCGGAAAGGGCTTTAAATTCATTATTCATAACTGTTAAAATTTCAAGAGTAATACTCATAGGAAAATATTCAACTTGTGATGGTAAACGGGTTAGTCCATCCACAGGAAATAACATTTAACCGGAATTAACACCCATGTGGTTCTCCGGAGTTTCTGCCACCGAGATTGACACTCGACAAGATAAGTTGAACACAGTACTTGGACATGGATAAGATGATTCAAGGAATTTTTGACTCTGTAGAATTTGTACTAAAAAGTCCACAGCCAACGGATTTCCGTAGTCACAAAGACTAGTTCCGTTTATGGTATTTCAGAAAAAAACACATCTAACCAGTACAGACCCATTCCACCTTACGATGCTAGGAATCACCCTAGACAGCGTTCAAGAAAAACTTTGAGACGGGGAGATCACAATCTCGAATAGCATGGGATCAAATTTATGTACGCGCGCTCTAAGGGGTGCCCCCCTCTCGGTTCCAACCGGAAACACCCAGGCCCCCTGACCGGATGATAGGCTTTAATCCAGGGCCATGGAACCCTCATCCCGGCCTCTCGATTTGGTGTGTACCAGGAAAGTGGTTTGCAACTTACTAAGCCATATCCCTTGCGGAAAACATGTGGTAGTACAGGAAGGGAAAATGGACAGGAACTGGACTGATTCATGTTGACACTGAAGTCAAATAGTCTGGCATAAGACTGGCATGCTACAACACTGCCATCTTACCCATTTTCATGCCATCACATGGCCATGCATACCCATATCCAACAACTTAAGGATTTTCGAAACTCACTTCTCTCAACTTTACATGTAATATGACATTCATCGATATGCTCATAAACATGCCAGGAAACTACTTAATGCAAACATGCCAAAGACACTCATCATATCAAAATTTCAAACATGCTTGCCTGGTTCGGAGTAGTCGGAGCCTAGCTCGGTGAAGTTTGCGGTGTCGTCACCTCCTTCGGTATCTACGGTATAAAGAAACATACGCGCTAACGTAAATACCGTGAGGTGCACAAAAGTATTCCAAATATTTTTGAAATAAATCTGATAAAAAACTAGACAAAATTTTGAAGAGGACAGAAAAATAATCAAACAAAAATCCTTCTCTGTTTAAAAGTTATAAGGGTTTTAATCCAGGGACCTTTCTGTAATGAAACAGAAACTTCCCAGGGTGCTAAGCAGAAAAGTTCAAAAAACGATTCGGATTAGAAAGCGTATTTGCCAGAGTACGCTTTCAGAAAACGGTTCGAAAAAAGAACAGAGTGGCTGACGGGCGGGTCCCACCCGTCAGGTTTGAAAATTCAAACGAGGAGACGGAGCTCGTCGGCGCCCGAGAGCTGCGGTGGTCGGCGGCGGCGATCCACGGCGAGGCAGGGGGATCGGGCGGTACCTCCGTGCTTAGTGCGTCCTTCCGCATCGGAGGGTGGTGGTGGTGGTCGTCGGCGAGCACTACGTCGACGGCGGCCCTTGCTCCGGCGGACGGTGGCTCGGGTGGAGATGGATCTCGCCGGGGAGTGCTGCGGAGACCAAATTGAAGCTGGGGTTAGCTCTCTGGGTGCTCGAGGAGATTGGTGACGAGGTTTGGGCGTCGAGGACGACCTCACCGGAGTGAATCGAGGTGGTGGCCGAGGCGGCACGGGGTGGCCGGAGTCGGGGGAGGAGACCTCCTCGAGGTCCTCCTAGTGGCCGGGCAGGGTGTTGGTGAGTAGCACAGGTGGTGTGTGCTCGAGGGCGAGCTCGGGGCCCCTTTTTATAGGCGGTCCGAGGCGGTGGCCGTGAACCGAGTTCTCCGGCGGTGGTTACGGCGGCGCAGTGATTGGTTACGGCGGCGCAGTGATTGGAGAAGAGGAGATATGAATTTCACCAAATTTGACAAATCTGGTCCAAACTTGCAGAGATGGAAATTTGAAAAATTTGAAAAGAAGGAGAGTGGATCTTGATGGTTCTAGGTTGTGGTTACCAAGGACCATCCATAGGAGTTGCTTTGAGATCAAAACTCAAAGGCATTTAGGTACTTGCTTTGCAAATCACCTAGGTTCAAAATAATGGACAGAATTGTTTTGGGGAAAGAAATAAATGAAATAAAATCCAAAAATGGATTGGACTTGTTGGAACATAATGATTGGATTGTCCCAAAGTGGAAGGAGGGGTTTTGGGAAGATTTATCATATGAGGCATGGTAAAATCATGAGTGCTGTCAACAAAAGAGAAGTTCCAAAATTACTAGGGTTTTCTTTTAAAAGAAAAATAAATCCCAAAAAAAATTGAGAAGGGGACAATCAGAAGAAAGGTTTTTATTAACCAAACACCAGGGTTTAAGAAGATACCAAAATAAAATCCTTGCCAAGGGGAAAAAGTTTGGAGAGAGAGGTTTTTTTGGAAGGATTTAAATGACCTTCTTCAATCCAGCAAAGTTTTTGTTGAAAACCAAAATGAAAATTTTTGGAGTGTCACAACACCTACCCCCTTAGGAAAAATCTCGTCCCCGAGATTTCAGCTGATCCTCAAATAAGTGTGGGTGCTCTGTCCGAAGAAAATCCTCTCTTTCCCAAGTGGCTTCACTCTCGGTGTGATTGCTCCACTGAACTCTGAAAAACTTGATGGTTTTCTGTCGGGTCCACCTTTTAGACTCCTCCAATATTTTTACTGGATGTTCCCGATAGGTGAGGTCTGCTTGCACGTCAATGTTTTCATGGGATACTTGCTTTTCTGGGTTGCTTACGCACTTCCTCAACTGCGAGACATGGAACACGTCGTGGATATCAGATAATTCTTCGGGTAAGTCTAGCTGGTAGGCTACCGTGCCTCTTCGTGCCACTATACAGAATGGTCCGATGAATCTTGGTGCTAGCTTTCCCTTATTCTTGAATCGTTGCAGGCCTCTCATAGGAGATACTCATAGATACACAAACTCACCGGGTTCGAAACTGATTCCACGATGTTTCTGATCATAATAACTCTTCTGTCGGCTTTGAGCTGTCTTGAGTCGGTCCCTGATTAGCTTGACCTTTTCCTCGTCTTCTTTGAGAATGTTTGGGCTGAAGATACGGCTGTCTCCTGTCTCTAACCAATTTAGCGGGGTACGACATCTCCTCCCGTACAAGGCTTCAAATGGTGCCATTTGCAGGCTGGCCTGGTAACTGTTGTTGTATGCGAACTCTGCGTATGGCAAGCATTCCTCCCAACTGGTTCCATAAGTGAGGACACATGCTCTCAGCATGTCTTCTGGAATTTAGTTTACGCGTTCAGTTTGTCCGTCAGTCTGGGGGTGGTATGCTATACTGAAAGCTAGTTGGGTTCCCAGAGCCTGTTGCAGATGATCCCAAAATCTGGAGATGAATTGTGTGCCCCTGTCAGATAATATAGTCTTTGGAACTCCATGTAGGCAGACGATACGGGAAAGATAAAGCCTGGCAAGCTTCTGAGTGGTGTGGGTCGTCTTTACGGGGATGAAGTGTGCTACTTTAGTCAGTCTATCTGTGATGACCCATATGGCATCATGTCCGTGCCGTGACCGAGGTAGCCCAATAATAAAATCCATTCCAATTTCATCCCATTTCCACTCGGGTATCTTATTTTGTTGTAATAGTCCGGCTGGTTTCTGGTGCTCGGCCTTGATGCGTTGACATGAGTCACAACATGCGATGAATATGGCTATGTCCCTTTTCATACCGTGCCACCAAAATGTTTCCTAAAGATCCTTGTACATTTTTGTTCCTCCTAGATGGATCGAATACGAAGTGGTGTGGCCTTCAGCTAAAATTTGCTGTTTAAGGTCCTTAATATTTGGTACGCAAAGTCTATCTCCGTACCACAATATTCCCTGCTCATCGATAAAAAATTCTGAGGCCTTGCCCAAACTCACTTTCCGTTTTATGCCTTCAATGCTAGGGTGTCCATGCTGAGCCTCTTTAACTTTTTCTATCAGGGTAGGCTGTATTTCTAAATTTGACACACTGCCTTCGGTACTACCATCAAGTTGAGTTTAGCAAACTCCTGCTGAAATTCAGGTCTCAAGTTTGGTAGGCTGTCATTGTTCGGACTGGGGTTCCGACTTAGAGCATCTGCCACTACATTCGCTTTTCCTGGATGATAGTGGATTCCAACATCATAATCCTTTACTAATTCCAACCAGCGTCGTTGCCGTAAATTGAGCTCTGGTTGTGTGAAAATATACTTGAGACTTTTATGGTCCATGTATATTTCACAACGGTTCCCAAGTAAAAAGTGTCTCCATTCCTTGAGTGCATGAATAACTGCTGCTAACTCCAGGTCATGAGTAGGATAATTTTCCTCATGTTTGCGAAGTTGTCTGGAAACATACGCGACTACCTTGCCTTCTTGCATCAATACGCATCCGAGGCCCTTCCGGGATGCGTCACAATACACCTCAAAATTCTTGTGTATGTCTGGCACAATTAATACTGGTGTTGTCGTTAATTTCCTTTTTAGTTCTTGGAAACTTTTCTCACAAGCTTCCGTCCATTCAAACTTCTTGTCTTTCTTGAGTAGCTGCATCATTGGCTTTGCTATAGTGGAAAATCCTTCAATAAATCTTCGGTAGTAACCTGCCATTCCCAAGAAACTTCGTACGTCCGTTACGCTGGCTGGCGATTTCCAGCCAAGTACGGCCTTGACTTTTTCCGGGTCTATGGCAATACCTTCTTGGGTCAATACGTGGCCCAGAAAACCTACTTGTCTTAGCCAAAATTCACACTTGCTGAACCTGGCGTACAATTGATGTTTCCTGAGTTCTCCTAGTACAATTCGGAGATGTTCAGCCTGCTCTTCTGGTGTCTTGTAGTATATCAGAATATCATCGATAAATACCACAACAAACTTGTCCATACATTTCATAAATACTTTGTTCATGAGGTGAACAAAATATGCGGGAGCGTTCGTTAGTCCAAATGGCAATACTGTGAACTCATACAGTCCGTATCTGGAGGTGAAGGCTGTCTTGGGAATATCTTCAGTTCGTACTTTTAATTGATGGTATCCCGATCCTAAGTCAATTTTCGAGAATACCTTGGCCTGAGCGAGCTAATCAAATAAATCATTTATCTGTGGCATCGGATATTTGTTCTTGATTGTGACCATGTTAAGTGCTTGATAGTCTATACACAATCTCAGCGTTCCATCCTTCTTTTTGGCAAATAAAATTGGTGAGCCCCAAGGTGAGGAGCTGGCTCGTATGTATCCTTTGTCCAATAATTCTGTTATTTGCTTCTTCAATTCTACCAACTCGGATGGTGCCATTCTGTATGGTTTCTTGTATATGGGGGCGGTTCCGGGTGCTAGCTCAATGCTGAATTCTATCTCTTGATCTGGTGGCATGCCTGGTAGTTCTTCGGGAAATACGTCTGGAAATTCACACACTACTAGAACCTTGCTTAATTCAGAAATATCCACTTTGTTCAATCTCGGCTGCCGGGATATTTTTCTCTCTTTGGCTGAAACTTTTATTGTCTTCCCGTGGTGGTGGGTGAGAATTACGGTTCTGTTGAAGCAGTCAATAAAACCTTTGTTGGTGGTTAACCAATCCATCCCTAAGATGACATCCAGTCCTTTATTTTCCAACACAGTAAGGTTGGCGTGGAACTTCAATCCTTCAAACTCAATAATCACACCTTGGCAGTAACTCTGAATAACTTGCTTAATCCCAGGGGACTTGACGATCATTGATTTTTCCAAGGGAAGCATCGAAAAATTATTTTGCAAAGCAAAACTTTTCGAAATGAATGAGTGAGAAGCTCCAAAATCAAACAAAACCATGGCAGGTATTGTGTTGACAGGGAACGTACTGAGTACGATATCCGGGGCATTCTGTGCTTCCTCTCTGGTTACGTGGTTCAGATGACCTTTCCTGTGGTTGTTATTGGGGTTGAAATTGTTGCGCTTGGCGCTGAATTATTGCCACCGTTATTCGGCTTTGGGGTCGAGTTCCTTGGCTTGGGGCACTACTTGGCATAGTGCCCTTATTCTCCACAAGCGTAGCAAGTGACGGCTGGGTGATACGTGAACTCCTTGTCCCTTTCATGGAAACTCTTGACTGGGTGTGAGACGTTTGTCGTGGGTTTGTGTGTCCCACCTTTCTGAAAATCTGTCTTACTTCGCTGGTTGCGAGAAAGATTAGTCTGGTCCCTTTTTCGTTTGCGGAAATCCTCCAACCTGCGTCTCTCATTTTCCAAGGTAATGGCCTTATCCACCAGCGTTTTAAAATCTGGGAAGGTGTGCACAACCAGTTGGCACTTGAGCGCGGGCGCCAGACCGTCTAGGAATTTTTCCATCTTCTTGCTTTCAGTCATACGCTCCTCGTTGGCGTAGAAAGACAACAGAGTAAACTGACTATTGTATTCTGACACCGTCATGGTCCTTTGTTTGAGGTCGTCAAATTCTCTATTCTTGATCTTCATAAGACTTTTAGGAATATGTGCCCCACGAAAACCTTCTTTGAAATCCTCCCAAGTTATATTATTTTTGTTGGGGTGCATGTGTAGGAAATTTTCCCACCACGATGCAGCTGCTCCAGTGAGATAGTGTGGAGCATATAGCACTTTCTCAAGATCTGAACGCTGTGCAATAATTAATTTTCTTTCCATGTCTTGAAGCCAGTCCTTGGCCTCAAGAGGTTTGTCAGTATGAGAAAATGTTTGGGGATGCGTCTTCTGTAGCTCAGATAATTTGGATTGCTGCTGATACTGTCCACGGTGATTTCCCATATTGATGACTTGGTTCATCATTTCCTGATGTTGTTGCTGACTTTGCTCATAAAGACGGCACATTAGGGAAAGTGCTGTCTCACTGTCCTGTTGACTTGACTGCCCCTGTGTGAAATTGTTGCTGGTTTGTGTGCCAAAATTTTCCTCTGGCGGAGTTGGCATGGAGCGCGTCCAAGGACGAGACATTTTTCACTCTGGTCATAAATTTTGTGAAACTCATAAGAAAGGGAAATGAGTCGAAAAAATCAATAAATGCACAAAGACGGGAATATTTTAAAAACTCCAGGATTTTTTTTCAAAGCTTGTCAGCCATCTACAAAAGTAGGCAAAAATTCTGAGTGGTCAGGTCATAAATTTATGCTGACTATCAGAAAAATGACTACATTTGCAAAAATATGAATTAGCTCTATTATGCTAATAACCGATTAGCAATCGTGCCTAGTGGCTTCCTACAGTCAGCCTGGCTTTGGTACCAAGCTTGTCACGACCGGTTTTCCAATAAAATACTTATTGAGAAACTGATCTTTTTAGTCCAGTATGAGGAAAAATCCTCCTGACTGGTAGACACAATCTTGATACAGTAAGCCAGTAGCATTAAATATATTACACGGTCGAGCTGGGGGTGCTCAGCAATTTATTACAGACACGCCAATAATTATACATAATGGAGGATATGACACAATGGTGTGGTGGCATACTACTGACTCGCAATAAAAGTGGTGGTGGAATATCACAATGGAGTGGATAACATGACTCCTAAACTGGCAGCTCATCGAGCGTCGAGGTGAGGCTCGATGAATTTATTCGGGTAGCGGAAGCGGATATAATACAGCGACCAAATCCAGGGTCGCACGAGACTGACTGGGACTCCTCTAGGCGTCGGACTCGCTATCGAACTCTTCATCCATGAGATCGCCTTCGTCAGCATCTGGCCAAATCAACAAGCCAGGTGAGTACTTTGAAAGTACTCGCAAGACAGTTCGGACATAAGATATAACAAATGCATGCATGAATGCGTCATGAGCTATAATGAACTCGCACGACATTATTTAGTAATAAGAAAGTCAGACGGTAGTAAAATAACTGAAAACCGATCGGGTGTCTAAAGCGACGCCACGAAGGGTGAACAAATAAATAAATCATGCCGCAGTCGGGCGTCTAAGCGACGCCACATAAAGGGCTTATATTGAAAGTAAAGGATATGCTTGCCACAGTCGGACGTCTGAGCGACATCACAGAAAGGGCTTATATTGAAAGTAAATAACAATACTGCCACAGTCGGACGTCTGAGCGACATCGCAGAAAGGGCTTATATTAAAAGTAAATAACCATACTGCCACAATCGGACGTCTGTGCGACATCGCAGAAAGGGCTTATATCAAGTAAATAGAAATACTGCACAGTCGGACGTCTGAGCGACATCGCAGAAAGGGCTTATACTGAAAGTAAATAATAACAATGCCGCAGTCGGACGTCTGAGCGACATCGCAGAAAGGGCTTATACTGAAAGTAAATAATAACAATGCCACAGTCGGACGTCTGAGCGACATCGCAGAAAGAGCTTATACTGAAAGTAAATAATAACAATGCCGCAGTCGGACGTCTGAGCGACATCGTAGAAAGGGCTTATACTAAAAGTAAATAATAACAATGCCGTAGTCGGACGTCTGAGCGACATCGCGGAAAGGGCTTTAAATTCATTATTCATATCTGTTAAAATTTCAAGAGTAATACTCAAAGGAAAATATTCAACATGTGATGATAAACGGGTTAGTCCATCCACAAGAAATAACATTTAACCGGAATTAACACCCATGTGGTTCTCCGGAGTTTCTGCCACCGAGATTGACACTCGACAAGATAAGTTGAACACAGTACTTGGACATGGATAAGATGATTCAAGGAATTTTTGACTCTGCAGAGTTTGTACTAAAAAGTCCACAGCCAACGGATTTCTGTAGTCACGAAGACTAGTTCCGTTTACGGTATTTCGGAAGAAAACACATCTAACCAGTACACACCCATTCCACCTTACGATGTTAGGAATCACCCTAGACAGCGTTCAATAAAAACTTTGAGACGGGGAGATCACAATCTCGAATAGCATGGGATCAAATTTATATACGCGCGCTCTAAGGGGTGCCCCCTCTCGGTCCCAACCGGAAACACCCATGCCCCCTGACCGGATGATAGGCTTTAATCCAGGGCCATGGAACCCTCATCCCGGCCTCTCGTTTTGGTGTGTACCAGGAAAGTGGTTTGCAACTTACTAAGCCATATCCCTTGCGGAAAACATGTGGTAGTACGGGAAGGGAAAATGGACAAGAACTGGACTGATTCATGTTGACACTGAAGTCAAATAGTCTGGCATAAGACTGGCATGCTACAACACTGCCATCTTACCCATTTTCATGCCATCACATGGCCATGCAAACTCATATCCAACAACTTATGGATTTTCAAAACTCACTTGTCTCAACTTTACATGTAATATGACATTCATCGAGATGCTCATAAACATGCCAGGAAACTACTTAATGCAAACATGCCAAAGACACTCATCATATCAAAAGTTCAAACATGCTTGCCTGGTTCGGAGTAGTCGGAGCCTAGCTCGGTGAAGTTTGCGGTGCCGTCACCTACTTCGGTATCTACGGTATAAAGAAACATATGCGCTAACGTAAATACCGTGAGGTGCACAAAAGTATTCCAAATATATTCAAATAAATCTGATAAAAAACTAGACAAAATTTTAAAGAGGACAGGAAAAGAATCAAACAAAAATCCTTCTCTGTTTAAAAGTTATAAGGGTTTTAATCCAGGGACCTTTCTGTAATGAAACAGAAACTTCCCAGGGTGCTAAGAAGAGAAGTCCAGAAAACGATTCGGATTAGAAAGCGTATTTGCCAGAGTACGCTTTTAGAAAACGGTTCGAAAAAAAGAACAGAGAGGCTGACGGGCGGGTCCCACCTGTCAGGTTTGAAAATTCAAACGAGGAGACGGAGCTCGTCGGCGCCCGAGAGCTGCGGTGGTCATCGGCGGCGATCGACGGCGAGGCAGGGGATCGGGTGGTACCTCCGTGCTTAGTGCGTCCTTCCGCGTCAATGGTGGTGGTGGTGGTCGCCGGCAAGCACTACGTCGACGGCGGCCCTTGCTCCGGCGGACGGCGGCTCGGGTGGAGATGGATCTCGCCGGGGAGTGCTGCGGAGACCAAATTGAAGCTGGGGTTAGCTCTCTGGGTGCTCGAGGAGATTGCTGACGAGGTTTGGGCATCGGGGACGACCTCACCGGAGTGAATTGACGTGGTGGCCGAGGCGGAACGGGGCGGCCGGAGTCGAGGGAGGAGACCTCCTCGAGGTCCTCCTAGTGGCCTGGCGGGGTGTTGGTGAGTAGCAGAGGTGGTGTGTGCTCGAGGGCGAGCTCGGGGCCCCTTTTTATAGGCGGTCCGAGGCAGTGGCCGTGAACGGAGTTCTCCGGCGATGGTTACGGCGGCGCAGTGATTGGTCGGGGAGATTAGGAGGTTGATCATCAACGCAGAGGTCCACGGGCTCCGTTTAGCATCTAACCTTGGTTGGATTTGGCATGCTGGGTGGTTTCGGCAGAACGGGGCGGCGCGGGCCCGTCGGCGGCCGAGGGCATGCCCTGTGCTTGCCAGGCCACAACGACGGTGCTGTGGGGGTGCGCTGGCATGCATGTGCCACGCGGAGAGCTAGGGAGAGTTGGGCGGCGCTGGACGGCGTAGCGAGCTGGCTCAGGCCCTCGCTGGCCGCCACGGGTGGCTTGGCCTCCGCAGAAGCTGCCAGCACCGGCGATGCTCACTGCCACCGACGCCTGCACCCATCCAAGGGAGCGTGCGGGGTTCTGGCCAGGGAGGAGAGGCGGTGCGCAACGCGCCAGGGCGCACTGTGGGTCTTTGACAGCTTTCTGACGAAAGGAAACGACACTGAACTTCTCTGAATTTCTGAATGTGCATAGTAACAGTGTTGGCCAGGTGTTCGACAGAATGATTCTAGTATGTGAGAGGTTCTCCTTGAGCTGATCTTTGGTGGGGTGGCCTCTCATTGCATCTGGGGGCTGCCTGAATTTTGGTGGAATTTTTGGAGAAGAGGAGATATGAGTTTCACCAAATTTGACAAATCTGGTCCAAACTTGCAGAGATGGAAATTTGAAAAATTTGAAAAGACGGAGAGTGGATCTTGATGGTTCTAGGTTGTGGTTACCAAGGACCATCCATAGGAGTTGGTTTGAGATCAAAACTCAAAGGCATTTAGGTACTTGCTTTGCAAATCACCTCGATTCAAAATAATGGACAGAATTGTTTTGGGGAAAGAAATAAATGAAATAAAATCCAAAAATGGATTGGACTTGTTGGAACATTATGATTGGATTGTCCCAAAGTGGAAGGAGGGGTTTTGGGAAGATTTATCATATGAGGCATGGTAAAATCATGAGTGGTTTCAACAAAAGAGAAGTTCCAAAATTACTAGGGTTTTCTTTTAAAAGAAAAATAAATCCCAAAAAAATTGAGAAGGGGACAATCAGAAGAAAGCTTTTTAATAACCAAACACTAGGGTTGAAGAAGATACCAAAATAAAATCCTTGCCAAGGGGAAAAAGTTTTGAGAGAGAGGTTTTTTTGGAAGGATTTAAATGACCTTCTTCAATCCAGCAAAGTTTTTGTTGAAAACCAAAATGAAAATTTTTGGAGTGTCACAACACCTACCCCCTTCAGAAAAATCTCGTCCCCGAGATTTCAGCTGATCCTCAAATAAGTGTGGGTGCTCTGTCCGAAGAAAATCCTCTCTTTCCCAAGTGGCTTCACTCTCGGTGTGATTGCTCCACTGAACTCTGAAAAACTTGATGGTTTTCTGTCGGGTCCACCTTTCAGACTCCTCCAATATTTTTACTGGATGTTCCCGATAGGTGAGTTCTGGTTGCACGTCAATGTTTTCATGGGATACTTGCTTTTCTGGGTTGCTTACGCACTTCCTCAACTGCGAGACGTGGAACACGTCGTGGATATCGGATAATTCTTCGGGTAAGTCTAGCTGGTAGGCTACCGTGCCTCTTCGTGCCACTATACAAAGTGGTCCGATGAATCTTGGTGCTAGCTTTCCCTTAATCTTGAATCGTTGCAGGCCTCTCATAGGAGATACTCGTAGATACACAAACTCACCGGGTTCAAAACTGATTCCACGATGTTTCTGATCATAATAACTCTTCTGTCGGCTTTGAGCTGTCTTGAGTCGGTCCCTGATTAGCTTGACCTTTTCCTCGTCTTCTTTGAGAATGTTTGGGCTGAAGATACGGCTGTCTCCTGTCTCTAACCAATTTAGCGGGGTACGACATCTCCTCCCGTACAAGGCTTCAAATGGTGCCATTTGCAGGCTGGCCTGGTAACTGTTGTTGTATGCGAACTCTGCGTATGGCAAGCATTCCTCCCAACTGGTTCCATAAGTGAGGACACATGCTCTCAGCATGTCTTCTGGAATTTAGTTTACGCGTTCAGTTTGTCCGTCAGTCTGGGGGTGGTATGCTATACTGAAAGCTAGTTGGGTTCCCAGAGCCTGTTGCAGATGATCCCAAAATCTGGAGATGAATTGTGTGCCCCTGTCAGATAATATAGTCTTTGGAACTCCATGTAGGCAGACGATACGGGAAAGATAAAGCCTGGCAAGCTTCTGAGTGGTGTGGGTCGTCTTTACGGGGATGAAGTGTGCTACTTTAGTCAGTCTATCTGTGATGACCCATATGGCATCATGTCCGTGCCGTGACCGAGGTAGCCCAATAATAAAATCCATTCCAATTTCATCCCATTTCCACTCGGGTATCTTATTTTGTTGTAATAGTCCGGCTGGTTTCTGGTGCTCGGCCTTGATGCGTTGACATGAGTCACAACATGCGATGAATATGGCTATGTCCCTTTTCATACCGTGCCACCAAAATGTTTCCTAAAGATCCTTGTACATTTTTGTTCCTCCTGGATGGATCGAATACGAAGTGGTGTGGCCTTCAGCTAAAATTTGCTGTTTAAGGTCCTTAATATTTGGTACGCAAAGTCTATCTCCGTACCACAATATTCCCTGCTCATCGATAAAAAATTCTGAGGCCTTGCCCAAACTCACTTTCCGTTTTATGCCTTCAATGCTAGGGTGTCCATGCTGAGCCTCTTTAACTTTTTCTATCAGGGTAGGCTGTATTTCTAAATTTGACACACTGCCTTCGGTTACTACCATCAAGTTGAGTTTAGCAAACTCCTGCTGAAATTCAGGTCTCAAGTTTGGTAGGCTGTCATTGTTCGGACTGGGGTTCCGACTTAGAGCATCTTCCACTACATTCGCTTTTCCTGGATGATAGTGGATTCCAACATCATAATCCTTTACTAATTCCAACCAGCGTCGTTGCCGTAAATTGAGCTCTGGTTGTGTGAAAATATACTTGAGACTTTTATGGTCCATGTATATTTCACAACGGTTCCCAAGTAAAAAGTGTCTCCATTCCTTGAGTGCATGAATAACTGCTGCTAACTCCAGGTCATGAGTAGGATAATTTTCCTCATGTTTGCGAAGTTGTCTGGAAACATACGCGACTACCTTGCCTTCTTGCATCAATACGCATCCGAGGCCCTTTCGGGATGCGTCACAATACACCTCAAAATTCTTGTGTATGTCTGGCACAATTAATACTGGTGCTGTCGTTAATTTCCTTTTTAGTTCTTGGAAACTTTTCTCACAAGTTTCCGTCCATTCAAAATTCTTGTCTTTCTTGAGAGCTGCGGCATTGGCTTTGCTATAGTGGAAAATCCTTCAATAAATCTTTGGTAGTAACCTGCCATTCCCAAGAAACTTCGTATGTCCGTTACGCTGGCTGGTGATTTCCAGCCATGTACGGCCTTGACTATTTCCGGATCTACGGCAATACCTTCTTGGGTCAATACGTGGCCCAGAAACCTACTTGTCTTAGCCAAAATTCACACTTGCTGAACCTGGCGTATAATTGATGTTTCCTTAGTTCTCCTAGTACAATTCCAAGATGTTCAGCGTGCTCTTCTGGTGTCTTGGAGTATATCAGAATATCGTCGATAAATACCACAACAAACTTGTCCATATATTTCATAAATACTTTGTTCATGAGGTGAACAAAATATGCAGGAGCGTTCGTTAGTCCAAATGGCATTACTGTGAATTCATACAGTCCGTATCTGGAGGTGAAGGCTGTCTTGGGAATATCTTCAGTTCGTACTTTTAATTGATGGTATCCCGATCTTAAGTCAATTTTCGAGAATACCTTGGCCTGAGCGAGCTGATCAAATAAATCATTTATCCGTGGCATCGGATATTTGTTCTTGATTGTGACCATGTTAAGTGCTTGATAGTCTATACACAATCTCAGCGTTCCATCCTTCTTTTTGGCAAATAAAATTGGTGAGCCCCAAGGTGAGGAGCTTGCTCGTATATATCCTTTGTCCAATAATTCTTTTATTTGTTTCTTCAATTCTACCAACTCGGATGGTGCCATTCTGTATGATTTCTTGTATATGGGGGCGGTTCCGGGTGCTAGCTCAATGCTGAATTCTATCTCTTGATCTGGTGGCATGCCTGGTAGTTCTTCGGGAAATACGTCTGGAAATTCACACACTACTGGAACCTTGATTAATTCAGAAATATCCACTTTGTTCAATCTCGGTTGCCGGGATATATTTCTCTCTTGGGCTGAAACTTTTATTGTCTTCCCGTGGTGGTGGGTGAGAATTACGGTTCTGTTGAAGCAGTCAATAAAACCTTTGTTGGTGGTTAACCAATCCATCCCTAAGATGACATCCAGTCCTTTATTTTCCAACACAATAAGGTTGGCATGGAACTTCAATCCTTCAAACTCAATAGTCACACCTTGGCAGTAACTCTGAGTAACTTGCTTAATCCCAGGGGACTTGACGATCATTGATTTTTCCAAGGGAAGCATCGAAAAATTATTTTGCAAAGCAAAACTTTTCGAAATGAATGAGTGAGAAGCTCCAAAATCAAACAAAACCATGGCAGGTATTGTGTTGATAGGGAACGTACCGAGTACGGTATCCGGGGCATTCTGTGCTTCCTCTCTAGTTACGTGGTTCAGATGACCTTTCCTGTGGTTGTTATTGGGGCTGAAATTGTTGCGCTTTGGCGCTGAATTATTGCCACCGTTATTCAGCTTTGGGGTCGAGTTCCTTGGCTTGGGGCACTGCTTGGCATAGTGCCCTTCTTCTCCACAAGCGTAGCAAGTGACGGCTGGGCGATACGTGAACTCCTTTTCCCTTGCATGGAAACTCTTGACTGGGCATGAGACGTTTGTCGTGGGTTTGTGTGTCCCACCTTTCTGAAAATCTGTCTTACTTCGGTGGTTGTGAGCAAGATTAGTCTGGTCCCTTTTTCGTTTGCGGAAATCCTCCAAGCTGCGTCTCTCATTTTCCAAGGTAATGGCCTTATCCTCCAACATTTTAAAATCTGGGAAGGTGTGCACAACCAGCTGGCACTTAAGCGCGGGCGCCAGACCGTCTAGGAATTTTTCCATCTTCTTGCTTTCAGTCATACGCTCCTCGTTGGCGTAGCGAGACAATAGAGTAAACTGACTGTTGTATTCTGACACCGTCATGGTCCTTTGTTTGAGGTCATCAAATTCTCTCTTCTTGATCTTCATAAGACTTTTAGGAATATGTGCCCCACGAAAACCTTCTTTGAAATCCTCCCAGGTTATATTATTTTCGTTGGGGTGCATGTGTAGGAAATTTTCCCACCACGATGCAGCTGCTCTAGTGAGATAGTGTGGTGCATATAGCACTTTCTCGAGATCTGAACACTGTGCAATAATTAATTTTCTTTCCATGTCTCGAAGCCAGTCCTTGGCCTCAAGAGGTTTGTCAGTATGAGAAAATGTTTGGGGACGCGTCTTCTGTAGCTCAGATAACTTGGATTGCTGCTGATACTGTCCACGGTGATTTCCCATATTGATGACTTGGTTCATCATTTCTTGATGTTGTTGCTGACTTTGCTCATAAATACGGCATATTTGGGAAAGTGTTGTCTCACTGTCCTGTTGACTTGACTGCCCTGTGTGAAATTGTTGCTGGGTTGTGTGCCAAAATTTTCCTCTGGCGGAGTTGGCATGGAGCGCGTCCAAGGACGAGACATTTTTCACTCTGGTGATAAATTTTGTGAAACTCATATGAAAGGGAAATGAGTCGAAAAAATCAATAAATGCACAAAGACGGGAATATTTTTCGAACTCCAGGATTTTTTTTCAAAGCTTGTCAGCCATCTACAAAAGTAGGCAAAAATTCTGAGTGGTCAGGTCATAAATTTACGCTGACTGTCAGAAAAATGTCTGCATTTGCAAAAATATGAATTAGCTCTATTATGCTAATAACCGATTAGCAATCGCGCCTAGTGGCTTCCTACAGTCAGCCTGGCTTTGGTACCAAGCTTGTCACGACCGGTTTTCCAATAAAATACTTACTGAGAAACCGATCTTTTTAGTCCAGTATGAGGAAAAATCCTCCTGACTGGTAGACACAATCTTGATACAGTGAGCCAGTAGCATTAAATATATTACACGGTCGAGCTGGGGGTGCTCAACAATTTATTACAGACACGCCAATAATTATACATAATGGCGGATATGACACAATGTTGTGGTGGCGTACTACTGACTCACAATAAAATTGGTGGTGGAATATCACAGTGGAGTGGATAACATGACTCCTAAACTGGCAGCTCATCGAGCGTCGAGGTGAGGCTCGATGAATTTATTCGGGTAGCGGAAGCGGATATAATACAGTGACCAAATCCAGGGTCGCACAAGACTGACTGGGACTCCTCTAGGCGTCGGACTCGCTATCGAACTCTTCATCCATGAGATCGCCTTCGTCAGCATCTGGCCAAATCAACAAGCCAGGTGAGTACTTTGAAAGTACTCGAAAGACAGTTCGGACATAAGATATAACAAATGCATGCATGAATGCGTCATGAGCTATACTGAACTCGCATGACATTATTTAGTAATAAGAAAGTCAGACGGTAGTAAAATAACTGAAAACCGATCGGGTATCTGAAGCGACGCCACGAAGGGTGAACAAATAAATAAATCATGCCGCAGTCGGGCGTCTAAGCGACGCCACATAAAGGGCTTATATTGAAAGTAAAGGACATGCTTGCCACAGTCGGACGTCTGAGCGACATCATCGAAAGGGCTTATATTGAAAGTAAATAACAATACTGCCACAGTCGGACGTCTGAGCAACATCGCAGAAAGGGCTTATATTAAAAGTAAATAACCATACTGCCACAATCAGACGTCTGTGCGACATCGCAGAAAGGTCTTATATCAAGTAAATAGAAATACTGCCACAGTCGGACGTCTGAGCGACATCGCAGAAAGGGCTTATACTGAAAGTAAATAATAACAATGCCGCAGTCGGACGTCTGAGCGACATCACAGAAAGGGCTTATACTGAAAGTAAATAATAACAATGCCGCAGTCGGACGTCTGAGCGACATCGCGGAAAGGGCTTTAAATTCATTATTCATATTTGTTAAAATTTCAAGAGTAATACTCATAGGAAAATATTCAACATGTGATGATAAACGGGTTAGTCCATCCACAGGAAATAACATTTAACCGGAATTAACACCCATGTGGTTCTCCGGAGTTTCTGCCACCGAGATTGACACTCGACAAGATAAGTTGAACACAGTACTTGGACATGGATAAGATGATTCAAGGAATTTTTGACTCTGCAGAGTTTGTACTAAAAAGTCCACAGCCAACGGATTTCCGTAGTCACGAAGACTAGTTCCGTTTACGGTATTTCGAAAGAAAACACATCTAACTAGTACACACCCATTCCACCTTACGATGCTAGGAATCACCCTAAACAGCGTTCAATAAAAACTTTGAGACGGGGAGATCACAATCTCGAATAACATGGGATCAAATTTATATACGCGCGCTCTAAGGGGTGCCCCCCTCTCGGTCCCAACCAGAAACACCCATGCCCCCTGACCGGATGATAGGCTTTAATCCAGGGCCATGGAACCCTCATCCCGGCCTCTCGATTTGGTGTGTACCAGGAAGGTGGTTTGCAACTTACTAAGCCATATCCCTTGCGGAAAACATGTGGTAGTACGGGAAGGGAAAATGGACAGGAACTGGACTGATTCATGTTGACACTGAAGTCAAATAGTCTGGCATACGATTGGCATGCTACAACACTGCCATCTTACCCATTTTCATGCCATCACATGGCCATGCAAACCCATATCCAACAACTTATGGATTTTCGAAACTCACTTGTCTCAACTTTACATGTAATATGACATTCATCGAGATGCTCATAAACATGCCAGGAAACTACTTAATGCAAACATGCCAAAGACACTCATCATATCAAAAGTTCAAACATGCTTGCCTAGTTCGGAGTAGTCGGAGCCTAGCTCGGTGAAGTTTGCGGTTCCGTCACCTCCTTCGGTATCTACGATATAAAGAAACATACGCGCTAACGTAAATACCGTGAGGTGCACAAAAGTATTCCAAATATTTTTCAAATAAATCTGATAAAAAACTAGACAAAATTTTAAAGAGGACAGAAAAAGAATCAAACAAAAATCCTTCTCTGTTTAAAGTTATAAGTGTTTTAATCTAGGGACCTTTCTGTAATGAAACAGAAACTTCTTAGGGTGCTAAGCAGAAAAGTCTAGAAAACGATTCGGATTACAAAGCATATTTGCCAGAGTACGCTTTCAGAAAACGGTTCGAAAAAAAAGAACAGAGAGGCTGATGGGCGGGTCCCACCCGTCAGGTTTGAAAATTCAAACGAGGAGACGGAGCTCGTCGGCGCCCGAGAGCTGCGGTGGTCGCCGGTGGCGATCCACGGCGAGGCAGGGGGATCGGGTGGTACCTCCGTGCTCAGTGCGTCCTTCCGCCTCGGAGGGTGGTGGTGGTGGTCACCGGCGAGCACTACGTCGACGGCGGCCCTTGCTCCGGTGGACGGCGGCTCGGATGGAGATGGATCTCGCCGGGGAGTGCTGCGGAGACCAAATTGAAGCTGGGGTTAGCTCTCTGGGTGCTCGAGGAGATTGCTGACAAGGTTTGGGCGTCGGGGACGGCCTCACCGGAGTGAATCGAGGTGGTGGCCGAGGCGGAACGGGGCGGCCGGAGTCGGGGGAGGAGACCTCCTCGAGGTCCTCCTAGTGGCCTGGCGGGGTGTTGGTGAGTAGCAAAGGTGGTGTGTGCTCGACGGTGAGCTCGGGGCCCCTTTTTATAGGCGGTCTAAGGCGGTGGCCATGAACGGAGTTCTCCGGCGATGGTTACGGCGGCGCAGTGATTGGTTGGGGAGATTAGGAGGTTGATCATCGACGTGGAGGTCCACGGACTCCGTTTAGCATCTAACCTTGGCTGGATTTGGCGTGCTGGGTGGTCTCGGCAAAACGGGGCGGCGCGGGCCCGTCGGCGGCAGAGGGCGTGCCCTGTGCTTGCCGGGCCACGGCGACGGTGCTGCGGGGGTGCACTGGCATGCATGAGCCACGCGGAGAGCTAGGGAGAGTTGGGCGGCGCTGGATGGCGTAGCGAGTTGGCTTAGGCCCTCGCTGGCCGCCACAGGTGGCTCGGCCTGCGCAGAAGCTGCCAACGCTGGCGATGCTCGCCGCCACCGACGCCTGCACCCGTCCAAGGGAGCGTGCGGGGTTCTGGCTAGGGAGGAGAGGCCGTGTGCAACGCGCCAGGGCGCACTGTGGGTCTGTGACAGCTTTCTGACGAAAGGAAATGACACTGAACTTCTCTGAATTTCTGAATGTGCATAGTAACAGTGCTGGCCAGGTGTTCGACAGAATGATTCTGGTATGTGAGAGGTTCACCTTGAGCTGATCTTTGGTAGGGTGGCCTCTCATTGCATCTGGGGGCTGCCTGAATTTTGGTGGAATTTTTGGAGAAGAGGAGATATGAATTTCACCAAATTTGACAAATCTGGTCCAAACTTGCAGAGACTGAAATTTGAAAAATTTGAAAAGAAGGAGAGTGGATCTTGATGGTTCTAGGTTGTGGTTACCAAGGACCATCCAGAGGAGTTGGTTTGAGATCAAAACTCAAAGGCATTTAGGTACTTGCTTTGCAAATCACCTAGGTTCAAAATAATGGACATAATTGTTTTGGGGGAAGAAATAAATGAAATAAAATCCAAAAATGGATTGGACTTGTTGGAACAGAATGATTGGATTGTCCCAAAGTGGAAGGAGGGGTTTTGGGAAGATTTATCATATGAGGCATGGTAAAATCATGAGTGGTTTCAACAAAAGAGAAGTTCCAAAATTACTGGGGTTTTCTTTTAAAAGAAAAATAAATCCCAAAAAAAATAAAATTGAGAAGGGGACAATCAGAAGAAAGGTTTTTAATAACCAAACACCAGGGTTGAAGAAGATACCAAAATAAAATCCTTGCCAAGGGGAAAAGTTTTGAGAGAGAGGTTTTTTTTTTTGGAAGGATTTAAATGACCTTCTTCAATCCAGCAAAGCTTTTGTTGAAAACCAAAATGAAAATTTTTGTAGTGTCACAATAGGGTGACACAAAACTAGCTCCAGTTCATCAATGTAATGTAGGCATGTATTCCGAATATAGTCATACGTGCTTATGGAAAAGAACTTGCATGACATCTTTTGTCCTACCCTCCCGTGGCAGCGGGGTCCTAATGGAAACTAAGGGATATTAAGGCCTCCTTTTAATAGAGAACCGGAACAAAGCATTAGCACATAGTGAATACATGAACTCCTCAAACTATGGTCATCACTGGGAGTGGTCCCGATTATTGTCACTTCAGGGTTGTCGGATCATAACACATAGTAGGTGACTATAGACTTGCAAGATAGGATCAAGAGCACACATATATTCATGAAAACATAATAGGTTCAGATCTGAAATCATGGCACTCAGGCCCTAGTGACAAGCATTAAGCATAGCAAAGTCATAGCAACAACAATCTCAGAACATAATGGATACTAGGGATCAAACCCTAACAAAACTAACTCGATTACATGATAAATCTCATCCAACCCATCACCGTCCAGCAAGCCTACGATGCAATTACTCACGCACGGCGGTGAGCATCATGAAATTGGTGATGGAGGATGGTTGATGATGACGACAGCGACAATCCCCCTCTCCGGAGCCCCGAACGGACTCCAGATCAGCCCTCCCGAGAGAGATTAGGGCTTGGCGGCGGCTCCGTATCGTAAAACGTGATGAAACTTTCTCTTTGATTTTTTTCTCCCTGAAAGCCAATATATGGAGTTGGAGTTGGCGTCGGAGGGCCACCAGGAGGCCCACGAGGCAGGGAGGCACGCCCAGGGGGGAGGGGCGCGCCCCCACCCTCGTGAACAGGGTGTGGGCCCCCTGGTCTTCATCTTTGGCGAGGATTTTTTATTATTTATTCTAAGATATTCCGTGGAGTTTCAGGTCATTCCGAGAACTTTTGTTTTCTGCACATAAAACAACACCATGGCAATTCTGCTAAAAACAGCGTCAGTCCGGGTTAGTTCCATTCAAATAATACAAGTTAGAGTCCAAAACAAGGGCAAAAGTGTTTGAAAAAGTAGATACGACGGAGACGTATCAACTCCCCAAGCTTAAACCCTTGCTTGTCCTCAAGCAATTCAGTTGACAAACTGAAAGAGAAAAAGAAAAACTTTTACAAACTCTGTTTGCTCTTGTTGTTGTAAACATGAAAAGCCATCATTCAAGTCTCAGCAATTATTACGAACTAACCATACTCACAATGACACGTAGGTCTCACAATTACTCATATCAATAGCATAATCAGCTAGCGAGCCATAATAATAAAACTCGGGTGACAACACTTTCTCAAAATAATCATAACATGATATAACAAAATGGTATCTTGCTAGCCCTTTCTGAGAGAGCAAAACATAAATGCAAAGCACCTTTAAAGATCAAGGACTGACTAAACATTGTAATTAATGGTAAAAGAGATCCAGTCAAGTCATACCCAATATAAACCAATAATAATGAATGCAAACGACAGTGTGCTCTCCAGCGGGTGCTTTTTAATAAGAAGGGTGATGACTCAACATAAAAGTAAATAGATAGGCCCTTCGCAGAGGGAAGCAGGGATTTGTAGAGGTGCTAGAGCTCGGTTTTGAAATAGAGATAAATTATATTTTGAGCGGCATACTTTCATTGTCAACATAACAACTAAAAGACGACGATATCTTCCATGCTAAACAGATTATAGGCGGTTCCCAAACAGAATGGTAAAGTTTATACTCCCCTTCCTCCACAAGCATCAATCCATGGCTTGCTCGAAATAACAAGTGCCTCCAACATTCAACGGGTCCCAAGGGGAGTTTTGTTTGCAGTTATTTTGATTTAGTTTGCATAAAGCATGGGACCGGGCATCCTGAATACCATCCATTTTCTCGTGAATGAGGAGCGGAGTCCACTCCTCTTGAGAATAACCCGCCTAACACGGAAGATAAGGGTAGCTCTAGTTGACATATGAGCTATTCGAGTATGCAAAACAGAATGTTTATTTGAAGGTTTAGAGTTTGGCACATACAAATTTACTTGGAACGGTAGGTAAATACCGCATATAGGAAGGTATGGTGGACTCATATGGAATAACTTTGGGGTTTAAGGAGTTTGGATGCACAAGCAGTATTCCCGCTTAGTACAAGTGAAGGCTAGCAAAAGACTGGGAAGCGACCAACTGAGAGAGCGACAACAGTCGTAAACATGCATTAAAATTAATTCACACCGAGTACAAGCATGAGTAGGATATAATCCACCATGAACATAAATATCATGAAGGCTATGTTGATTGGATTCAACTACATGCATGAACATGTGCCAAGTCGAGTCACTCAATGCATTTAAAGGAGGATACCACCCCATCATACCATATCATAATCATTCTAATAGCATGTTGACACGCAAGGTAAACCATTATAACTCATAGCTAATCAAGCATGGCACAAGCAACTATAATCTCTAAATGTCATTGCAAATATGTTTACTTCATAATAGTTGAATCAGGAACGATGAATCATCATATTTACAAAAAAAAAGAGGTCGAGTTCGTACCAGCTTTTCTCTTCTCAATAAGTCCATCATATATCATCATTATTGCCTTTCACTCGCACGACCGAGCGGTGTGTATAATAATAAGAGTGCACGTGCATTGGACTAAGCTGGAATCTGCAAGCATTCAACTCAAGAGAGAAGACAAGTAATATGGGCTCTAGGTATAAATAATCAATCATGCATAAAAGAGCCACTAAGCATTTTCAATATGGTCTTCTCGACCCCCAAAGAAAGAAAAAGAAATAAAAACTATTTACACGGGAAAGCTCCCAACAAGTAAAAGAAGAACGGGAAATATTTTTGGGTTTTCTTTTTAATTCTACTACAAGCATGGAAAGTAAACTAACTAATTTTTTTAAAAATTTATAAAACACACAAGAAGAAAGCAGGAAAAAGAAATTTAAACTAGCATGGATAATACAATGAAAGAGTATGAGCACCGACATCTAGCAATGAGTGTGTGTGAACATGAATGTAATATCAGTGAGAAATACGTACTCCCCCAAGCTTAGGCTTTTGGCCTAAGTTGGTCTATTGCCAGGGATGGCCTGGCGGATATCCGTAGGTGAAGCTGGGGTCGTACTGTGATGAAGAAGACTCCGGCTGCCACTGGCTGGCGGCCTCCTCTGGATCCCAAGAATAAACAGATAGTCATGGAAGCTCATCTTGTGGCTCCGGCTCCGGGGCCGGTGCAGGGTTCCGATAGGTTTGAACAGCCGACCACGGAACAATGTGAGGCTCTGCATACAAGTTAAACAAAGAAGGAGCAGGCAAAGTAATAGTCTCGGGGTGATGTTTATCAAAGTATAATTTATATTTAAGCTCCCCATCGCGACTCTTAACAAGAAAATCATGCGCTATCATACTCTTGTAATCTAAATAAGCACGGGGCAACACTGTTTCTTCTTTCTCTGCATGCCTAATAGGTATTTCAAAATGTTCAGCTAGGCGCAAAGCATAAATGCCTCCAAAGATGGGGCCCTTAGTACGGCTCAGACTTAACCGTCTAGCAACAATTCCACCCATACTAACAGAGTTATCGCGGTATAAACCATGGAGCAAAACAATAATATCAGGAATACTAAGGTTCCCACAGTTCCCACGTCCAATCAAGCAACGACTAGCAAATAAGGCAAAGTAGCATAAAACAAGATAATGTATGCTAGTGATCCTTGCATCAGAAACCTTCCTGGTTTCTCCCACCGTGATAGTGTTGACAAAAGATTCTAATTCATTACGGTGGGGTTCATATAAGGTGCCCTCAAAGGGTATTCTGCAAACCTCACAGAATTCTGCTAATGTCATCTCTTTAACAACGTCAATGAAACTCTACTGTTGGAGGTGATTTCTTAGGGAAAAAGTAGAAGTTTTGCACAAAAGTATTTGTGAGTAAGAGATACTGATGACGTTGGTCGTGGAGGAAGTCGGTGAGGCCAGCATTCTCAATCAATAAATAGAAATCTTCATGAATCCCAGCTCTCCTCAAGAAGTCATCGGAAGGCCATTCACACGGCCGGACCTCCGCAGTGCGAGGTAAATTAAATTTGGGCTTCTCCTCTTCTTCCTTTTGTTTTTCCTTAGAGCTTCGGCTTGACGAGCCCCTCAAAAGTCTCTTCATTATTTCTGAAACAATCTGAAATTTTTAGTAACCTCAAATAAAAGTGAACCAACTTCAATAAAATTGTTAGCAACAACTCCCACAAGTGCCTAGGGCCTATATCAAGCATCAGAACTACTTGGAACCATATAAATTTGACATGCAAGCTCAAGAACATGGTTACCTATGCAGCACAAATTTGCAATGAATAAAGCACTAGAACAAAACCTAATTGGACCAATGGAGGAGTCACATACCAAGGAACAATCTCCCCAAGCAGTTTTGCGAGAGGTGCTTTGAGCAAAGAGATCGAAAATCACAGCAACGGGGGCTGGAACTCGTGCTTGAGTTGGTTTTTCGTGTTTGTGTGAGATAGAGGAAGAAGATGGGTGCAGGAATAAGTGGAGGAGGGCCACCGTGGGCCCACGAGGCAGCAGGGCACGCCCAGGGGGGTAGGGCACGCCCTCCACCCTCGTGGCCAGGTGGCAGCTCCCCCCGTGGTAATTTTTGCACAGTAAATTCTCAAATATTCCTGAAAAAATCATATTAAATTGGCATGGCATTCTGAGGACTTTTATTTTCGAGATATTTTTATATTGCACAGATAAGTCAAGAAACAGACAGAAAAATACTTTTTTACTTTATTTTTACTAAATAACAAAAAATATAAAGAGGGTACAGAAGGTTGTGCTTCTAGTTTCATCCATCTCGTGATCATCAAAATGAACCCACTAACAAGGTTGATCAAGTCTTGTTAACAAACTCATTCCGAATAATCCCGGAACCGGAGAAATTTCGAATGACACTAAGTTACCTCAACGGGGATATGAAAATCCCCAACAATAAGAATATCATACTTTTTCTTGACAGTAGGGAGAGGAAATTCAAAAGCTCCAAATATAATCGATGGGATTTTTCCAATAGAGTTGATACTATAAACTTGAGGTTGTTTCCTCGGAAAATGTATCGTGTGCTCATTGCCATTAACATGAAAAGTGACATTGCCTTTGTTGCAATCAATAACATCCCCTGCAGTATTAAGGAAAGGTCTTCCAAGAATAATAGACATACTATCATCCTCGGGAATATCAAGAATAACAAAGTCCGTTAAAATAGTAACGTTTGCAACCACAACAGGCACATCCTCACAAATACCGACAGGTATAACAGTTGATTTATCAGCTATTTGCAAAATATATTTCAGTAGGTGTCAACTTATTCAAGTCAAGTCTACGATATAAAGAGAGAGGCATAACACTAACACCGGCTCCAAGATCACATAAAGCAGTTTTAACATAACTTCTTTTAATGGAGCATGGTATAGTAGGCACTCTGGGATCTCCAAGTTTCTTTGGTATTCCACCCTTAAAAGTGTAATTAGCAAGCATGGTGGAAATTTCAGCTTCAGGTATCTTTCTTTTATTAATAATAATATCCTTCATATACTTAGCATAAGGATTTGTTTTGAGCACATCAGTTAATTGCATACGCAAAAAGATGGGTCTAATCATTTCAGCAAAGCGCTCAAAACCCTCATCATCCTTTTTCTTGGATGGTTTCGGAGGAAAAGGCATGGGTTTCTGAACCCATGGTTCTCTTTCTTTACCATGTTTCCTTGATTCTTTGATTGTGGGTTATCAAGATCAACAGCAGGTTCAACTTCTACATCATTATCATTACTAGGTTGAGCATCATCATGAACATTATCATTAACATTTCCACTAGGTTCATGTTCATTACCAGATTGTGTTTCAGCATCAGACATAGAGATATCATTTGGATTATCAGGTGGTTCAGCAATAGGTTCACTAGAAGTTTGCACAGTCCTATCATTTTTCTTTTTCTTCCTCTTAGAAGAACTAGGCATATCAATATTATTTCTCTGAGAATCTTGCTCGATTCTCTTAGGGTGGCCTTCAGGATACAAAGGTTCCTGAGTCATTCTACCAGTTCTAGTAGCCACTCTAACAGCATAATCATTTTTCTTACTATTCATTTTATCAAGCACTTCTTTCTGAGCTTTAAGTACTTGTTCTACTTGAGTGGTAACCATATAAGCATGTTTGCTAACAAATTTAAGTTCACCTCTAATATCAGCCATATAATCACTCAAGCGTTTAATCATAAAGGTATTCTGTTTTAGTTGTCTACCAAAATAAGCATTAAAATCATCTTGCTTAAACATAAAGTCATCAAACTCGTCCAAGCACTGACTAGCAATTTTAGTAGGAGGGACTTTAGCTTTATCATACCTATAGAGAGAATTTACCTTTACTACCCGTGTCGGGATATCGGGAGGTTCTTCAGTAAATAAGTAATTGAGATCATATACTTCTTCAACAGGCGGTAAATTAAGACCATGTATTTCTTCAATAGGAGGTAAATTCTTAACATCTTTGGCTTTAATAACTTTTTCTTTCATAGATTTCTTTGCCTCTTGCATATCTTCGGGACTAAGAAATAGAACACCTCTCTTCTTCGGAGTTGGTTTAGGAATAGGCTCAGTAATTGGCTTAGGACCTGGATCAGGAGTTGGCTCAAGAGGTGCCCAATTATTTTCATTTTCCAACATATTATTCAATAGAATTTCAGCATCGTCCGGTGTTCTTTCCCTGAAAAGAGAACCAGCACAACTATCCAGGTAATCTCTGGAAGCATCGGTTAGTCCATTATAAAAGATATCAAGTATTTCAGGTTTCTTAAGAGGATGATCAGGCAAAGCATTAAGTAACTTGAGAAGCCTCCCCCAAGCTTGTGGGAGACTTTCTTCTTCAATTTGCACAAAATTATATATATCCCTCAAAGCAGCTTGTTTCTTATGAGCAGGGAAATATTTAGCAGAAAAGTAATAAATCATATCCTGGGGGCTTTGCACACAACCAGGACCAAGAGAATTAAACCATTTCTTAGCATCACCCTTTAATGAGAACGGAAATATTTTGAGTAAATAAAGGTAGCGCGATCTCTCATTATTAGTAAACAGGGCAGCTATATCATCTAACTTATGAAGATGTGACACAACAGTTTCAGATTCATAGCCATAAAAAGGATCAGATTCAACCAAAGTGATTATAACTGGATCAACAGAAAAATCATAATAATCCTGATCAGGAACACAGATAGGTGAAGTAGCAAAAGCAGGGTCGGGTCTCATCCTATCTCTAAAAGATTCTTTACTCCACTTAACTAGCAACCTCTTACGTTCAAGACTATTCTGGCAAGCAAGAACAGCTTCAATAGATTCAGCATTAAAAAGATAACCCTCAGGAATAGAAGGCATAGGTTCATCATCACTAACATCATCGTGTTCAGGTTCAACAATTTCTCTTTCTCTAGACCTAGCAATTTGCTCATCAAGAAATTCACCAAGTGGCACAGTAGTATCAAGCATAGAAGTAGCTTCATCATAAGTATCATGCATAGCAGAAGTGGCATCATCAATAACATGCGACATATCAGAATCAATAGCAGTAGTAGGTTTAGGTGTCGGAAACTTACTCATAACACAAGGAGAATCTAGTGCAAGGCTAGATGGCAATCCCTTACCTCCCCTCGTAGTTGAGGGCAAAATAGTAGTTCGATCATCTTTCAAGTTCTTCATAGTGTCCAGCAGATATAAATCCCAAGTGACTCAAAGAATAGAGCTATGCTCCCAGCAACGGCGCCAGAAAAAGGTCTTGATAACCCACAAGTATAGGGGATCGCAACAGTTTTGAGGGTAGAGTATTCAACCCAAATTTATTGATTCGACACAAGGGGAGCCAAAGAATATTCTCAAGTATTAGCAGCTGAGTTGTCAATTCAACCACACCTGGAAACTTAGTATCTGCAGCAAAGTGTTTAGTAGCAAAGTAATATGATAGTGGTGGTAACGGTAACAAAGTAAAGACAACAAAAGTAATGATTTTGGTATTTTTTTAGGGATTGTAACAGTAGCAACGGAAAAGTAAATAAGCGTAAACCAGTATATGGAAAACTCATAGGCACTGGATTAGCGATGGATAATTATGCCGGATGTGGTTCATCATGTAACAGTCATAACATAGAGTGACACAGAACTAGCTCCAGTTCATCAATGTAATGTAGGCATGTATTCCGAATATAGTCATACGTGCTTATGGAAAAGAACTTGCATGACATCTTTTGTCCTACCCTCCCGTGGCAGCGGGGTCCTAATGGAAACTAAGGGATATTAAGGCCTCCTTTTAATAGAGAACCGGAACAAAGCATTAGCACATAGTGAATACATGAACTCCTCAAACTATGGTCATCACGGGAGTGGTCCCGATTATTGTCACTTCGGGGTTGCCGGATCATAACACATAGTAGGTGACTATAGACTTGCAAGATAGGATCAAGAACACACATATATTCATGAAAACATAATAGGTTCAGATCTGAAATCATGGCACTCGGGCCCTAGTGACAAGCATTAAGCATAGCAAAGTCATAGCAACATCAATCTCAGAACATAATGGATACTAGGGATCAAACCCTAACAAAACTAACTCGTTTACATGATAAATCTCATCCAACCCATCACCGTCCAGCAAGCCTACGATGCAATTACTCACGCACGGCGGTGAGCATCATGAAATTGGTGATGGAGGATGGTTGATGATGACGACAACGACGAATCCCCCTCTCCGGAGCCCCGAACGGACTCCAGATCAGCCCTTCCGAGAGAGATTAGGGCTTGGCGGCGGCTCCGTATCGTAAAACATGATGAAACTTTCTCTCTGATTTTTTCTCCCCGAAAGCCAATATATGGAGTTGGAGTTGGCGTCGAAGGGCCACCAGGGGGCCCACGAGGTAGGGGGGCGCGCCCAGGGGGGAGGGGCGCGCCCCCACCCTCGTGAACACGGTGTGGGCCCCCTGGTCTTCATCTTTGGCAAGGATTTTTTATTATTTATTCTAAGATATTCCGTGGAGTTTCAGGTCATTTCGAGAACTTTTGTTTTCTGCACATAAAACAACACCATGGCAATTCTGCTGAAAACAGCGTCAGTCCGGGTTAGTTCCATTCAAATCATACAAGTTAGAGTCCAAAACAAGGGCAAAAGTGTTTTTAAAAGTAGATACGACGGAGACGTATCATGGACGCCTTAGTGTTATTAGTTCTATGTTACTAAATTTGTGCATGTACACACCTGTTAGTATCAATTTGCTATCATCCAAACACTGTCGCTATGCTGTTGCAGTTATATTTACCTTCCTCTTAAAATGTTCAATTTGTTATTTATAGTACATGAGTAAGAACTTGTAGTGTTGTTGTAGTTAATTATAGCTTTTGATGTTTCAGAATTTGGTTGTTGTGTCAGTAGCAATTAATTCATTTGCACATTGATCTTTTTGAGAAGATATGTCATAATTAACCTGTTTCTTCAGTTTTTCAAAATAAGTATTGGTGATTTTCTATGTTGCTATAAACCCATTTTCCCTACAATTGTTATTGATCTAGTTTTAAATATTATAGGATGAATCGAAGTGTTCTTACTTGGAGTGGGTTGATCAAGAGTGGCCACAGTCTTTTAAGATGTGCCTAGCAAAGCTCTGAAGCATGTATCAGGAAATAGAGGTAGGCTTAGAGAAAGTGTTGTCAACGCTGAAGAATATTTGAAGATGCGGGATAAAAAGAGGAAGGTGGATAATGAGATCTGATTTTTTAAATCAGACTTTGCTAAGATGGTGTTGGCGAAGGAGGAGGCATTTTCCCAGTTGGCCAGTGCAAAGAAGGTTCTTACTGAACTGAAAGCAGAGGTGGATAAGGCGAGCCTGGATTATCTAGATTAGGGAAATGAATATATTGTTCTAATATTTTGATTATGAAGTTGAACTATCTATATGTTGTACTGTGCTGTTTTCCGGTAGCTATCGTACTGTGATGTTGAAATATATCTATGTGCTTGATATGAAATTGGCAAACAGTTGTTCGACATGAAATATGAATTTGCGTAATACTGGAATTATTAAGTGTGAACTAATAAACCTGCCAAATGGGTCATGGAACATTGCAAACGGTTCTAGAAGTAAAAGCGCTTGTGATGGATAGCCCAATGCCACATAGTTTTCTTCATCAAATCGTGTGATGTAGTTGATAAAAGCAAACGGTTAACCAAGGCAGAGTGTGTGTGATAGTTACATGTATCACACACGAGCCTATTCATAAACCTGTGTGGGATGTACATACAAACGAAAACGTTTTCCCTGGATTGACTGTGTGGGATGTACATACGAACGGAAACATTTTCCCCGGATTGACTGTGTGGGAAGTACATACGAACGAGAACGTTTTCCCTAGATTCACTATGTGGGATGTACATGAGAAGGGAAACGTTCTCCTTGGATTGACTGTGTGTGATATACATACGAACGGAAATGTTTTTCTGGGATTCACCGTGTGGGACGTACATATGAACGGAAACAATTGGGTTTCGATGCCTCACTCGATCGCACACGAGCCAGCTTGTGTGCCAAGAGGGCCTATCCCCGACGGTTTCTAGGTCGTGTGGGAAGCACCCCCCTATCGCCCACACTCACTTGGTGACGGTTCCAAATGCCGTCGCGGAAAGGGGTTAAAAACCGTTTGTATAGCACCGACGCGTACCAGTGATATCCATCAAGGTGGCGTACGACGTTGCTTATACAAATCCCCCTGAAGCAACCTTCCGTTGCAATCCGATTCCAGCTGCCTATGCTCGTGTCGCGGTTGATGAAGTGGTGGCAGAATATTGGGGGCTACAGCTTGACATTCCTGGAGGTGACGACGAGCGCACATTGGGAGAGGCATTACATCATATCATTCTATGGAGAAAGGATTGCATCGTCTTTCCAAGGCCACCGACACCGCGTCAGCCGGCTCCTCCTCCAAGTCCGCCACCGTGTCAGCAGTCGACTCTAGCTCCTCCAAGTCAGCCACCGCCTCTACAAACTCCTGCTCCTCCAAGTCCTCCAACGCATGAGGCCACTCCTCCTCCTCCAAGTCCAGCACCGTGTGAGCCCACTCCTCCTCCCCCAAGTCCGGCACCATGATGTCTACTATGCAACCTTCTTCTTGCAGACGTTGTTGGGAGTCCAAGTGCAGAGGTTTGTAGGATAGTAGCAAATATCCCTCAAGTGTATGACCTAAGGTTTATCAATCCGTGGGAGGCGTAGGATGAAGATGGTCTCTCTCAAACAACCCTGCAACCAAATAACAAAGAGTCTCTTGTGTCCCCAACACACCCAATACAATGGTAAATTGTATAGGTGCACTAGTTCGGTGAAGAGATGGTGATACAAGTGCAATATGTATGGTAGATATAGGTTTTTGTAATCGAAAAATATAAAAACGGCAAGGTAGCAAGCAATAAAAGTGAGCAAAAACGGTATTGCAATGCTTCGAAGCAAGGCGTAGGGTTCATACTTCACTAGTGCAAGTTCTCTCAACAATGATAACATAATTAGATCATACAACAATCCCTCAACATGCAACAAAGAGTCACTCCAAAGTCACTAATAGCAGAGAACAAACGAAGAGATTATTGTAGGGTAAGAAACCACCTCAAAGTTATTCTTTTCGATCAATCCATTGGGCTATTCCTATAAGTGTCACAAACAGCCCTAGAGTTCGTAGTAAAATAACACCTTAAGACACGCATAAACCAAAACCCTAATGTCACCTAGATACTCCAATGTCACCTCAAGTATCCGCGGGTTTGATTATACGATATGAATCACACAATCTCAGATTCATCTATTCAAACCAACACAAAGAACTTCAAAGAGTGCCCCAAAGTTTCTAACGGAGAGTCAAGATGAAAACGTGTGCCAACCCCTATGCATAGATTCCCAAGGTCACAGAACCCGCAAGTTGATCACCAAAACATACATCAAGTGAATCAATAGAATACCCCATTGTCACCACGAATATCCCACGCAAGACATGCATCAAGTGTTCTCAAATCCTTAAAGACTCAATCTGATAAGATAACTTCAAGGGTAAAACACAATCCATTACAAGAATGTAGAGGGGGAGAAACATCATAAGATCCAACTATAATAGCAAAGCTCGTGGTACATCAAGATCATGCATATCAAGAACATGAGAGAGAGAGAGAGAGAGATCAAACACATAGCTACTGGTACATGCCCTCAGCCCCGAGGGAGAACTACTCCCTCCTCGTCATGGAGAGCGCCGGGATGATGAAGATGGCCACCGGTGATGATTCCCCCCTCCGACAGGGTGCTGGAACGGGGTCTAGATTGGTTTTTGGTAGCTACAGAGGCTTGAGGCGGCGGAACTCCCGATCTAGGTTATGTTCTGGAAGTTTAGGGATTTATAGGAGGGGTTGGTGCCAGTTTCACGTCAGGGGGCCCCACAGGGAGTCCATGAAGCAGGGGGTGCACCCTCCACCCTCGTGGGGCCCTCGTGACTCCCCTCCGGTAGCTTTTCATTCCAGTATTTTTTATATTTTCAAAAAAAAATCTCCGTTGATTTACAGCGCATTCCAAGAACTTTTATCTCTGCACAAAAAACACCACGGTAGTTCTGCTGAAAACAGTGTCAGTCCGGGTTAGTTCTAATCAAATCGTACCAATATCATGTAAAAATATTATAAACATGGCATGAATACATCAAAAGTTGTAGATACATTGGAGACGTATCATGCATCACCAAGCTTAATTCCTGCTCGTCCTCGAGTAGGTAAATGATAAAAACAGAATTTTTGATGTGGAATGCTACCCAACATATTTATCAGTGTAATCTTCTTTATTGTGGCAAGAATATTCAGATCCATAAGATTCAAAACAAAAGTTTAATATTGACATAAAATCGATAATACTTCAAGCATACTAATAAAGCAATCATGTCTTCTCAAAATAACATGGCCAAAGAAAGTTATCCCTACAAAATCATATATTCTGGCTATGCTCTATCTTCATCACATAAAATATTTAAATCATGCACAACCCCGATGACAAGCCAAGCAATTGTTTCATACTTTTGATGTTCTCAAACTTTTTCAATCTTCACGCAATACATGAGCGTGAGCCATGGATATAGCACTATAGGTGGAATAGAATGTTGGTTGTGGAGAAGACAAAAAGAAGGAGATAGTCTCACATCAACTAGGCGTATCAACGGGCTATGGAGATGCCCATCAATAGATATCAATGTGGGTGAGTAGGGATTTCCATGCAACGGATGCACTAGAGCTATAAGTGTATGAAAGCTCAAAAAGAAACTAAATGGGTGTGCATCCAACTTGCTTGCTCACGAAGACCTGGGGTAATTTGAGGAAGCCCATCATTGGAATATACAAGCCAAGTTCTATAATGAAAAATTCGCACTAGTATATGAAAGCGACAACATAAGAGACTCTTTATCATGAAGATCATGGTGCTACTTTGAAGCACAAGTGTGGTAAAAGGATACTAGCATTGCCCCTTATCTCTTTTTCTCTCACTTTTTTTTCTTTTTTTGGGCCTTCTCTTTTTTGGCCTCTTTTTTTCGTCCGGAGTCTCACGCCCGACTTGTGGGCGAATCATGGTCTCCATCATCCTTTCCTCACCGGGACAACGCTCTAATAATGAAGATCATCATACTTTTTTTTACTTACAACTCAAGAATTACAACTCGATACTTAGAACAAAATATGACTCTATATGAATGCCTCCGGCGGTGTACCGGGATGTGCAATGATTCAAGAGTGACATGTATGAAAGAATTATGAACGGTGGCTTTGCCACAAATACGATGTCAACTACATGATAATGCAAAGCAATATGACAATGATGGAGCGTGTCATAATAAACGGAACGGTGGAAAGTTGCATGGCAATATATCTTGAAATGTCTATGGAAATGCCATAATAGGTAGGTATGGTGGATGTTTTGAGGAAGGTATATGGTTGGTGTATGGTACCGGCGAAAGTTGCGCGATACTAGAGAGGCTAGCAATGGTGGAAGGGTGAGAGTGCGTATAATCCATGGACTCAATATTAGTCATAAAGAACTCACATACTTATTGCAAAAATCTATTAGTTATCGAAACGAAGTACTACATGCATGCTCCTAGGGGGATAGATTGGTAGGAAAAGACCATCACTCGTCCCCGACCGCCACTCATAAGGAAGACAAACAAAAAATAAATCATGCTTCGACTTCATCACATAACGGTTCACCATACGTGCATGCTGATACGTCTCCAACGTATCTATAATTTTTGATTGCTCCATGCTACTTTATCTACTGTTTTGGACTATATTGAGCTTTATTTTCCACTTTTATATTATTTTTGGGACTAACCTATTAACCGGAGGCCCAGCCCAGAATTGCTGTTTTTTGCCTATTTCAGTATTTCGAAGAAATGGAATATCAAACAGAGTCCAAACGGAATGAAACCTTCGGGAACGTGATTTTCTCACCGAACGTGATCCAGGAGACTTGGACCCTACTCCAAGAAGCTTCCGAGGAGGTCACGAGGGTGGAGGGCGCGCCCCCCCTGGGCGCGCCCCCTGCCTCGTGGCACTACAAGAAATATGTCAACTTGTGACCACCACTATTGGTCACTGAAAGGTCACAAATTTCCATTTACGACCTTTTTGTGACCAAAAACAGAAGGTCAAAAGCTGGCCGTCGTAAACTGACTATAGCGACCTTCTCCGTGAGAAGGTCGTGGATGTTTACGACCAAAATATTCCTACTATGGCGTTTTGGTCACTAGCAACCTCCCCAGGCCACATAGGCATCCAGCGTGGCAAGCTGATGTGGCACAAGATTCAGCCCGGTCCGATTTGGTGTTCTACATGGGCCGAGCCCATTAATTCGGCCTTTTTAGTTATCATTTTTTTGTCATTCCGGTCTGCTACATGGGCCTGGCCTAATATTTCAGCCTTTTTTGTTTTTGGGTCAAGGCCTTTCTGGCTCAACGGTTTGTATTTTTTTTAGGAGATGGGTCCAGTACTCAAATGGGCCCCGATTGTCATGTTCTAATATGTGGGTCCATGCTTTCAGTTCATCGGTAAATAAATAACCAATATTCAAATCAAAACAACCAGAAAGCACAGATAATACTTCAAATATCAGCCAAAATAATTCTGTTACATCATATAACTTAGATACAATGGTAATCACAGCCACAAGCTCTACAAGTCTCTACAAGTGTAATCGCAACCACAAGCTCTACAAGTGCCCTTTGACAACTTCAAGTAACTCCCGATTTGAGGAACACACCAGGCTTCAGGGTCTTCTCCATAGTGTCAACCAAAGATCTCACCCTTCATCGGCATCAGAGTGATGCACCTAAACATGGCAGGGAAAAGGATTACCTGCCAAAAGCCAAATTTATACAAGATATCAGCCTTTCAGTGGTGCAGAATATCAGAGAACCATGCTTCAGCATTACAGGGCATGGAAACGTAAAATGCAATTTTTTCACAAAAGGCGTACAATCGCAAATTTACTATCCACAAAATTAAATTGGAAAAAACAAGTGAAACAGTGAAGTGCATGTCAGCCTTAGTGTTTCTATTTCCTACAAATGACTGAGACCATGGTGTTTCAACCTTTTGTAGAACACTATTCTATAACAATATATATTGAGCATGCTACAGCAGAAGCTTGAATTTATGGTTTCTATACTTCTACATTATACATCCTCGGTAATATAGACCTTTTTGCTACATACTGTACACGGCAATAGGAGAAAAATTCTAATAAGTTCATTACACGCTTGCCAATAAAAATGACAAGTTAACTACACACCAGGGAACATAAACTTGAGAGGTTGAGATCAAGGCCTATCAACCACATCATATATATGCATTAAAAAAGAAGGCCATATGGATGACCAATGCATCATAATTATCAGTTTTAAACACTACAGGACCAGAAAGTAGGTGCTACTTCAAGTTTTAGAACTCAACCATTCATCAGTAATAGTAGCAATTTAATCTTACTAAAGATAGGCACTACAGCCAGAACTTACACGCAAAGATCCTGGAATTTTATGCACAACACCAGCAAATTAGCTATATGAACACAATACCAGAATTTTATGCATCATGAATGAAGAAATCAAAATAGGATGCTTCGCTTTACTTGTGTGCGGAGGATAAGCAAAAGTAGCAGCACATGCTTTTCCTATTTGCTTTGCTTTCCAATTAGCATCTCCGGTCAATCAAACATGATGCAACAAGTGATTACATTAACCCCGATTCAAATATTTGAAGTACTGGACAATCATTTCATGCAGCCATTCATAAACATACTACTACAAGGGAATTACAACTTTTATTTTAAGCATAATGTTTAAGTACGTAAACTTTCCTCAAGAGTCCCTACACACTATTACTCAACTACTATACGTGCGTAGTACTCTGTCAGTAAGCAGTAGAGGAGATTGAAACGTAAGGACCATGTGTGTGTGTGTGTAGAAAACACACACAATAAACACTGAACATCACTAGTCACCCTACACACAGCAAGCTTCAGATGTTCAGAACAGATCAACATGTTGAGCAGTTAGGGAATCACGAGAAGGAAGTAGGAGGGTGGATCACGATGGTCTCACCTTGTTGCCGTCATCCTCATCCAACCCCGGCGACCAAGTACACATCCAAGCCAGTTCACGAATCCATGGGTGCTATCTTGCCTACCAGCACCAGCATTGTGCCCCTGGATGCCACAAAAAAAACCTGACTTGTAAGCATAGATAGAGAAGAACAAAAGCGAAACAACACACTAATGCTACAGTGCCTCCGAGTATAATCTTAATATAGCCAGCAACACTTAAAAGAAATAATATCTATAGAAGATTCCATACAAAGTAGAACAGTTGTACTTGGCAATGCACACATAGCTACTGGTAACTGGTTATTTTGGTTCATTGTCATCAAATTAAAAAAGAACCAAAGGAACATACAAAGAGTACAAGAACAAACAAAGCTCATTGTCTGATTTCATTTTAGCTAACTGAATGTTGTGACAGCAAATGTGAAATGCTTGATGATGTACATGAATTCACATTTAGAAGGAAATAACTGAAACTACTCATCATTCATGAACATACATATGTAATCTTAATCTATGAAATTACTGCAGAAAGAACTACTGTAATGGACCATTCATCAACATACATCTATAATCTTAATCTTTTGATATTGTGTTGGAAAGAAAGAACTACTGCAGATTCATAGTACAACGAAGGAACTGCTGTTGAACTGAAAATACTATAGAACCAACACCAAACAGCTATTGCAGACAACACTGACAAAGAAGGAGACCGGGGTTGCACTCGCAATGCGCTAGCGTGTAGACCGGGGTTCAGTAATAGGAAACAACTGAATATGACATAAGGATGCAACAAAACTAACATGACAGGGTAACATGGCATTCAGCTACCCCAAACCATCTAGATCCCAAAATCCGGGGCATTTCCCACTCCCAAATCGCTGCATCCTCCAACTTAAAAGGATGCAAACACTTGACAGTAACTCCATCCTAGCTATGTAATTCAAGTTCAGCAACAGAAAACAAAACCGCTGGATATGACAGTAGGATGCAACAAAATTAACATGACACGGCACGGGGACAAAATAAACAAGTTCTAACTGAGATGCACAAAACAGTCTACTGCCTCAACCCATCTGAACCCCGAATCCTAGTACCAGCAATTCAATCGAGTAGAGAGGAGGAGAGGACGAGCTCACCTACAGCCAGAATAAGATCCATGGCTGATACATCCCGACAAGCAGCCACGGTCGAGCACTCCCTCCCCAGGCGCCATCCATCCTTGTTGTCCAGTCTATCTACAATCCATCCTTCCTCCTGCATACCTACAATCGAAGAATAGAGAGCAGAGTTAGAGAGAGAGAGAGGGAGAGAAAGAGGAGGGGATGGAGTCACTGGAGGAGAGCTCGAGTACCCCATGGCCACCGGGCGGAATAGCACCATCCAGGGGCTAAGCCACGTGTCAGGGCGCGGCAGATGTCGGGGAGGAGCTGCCAAAGTCGCCGGAGCTGTGCTGACGATGGATCTAGAAGGGAGGCGGCGCAGATGTGTCTGATTTGATCTGGGCGGGGCAGGGCACACCGGCGTCAGCCAGGCCCAACCGCGAGAACGCCTCTGCCAGGCACACCGGCATCAGATCCGCCCACTCCCTCTGCTCCTCCTCCTCCCCCGGCGCCGCCTCCCCGGCCTCGCGTCCGGTCGCCATCTCGCCTCCGCTCGCTTTTCTCTTCGGGTTGGTGAGCTGGTTGGTTCGGTTGGGTGGTGAGGGAAGGGGAGGGGCGAGAGGAGGGGGCGTGGGGGAGACCATGAATGACGGCGAGCTCCGCCGGAGGGAGGTGGCGGTGGCGGCGATGGATCTAGAAGGGAGGCGGGGATGGATTGGGTTGCGGGGCTCGCGGTGAGGTGAGACGAGGGATAGATGGTGAGGGGAGGGAGGGACGAGGTCGGCAGCGTGGGTGAGGAGGACGGCAAGGTCGGCGGTGAGTGAGGAGGAAGGCGAGGTCGGCGGTGGATCGGGAGGCGGCGGAGTGAGATTGGATCGGGAGGTGGCTGCGGCGGCGAGCAGATGGGGGGAGAAGGGTGTGATGGGGGAAGGGGTGTGATGTGAGCTAGGGTGTCGGTGTACTAAAGTAGGGGGGTACCTTAGTACCCCGAACTTGTGCACGGGCAGTCGCAGCGACCCGCGGCAGGGCTTGCCGGGCGTCCGCCAAGATCCTCCGCGGCTACATTAATGCCATTCAAGGACAGAGTACTCAAGCTAAAGCCCCGGCAAGAGGAGCTTGCCGGGAAGGCCAACCAAGGCCCCGGCAAGAAGAGCTTACCGGGAAGAAAACAAAGGCCCCGGCAAGAGGAGCTTGCCGGGAAGGCCGACCAAGGCACCTCCAGAGGACTTGCTGCGGCGCCCTGCGCGTCCCGACAAGACCCGACGGCCGGCAAGCTTGCCGGCACGACAAGAGGAGGACCGCGGCAAGGCACTTGCCGCGACAAGATTGCCAACCAAACTCCAGCACATCCGGCGACGTGTCATCACAAGGCCATCCCAAAGGCACGTGGCGAGGCACTACGCAGCCATGCGGGGCGAGGTGGCAAGCGGAGCTGACAGAGACGCCATCGTGGCAACCGGAGGCTCGTTTGACGGTCACTTCTCTGCACTGTTTGGGCGACCGGACGGGTATTAAATGCCCTTGTCCCCTGCCGCCAGAGTTAGGTAGGGGACACTATTGGTCACTGTTACACCAACCTGCGTTTTTACCTTTCTACCCCCTCTTCTTACACTGCCACCTGTTGGTGCCCCCTTTAGACTATAAAAGGGAGGCCCATGCGCACGTAGAAGGGGTTCGGTTCGGCTGGGTTCGATTCATCTTGGGACACAGGACTAGGGTTCATTCGGATAGGGTTCGGTTCAACACACACACACACCACACGACCGTGCGCTCACATTCGAGCAAGATCAAATAAAAACACAAAGCAGCAGTAGGAGTTTTATCTCTCCGGAGAGCTCCGAAGCTGGGTAAAAATCGCCCGACTTCCCCAGCGCGCGCCCGGACCTCAATCCGCTCTGCGCGCGGCCTCCGGCCCCCCTCGCCGGACTAGAAGGGGCCCCCCGTGCCCCATAGGTGCTCGTGGCCACGGAAACAGACCGTGCGCCCCGACATCTTTGGCGCGCCAGGTAGGGGGTGCGTCGAGGTCGTGAGCATCCGATCCGGTCTCCGCGCGCGTTGCATCAACGCCTTCATCAACATGCCACCGAAGAAGAAGCCTTCGGAGGTAGCCGCTCCGTCTACATCGATTCTGCCGCCACCGCCGGAGCGAATGGGCGGTGGAGTGGACGCCGGCGGAGGAGCGGGCGCCGACGGTGGGACTCACGTCGTCACCAGATCCAAAAACAAGGCCCCGCAAGCGTCGGCGACCATGCAGACACCGCACCCTTCCCAGGAAGTGCAAGGTCGACAACGCCCCGGTGCTCCTAGCACCATGCTCACGTTGGAACAAGGCCAAGCTGGCTGGTCGCGAGATGCTCGAGGTCAGCATGTTCGCCCGCATGCTGGCGCGAGCGAGGTACGGTCGCCAGGGCGGGGTGTTGCACCTCCCAATCCAGTTGGGAGTCCGAGCACATCCCGCTCCTCGCGCCGCTCGTCGCCACCGCCACCCAAGACAGCGGAGGAAGCGCTGGCCCGAGCCCAGCTGCTCCTAGACTACCCTCCGGCGCCACACAAGATCGACGACTGGAGGATGACCATATACAGTCTCATCGCCTTCGCCAACGGCGACAAGCCCCGGCAACCGAGCGCATCGAGGCCCCGGAAAGGCGTCCAAGCGCAAGCCGACGCCGACAAGACCGCTGGGGGGGCCACCTCCGTGCACTCCCAGCCCTGAAGGCCAAGATCGCCGGCTCGTCGGATCAACCACGACGGCGACTCCACCGCATCGTCGGACCCGCGAACTCGACGCGATCAGCGCCACGTTCTCCAAGAACGGCAGCACGAAGACGCTCGCACTCGCATCGAGCGCAGAAGGGAAACGCGACGTCAATCTGACCAGCGTGTCGGGCCCACCGTCGACATGCATGCACTAGGGGAGCCAGGCGACTTGTCGTACGTGGCAGGTTGCCCTGCGTTCACCCGTGAGCTGCGGCAAGTCCAGTGGCCCAAAACCAAGAACTTCAAGCCAGACGTGCCCGAGAAGTACGATGGCAGGATACATCCATCGGAGTTCCTCAACATCTACACCATCGCGGTGCAGGCTGCCGAAGGGCGCGATGAGAAGATCCTCGCCAACTACTTCCCGCTGGTACTCAAGCCCAATGTCAGATCTTGGCTCATGCACTTGCCGGACAGTTCCATCTCTTCATGGGCGGACCTGTGTCATCAGTTTGTCGGCGCCTTCACGGGTGGCCACAAGCCTCATGCCAGGAGAGTGACCTCCACTTGCTCGTCCAGAAGGAGGGGGAGCCCCTGCGCAAGTACATACAGAGATTCAGCCAGGTGCAACGCAACATCCCAGACGTCCACCCTGCCGCAGTTATCAGCGCCTTTCATCAGAACGTGCGTAACCGCAGGATGAGGGAGGAGATGGCGATGTGCAAGATCAGAGACGTCAGCGAGCTCTATGCTCTGGCCGACAAGTGTGCACGGGCTGAGGAGGGGAGGAAAATCCCCAGAGAGGTTGCAGGAGTAGAAGGATCTGACAGTGAGGATACCGCCCCGGCAAGGAAGAACCGGAGACGGAACAACAGGAAGAGAAAGACTAAGGATGTGCTAGCTGTTGAGCATTCCGGCAACGGAGGCGGCTCCGACAAGGCCAAGGCCGATGACTCTGGCGAGGCTATGGTGGCCGCCGACAAGCAGGATGGCTCCGGCAAGCGGTATTGCAAGATCCACCGCACCAAGGGCCACGATCTCCAAACCTGCAAGAAAGTCGAAGAGATGGCGGAGCTGCAGAAAGCCGAGTATGAGCACCGCGATAAGGAGAGAGCCCAGGGAGGTGGCGGAGGATCCGGCAAGAAGCTTCCCGCCCGGGGAGGACACCGTGGCAAGGCCAAGCCGCGGCAAGGAGATAGGCCTCCCCGCGGCCGTGACAAGGACGAAGATGAGGATGAGATGGAGGAAGATGAGGCCGATGAACAAGAGTTTCAGAAGGCGACAGAGGTGCTGTGCATCGATGGCGGCGCCTCTCTGCACGCCTCGCACCGCCAACTCAAGCAGTGGGTGCGAGAGGTGAATGCAGCGGAGCCGTCCGTCGAGGCGCGCAAGCCTCTGAAATGGTCCGACACGCCCATCATTTTCGATGTTGAGGACCACCCTGATCGCATCACTGCGGTCGGGTGCTTGCCGATGTTGGTCTCACCAACAATCCGCAACCTCAAGGTCACGAAGATGTTGGTTGACGGCGGGGCCGGCCTGAACCTGATTTCCTCCGCAGTACTCAAGAAGCTCCAGATCCCCGACGGCGAGCTCGAAGAAACTGGTACCTTTCAAGGGATAAATCCGGGAAGGAGCAAGCCCAAGGGGAAGATCATGCTGCCAGTGACGTTTGGCAGCGAGCTGAATTTCAGGACAGAGAGGGTCACCTTCGATGTTGCTGATATCCCATTACCCTACAATGGGATACTCGGCCGACCAGCGCTTGCCAAGTTCATGGCAGCCTCTCACTACGCATACAACGTGCTCAAGATGCCTGGCCCGATGGGTGTCATTCCTGTCCAAGGTGACAAGAGGGATGCACTCATCTGCGCCGACAAGATCTACCGGGAAGCAGTAGCCGCAGCAGAGCGCGAGCCACTTGCCGCTGAAGCTCCCCGGGGGAAGGAGAAACTCAAGTCCGGCAAGTGCAGCCCTGATGCCCACTCCGGCAAGCGCACCTCCCCGGAGTGCTGCGCTGCCATCGAGAGCGCACCATCGAGCTCCACCGGCAAGTGCAAGAAAGCAAAGGCAGATCCGCCAAAGACAAAGCCCGGCAAGAACAGCTCTGGTACCTGCTCCGGCAAGCACGCCTCCCCGGAGTGCCGCGCTACCGTCGAGGATGCACCATCGAGCTCCACCAGCCAGTAGGGCGAAGAAAGCGAGTTTCAAGCTTTTGGATTGTATTCCCTGAGAATCCGTACCTTGTACGAAGAACCTGTGCACATAAGGGTCGAATCGTGGCTAAGTTGCGACCTTGATCCGTTTCGAGTCCGCTCAACGACGAAAGCGCGCCGCAACTAGCCCGACGAGTTCTTCCTGCCGGAACCAACACCGCCAGCAGGCTGCTGATGTCCCGCACTCAGCAAGTGTGTTTGCGCCGGCAGGTTCCCTGAAAGCGCGGGGGGGGGGGGTGAAAACGTACAAGGGAGGAAGTCAAGGGAGGAGCGCGGCTTCGCCGGACCGCGGAAGACAGAAAAGCTAAGTCACCCGAGCTTGAGTGCATGGCTCTTTTTTTTAGTTTTAAGCGCTTATGCTATGTTCCTCGAACGTTTGTCCCTTGTATGAAAAACCCGTGCGCTGAGGAGCCAACTCGTGGTTAAGTTGCGCCCTTGCTTTGTTTTCGAGTCCGCTCAACAATACAAGCGCGCTGCAACTGGCCCGAGAAGGTTTCTTGCTGGGTACAACACCGCCAGCGGGCTGCTGACGTTCCGCACTCAGCAAGTGTGTTAGCACCGGCAAGTTCCCTAGAAGCGTAGGGCAAAAACGTACAAGGGATGTAATGAAGTCGAGGATGTAACATAGCAAGCCTTGCCATGGGACGTCCTTTGTATGAGAAACTTGTGCGCAGAGGAGCTAACTCGTGGTTAAGTTGCGCCCTTGCTTTGTTTTCGAGTCCGCTCGACAATGCAAGTGCACTGCAACTGGCCCGAGGAGGTTTCTTGCCAGGTACAACACCGCCAGCGGGCTGCTGACATTCCACACTCAGCAAGTGTGTTAGCACCGGCAAGTTCCCTAGAAGCGTAGAGTGTAAACATACAAAGGGCGAAACATGGCGTCGCATTGCCCAACTTGAAGTTACATTGCAAAGAGTAACTTATTACAGCGCTGTCTTAGTTATTTTTGTGACTATAATAACAGCGACAAGGAGAAACCAGAAGGGCGCACTGGCGAAGAGGCCCCGGCAAGCCGATTTCACTGGGGGCTGCGATTGCCAAGATCCCTACGCGGCAAGTCAGGGTCCCCGGGGGCTACAACGCTGGCGGCAAGGACAGAGCAAGGCGCACCGGCACCTAGGTCCCGGCGGAGCCAAAGTTGCCGGGGGCTGCAAATATCAAGATTCACCCCCGGCAAGCCAGAGTCGCCGGGGGCTGTAATACCAGATAAGTTTTTCATCCCTCGTCATGCATCCTCTTATGGGCTGGGGAAAGCGAGGCCGCGTCTCTGAACGATCATGCCTTGTACAAAAAAAACCTGTGCGCGGAGGAACCATTTCGTAGCTAGTCGCGCACCGACCATTGTTTCGAGTCCGCTCGATAATATTGGGTGAACTGCGGCTAGCTCAACGACAAGGTTTCTTGTCGGTCGCGGCACCGCCGGCAGAGAACCAACTCGTAGCTAGTTGCCTTACTGTCGTTTCGAGTCCGCTCAACGACTTAAGTAAGCCGCGACTAGATCCGCGACAAGGTTTCCTGTCGGTTGCAGTTCCGTTGCCGACGTTCCGCACTCGGCGCTCACGGCAAGGTGCCCGCGCCGGCAAGTTCCCTAAAAGCGTAGGGTGAAAACGTACAAGGCACACAATCAAGTAAAGGACTTAATCCGGCAAGCTTTCCCCTCTTTTCATTAAAAAACATCCCAATTTAGTGCAAGTCCATGGAGGATGAAAAACATGATAGAGAGGATTACAAACTTTAAATACAGCTAAGGCCCGAGGGCTTACAAATTAAAAGATAAGATGCCCGTAATCCCTCTCCTGTTTCTCTCTTCAGGAGGTAGGTCAAGGAGGCCCCGGCAAGAGAAGCTTGCCGGGGAGGGCAAAAGAAGCGCCTAGGCGAGCTACGGGTGCCAGAAGACACCAAGAGAACTTCCCGGGGACCGGCCAGGAGCTTGGCGGAGACGGAGGCGCCGGAGGCAGAGCTCGAAGACGGGGCGGCAGGACGTCAGCACGCTGTCGAGGGCACCTCGCCCTCGTACTCCGACTTGACGGCCTTGCCGCCACCCCTCTTCCTCTTCCGCCGCCTCCCGACGCCATCCGCCCAAGGAGACGGCCCCGGGGAGTTCAGAAGGCCGGCGACCCGGATGATGGGGTCACCGGTGGCACGCGCGAGGCAGCGTCCGACGCCTAGTCGGACCCGCCGTCCTCGTCGTCGCTGTCGCTCCCCTCCTCGTCACTCTCGCTCGAGGAGGGACCTTCGCTATCGGAGGAGCTGTCCACGCAGCATCTCGCCCGGATGCCGGAGTCCCCGAAGACCTTGACGGCGAGAAGGTTGCCCTCCATTAACTTAAAATGGAGGGTAAACCCTGCCGTCAAGCTATGGATGCGGGCGAACGTCTTCCACCCTCGATCGAAGTACATCACGCCGGGGGCTGGGGATACGACACTAACTCGAGTGCCGCTGATCCCGCAGCCCCTCATGCGCAACTCCAGCATCTCGGGCGGGTCCGGTTCCATCGCGCTCGCAAACGGAGCCGGAAGCCGGAGGCGTCGACGAGGTGCCTGGCGCAGCCTGACGAAAAACTCCCAGGGGTCGTCCCCAATGTGGACCGCCTCGAGGAGAGGAGCCGCCGGCGGAGACGGAGGTGGCGCACCACCCCGGCCGCCTCTTCCCCGAGCGCCTCGGCCACGCCCTCGACCTCGTCCTCGGCCTCGCCCCCTCCCTCTTCCCCTCGCGGCCGGCTCCGCCACCGCAGGGGTGAGAGAGGGAAGGATGCGCTGTCTAGCGGCAACCCTCGCCGCCACCGACGAAGGGCCAGGGTTCCCTTTCTGTGCAGAAGTTAAAAAGAAAAGAAGGAGACGAAGGAGTCTGGGCTTCTGTGCCCCCCTCCCTGCCCTTTATAAAGGAGCAGGGTGGGAGCCCGGCCGCCCCGCTCGGCGAATCAAGGCACGGGAGAGCGGGGAATCGGGGCCGACCCGCTGCCTCTGCTCACGCCGGCCCGGATTCCCCAATCTCACCGTCCGTGACCCCAAGCGCATGGGAGCCGCGTGGCAGGGATGCAGCGCCGAGTGGACGGGTGAGGCGGTCTCGCCACACCCCGTGAGCATGGGAGCGAACGCCTCAAAAGCCGCGCACTGGCCCCGTCCAGTAAATGCACCACGCCCCCACGCCTACCTCCGTTTAGGTAGGAGGGCGTGGGCCGTCCCTTTCCTCATGGCTTGATGCATGCTCGCGAGGCTCAGCCCTGCACGCGCCGCCCACGTCGCCCACGATGCCGCGTTTGGCGCATGCCACTCCGAGTGTGCGCGGTGGAAGCGGAGTCCGATTTTGTGTGGACCCAGGCCGCGCGTGCCCGTGCACTGTTTTGGGCCTGGCCCAACAACGCTCGGCACCGTGTATGGCCCAGGCCCGGGGGCTTCTGTCGGTGTACTAAAGTAGGGGGGTACCTTAGTACCCCGAACTTGTGCACGGGCAGTCGCAGTGACCCGCGGCAGGGCTTGCCGGGCGTCCGCCAAGATCCTCCGCGGCTACTTTAATGCCATTCAAGGACAGAGTACTCAAGCTAAAGCCCCGACAAGAGGAGCTTGCCGGGAAGGCCAACCAAGGCCCCGGCAACAAGAGCTTACCGGGAAGAAAACAAAGGCCCCGGCAAGAGGAGCTTGCCGGGAAGGCCGACCAAGGCACCTCCAGAGGACTTGCCGCGGCGCCCCGCGCGTCCCGGCAAGACCCGACGACCGGCAAGCTTGCCGGCACGACAAGAGGAGGGCCGCGGCAAGGCACTTGCCGCGACAAGATTGCCAACCAAACTCCAGCACATCCGGCGACGTGTCATCACAAGGCCATCCCAAAGGCACGTGGCGAGGCACTACGCAGCCATGCGGGGCGAGGTGGCAAGCGGAGCTGACAGAGACGCCATCGTGGCAACCGGAGGCTCGTTTGACGGTCACTTCTCTGCACTGTTGGGGCGACCGGACGGGCATTAAATGCCCTTGTCCCCTGCCGCCAGAGTTAGGTAGGGGACACTGTTGGTCACTGTTACACCAACCTGCGTTTTTACCTTTCTACCCCCTCTTCTTACACTGCCACCTGTTGGTGCCCCCTTTAGACTATAAAAGGGAGGCCCATGCGCACGTAGAAGGGGTTCGGTTCATCTTGGGACACAGGACTAGGGTTCATTCGGATAGGGTTCGGTTCAACACACACACACCACACCACCGTGCGCTCGCATTCGAGCAAGATCAAATAAAAACACAAAGCAGCAGTAGGAGTTTTATCTCTCCGGAGAGCTCCGAAGCTGGGTAAAAATCGCCCGTCTTCCCCAGCGCGCGCCCGGACCTCGATCCGCTCTGCGCGCGGCCTCCGCCCCCCCTCGCCGGACTAGAAGGGGCCCCCCGTGCCCCATAGGTGCTCGTGGCCACGGAAACAGACCGTGCGCCCCGACATAGGGTTTGTGCTGCGGTGGGTGCATGGACGGATGGATGGACGGATGGATGTGGGATGGTGAGATGGATGGATGGATGGATGAGTGCCATGTCATCGATCCGTGGGAATGGTTCTGATTGGTTCGGAAAATCAGTGATTTAAAAGTGTTTCCAGGTACAAAAACTAGAGGGATTTTGTGAAGTAGCTATCAAAAATATTTTGCAAAAGGGTACCACACAAATTTTCACTAGAGTTAGACCACATTTTATGGATAAGGACCAATTTGTACGCATTTCTCATCTTTCTAGCTATTTTAATCATTTTTCGAGTGCCCCAAATGATGTTTTTTTGTGAAGAACCTACCAAATAATTATTGCAAAATTGCACCAAATCATTTTTCTAAAATACTAGGTCATATTTAACGCATAATTGACCAAATGGTTGGGTGTAAAAAGTTTTGATCCACATCTGGTGAAAAAGACAAATTTCCGCCGATTCAGTTGGAAGCGGGTCAAATTTGAACTGCAGCTGCCTCATAGTTTGCTATTTATTTTTTCCAAAAATCATTTCTAGTTACATAAGGACCTATTTAATCAGAGAAACACCAAAAAAATTCCAAGATTCAACCACTAGCTAGGAACGGTCATTCCCGCTGTTTTGACCGCATTTTGGAACGGGCATAAAAAATTCAAAAAATTCAAAAAATTGGGAAACCTTCGCATTGTCTCATCATATGTGGCCAAGTTCCTAGGAAAAATAACAAACTTGTAATACGGCAATTATTTTAAAAAAGTGTTCTCAGAAACGAGCTATCATGTGTGGAGATCAATGGCTTTCAAGCCAAATGATCAATCTTATGGCCACATTCATGGCATAGTTTGTTCAAATGATCTCATATTGTGCACAAGGGTTCATATTGGAATGGCAAACAATGTTGCCTAAGGAAGTTTTCATTTTCGTTGGACGAAAAAACCATTTTCCATTTTTCGAGTGCCCGAAAGGAGGTTTTGTTGTGAAGGAACTACCAAATAATTGTTGCAAAATTGGACCAAATCATTTTTATAAAATACTAGGCCATATTTAATGCACAATTGACAAAATGGTTGGGTGTAAAAATTTTTGATCCACCTCTCGTGAAAAAGACAAATTTCCGCCGATTCAGTTGGAAGCGGGTCAAATTTGAACTGCAGCTGCCTCATAGTTTGCTATTTATTTTTTCCAAAAATCATTTCTAGGTACATAAGTATCTATTTAATCACAGAAACACCAAAAAAATTCCAAGATTCAACCACTAGCTAGGAACGGTGATTCCCGTCGTTTTGACCGCATTTTGGAACGGGCATAAAAAATTCAAAAAAATCAAAAAATTGGGAAACCTTCGCATTGTGTCATCATATGTGGCCAAGTTCCCAGGAAAAATAACAAACTTGTAATACGGTAATTATTTTAAAAAGGTGTTCTCAAAAACGAGCTATCATGTGTGGAGATCGATGGCTTTCAAGCCAAATGATCAATCTTATGGCCACATTCATGGCATAGTTTGTTCAAATGATCTCATATTGTGCACAAGGGTGCATATTGGAATGGCAAACAATGTTGCCTAAGGAAGTTTTCATTTGCTTTGCACGGAAAATTCATTTTCCATTTTTCGAGTGCCCGAAATGAGGTTTTTTTGTGAAGGACCTACCATATATTTGTTGCAAAATTGTACCAAATAATTTTTATAAAATATTAGGACATATTTAATGCACAATTGACAAAATGGTTGGGTGTCAAAAGTTTTGATCCACCTCTGGTGAAAAAGACAAATTCCCGCCGATTTAGTTGGAAGCGGGTCAAATTTGAACTGCAGCTGCCTCATAGTTTGCTATTTCTTTTTTCCAAAAATCATTTCTAGGTACATAAGTATCTATTTAATCAGAGAAACATCAAAAGTTTTCCAATATTCAACCACTAGCTAGGAACGGTCAAGCCTGCCGTTTTGACCGCATTTTCAAACGGGCATAAAAAATTCAAAAAAAATCAAAAAATTGGAAAACCTTCGCATTGTGTCATTATATGTGACCAAGTTTCCAGGAAAAATAATAATCTTGTAATACAAAAATTATTTTAGAAAAGTGTTCTCATAAATGAGCTATCATGTGTGAAGATTCATGGATTTCAACCCAAAAGCTCAATCTCATGGTCACATTCATGGCATAGTTTGTTCAAATGATCTCATATTGTGCACAAGGGTGCATCTTGGAATTCCAAACAATGTTGCCAAAGGGAGTTTTCATTTTCTTTGAACGGAAAATTCATTTTCCATTTTTCGAGTGCCCAAAATGAGGTTTTTTTGTGAAGGACCTACCATATATTTGTTGCAAAATTGTACCAAATCATTTTTATAAAATATTGGGACATATTTAATTCACAATTGACAAAATGGTTGGGTGTCAAAAGTTTTGATCCACCTCTGGTGAAAAAGACAAATTCCCGCCGATTCAGCTGGAAGCGGGTCAAATTTGAACTGCAGCTGCCTCATAGTTTGCTATTTATTTTTTCCAAAAATCATTTCTAGTTACATAAGTACCTATTTAATCATAAATACATTGTTTGGTGGTGATACGTCGAGGTTTGGACGGTGGCCGAGGGCCCCAACTCTAGAGCGCGTAAACTCGCATGCCCGTCGCGTGGTCACCACGTGACTGTGGCATTGCCATGTGTTCTGGGCAGCCTAGGCATGTCTAGTGGGTTGAGCACTCCCCAGGTAGGTGCTAGGAACAAAATTACAACATAAGATTCTCATGAGGAGACCGATCGATGCTCAAACATGAATTAGCGGCCAAGTGTTTGATTAGTGGTACGGGAAATGTACATGGCTAATGGGCGTGAGTTTTGGCTGAGGATGATCAGTTACTAATAAGACCTTCTTCACAAATTTTCAGCTCAAAAGGAGGAGCCTAGGTGGTACTTGCTTTGCAAACCACCACACTGGACATAAATACGAATGTTGAAGCTCGGCTCAAAATAATGAATGGATTGAGCTGGCATTTCGTGGAGGATGGTTATTTGGGCATAGGAAAGTACTGTAGAAAATGGATACTATTTGTACATGCCAAAGTGGTACTTCCTTCACAAACTGTTACTCTGAATAGAATAGGAAAATGAATATTTTTGAATTATTTTTGAACTAGGCAAGGAAGGTTTTTACATATTTGACGAACATATGACCCAAAGAATTTATGAGATTTTTTTGGGAATTTTGGGAATGACAGAAATATAGGTTGCTTCACAACCTAGGGCAAAAACTGCCACATGGACATGACACATAGGCAAAACTGATGAGGTGGCGCCTAGTCATAGCAACCCACCACAATTTACAAGGCTATGACCATCTATATTGGTCGTAAACAACTATAAATAAGGCAGCGGACTAGCATTGTTAGCTTTATGACCATTTCATGTAAGGAAATTATAACCTTTCTGACGAAAATGGTCGCAATGGTTTAGGGTTTGGAGCCCCTCGAACAGCTTTTGACCAATTGGTCTCAAATGGTCATAAATCTATGACCAATTCTTCCAGGGTCACTGACAGAAGGTCATAAGTTGACATATTTCTTGTAGTGTGGGCCCCTCGGAGCTCCACCGACGTACTCCTTCCTCCTATATATACCTACGTATCCCCGTATGATCAGAACAAAAGATAGATCGGGAGTTCCACCGCCGCAAGCCTCTGTAGCCACCAAAAACCAATTGGGACCCTATTCCGGCACCCTGCGGGAGGGGGATCCCATCACCGCAGGCCATCTTCATCATCCTGGTGCTATCCATGACGAGGAGGGAGTAGTTCACCCTCGGGGCTGAGGGTATGTACTAGTAGCTATGTGTTTGATCTCTCTCTCTCTCTCGTGTTCTCTCTCGTGTCCCATCTATGGCACGATCTTGATGTATCCCGAGCTTTGCTATTCTAGTTGGATCTTATGATGTTTCTCCCCTTCTACTCTCTTGTGATGAATTGAATTTCCCCTTTGAAGTTATCTTATCGGATTGAGTCTTTTATGAACACTTGATGTATGTCTTTCCGTGATTATCTGTGGTGACAATGGGATATCATGTGCCACTTGATGTATGTTTTGGTGATCAACTTGCGGGTTTCGTGACACTTGGGAACCTATGCATAGGGGTTGGCACACGTTCTTGACTCTCCGGTAGAAACTTTGGGGCACTCTCTGAAGTACTTTTATGTTGGTTGGATGAATCTGAGATTGTGTGATGCATATCGTATAATCATGCCCACGGACACTTGAGGTGACAATGAAGTATCTAGGTGACATTAGGGTTTTGGTTGATTTGTATCTTAAGGTGTTATTCTAGTACGAACTCTTTTATAGATCGATCCGAAAGAATAGCTTTGTGGTGGTTTCATACCCGACCATAATCTCTATGTTTGTTCTCCGCTATTAGTGTCTTTGGAGTGACTCTTTGTTGCATGTTGAGGGCTTGTCATATGTTCTATCTATGTTATTATTGTTGAAAGAACTTACACTAGTGAAAGTATGAACCCTAGGCCTTGTTTCCTACCATTGCAATACCATTTACGCTCACTTTTACCGCTTGTTACCTTGCTGTTTTTATTATTTCAGATTACAAAAACCCATATCTACTATCTATTTTGCACTTGTATCTTCATCTCTTCGCCGAACTAGTGCACCTATACAATTTACCATTGTATTGGGTGTGTTGGGGACACAAGAGACGTTTTGTTATTTGGTTGCAGGGTTATTTGAGAGAGACCATCTTCATCCTACGCCTCCTACGGATTGATAAACCTTAGGTCATCCACTTGAGGGAAATTTGCTACTGTCCTACAAACCTGTGCACTTGCAGGCCCAACAAAGTCTACAAGAAGAAGGTTGTGTAGTAGACATCAAGCTCTTTTCTGGCGCTGTTGCTGGGGAGGCTAGGTAAGTGAAGGTATAACTTTAGATCTTGCAATCGAATCTTTTTGTTTCCTGTTTTAGCACTAGTTTAGTTTATAAAAGAAATTTACAAAAAAATGGAGTTGAGTTTGTCTCATAAGCTTCACCTTTTTAATATCTTTCGTGAGTATGATGGAAAGGAAATTTGTGCTCAAGTGCTAGAAGAAGAATTACATAAAATTCTTGGCTTAAAGTATGTGAATGATGAGCATGATTGCAATGTTGTTAGTATGAATTCCTTGAATATCCATGATGCTAATGATATGCAAAGCCACAAGCTTGGGGAAGCTATGTTTGATGGAGACGATATTTTTTGTCCCCCAAGCTTTGATGAGCAAATTTACTATGATGAAAGCATGCCTCCTATCTATGATGATTATTGTGATGATACGTATGCTATAAAGAAAAAGTTTGCTTATGTGGAGAGTAGAAAATTTTCTATGCTTGTAGATCATGAAAAGAATGCTTTAGGTGCTGGTTATATTGTTCAATTCATTCATGATGCTACTGAAAATTATTATGAGGGAGGAACATATGCTTGTAGGAATTGCAATAATGTCAAGTTTCCTCTCTATATGCTTAAATTCTTGAAGCTATGCTTGTTGTGCCATCCTATGCTAGTTGATTATTGTTCCCATAAGTTGTTTGCTCACGAAATCCCTATGCATAGGAAGTGGGTTAGGATTAAATGTGCTAGGCTTCATGATGCTCCCGTTATGTTTCAATTCTTATCTTTTATGTGAGCATCATTGTCATCATCATGCCTAGCTAAAAGGCATTAAAGAAAAGCGCTTGTTGGGAGACAACCCAATATTTATCCTTACTGTTTTTGTGTGTCCACATGATTATGCTACTGTAGTAATCATGTTTTATAGCTTTTGTTTCAATAAAGTGCCAAGTAGAACCTTTGGGAATACTTGGGTGAAGTTTGTGTGATCTTGCTGTGAAAAACAGAAACTTTAGCACTCACGAGATTAGCTGCCACTTTTTACTGGAGAGTGCTTTTAGGTTGATTCTTTTTGCAGATGATTAATAGACAAATTTCTCAGGTCCAGAAATTTATTTCATAATTTTTGGGGTTCCAGAAGTATACGTTTTATACAGATTACTACAGACTGTTCTGTTTTTGACAGATTCTGTTTTCTATGTGTTGTTTGCTTATTTTGATGCATCTATGGCTAGTATTAAGTGGTATGAACCATAGAGAAGTTAGAATACAGTAGATATTACACCAATATGAATTTATAATGAGTTCATTGCAGTACCTAAGTGGTGGTTTTATTTTCTTATACTAACGGAGCTTACGAGTTTTGTTTTGAGTTTTGTGTGGTTGAAGTTTTCAAGTTTTGGGTAAAGAATCGATGGACTATGGAATAAGGAGTGGAAAGAGCCTAAGCTTGGGGATGCCCAAGGCAACCCAAGGTAATATTCAAGGACAACCAAGCAACTAAGCTTGGGGATGCCCCGGAAGGTATCCCCTCTTTCGTCTTCGTTCATCGGTAACGTTACTTGGAGCTATATTTTTATTCACCACATGATATGTGTTTTGCTTGGAGAGTCATTTTATTTTGTTAGTATTTTCTTTCTGTTAATTAGATTAATGTTTTGCATCTTTAGTTTCAATAAATAAGTCAAGGATAGCCTGTGCCATGCTTATTTTGCTAGTATACATGTTGCTGTTTGAAAACAGAAAGTTTACCGCTGTTGCAAAAAATTCCCTAGAAAAGTCAGAGAGTGGTATAATGTTGAATCTTTTTGCATATTGAGCTCTGATAAATTTATTACAGTGGGAATTTTAGTTCATAGTTTTTGGAGTTAGGGAAGTATTGATACTCCTGCATTCTTTACAGACTGTACTGTTTTGGCAGACTGCTGTTATGTTTGCATTGTTTGCATATGTTTGCTTGTTTAATGATTCTATTTGATGATAGGAGTATTAAATATACAGTGGCATTTAGTATTCCATGTTGAATAATAATTTTAGTGATTTGTTACAGTAGAAAATGATAAGGTTTTGCATTGGTTTATACTAACCTATCTCACGAGTTCTTGTTGAGTTTGTTGTGAATGAAGCTTTTTGAGAAATAGAGAAGCCATGATATGAGAGGAATTAAAGAGACACAAAAAATTCAACCTTGGGGATGCTCAAGGCACCCCAAGATAATATTTCAAGAAGTCTCAAGCATCTAAGCTTGGGGATGCCCCGGTAGGCATCCCACCTTTCTTCTTCAACAACTATCGGTTAGTATCAGTTGAGCCTAAGTTTTTGCTTCTTCACATGAGTTGTGCTATCCTTGAAATGTAGTTTTCTTTAGCTTTGCTTGCTATTTGAATGAAGTATAAAGATCTGAAATCCTTTTATGATAGAGAGCCTTACACAAATTAGAATTTGCTAGAATACTCTATGTGCTTCACTTATATCTTTTGAGCATGATAATTTTTGCTCTAGTGCTTCACTTATATCTTTTAGAGCATGGTGGTAGTTTTATTTTGAAGAAATATATGAACTCTCATGCTTCACTTAGATTATTTTGAGAGTTGTTAATATCATGGGAGTTTGCTTAATATTAATATACTTGGTATTCAAGACATGTGAAACTTTCTTTTGAGTGAATTGAATACTAAGATAAGTTTGATGCTTGATAATTATTTTGAGATATGGAGGTGATAATATCAAAGTCGTGCTAGTTGGGTGATTATGAATTTGAGAAATACTTGTGTTGAAGTTTGCAAATCCCGTAGCATGCATGTATGGTTAAAGTTGTGTAACAAATTTGAAACATGAAGTGTACCTGGCTTGTGCATCCTTATGAGTGGCGGTCGGGGACGAGCGATGGTCTTTTCCTACCAATCTATCCCCCTAGGAGCATGCGCGTAGTACTTGATTTTTGATGACTTATAAATTTTTGCAATAAGTACATGAGTTCTTTTGACTAATGTTGAGTCCATGGATTATACGCGCTCTCATCTTTCTGCCATTGCTAGCCTCTTCGGTACCGTGCATTGCCCTTTCTCACCTTGAGAGTTGGTGCAAACTTCGCCGATGCATCCAAACCCCGTGATACGATACGCTCTATCACACATAAACCTTCTTATATCTTCCTCAAAACAGCCACCATACCTACCTATCATGGCATTTCCATAGCCATTCCGAGATATATTGCCATGCAACTTCCACCATCATCATCGTGACATGCATTACTTTTGTCATATTGCCATTGCATGATCTTGTAGTCAACATCGTATTTGTGGCAAAGCCACCATGCATTATTTTCCATACATGTCACTCTTGATTCATTGCACCATCTCGGTACACCGCCGGAGGCATTCATATAGAGTCATATCTTGTTCTAATTTCGAGTTGTAATCCTTATGTTGTAATCAATAGAAGTGTGATGATCATCATTATTAGAGCATTGCCCAAAAAAAAGAAAGGCCAAAAAAAAGAAGGCCCAAAAAAAGAAAATAAAAAAGGGCAATGCTACTATCTCTTTTTTCCACACTTGTGCTTCAAAGTAGCACCTTGTTCTTCATGTAGTGAGTCTCATATATTGTGCTTCAAAGTAGCACCATGTTTTTAATATAGTGAGTCTCATAAGTTGTCTTGTTTATACTAGTGGGAATTTTTCATTATAGAACTTGGCTTGTATATTCCTACGATGGGCTTCCTCAAATGCCCTAGGTCTTCGTGAGCAAGCAAGTTGGATGCACACCCACTAGTTTTCTTTTGTTGAGCATTCATAGCTCTAGTGCATCCGTTGCATGGCAATCCCTACTCGCTCACATCGATATCTATTGATGGGCATCTCCATAGCCCATTGATACGCCTAGTTGATGTGAGACTTTCTCCTTTTTTGTCTTCTCCACACAATCCCCATCATCATATTCTATTCCACCCATAGTGCTCTATCCATGGCTCACGCTCATGTATTGCGTGAAAGTTGAAAAAGTTTGAGATTATTTAAGTATGAAACAATTGCTTGGCTTGTCATCGGGGGTATAGAAGTTGGGAACATCTTTGTGTGACGAAAATGAAGCATAGCCTAACTATATGATTTTGTAGGGATGAACTTTCTTTTGCCATGTTATTTTGAGAAGACATGATCACTTCGATTAGTATGCTTGAAGTATTATTATTTTTGTGTCAATATGAACTTTTGTCTTGAATCTTTCGGATCTGAATATTCATACCATGATTAAGAAGATTTACATTGAAATTATGACAAAGTATCACTCCGCATCAAAAATTCTTTTTTATCATTTACCTACTCGAGGACGAGCAGGAATTAAGCTTGGGGATGCTTGCTACGTCTCCAACGTATCTATAATTTTTGATTGCTCCATGCTACTTTATCTACTGTTTTGGACTATATTGGGCTTTATTTTCCACTTTTATATTATTTTTGGGACTAACCTATTAACCGGAGGCCCAGCCCAGAATTGTTGTTTTTTGCCTATTTCAGTATTTCGAAGAAACAGAATATCAAACGGAGTCCAAACGGAATGAAACCTTCGGGAACATGATTTCCTCACGAACGTGATCCAGGAGACTTGGACCCTACTCCAATAAGCTTCCGAGGAGGTCACGAGGGTGGAGGGCGCCCCCCCCTGCCTCGTGGGCCCCTCGGAGCTCCGCCGACGTACTCCTTCCTCCTATATATACCTACGTATCCCCATATGATCAGAACAGAAGATAGATCGGGAGTTCCGCCACCGCAAGCCTCTGTAGCCACCAAAAACCAATCGGGACCCTGTTCCGGCACCCTGCCGGAGGGGGATCCCATCACCGGAGGCCATCTTCATCATCCCGGCGCTATCCATGACGAGGAGGGAGTAGTTCACCCTCGGGGATGAGGGTATGTACCAGTAGCTATGTGTTTGATCTCTCTCTCTCTCTCGTGTTCTCTCTCGTGCCCATCTATGGCACGATCTAGATGTATCCCGAGCTTTGCTATTGTAGTTGGATCTTATGATGTTTCTCCCCCTCTACTCTCTTGTGATGAATTGAGTTTCCCCTTTGAAGTTATCTTATCGGATTGAGTCTTTTATGAACACTTGATGTATGTCTTGCCGTGATTATCTGTGGTGACAATGCTATATCATGTGCCACTTGATGTATGTTTTGGTGATCAACTTGCGGGTTTTGTGACACTTGGGAACCTATGCATAGGGGTTGGCACACGTTCTTGACTCTCCGGTAGAAACTTTGGGGTACTCTTTGAAGTACTTTTATGTTGGTTGGATGAATCTGAGATTGTGTGATGCATATCGTATAATCATGCCCGTGGATACTTGAGGTAACAATGGAGTATCTAGGTGACATTAGGGTTTTGGTTGATTTGTATCTTAAGGTGTTATTCTAGTACGAACTCTTTTATAGATCAATCCAAAAGAATAGCTTTGTGGTGGTTTCGTAGCCGACCATAATCTCTACATTTGTTCTCCGCTATTAGTGTATTTGGAGTGACTCTTCGTTGCATGTTGAGGGCTTGTCATATGTTCTATCTATGTTATTATTGTTGAGAGAACTTACACTAGTGAAAGTATGAACCCTAGGCCTTGTTTCCTACCATTGCAATACCGTTTACGCTCACTTTTACTGCTTGTTACCTTGCTGTTTTTATTATTTCAGATTACAAAAACCCATATCTACTATCTATTTTGCACTTGTATCTTCATATCTTTGCCGAACTAGTGCACCTATACAATTTACCATTGTATTGGGTGTGTTGGGGACACAAGAAACTTTTTGTTATTTGGTTGCAGGGTTGTTTGAGAGAGACCATCTTCATCCTACGCCTCCTACGGATTGATAAACCTTAGGTCATCCACTTGAGGGAAATTTGCTACTGTCCTACAAACCTGTGCACTTGCAGGCCCAACAACGTCTACAATAAGAAGGTTGTGTAGTAGACATCACATGCTACGGGAATCACCAACTTTAACACAAGTATCTTTCAAATGCACAACTACTGACTAGCATGGCTCTAATATCATCATCTTCATCTCTCAAAACAACAATAAAGAATCAAACTTCTCATAGTATTCAATGCACTTTATATGAAAGTTTTCATTATATCCCTCTTGGATGCCCATCATATTAGGACTAAATTCATAACCAAAGAAAATTACCATGTTGTTTAAGACTCTAAAAATAATATAAGTGAAGCTTGAGAGTTCATCAATTTCTTCATAATAAAACCACCGTCGTGCTCTAAAATGATATAAGTGAAGCACTAGAGCAAATGACAAACTACTCCAAAAGATATAATTGAAGATCAATGAGTAGTCGAATAATTATGTAACTATGTGAAGACTCTCTAACATTTAATAATTTCAAATCTTGGTATACTATTCAAACAGCAAGCAAGACAAAATAAAACAAAATGACGCTCCAAGAAAAACACATATCATGTGGTGAATAAATATATAGCTCCAACTAAGGTTACCAATGAACAAAGACGAAAGAGGGGATGCCATCCGGGGCATACCCTAGCTTATGCTTTTGGTTGTCCTTGAATATTACCTTGGGGTGCCTTGGGCATCCCCAAGCTTAGGCTCTTGCCACTCCTTATTCCATAGTCCATCGAATCTTTACCCAAAACTTCAAAACTTCACAACACAAAACTCAACAGAAAACTCGTAAGCCCCATTACTATAAGAAAATAAAATCACCACCTAGGTACTGTTGTGAACTCATTATAAATTCATATTGGTGTAATATCTACTGTATTCCAACTTCTATATGGTGCATACCCTCTGATACTACTCATATATTCATCAAAATAAGCAAACAACACATAGAAAACAGAATCTGTCAAAAACAGAACAGTCTGTAGTAATATGTAACTCTCGAATACTTATGTAACTTCAAAAATCTTAGGAAATTAGGAAAGCCTGATAAATTTCTGGACCAATCCATAGAAAAAAGAATAAGATCAAAAGCACGTTTCTGTGAATTATCATAACTAATTTACTGGGCGCAAAAGTTTCTGATTTTCAGCAGGATCAACACAACTATCACCGTAAGCTATCCCAAAGGTCTCACTTGGCATTTTATTGAAACAACAGCTATCAAACATGATTACTACAGTAGCTTAATCATGTGAACAGACAAAAACTGTAGGGGTAAATATTGGGTTGTCTCCCAACATGCGCTTTTCTTTAATGCCTTTTTAGCTAGGCATGGTGATTTCAATGATGCTCACATAAAAGATGAGAATTGAAACACAAAGAGAGCATCATGAAGAATATGACTAGGACATTTAAGTCTAACCCACTTCCTATGCATAGGAATTTTGTGAGCAAACAATTCATGGGAGCAAGAATCAACTAGCATAGGAAGGCAAAACAAGCAAAACTTCATGATTTTAAGCACACAAAGAGGAAACTTGATATTATTGCAACTCCCACAAGCATATATTCCTCCCTCATAATAATTTTCAGTAGCATCATGAATGAATTCAACAATATAACCATCACATTAAGCATTATTTTTATGATCCCCAAGCATATAAATTTTATTACTCTCCACATAAGCAAAATTCTTCTCATTCGGAATAGTGGGAGTATCATAAGAAACTCGAATACCATAAATTGTTTCCACATTAAAAGAATAAAGTTCAGAAAAATGGTAATCATAATCATGACAAGTTTTATAAATATAATCATCACTACTTTTTATACCATAAGTATCTGTCGGCGTCCCGGGAACGGGGGTCCCCAGACTTGCCTGCCTGCGGCCTGCGGCGTGGCTCAAAGGAGGCCCAGCACAGCCCATCTTCATCAACACAAGCTCAAGACCCTCGCAAGGGGCCAAGCCTCGCGGGGCGGATGAAAAGGAGCTTCCCCAGGCACGGCCTCATCAGGCTGGCTCACGAGGAGGCGGAGAGTTCAAGGCGGGGTACCTCACGAGGTGCCCATGATGCAAGCCATGATGACCAAGGGCGCCAGTCGGGCGCCAGCCCGTGCAGTGTCCTCCTTTCCTCTTTGGTGCAAAGGGAGCAAGCGCAGGCGAGAGCATCAAGCAAAGGCGTCCATTTCGGTGCAACAAGACCAAGACCAGCCCAACGGCAGGGAAGAAGTCATTTTGGAGCCCAAGCAGGCGTCACCACCAGAGCCTTTGACAGGCGAGGACCAACTTTAGTCAGGATAAGTGTACCCGCTGTTCCCCTTCAAAATGGCCAATTGCTGGCGCCCTTCCCGCTCAATATTTGGGGAGAGGCCCAGGGCCTTCGCCTATAAACAGGACTAGCCACCCCCAAGGTAGAGGCATCTTGATCCTTACCAAGAAACCTATAGATAGGGCGACTGAACTCTTCCTAGCAGTTCATCGCACCAGCCAAGAATAGACCCTCGCGAGGCTGTTCTGCCTTGTATTGTTCATCATCAGCCCAAGAGGCAATCCACCACACCACACACTGGAGTAGGGTATTACACCACAATGGTGGCCTGAACTAGTATAAACCTTGTGTCTCTTGTGTTGTTCTGTTTGGTAGTTTAGATCCTAGCGATTCGGCGAGGAACAGGCAGGCAGAGGGTTGAATCTCCGCGCGCACCCCAGAGTTCGAACCACAAGGGTCTGCCGGAACCCGAAATCCGACATTTGGCGCTCCAGGTAGGGGTGCGCCGGGATCCGCCTTCTGCCACTTCGTGTCCCGTCGCATCATCATCACCATGTCCGGCGACCAGGCGGGCAACCCTGATCCCTGGGCGGCTTGGCCCGCCCGCGCAAAGCCGCTCGCCCCGGGCAACCCCATGCCCCAGGCAGCTCGCGGTCCGCAGGGCACTTCGGGCCGTGGGCGATGCGGACAGGCCTCGACGGCTCTAACACTGCGGCAGACGCGGTCGGCAGCAAGGGCCTCCAACCACGCCGCGGCCACGATGCTGTACACCCGCCGAGAGCAGGCGAACTCAAGGGTCGCGCTCACTGTGGCCCGAGAGCTGCTGCAATCCAGACTGATGGAAGGCGGCCGCGACGTGCTGCTAGAGCGGGTGGCGGAGCTCCTGGGCTTCGCCGCCTCGGGGGCTCACCCCTTCTGCACTCCGCTCCCGTCTCAGGCCCAGGGCGGCCCGCGCGGGGGCCTCACGTGCAACCGCGGGCTCCAAAGCTACTCCAACACCAGCGAAGCTGTCAGCACAACGCCGGCGGCAGCACCGACTCCGCTCCCCGCCAGTGAAGAAGGACTCGTCGCGACCCACGACCCCCGTGGGCCGCCACGCTACCATCACCAGGTTGGCACGTCAAGCAGAGCTGCATGGCACGCGGAGCCCTATGGCGCAGCCTTCGGGGTAACGGCCCCGGAAGAGTACGTGCCCCACATGATGGATCAAGGGCCCCCGCGCGAGGGCGAACAAGGCTCGCTCCTCAGCCCAAGCTGGGGGGACGAGGCGCCAGAAGCTGAGCTCTACCAGGAACCCCGGGACGGCCCCGCCGGCCATGCTGGAAGCGACGATTATCGGGTACCACTAATCCCTCAGGAGCAGGCATACACTAATCATGGGTCGCAGGAGGTGCAGGTCGCCACAGCGAGCAGCGGCCCCGCTCTAGCAGTCTCTTACCCCTCAGGAGGAGGGCGTCGGGGGCTGCAGGAGAGGGGCCGAGATCCGACATCACCACCACGGCTTTCGGAGCAAGGCGTTCCCAGGAGGTAGGCCCTCCTCTGGGGAGGTGCCTCAGGGCCTGCCCCTGGCAGAGGACCTATGGTTGTCGGGGGAACCGCTGGCGACCGCTCTACCCCATCGGCGGCGTCCTGGTTTCCGGTCGTCGTTGATGGCACTAGAGTGTGGCGCAAGGCGGGGCCCTCGTCTGGCGATATGAAGCAAGGCCGGTACCTGTGAAGAAGGCCCAGTGCCTGTGAAGCTCGCCACCCCGTGACACTCTCATGTAATAATGAGTGGGGCTGTATACGCCCCGGAGTCTCAGGGGTGCCGGCCTCAGGCCCTGGGCTCCCTCCCACGCCCATGGCAGCACTTAGCTCCACGCTGGTGAGAAGACGTCCAAGACTAGACTAGGTGCTGGACGCGGCCTTTTGTTTGCTTTCATTGCTCTTCCCTTGGTTGTTGCTTTCCCCCACTGGATTTAAGTTGAACTCGCATTTGAGATTTGCGTGTGTTGGGGAAGGGGTGCTTAGTATCGTTCGAGCAAACTCTCGCGTTTTGGTTACAACCTCGTCTTAGCTGCCTCCCCTCGTGAGCCCCTCGCGAGCCGGGTCTGGCCTAGCTTGCGTGCAGCCCAGACTGCCGCCGTCACACCCCCTCAGGAGGTTTTTCACTGCAGATCCCGCGGATTCAGTCAGGGGGCATACAAGGTGCCACGGCCTCCAACAAGTTGTCTCAAGACCCTCTCGGGACAGAGGTAAACTAGCCAGCAGGCTCCTCACATGGCCAACCACTTGGCACGGGCATGTGAGTAAAGTAGCATTCACTAGTCCGCAAGACATAAGTTTTTACATGAGGGGCACCCCCTCCCAAAAATGCTCTTACAACCATCGGGACAAAAAGCCTAGGTTCTATTCATGCAGGATAAGGAAGCAGGAACAATGCGCTGTCAATCGGATAAATCCCCCAATGCATCTTCAGGAACGCCACCCGAATTGTTGCTGGCGTCGCTGGCCTCGCCATCACCCTCCGCATTGTCGTCAGCGGCGTCAGGGCCGTTCACCACGCCGCCCTCGTTAGCGGCCACAACCACGCCATCGTCGTCCGAAGCGAAGGCCCTGACATGGGCGTCCACGTTGTCTTCCACCCAATACGCCAGGTCGTCTCGGACGGCCTAGGGGACTGGGGCGATGGCAGGGTCAAAGTCAAAGTGAGGATCCATACTCCGGAGATGGCAGAAGACGCGGGAAAAGGCGCACCCGAGCAGGGCTCGGCTCCTCTCCTCCACCAACCTGTTGGCACGAACCGACCGTGCCTCCAGCCGCGTCACGATGTCGGTGAAGAACTGAAGGTTGCCGGCGTAGTTAATGGCACGCGGCTCGCCGACGGCCGCCTCGCAGATGTTACCTAAGGCCGTGTTGGCCCTCTCCCGAAGTGTGGTGAGCATGGGGATGTTCTCGTGTTCCAAGAGCCACCTCTGATGCATCTCGTCCGCATTCTGACGGGCGACGGCCTCAGCCTCAACCACTTGTTGGCGAAGAAGAAGCACTTCGGCGTGGGAAGTAGTTGACTCCCCCTGCGCCGCCTCGAGTGCGGCCCGCAAGGCATCAGCCCGCTGTGTCGCTTCCTCCAGCTTGGTCCTCAGGACGGTGGTCCTACCCTCGGCCTTGGTCCGGACCAACTCCAGCCTCTCCGAGAACTCGGGCTCGAGATTCTGGCGCGCCGTCGCCACCCGATGTCCGACCTCCTCCGAGACACGGGATTCCCGCGCAGTGACATCGTCCTCCGCCCGTGTCACCCAGCGCTCCCTCGTCTCCAGGCGCTCGTGCTCGCGCGTGTATTCGGCGGCTTCCAGCGTCAACGCCTCCTCACGCTTCTGGAGCTCCGCTGGGTCGCCAGAGGTAACCTTCATCGACGCAAGGGCCGCCTCACACAGCTCCACCTGCTCCTCCAGCGAGCAGCACCGGGCCAGGAGATCCCGTGCCCGCTCCTCCGAGGCCTCTCGTCGCCGGTTAGCTTCCCGGGCTTCTTCGACAGCCTGGGAACGGGCCTCCCGAGAGGCCGCCAGCGACGTCCTGGCCTCCTCATCATCAAGATCGCACCGACGGTGCGCGAGGGCGGCCGCCGCCTCCAGCTCGCGCCTCTCCGCAACCAGCCGAAGGCTCTCGGCCTCAAGGCGCGCGTCCTCATCAGTGAGTTCCTCACCAAGAAGGCTCACCGCGTCAGCCGCCCTCCGGAGGAACGCTTGGCGAAGAGCGAGATGCTCTCGGGCGCGCTCAAGTACGTCTTCCACGCCATCATCCGCCCCAGGTGAGCGCCGTGGGGCTCGGATCAGCACTCCCCTCTCGAGCAGGGGGCTGGGGGTTGGCGCTGTCAAGATGACCGGGCACGCCCTGCCAGAAGCCCGACCTGAAGCCAGTCCATCTCCATGTGAAGAGCGCAGGGAGTACCCCAACCAATCACGGTCCACGGCTAGACGAGAAGCCCACGGCAGGCTAGCTATGCCACAAGGAGGTCCGCGAAGGAAGGCCGCGGGGAGCGCAGGGCCGCGCTGCGCCTCGGGAAGGTTCTCCTCACCAACCGGCCTCACCACAAGGGCTCTGCTGCTCGGAATGATCGAAGACGGTGGAGAGGGCGGAGGCGAGGCGGATGGTCCCTCATCCACCTCCATGAGCTCAGAAGGAATGGCCCTGTGGAGCAAGAATCAGAACAAGCAACGGAAGAATCAGGAACAGGGAAAGGAGAAGGCTTACTCATCGATGGCGAAGTACTTCCTACGCTTCAGCAGGCGGCAAGGGTAATCATTGCCCAGGGCCTCCCTCCTCTTCCGGAGGGCCTCAAAGTCCACTCGGAAGCGACCCAAGAGTTGAGCGCAGGGGTCAGCCTGCGACGAAGAAGGAGCATCGAGGCGACTCACGTCGGGGTCGTCCGCCTGATGCGCGCTGCCGGTCGCCTCAACAAGAAGAGCGGCTGGGGCCTCGGAGGCCTCAGCCGCAGGCACTGCAGGTGGCCGCAAGCCACCTTCAGCTACGACAGCACGGGTCTCAGGGGCCGCTCCCTCATGAGCGCCGCCCGGTACTGTCGCCTCGGCGGGGGCACCCTCGGCCTCCCGAGGCTCATGCCTCCCTGCTCCGCCACTTGAGGAAGAGCCGCCTTGGCCGGCTGCGAGGGCGACCACCACCACTGGGTTCCCGCGAGGCCCTTGGAGGCTAGCGGGGCGTGGCCCCCATTCGTCGAAAATGGGCATCTCGCCCATGAAGTCGTCTCTGTTCGAGCAGAGGTACAGCAAGGCCCCCCTTGACGAATGCCGCCGGGGGAAGGATCCCCAGTCAAGACCAAGAGCACCTTCCTCAGCGCTTCAGGCGTCAGGTCCTCTTCCTGGAGCCGCATACGGCCCCCACGGCCGCTGAAGGCACACATTCAATGAGAATGGCGCTGGAGGGGGGCGACGCGGCATAGCAAGAACTCCTTCACCACCTTGGGCGCCGTCACGCCAAGCTCCCTCAGGAACTCGAAGCGACGCCAGACGAAGGCGAGCCGGGGCTGGCGAGCGTCTCCTAGCCCCAACCAGAGTTGGGGACAGCAGGTGAAGATGGCTCCGTCAGCAGGGGGCTGGGCACCCCTACGTCCACATACAGCCACCGCTCGCGAAACCCAGGCGCGGGCGGAGGAAGACTGAAGTCAATTCCAGAAGCCACTGTCTCAGGCGCAGCGATGAAGCTCACGCACCCCGAACATTGGGTGGGGTCGACAAGGCGCAGAGAGAAGAAGTGGCGCAGCAAGGCAACCGAAGGAAGGATGCCCATCATTGCCTCGCAAACAAAGGCAAATACCGCGACAAGGGTGATGGATTCAGGACCCAGGTGCATCATATGGATCTGATAATGGGAAAGCACGGCGTTGAAGAAATCGGAGAAGGGGGGAACCTGTCCCGCCCACAGGGCGTCGGCGAAGTACCAGACCTTGGTGGGAGTCCTGTCAACGGAGAAGCAAGATGTGGGCCAGGCCGTCGTCCTCCCGCACTCATTAAAGATGGTGGCCAGGGCTGAGCTAACCTTTCCAAGGCCTTCTTGATTGATTATGATCGGCTAATCGATGGCGGGGGCCGCCGTCGACGATGAGCGAGGCAGCGGCACGGGCTTATTTCCTTTTCCCTTCCTCCGCGGAGCCATGATAGGAGAAAAGGGAGGGGGAAGGTTCGAGATTGGATTGGATGCGGAAGCTGGAGTTCGAGAGAAAGAAGGACAGGGAGCGCTCAAGCAGCAGAAAGGGGAGCGGCTGTGTGCGACAGCGAGTCCGCCTAGCAGGGCACAAAATAAGGAGGCGTGGGGGAACAGTGCCGCCCACGTCCAATCAACCGCCACGCTGCGCCCAAGGCCGTAGGCTGTTAGGGCCCGCGACGCTTCGCACTTGCCCTTTTGCCTCTCTGCTCGGCCAAGTCCGGGCGCGCCGTGGGCCCGGGGGCTACTGTCGGCGTCCCGGGAACGGGGGTCCCCAGACTTGCCTGCCTGCGGCCTACGGCGTGGCTCAAAGGAGGCCCAGCACAGCCCATCTTCATCAACACAAGCTCAAGACCCTCACGAGGGGCCAAGCCTCATGGGGCGGACGACAAGGAGCTTCCCCAGGCACGGCCTCGTCAGGCTGGCTCACGAGGAGGCGGAGAGTTCAAGGCAGGGTACCTCGCGAGGTGCGCATGACGCAAGCCATGACGACCAAGGGCGCCAGTCGGGCGCCAGCCCGCGCAGTGTCCTCCTTTCCTCTTTGGTGCAAAGGGAGCAAGCGCAGGCGAGAGCATCAAGCAAAGGCGTCCATTTTGGTGCAACAAGACCAAGACCAGCCCAACGGCAGGGAAGAAGTCATTGTGGAGCCCAAGCATGCATCACCACCAGAGCCTTTGACAGGCGAGGACCAACTTTAGTCAGGATAAGTGTACCCGCTGTTCCCCTTCAAAATGGCCAATTGTTGGCGCCCTTCCCGCTCAATATTTGGGGAGAGGCCCAGGGCCTTCGCCTATAAACAGGACTAGCCACCCCCAAGGTAGAGGCATCTTGATCGTTACCAAGAAACCGGTAGATAGGGCGAGTGAACTCCTCCTAGCAGTTCATCGCACCAGCCAAGAACAGACCCTCGCGAGGCTGTTCTGCCTTGTATTGTTCATCATCAGCCCAAGAGGCAATCCACCACACCACACACTGGAGTAGGGTATTACACCACAATGGTGGCCTGAACCAGTATAAACCTTGTGTCTCTTGAGTTGTGCTGTTTGGTAGTTTAGATCCTAGCGATTCGGCGAGGAACAGGCAGGCAGAGGGTTGAATCCCCGCGCGCACCCCAGAGTTCGAACCTCAAGGGTCTGCCGGAACCCGAAATCCGACAGTATCATCACAATAATTATCATAAGTAGCAACTTTGTTCTCATCATAATCAATTGAAACATCTTCCAAGATAGTGGAACCATTACTAAATAAAGTCACGACCTCTCCAAATCCACTTTTATAATTATCACAATAAGATTAAACACCCTCCAAAATAGTGGGATCATTACTTCCTAAAGTTGACACTCTTCCAAACCAAATTTCATCAATATAATCATCATAAGTAGGAGGCATGCTATCATCGTAATAAATTTGCATATCAAAACTTGGGAGACTAAAAATACCATCTTCATTAAGCATAGCATCCCCAAGCTAGGGACAAACATTAATTGCAGCAAATAAATTCTCAAACATGTCATTTTCATCAAACATAGCATCCCCAAGCTTGGCCCTTTGCATATCATAAGCATAATCACTCTCATCATTAATTGTATGGATAGCACCAATAGTATAGCAATTATTATCATAACAATGAGTAATAGGAGCAACATTATTTGGGAGGGATACCTTTTTACCTTTGCTTCTCCGCCTTTTCTTTTTCTTCTCCACATTATGTGTGGGTTTAATCCTCCTTTTGGAGCTCCTTATTAACGAGATTGGTTGAATAGAAAGCTCATCCTCATTACCCGATTCATCATAAGAAAGACTAGGATGATATTGGGAAATCTCTTCCCTTTCATTAGTATTCTCTTCATCTTATATTTGTTTCCTTGTCTTTATGTAATTGGCAATATAAGGATTTTCAATGCAATTCAACGCACAATACATATAAAATTCCTCTAGATCAAAATCAAGAATTTATCAAGGACAAATTCTGGAATATCCTTAGTTATACATTTCATTTCTTCATAACCCACAAGCAAACTAAGTTCATTTTGATGTGAAAGGGAAATCAAGTCATCACAATTTTTGGACACGATTCGATCATGAAACAATTTTCATTGGAGATTTAAATGACCACATTCATTGCAAAGTTCACAAGTATGGCTAAAAAAATTTAAATTTTCAAAAAAACATCTAGCCTCTCTTGCAACCATTTAGTTTCTAAATACTTATGCCTCTTGCAAAATCTATCTTCCCTATTTGGTGTGTCTTGCAAACTCTATGCACTCCACAAAAGTTGACATGCTTATAAGAGACATTTTTATCATGGCTACTGCAATCATCATTAGTACTATGGATATTCAGTGAGTTCACACTAACAACATTGCAATCATGCTCATCATTCAAAGATCTAGTGTCAAACATTTTATTGCATTCTTCTTCTAACACTTTGGCACATTTATCGGAATCCTTATTTCCATGAAAGACATTAAAAAGATGAAGCATACGAGGCAACCTCAATTCCATTTTTTTGTAGTTTTCTTTTATAGACTAAACTAGTGATAAAAGAAGAAAATAAAAGATTCTATTGCAAGATCTAAAGATATACCTTCAAGCACTAACCTCCCCGGCAATGGCGCTAGAAAAGAGCTTGATGTCTACTATGCAACCTTCTTCTTGTAGACGTTGTTGGGCGTCCAAGTGCAGAGGTTTGTAGGACAGTAGCAAATTTCCCTCAAGTGGATGACCTAAGGTTTATCAATCCGTGGGAGGCATAGGATGAAGATGGTCTCTCTCAAACAACCCTGCAACCAAATAGCAAAGAGTCTCTTGTGTCCCCAACACACCCAATACAATGGTAAATTGTATAGGTGCACTAGTTCGGCGAAGAGATGGTGATACAAGTGCAATATGTGTGGTAGATATAGGTTTTTCTACTCTGAAAATATAAAAACAGCAAGGTAGCAAGCGCGATAAAAGTGAGCAAAAACGGTATTGCAATGCTTCGAAGCAAGGCGTAGGGTTCATACTTCACTAGTGCAAGTTCTCTCAACAATGGTAACATAATTAGATCATACAACAATCCCTCAACATGCAACAAAGAGTCACTCCAAAGTCACTAATAGCAGAGAACAAATGAAGAGATTATTGTAGGGTACGAAACCACCTCAAAGTTATTCTTTCCAATCAATCCATTGGGATATTCCTATAGGTGTCACAAACATCCCTAGAGTTCATAGTAAAATAACACCTTAAGACACGCATCAACCAAAACCCTAATGTCACCTAGATACTCCAATGTCACCTCAAGTATTCGCGGGTTTGATTATACGATATGCATCACACAATCTCAGATTCATCTATTCAAACCAACACAAAGAACTTCAAAGAGTGCCCCAAAGTTTCTAACGGAGAGTCAATATGAAAACGTGTGCCAACCCCTATGCATAGATTCCCAAGGTCACGGAACCCGCAAGTTGATCACCAAAACATACATCAAGTGAATCAATAGAATACCCCATTGTCACCACGAATATCCCACGCAAGACATACATCAAGTGTTCTCAAATCCTTAAAGACTCAATCCGATAAGATAACTTCAAAGGTAAAACTCAATCCATTACAAGAATGTAGAGGGGGAGAAACATCATAAGATCCAACTATAATAGCAAAGCTCGCGGTACATCAAGATCGTGCCATATCAAGAACATGAGAGAGAGAGAGAGAGATCAAACACATAGCTACTGGTACATACCCTCAGCCCCGAGGGAGAACTACTCCCTCCTCGTCATGGAGAGTGCCGGGATGATGAAGATGGCCACCGGTGATGATTTCCCCTAAGGTAGGGTGCCGGAACGGGGTCTAGATTGGTTTTTGATGGCTACAAAGGCTTGAGGCGGCGGAACTCCCGATCTAGGTTATGTTCTGGAAGTTCGGGGATTTATAGGAGGGGTTGGCGCCGGTTTCATGTCAGGGGGCCCCACAAGGAGTCCACGAGGCAGGGGGCGTGCCCTCCACCTTCGTGGGGCCCTTGTGACTCCCCTCCGGTAGCTTTTCGTTCCAGTATTTTTTTATATTTTCAAAAAAAAAAAATCTCCGTTGATTTTCAGCGCATTCCAAGAACTTTTATTTCTGCACAAAAAACACCACGGTAGTTCTGCTGAAAACAATGTCAGTCTGGGTTAGTTCTAATCAAATCGTACCAATATCATGTAAAAATATTATAAACATGGCATGAATACATCAAAAGTTATAGATACATTGGAGTCGTATCAGGCATCCCCAAGGTTAATTCCTGCTTGTCCTCAAGTAGGTAAATGATAAAAATAGAATTTTTGATGTTGAATGCTACCCAACATATTTATCAGTGTAATCTTCTTTATTGTGGCAAGAATATTCAGATCCATAAGATTCAAAACAAAAGTTTAATATTGACATAAAAATAATAATACTTCAAGCATACTAATAAAGCAATCATGTCTTCTCAAAATAACATGGCCAAAGAAAGTTATCCGTACAAAATCATATAGTCTGTCTATGCTCTATCTTCATCACATAAAATATTTAAATCATGCACAACCCCGATGACAAGCCAAGCAATTGTTTCATACTTTTGATGTTCTCAAGCTTTTTCAATCTTCACGCAATACATGAGTGTGAGCCATGGATATAGCACTATAGGTGGAATAGAATGGTGGTTGTGGAGAAGACAAAAAGAAGGAGATAGTCTCACATCAACTGGGAGTATCAACGGGCTATGGAGATGCCCATCAATAGATATCAATGTGGGTGAGTAGGGATTGCCATGCAACGGATGCACGAGAGCTATAAGTGTATGAAAGCTCAAAAAGAAACTAAGTGGGTGTGCATCCAACTTGCTTGCTCACGAAGACCTGGGGCAATTTGAGGAAGCCCATAATTGGAATATACAAGCCAAGTTCTATAATGAAAAATTCCCACTAGTATATGAAAGTGACAACATAAGAGACTCTTTAACATGAAGATCATGGTGCTACTTTGAAGCACAAGTGTGGTAAAAAGATACTAGCATTGCCCCTTCTCTCTTTTTCTCTCATTTTTTTTGTTTTGTTGGCCTTCTCTTTTTTTTGGCCTCTTTTTTTCCGTCCGGAGTCTCACGCCCGACTTGTCACACCGTGTCGGCCCAGTCCTCCTCCTCCAAGTCAGGTACCGCGTAAGCCATCTCCGCCGCCTAAGCAACAGCGGAAGAGAGCCACCGCAGCTATGGCGGTTAGCAGTACAAGTATAGTAGGCAAGATATTCCAATTTGGTCCAAGCCTCGCGCCTCTTATGAAGAGGCCTTATGACACGACTGAAGAGGAGAATGAAGCCGAGTGCAGGAGACAATTGGACGCCCATTTTGGACCAAAACCGCCACCGCCGCCAAAGGAGAAAGTGCCTGAGCATGCCATTGACCACTTTATTCGTATGGCTCAAGCACTAGCTCCCAAGTTTGTTGACTTAGACTATGAGCGCCAAATCAGGAAGGCATATCAAGCACAACAAAAAGAAGGAGTCGAGATCGAGCTCCAGCTAAGCAGCTACCAAAAAAGTGGCAAAACTGTTACCCAACTGGGAGAACAGAAGGTGCAATCGATCCCCCCGCTCATTGTACCAATACACATGAGTACCGGTGCGGCCAATCATCTGGTAATAACCGACGATCATAGAAGGCAGGCTACAGAGATCGGATGCACTGTAGAACAACTCCTAGAGCTTGAGCCCATGGAAACTTTTACAGAGCAGGAACTAAAATGGAGATATGCCTGCGGCGAACCTTTGGTCAAGCCTGAGGAGGTTAAGAAGCTCTCAACGAGAATGTATGAATTGCATGAATGGTACATGAAAATTGCCAAGACTACCAATCAAGAGTCCCTCATGGTGAAAGTCAAGGTAGAGCATTACTACCATGAGAATGCTCTGTATGTTGAGTTCACAGAATTGTTTCAGTTATTCAATCAAGACGCACTTGACAAATCTATCGTCAGTTGCTATTGTCTATAAGTGATTTCTTTCTGTAATTTAAGTCTCAAGCTAGTTGTAGTGCTCGTTGATCATTACTTGTAATTATCCTCACTATATTCTTTTCTGTGGTATTATGCAGAATGAAGATCTATGAAATGAAAAGTTGGATGCTATGGCATTGGGTTCATTGACCCAAATACCGTTAATAAAACAACATGGTCATAGGAATTCTATCAAAATGAAACAGAGAAAAGCTTCCTAGAGTTCTTGAAGCACCTAAATACCAATCGAGATATACTACTTCCTTACAACTTCGTGTGAGTCACACTGTCTTGTACTACAAATTATGTTTCTACTTACTAGCTAGATGTTAATTAATAAGTGTATAGGGTTTAGGGTAGTTGATGGGTGTTATGCACATGCCCGCTTAATTTATACATGCAAATGTGTGCGCATGTAGTTTCCACTGGATCTTGTTAATCATTCGAGTTGAAGATGGAATAGTTGAAGTACTGGACTCGCTACTTAAACCAGTTGAGCAGTACAAAATCATGAAGGGGATAGTCAATTGGTAATTTCAATCATTATCAAACTATATGTCGGCCTCTTTAGTTTGTCATTTCCTGATATCAACTAATTAATAACTCCTTTATTCATTTTCTTTGCCGGCGGGCAGGGCTTGGCAAAAGTTCATCAAAGAGGTTCTAGGCCAATGGAAACAAAAGCAGCTGGTATCGACCCAAGGTATAATTAATTAAGTAGTACTAGCTAGCTACCATCTCTTTAATTATAGTTTCAATACCATTAGTTATCATGCTTGATTAATTATTATGTGATTGAATTCTATTCTTGTAACGTGCATGAAGCAGTTGTCGAGGAATGATTTATGTGCATACTACGTTTGCGAGAACATTCACATGATGGCGTCCGAAAGGAGCAGATCTGATAGACAGCAATGGGTACGTTTGCCAGAACACTATTCACAATTTTTACATCATTATCGATATCTAATATATATACACACAACTAATACATGCATATATATCTCCTTCTTTAAAGTTCAAGGAGGTGCAGGAGCAGCTCCTACAGATTGCGTACGAGCAATTCAAGAAGAAATAACATGATTTTTGCTCGACCAGGTCATAGATCCCAAAGGAGAATTCCATTACCCGCTACCACAGTATGCCTCCATGTAGGAGAAATTGTATATACGAAATCATATATATATATATATACATGTGTATGTGTGAATGGTGGTGCGAGACATTCGATGATATATATGATCGGTTCTACGAGAAATTCTATTTATATATATGCATAACATGCACAATACGTAGTATCGTAAAATACCAGCAAATGAAAAAGAATTAAATGGAACATAAAATTAAAGGAAAAATAAATCATAAACCCAAAACACCCTAAACCTTTTAGTACCGGTTGGTATTACCAACCCGTACTAAAGGTCTCCCAGCCCCTGATGTGGGCTCGTGCCACGTGGTAGCCCTTTAGTGGTGGTTCGTGTTGAATCGGGACTAAAGGGGGGACCTTTACTCCCCACCCTATAGTGCCAGTTACACAACCGGTGCTATAGCTCGGTTCTGCACTAGTGCTTGTTCCCACGAATTATTTGACAAAATTCCTGTGCATAGGAAGTAGGTTAGGCTTGAATGTGCTAGTCATATGCTTCATGATGCTCTCATTATGTTACAATTCTTTTCTTTTATGTGAGCATCCTTGAAACCATCATGCCTAGCTAAAATGCATTAAAGAAAAGCGCTTGTTTGGAGACAACCCAATATTTACCCCTATTGTTTTTGTGTGTTAACATGATTAAGCTATAGTAATCATGTTTTATAGATTTTGTTTTAATAAAGTGCCAAGTAAAGCCTTTGGGATAGTGTGGATGATAGTTGATTTGATTCTGTGCAAAAACAGAAACTTTTGCGCCCAGTAACAGAATGATCTACTCTTCTGGAATGTGATAAATTCTTGAATATTTTACAGATGATTGATATAAAAATTTCCCATGTTGTCCTAATTTTTCTGAATTTTTGTAGTAGCAGAAGTATGGTCGTTGTCCAGATCATTACAGATTGTTCTGTTTTTGACATATTCAGTTTTCAATGCATAGTTGTCACGCCCAATATGCGATCCTATCGGAGGGGAACTCGAAGGTCCCACCAAGGATAGAGCCGCATATTGAAACACTTTTATAAGGTGGATATCATTACATCCTACCATTACATAATACATGGGGATACATACAAAAGGCATACAATGCCACATGAATACAATGGCATCATACACAAGAGCAACATCCGACTACGGATGAAAACACGAACATAAACTCAAACGACATCCACCCTGCTAGCCCAGGCTGCCAACTAGGAACCTATCCCCTGAACAAAGAAGAAGCAGAAGAAGAACTACAAAACAAGTAAACATTGCTCTCACGTCATGATCATCGCATACCTGTACCTGCAACTGATGTTATAGTAATCTGTGAGCCACGAGGACTCAGCAATCCCTTTACCATGGGTATCAAGACTAGCAAAGCTTAATGATTATGGAATGGATAAGTGGTGAGGTTGCAGCAAGCGACTAAGCATTTGTATGGTGGCTAACTTACGAGTACAAGAATAAGATGAGAAGCTACGCAAACGACCGCAAACTAGTAATGATCAAGAAGTGAACCCAAACTACTTACGTTCAAACAGAACGCCACCGTGTTCTCTTCTCGAACTCACCCAAAATGAGACCATCATGGTTACACACGCGGTTGGTGTATTTTAATTTGAATCTAGTATCAAGTTCTCTACAACCAGATATTAAAAACTTCCATCTGCCACATAACCACAGGCATGGCTCTCGAAAGTTTAAACCCTGCAGGGGTGTCCCAAATTAGCCCATGAAAAGCTCACGATCCGCGGAGACAATCCTCCATCTTGGGAAATCCGATCAGACTCGGGATCCCGGTGCACAAGATATTTCAACAACTCTCCCATCTTGGGGAGGGCAATGTCCATCAACATCTTCAACAACACCATCTCCTCTCAAACCCTAGTTTCAATATTTGTACCGGAACTATAGATTGGTGCTTGTGGGTGACTTGTAGTGTTGATTACATCTTGTAGTTGATTGCTATATGGTTTATTTGGTGGAAGATTATATGTTCAGATCCATTATGCTATTTAATACCCCTCTGATCTTGAGCATGATTATCATTTGTGAGTTGTTACTTTTGTTCTTGAGGTCACGGGAGAAATCATGTTGCGAAGTAATCATGTGAACTTGATATGTCACTGGTATGCGTCGGTGCTATACAAACGGTTTTTAACCAGGATTTTTGCTCGACCAGGTCATAGATCCCAAAGGAGAATTCCATTACCCGCTACCACAGTAATGCTTCCATGTAGGAGAAATTGTATATACGAAATCATATATATATATATATGTATATATATATATACATACATGTGTATGTGTGAATGGTGGTGCGAGACATTCGATGATATATATGATCGGTTCTATGAGAAATTCTATTTATATATATGCATAACGTGCACAATACATAGTATCGTAAAATACCAGCAAATGAAAAAGAATTAAATGGAACATAAAATTAAAGGAAAAATAAATCATAAACCCAAAACCCCCTAAACCTTTTAGTACCGGTTGGTATTACCAACCGGTACTAAAGGTCTCCCAGCCCCTGACGCGGGCTCGTGACACGTGGTATCCCTTTAGTGGTAGTTCGTGTTGAATCAGGACTAAAGGGGGGACCTTTAGTCCCCACCCTATAGTGACAGTTACAGAACCAACACTAAAGGGCCTTATGAACCGGTGCTATAGCTCGGTTCTGCACTAGTGCTTGTTCCCATGAATTATTTGACAAAATTCCTGTGCATAGGAAGTAGGTTAGGCTTGAATGTGCTAGTCATATGCTTCATCATGCTCTCATTATGTTACAATTGTTTTCTTTTATGTGAGCATCCTTGAAACCATCATGCCTAGCTAAAAGGCATTAAAGAAAAGCGCTTGTTTGGAGACAACCCAACATTTACCCCTATTGTTTTTGTGTGTTAACATGATTAAGCTATAGTAATCATGTTTTATAGCTTCTGTTTTAATAAAGTGCCAAGTAAAGCCTTTGGGATAGTGTGGATGATAGTTGATTTGATTCTGTGCAAAAACAGAAACTTTTGCGCCCAGTAACAGAATTGATCTGCTCTTCTGGAATGTGATAAATTCTTGAATATTTTACAGATGATTGATATAAAAATTTCCCATGTTGTCCTAATTTTTCCGAATTTTTGTAGTAGAAGAAGTATGGTCGTTGTCCAGATCATTACAGATTGTTCTGTTTTTGACATATTCAGTTTTCAATTCATAGTTGTCACGCCCAATATGCGATCCTATCGGAGGGGAACTCAAAGGTCCCACCAAGGATAGAGCCGCATGTTGAAACACTTTTGTAAGGTGGATATCATTTCATCGTACCATTACATAATACATGGGGATACATACAAAAGGCATACATTGCCACATGAATACAATAGCATCATACACAAGAGCAACATCCGACTACGGATGAAAACAGAAACATAAACTCAAACGACATCCACCCTGCTAGCCCGGGCTGCCAACCAGGAACCTATCCCCTGAGTGAATAAGAAGCAGAAGAAGAACTCCAAAACAAGTAAACATCACTCTCACGTCATGATCATCGCATACCTGTACCTGCAACTGATGTTGTAGTAATTTGTGAGCCACGAGGACTCAGCAATCCCTTTACCATGGGTATCAAGACTAGCAAAGCTTAATGAGTATGGAATGGATAAGCGGTGAGGTTGCAGCAAGCGACTAAGCATTTGTATGATGGCTAACTTACGAGTACAAGAATAAGATGAGAAGTTACGCAAACGATCGCAAACTAGTAATGATCAAGAAGTGAACCCAAACTGCTTACGTTCAAACAGAACCCCACCGTGTTCCCAAAATGAGACCATCATGGTTACACACGCGGTTGGTGTATTTTAATTTGAATCTAGTGTCAAGTTCTCTACAACCAGATATTAAAAACTCCCATCTGCCACATAACCACAGGCATGGCTCTCGAAAGTTTAAACCCTGCAGGGGTGTCCCAACTTAGCCCATGACAAGCTCACGATCCGCGGAGACAATCCTCCATCTTGGGAAATCCGATCAGACTTAGGATCTCGGTGCACAAGATATTTCAACAACTCTCCCATCTTGGGGAGGGCAATGTCCATCAACATCTTCAACAACGCCATCTCCTCTCAAACCCTAGTTCATCTCTTGTGTGCAATCTTTGTACCGGAACTATAGATTGGTGCTTGTGGGTGACTTGTAGTGTTTATTACATCTTGTAGTTGATTGCTATATGGTTTATTTGGTGGAAGATTATATGTTCAGATCCATTGTGCTATTTAATACCCCTCTGATCTTGAGCATGATTATCATTTGTGAGTAGTTACTTTAGTTCTTGAGGTCACGGGAGAAATCATGTTGCAAGTAATCATGTGAACTTGATATGTCACTGGCCGGTGCTATACAAACGGTTTTTAACCCCTTTCTGCGACGGCGCTTGGAACCGTCACCTTGTGAGTGTGGTCGATAGGGGGCCCTTCCCACACGACCCAGAAACCGTCGGGGATAGGGAGCCTTGATGCATACAGTTGCCCCTCTATAACCGTTTCTGATGTCTCGCATATCGGAAACGATTCATCCTTGCTACTCGTTTGTGCTGGCATTGCCATCGCAGTCGGAGTTTTGTGGTTTTTACCTAAACCCAAGCAGATTCCAGTCCCAGGCAGATTCCAGGCACGGGAGTTTTCTAGGCACGGATCTATGTTTACAATGCTTGGCACATCACAAACAATTAATGATTATAAACCGTGTACGATAGGTAGATATTCACACACATTTAGTTTTCCCGCACCATATGTGATAGTGTTTGACATCACACACGCTTCACAAACAGCAACTGTGTGCATTGTTACACTCATTTCCACTCTGTGAACCATGTCGGATTATGATGTATATCACACATGCTGTGCTTTATTAACCGTGTGCGCCGTAATGACCTGCACACCATAATTTTGTCCTAATTTGATTGCTGCTATTTAAAATTGTACCTAATTTAAACTTGAAAGTAGGCTATAGCTTTATTCATATCCATCAGGTTCAAACAACCAATGCATTATCCAATTCACAGGTACATAGTTTAAGAATTACATAAGAACCAAATAAAGAATGATAAACCAGGGTTCTATACTTGTACTATTACAGATTGTAAAGAAAGGGGCGATAGACATTCTGGTTGCTGAACAAGGTGAAGCAGAATGGCCCTATTGTTCTCTTCTGGATGCAGAAGGCACACACGACTCTAGTCCAACCCCTTGTGATGGCCGGCAGCCAATTATGTAGTTTGAGAGGTAATCTTGAGTAAACTGCTTCAGGATCCACTACAAAGGAAAAAAGATTCAGACATTGTCATCTAGCACAACTCATTATGGTCAGTAAAAAGAAGGCTACAGGGTTCTTACTTACCATCCTGTAGTTCACTGTTGTCTTGCATAAAGTGTAAACATATAGTTCGATTGACATCTTTTGACCCATTCTAATAACAATCTTTATCAGTTTCCTCACTTGATGCTGGTTCATGAATATCTCATTCCCACATATGCAGAAACGGTTGAAGTGTGGATGTTTGGCAATGACATGTGTACCTAAAAGCACCAAGTTAATATTAGAAGCTAAACAACAATTGCAAAATGATGAAGTACAACACTCCCTCCATCCCATTATATAAGGTTTTGTATACGTATATCTAGACATCATCAGAACATTAAGGTAACACTCTTCCTTGTTGCTATGTAGCCTGGGATTGCATATTTAGTCATTCATTACAATGCATGTTGCTATGTAGCCTCAGATATATTAAATATGGCCCTAGTTAACCTACTGATAAATGGGTTATAGATATATTCAGTGAAATGTCCGATTCAACGATTAATCCCTTATCAGCCCCCAGCCTATATGGTACCAGCTACCGAGATCCTGAACAGTGAGTACATATAAGCAATGCGATGAAACTAACCTTGATGGAAAAAACAACACTGTTCTCAATATTGTCCTGTATGAGTACATATAAAGGCATGGTAAGCACAATAGGCTAAACATCAACCAAATATATCCATGGTAGACAACATATAAGCACGCTAGTTAAGCAAAAAAGAAGTGGAAAGGTGTGTTAACTGCATCAGGCATAACATTTATAAACAAGCAAATAGTCATTCAAACTGGTATTCTGCAGGTCTAAAGTACACTAGTTATTGTTAAAAAATGAAAAGGCATGTTAACTACAATATCCTTAACAGCAACCAAATATCGTAATTCATAGTGGTATTGTTGAAACTGTTATTGATGAAATTGAATTACACGGCAAATAGTTGCAAGCATAGAGCATCACATTGTGAAGAACTGAAATAAACAAGGCATAAGGCCATCTCTTGCTGGTCCTTTAAAAGTTAAAGGACTAAAACAATTAGTGGATATATTATATATATACTCCAACAATTTTTGGCCGTTTCTAGTCGATCGCCTAAACTTAATGTTGTAAACTTCAATTTGATCAAGTTCAAAGCAGGTTCAACCGAAAGTAGCATGCATTCAAACATAAACATAGATAGTTTTGCATAACCGAACATAAAACATAAATTTAAACTAAGCTGAACTACTTTCAGTCGAAGTAGAGGTCGAGCCAATCCTTCCTCGTCAGGTACGGTGTGCCACGAGCCGGGTCTGGGCCGGTGCCGTCATCAGGGTCGTTGGGGAAGGCACTCCTCCACTCGTCGACGCTGATCTCCTTGTCCTTGTCGCCCACCTGGACGCCCTCCGCACCGCCGTCCTCACCACCTTCGACTTCGTCATCAGAGGAGAGCGCGATAACCTCACCGCCCTCCACGTTGTTGTCCTTGCCGCCTTCGACCTCGTCATCGGAGGAGAGCGCGATAATCTTTCTGCCCTTTGCACTGTCCTCCTCGCCGCCTTCGACCTCGTCATCTAAGGAGAGCGCGATAACCTCGCCGCCCTCCGCACCTGCAAAGATCGCCCGCTCCACCTCCATGAGCTCCGGGTGCTACAGGCAGAGCTCTTGCATGTAGGCCTCATCGGCGGCCTCGGCCTTGAGGCGCTCCCATGCCTCGCGGTCCTCCCGCGCCATAGCCGAGCTCACCACCACTAGCTCCGGTGGAACAAGGTGCACCAGACGTGTGCCAAAGAGGAAATTGAGCCTAACTGCCGCGCCGTTGTAGAGGACCTACCAGCGGTCGTACTCCATGGTCGCGAGCTCGGCCGTGTGGAAGCTACCGAGCCACCGGTGGGTGTGGGTCTCCCGATCTGTAATCTCAGCGACCCACGTCCCCCACCGCCGCTGCCGGACCCCGAGGTAGGACCTCCTCGGCTGCCGGGTCCGGGGGAGGATGGGGAAGTCCTTGAACCGGTGTAAGGGCGCGACGGCTGGCGGATGGGGGGACCAGTGGCGGCGGATCGATAAAGAGCCCGCGGAGGACGACGGGGACACCTCGGCGGCCACCTCACCAGCATGGGGCGAAGAGGCCGCGATAAACCTCTCTTGGGCCATTGGCTCCTCGAGCTCCCCGGCACATAGGCAGAGGTTGAGGATGGAGGTGGCGGCGATGGCGGCGACCTGCCAATGGTTATGGGGGTGGTGTGTGTTGGTGAGTGCTGGTTTTGTGGAGTGTGTGGTGTGTGTGGAGGGGGGGTTAAGGTGGTGTTTGAGGAAATACCGTGGCAACTAAAAATTTTACTAGGTGGGAGTAACAAGGCGGGGTTACTAAAAATTTGGATCAAGGGCGAGTAGATATTTTTGATATTGTGAGGGATGCAGAGGCGGGAGTATTCGGGGAGTGAGCTAGTGTGCTTGACACGCCGGCTGTGGACTGTAGCCGACGCACCTTCTCACGTAAGCCATAGGCATACTATACACCAACGATGCTCCAGGATATTTTGTACTGCATCTCACACGGTTGGTGACAATAAACTATGTGTGATCTACTTGATTTTTCATTTTGATTTGAATTACATAATGGGGTCACAGCAGGAATGGACAGTGTTTGAATTGCTAGACCTTTTATCTGCAGTGAACATGCAACTATATGCGTGTCAAAAAATTTGGAATTATTCAGGGTTCGTTTGGAAATTTTATACATTAAATTGGTTTTCTAGCAATTTCAGGTGCACAATTCAAAATCAAAGCACATGCTCCAGTCCCTAAAAACGGGTTGCAAAATCAAATGTTTGTCCTTGGTTGCAAGCTTAGGTCACATGCAAGAAATGAGAATGAATGTCAAACACCTTGACATTGTCACTCAGCAGCTAACATTGAGATACATGGTTTTAAAATAATGGTAAATCCAAAGCTCGGCTGAAATTTATGAAATTTGACATGATATCATGGAATGGCATCGACGTGCCGTGGTAAAAATATTTTCCCATTTGGGCCAGGTTTGGGTATAAGCTTCTCGCAAACCGGAGCTTCTCTCACAACAAGACAGATGGTTTCGGTAGGGAACGTGACACCTTGGCGGACAAACGATATATGTTAACTCTTCTTACTTTCTAAAATTTTCTCGTGTCAACGTAGAACAACACGAGTGTTGTGTCATTTTTTTGGGAGTTTTCGGGGTTCGCTTGGACATTTTAATACATTAACTGAGTTTTCTATGCATTCATGTGCATAATTTAAATTTGAACTACATGCACATGCTCTAGTGCATATAAAGTGGTTCAGAATTGGAATGTGTGTCCTTGGTTACATGCTTAAGTCCCATGCAAAAAATGAGAATGAATCTCAAACACCTTGCCACCGTCGCTTGGCCACTAACATTAAGATACTTGGTTTTTAAATTCTAGTAAATCGAAAATGCGTCAGAAATTTATGAACCTTGACACCCTAGCATGGAATGGCATCAACATGCAGTGGTAAAAATATTGTCCCATTTGGGGCAGGTTGGGGTATATAAGCTTCTCAAAAACCAGAGCTTCTAACAACAAGCCTCTTCTTGATTTAAATTCTTTTTCTAGTGACAACATAGAACAACATGAGTATTGCGTTAAATTTTGGAATTTTTCGGGGTTCATTAGCACATTTCTTATGCATTAGTTGAGTTTTCAATGCATTTATGTGCATAATTCAAATTTGAACTACATGCACATGCTCTAATGCATATAAGTTGGTTGAAAATTCAAATCTATGTCCTTGATTTCATGCTTACGTCCCATGCAAGAAATAGGAATGGATGTCAAACACCCTGCCATCATCACTCGGCCGCAAACATTGAGATACCTAGTTTTTAAATTCTAGTAAATCCAAAACTCGTCTGAAATTCATGAAACCTAGCATGCTATCATGGAATGGCACCTGACATGTCGTGGTAAATTTTTTGTCCCATTTGGGGCAGGTTTGGGTATATGCTTCTCACAAACCAGAGCTTCTCTCAACAAGCCTGATGGTTTCTGTAGGGAACGTTTCACCTTTCTGGATGAAACGATAGCCATTGCCTCTTCTTGATTTCAATTTTTTCTCTGGTGTCAACATAGAACAACATGACTGTTGTGTTAGATTTTTGAATTTTTCGGGGTTCATTAGCACATTTCTTATGCATTAGTTGAGTTTTCAATGTATTTATGTGCATAATTCAAATTTGAACTACATGCACATGCTCTGATGCATATAAATTGGTTGAAAATTCAAATCTGTGTCCTTGGTTGCATGCTTAGGGCCCAGTTCTTTTCCCAGAATCTAGGGATTCTCCCAGAATCCGACCCCTACCCAGCTTCTCCCAGAATTTTTGAGCCCCATCTGTTTTACAATTCTGTCTAATTAGACCCTAACTAGATAGGATTGTAAAACAAATGAGGCTCAAAGATTTTGGGAGAAGCTGGGTAGGGGTCGGATTCTGGGAGAATCCCTAGATTCTGGCAAAAGAACTGGGCCGAGGTCCCATGCAAGAAATGGGAATGAATGTCAAACACCCTGCCCCCGTCACTCGGCCGCAAACATTGAGATACCTGGTTTTTAAATTCTAGTAAATCCAAAACTCGTCTGAAATTCATGAAACCTGGCATGCTATCATGGAATGGCACCCGACATGCCTGGTAAATACTAATGCAACACACATGCCTTTTTGCTAGTCTTTATCTAATTACAAACGGGAGATTATTAATAATTGGGGACCAATATCCCAAACGGATTATTTATTCGAACCGTGAGCGTTAGACCAACAATGGATACGTACCATGCTTCATTAATTATCCAAATAGAAAAACAATATATTTTGGATTATATACAACAAGTCATCAACACTCAACGACAACGAGGATACATGTTGGATTATAGATTATTTCCAACGAAACATTCTAGTAAATACTAAAGTTTTTCTCGCACAAAAAATAACAAAGCGATAAAATGAACTTTAGCTCAACCAATCCTTAGCGTTGGAAATGCTTGCTTTGAACCATAACTGATTCTCCGTGAAGGGCCAGCTATTGTCAATCTCGAGACCAACGCAGGACTGATCATCTAGGCTGAAGCGGCCTATATCAGGACACATATTGTGATAGCCAGGTAGGGAACCATATGGAAATGCTTGCTTTGAACCATAACTGATTCTCCGTGAAGGGCCAGCTATTGTCAATCTCGAGACCAACGCAGGACTGATCATCTAGGCTGAAGCGGCCTATATCAGGACACATATTGTGATAGCCAGGTAGGGAACCATATCAAGGTCCAAGGTATAGATAAAGTTGCTTCTCATAAACGGTAGTAACATTGTGTCAACAGCAGCTGGATCGCCTTTCACCATCATTGGATAGTTCTATCCAAGGAAGAGCAAGTTTTCTACAGACTATCAATACTGAGCCAGGGAGAAGGTGTTGGCGCTAGCACACGAGTATCCACCCCGAATACCCTGCAACGGATGTTGGAATAGGTCTGGAGAGTGTGACCATGGGAGACAACACCTGCTTTGTTAGTAACATCAGCAGTGCCCTGTATACATACAAGAAGAGGTGATCCATCGGAATAAGTTGCCAGGCGCCATTGAGTATATAGGTCATGCTCGTCAACATGCTCGTGATCATCACCATCGTCATCTCCCCCTTGCTTATAATTTTTTTCAAGTATAGGTGGTGGAATTTTCACTGGACCTTGGAAACACAAGAATGTTAATTAGTAAAGGGAAAGTAGCTAACCCGCATGCATGTGGATGAAATAATGATAATTACGGTGGAAGACAAACATACCGAAATCATAAGGATTCCATGCAAAAACAGTGCCACGAGTGGTGGCAGCAAACACAAGACCCTCATATTAAATTGCATCACAGTACTCATCCGTGTATAGAAATTGATTTTTGAGCAATATCCATCGAGGCGTGGAAGTAAGGACGGCAACAAGCTTGTCGAAGATAGCAACAACTTCATAGTTCTTGTAATCCCAAGAGCGGTAGGGAACTCAACAAATTGCTATCTTCCATAGACGACACTCAGCATGATCGTATTTGAACGTACGTAGATCATCTGTGTGCTCAACCTCAGGGCAGTCTATGATTTTTGAAAGTGGAACCCGGTGACGAGTGTACACATTCACAAGTTCCCAGTCGCAGTTATACCCAATATAAACAACTCAATCTCCATTTGCGCCTGCCCAAGCCTTACATTCAAGAGATGGCATCATAACAAAACACGTATCATTATCAAGTGGCATCAACTTGTAGAAGGCGAGGCTTCCGTCGTCCCCACGCCGGTGACTAGCGTGATGGCGAAGAAGATAGGGGAGATCAAACCAATCCTGAACCCTATTTGTTGAGTCGAGAATGGACTTGAACGAACCTGCCATGCTAGCCGAGGTGATGACGTCGCACCGATCAATGAGTTCCTCCACCACGTCATCTTTCAGACCGGGGCAAGAATAATGGAGTCGTTTTCGGCCTGTTCCCTCCATGGAGAAGATGACCAAACAATGGCAGAAGGAAGGGTGAAGGCAAATGGAGTTAGGAAGAGCATGCGACAACAGTTCCAAATAGAGAGGAAAAGGCAAAGAGGCGGTGGACGGTTGCCACGGTACACGAAGAGGCTAGTGGGGAGCGAACGGTTGCCACAGAGAAGTCACACACTGACGACAAGGCCGTCCTCTCAGACCTAGCAGCCGCGCGGGGTGGACTCCATCGCCCACACGAGCGAAGCCACTTCGCACCCCACACGATTGGTCAGCCACGCCACTAAGAGCAAGTACTACAATAGTGGGCTCATAGCCTGCTTACATGGCAATTTTGCCTATGTGGAGGAGAGAGACATGAAGGATTCCTGCAACAAGGACAAGCGTGCCTGGCACTCAGCCTAGATGGAGAAACTCGACAAAGCTCCCGTAGTGTACGCGGCCAAGGAGGCGTACACGTGCTACGACATGTACATGCGGATTGTTGACACGAGGAAGTGCCTCCTTCCCCAAAACGGCCAGGGATCCAGCCGGAAGCATAGCAATGGCAAGTGCCATCACAACAAGAAGTAGATGATTAATTAGATCCTCATTTCTCCTAGTTTAGTATGCACATAATTGCTTACTTTGGTGTGTGAAAATGTTATATGTGTAGTCACTTGTCCAATTGTATGCTTAATTTGGTTATGCAATGTTGTCTTTTAAGTATATTTGTTGATGCTCTGTAGACAGAGCAAATCACATCGCACACGGACTAAACAAGGGAACCCGTTGGTAATGATTTCATCAATCACTGACAATTGTATACCAGCAATCGTTTACTCACAACACACACGGCTTGTTAACAGGAACTGTCTGTGTTCTTATTGGTCTTCCCACACATTTCTTATTACAGACATGTTTGCCACGTATCACACACATCTTGTTATATTGAACAGTTTCTATTCTCTTGTCTCAACACAATTAGTTCATCCGAGTGAACCGCATGTTGTATATTGCACATACACCTTGATCTGGCTGTCCATTTCTGTTGTGTTGCCTAATCACAAACAGTTAATGCGAGTGAACCGTATGTTGTGTATCACACACGCCTTCATCTGGCTGCCCATTTCTTTTGTTCCTCCTCATCGCAAACAGCTCATTGAACTGACCCATATGCCATGCATCGCACACGCAACTAAAATCTGAAGCGTGTTTGATGCATCCACCATCGCAAACGTTTTGGACCTTTTTGGCGGTTCTCTGACACCACCGTTTGCGATTAATGCATCGCATAGAGTTTCTCGAAGGGTCTCTGATCATAGTGTCACGTTAGCAGCATCCTGCAGTAGTGTGTGCTCGATATTTTGATAGTATGTATGTTGTGATTCCCTGAGTGGTGTCATGTGAACGTCGACTACATGACACTTCACCATATTTGGGCCTAAGGGAATGCATTCTGGAGTTGTTATTAGATGATGGGTTGCAAGAGTGACAGAAGCTTAAACCCTAGTTTATGCGCTTTTCCGTAAGGGACCGATTGGATCCAAAAGTTTAATGCTATGGTTAGAATTTATTCTTAATACTTTTCTCGTAGTTGCGGATGTGCTACGTCTTGAGCTTGCGTTGGTTTTCCTTGAAGAGGAAAGGGTGATGCAGCAATAGTAGCGTAAGTATTTCCCTCAGTTTTTGAGAACCAAGGTATCAATCCAGTAGGAGGCTCCTCAAAAGTCCAACACACCTACACAAACAAACAAAGAACTCGCAACCAACGCAATAAAGGGGTTGTCAATCCCTTCACGGCCACTTGCGAAAGTGAGATCTGATAGAGATAGTATGATAAGATAAATATATTTTTGGTATTTTATAATATAGATGCAAAAAGTAAAGATGCAAATAAAAGTAGATTGAAAGCAAATATGACAAGAGATAGACCCGGGGGCCATAGGTTTCACTAGTGGCTTCTCTCAAGATAGCATAAGTATTAGGGTGGATGAACAAATTACTGTTGAGCAATTGATAGAAAAACAAATAATTATGAGATTATCTAGGCATGATCATGTATATAGGCATCACGTCTGCAACAAGTAGACCGACTCCTGCCTGCATCTATTACTATTACTCCACACATCGACCGACTCCTGCCTGCATCTAGAGTATTAAGTTCATAAGAACAGAGTAACGCCTTAAGCAAGATGACATGATGTAGAGGGATAAACTCAAGAAATATGATATAAACCCCATCTTTTTATCCTCGATGGAAACAATACAATACGTGCCTTGCTGCCCCTGCTGTCACTGGGAAAGGACACCGCAAGATTGAACCCAAAGCTAAACACTTCCCCCATGGCAAGAAAGATCAATCTAGTAGGCCAAACCAAACTGATAATCTGAAGAGACTTGCAAAGATAACTCAATCGTAAATAAAAGAATTCAGAGAAGATTCAAATATTATTCATAGATAAACTTGATCATAAACCCACAATTCATCGGATCTTGACAAACGCACCACAAAAAGAGTTTACATCGAATAGATCTCCACAAGAGAGGGGGAGAACATTGTATTGAGATACAAAAAGAGAGAAGAAGCCATCTAGCTAATAACTATGGACCCATAGGTCTGTGGTAAACTACTCACAACTCATCGGAGGGGCTATGGTGTTGATGTAGAAGCCCTCCATGGTCGATTCCCCCTCCGGCGGAGCGCCAGCGAAGGCTCTAAGATGGGATCTCGCGGATACAGAAGGTTACGGTGGTGGAAATTGTGTTTCGGTGGCTTCCTGGATGTTTTCGGGGTACGTAGGCTTATATAGGAGGAAGAAGTACGTCGGTGGCCGCACGAGGGGCCCACGAGATAGGGGGGCGCACCCTATAGGGGGGCCCTCCTACGTCGTGGAGGCCTCGGCTGCTTCTTGACTTGCACTCCAAGTCCTCTGGATCACGTTCATTCCAAAAATCACGCTCCCGAAGGTTTCATTCCATTTGGACTCCGTTTGATATTCCTTTTCTTCGAAATACTGAAATAGGCAAAAAAAAAGCAATACGGGCTGGGCCTCCGGTTAGTAGGTTAGTCCCAAAAATGATATAAATGTGTAAAATAAAGCCCATAAACATCCAAAAGGGGTAATATAATAGCATGGAACAACAAAAAATTATAGATACGTTGGAGACGTATCAGGATGCTTGCGAGGGGGTTGATCATAAGTAGGAGGTTTGTTCAAGTAAGAACAGCACCTAAGCACCGATCCACCCACATATCAAATTATCAAAGTAGCAAACACAAATTGAGCCAACATGATGAAAGTGACTAGATGAAATTCCCGTGTACCCTCAAGAGATGTTTGCTTACTATAAGAGACCGTTTTGGCCTGTCCTTTGCCTCAAAAGGATTGGGCTACATTGCTGCACTTTTGCTACTATTATCATTACTTGCTCATTACAAATTATCTTGCTATCAAACTACTCTGTTACTTATAATTTGAGCACTTGCAGACGTTATCTTACCGGAAACCACTTGTCATTTCCTTCTCCTCCTCGTTGGGTTCGACACTCTTACTTATCAAAAAGAGCTAAAATTGATCCCCTATACTTGTGGGTCATCAAGGCTATTTTCTGGCACCATTGCTGGGGAGTGAAGCACTTTTGGTAAGGAAACATTTATATAGTGTGCTGAAATTTTCTGTCACATGTTACTATAGAAAACAATCCTTTGAGGGGTTTGTTTGGAGTATCTTCACCTCGACCGAAACCACAATTAGCTACCCCTCAACCTACTGCACCTACTAAAAATATTGAATATGAAATTCCTTCGGCTATGATAGAACAACTGCTAGCTAATCGTTATGCAGGAGATGGAACCAAACATCCTGATATGCACTTGATATATGTGGAACAAATTTGTGGATTGTTTAAGCCTGCAGGTTTACCCGGAGATGATGCGAAGAAGAAGTTTTTCCCTTTATCTTTGAAGGGAAAAGTATTGGCATGGTATAGGCTATGCGATGATATTGGATCTTGGAATTGGAATCGATTGAAATTGGAGTTCCACCAAAAAGTTTATCCCATGCATCTAGTTCATCGTGATTTTTGGCCTCGTGAAGGAGGAAGTATCGTTCTAGCTTGGTGTAACACCCCAAAAAATTTAACCATCTTTGGTTTATTAAAATTTTGCCAGGAAATTAAATTTTCATTTTTCTGGATTTATTTTTGATCTCAGAACCTCTCTTTTCTTCTAAGTTGTGGAGTTTTTAGCCCCAAGTAAAAACTTCTCAAAAAGTATTGTTGGACTTATATACTCTATCAATAAAACAATTCTTTTATCAGTCGATTTATTTGCATAATTATTTTTCCCCTGAGCCTATTTCTTTAAAAATGATATTTATAAGCTTTAGAGCCTCTTTTGCACTGCAACCATTTGATAAATTCTTTTAAAATTTTAATCAAAATTTGGGGATGACATATGATGTCCCTAAATCACTTTTATGCAAAAATATATTTTATTAATTGGAGATTTTAAGCTCTACCCCTAGTTTTCAAATCTGGTCCAGATTGCTCTTTTGCACTACAACCTATTTAAATATTTATTTAAAATTTCCACCAAAATTAGGGGATGTTAGTAGGAGTATATTATTAATATTTGTGCAAAAACCCACTAATGTTCTTTGAAAATTTTGAGCAAATCATCCTCTTTTGCTCTCTGGTCCAGTTTGGCATTTTCTACTGCAACCATATTTTAACTTGCCCTTTTTCCCTTGATTCTTTTTCCTGCTTATAGTCCTCCCTACAGAACCCTTAAGTTCAGGAGAATGGACCAATTGGAGAGTTTTTGGTCCGTGGGATGATAGCTTTTAGTTTCTGTCCAAAACTGGTTTTCTCAAAAACTTGCACTATCAAGTTTCTAGTCTTGACTAACTAACCTTGCCACCATCACCTACACCTAAAGAGACACTGGTCTGGAGATTTTGGCCACCCCAAGAGTTGCCTAGATGCACATGGCATTCTGTCAAACACCTTGTGTGCATGGTCAGTTTTGACATAGTTTCTGGTTTGTACGCTGGACCTGCTTGCTTTGCCTAACCAGCATGTCCCATGGCTTTACCCTATCCTATAGCCCCACCCTACTAACCCTCATGTGATTTGGAGCCTCTTGGCAAGCGTTGGCATTTTGCCGAACGCCTGGCGTGCGTGCATTGGGCGCGCCCAGAGCGCACGTTTTGCATGCGCGCGCACCGAGTCGCCGCGTCCCACTGCCGTCGCCTCACGCTCGCTCTTTCCCTTCCCCACTCGCAGCCAACGCGCCCCGACTCCTCCCTCGCCGCAGAGCCACCCTGGCCCTCTCCTAGCGCCCTACAGCGCCACCGACGCAAGCCGCCATCGCCGCTCAGACAGCCCCTGCCGTGGACGGCGCCGCCCGAGCCACAGGCACGCGCCGGCTCGCCTTGAACAGCTCGAGCTCATCCGCTCACCCTGCCTGACCCCGCCAGCCATCGCCATGCGCCCCCTGGCTACACAATGGCGGTTCGCCGTTCTTATCCACGACCGCCTTCGGAACCGACCCCGGCCGCCTATATAAGGAGCCCCCGAGTCCGTCCAGTCCCTCAGGCGACTTCAAGCCACCCACTGATACGTCCATTTTGCATCATGCTTTTATGACCATATTTATTGCATTATGGGTTGTTATTTCACATTATGTCACAATAATTATGGCTATTCTCTCTTATTTTACAAGGTTTACATGAAGAGGGAGAATGCCGGCAGCTGGAATTCTGGGCTGGAAAAGGAGTAAATATTGAAGGACTATTCTGCGCAACTCCAAAAGTCCTGAAACCCCACGGAATACCTTAAAATAAATAAAGAAAAATCGTCGCCAAAGATGAAGGCCAGGGGGCCCACACCCTGCTCATGAGGGTGGGGGGCGCGCCCCCCTGGGCGCACCCCCCTACCTCGTGGGCCCCCTAGTGGCTCTCCGACGTCCATCTTCTCCTATATGAAGTCTATCGATGAGAAAAAAATAGAAGGCAACCTTTCAGGACGAGACTCCGCCGCCATGAGGCGGAACCTTGGCGGAACCAATCTAGGGCTCCGGCAGAGCTGTTCTGTCGGGGACACTTCCCTCCGGGAGGGGGAAATCATCACCATCGTCATCACCAACGCCCCTCTCATCGGGATAGGGCAATCTCCATCAACATCTTCACCAGCACCATCTCATCTCCAAACCCTAGTTCATCTCTTGTATCCAATTCTTGTCTCCAAGTCCGGGATTGGTGCTAGTAGGTTGCTAGTAGTGTTGATTACTCCTTGTAGTTGATGCTAGTTGGTTTATTTGGTGGAAGATCATATCTTCAGATCCTTTATGCACATTATTACCCCTCTGATTATGAACATGAATATGCTTTGTGAGTAGTTACGTTTGTTCCTCAGGACAAGGGAGAAGTATTGCTATTAGTAGTCATGTGAATTTGGTATTCGTTCGATATTTCGATAAGATGTATGTTGTCTAACCTCTAGTGCTGTTATGTGAACGTCGACTACATAACACTTCACCATTATTTGGACCTAGAGGAAGGCATTGGGAAGTAATAAGTAGATGATGGGTTGCTAGAGTGACAGAAGCTTAAACCCTAGTTTATGCATTGCTTCGTAAGGGGCTGATTTGGATCCATATGTTTCATGCTATGGTTAGGTTTACCTTAATACTTTTGTTGTAGTTGCGGATGCTTGCAATAGAGGTTAATCATAAGTGGGATGCTTGTCCAAGTAAGGGCAGTACCCAAGCACCAGTCCACCCACGTATCAAATTATCAAAGTACCGAACGCAAATCATATGAGCGTGATGAAAACTAGCTGGACGATATTCCCATGTGTCCTTGGGAGCGCTTTTCCAATTATAAGAGTTTGTCCAGGCTTGTCCTTTGCTACAAAAAGGATTGGGCCACCTTTCCACACTTTATTTACTTTTCTTACTTGTTGCTCGTTACCATTTATCCTATCACAAAACTATCTGTTACCACTTATTTCAGTACTTGCAGAGAATACCTTGCTGAAAACCGCTTATCATTTCCTTCTGCTCCTCGTTGGGTTCGACACTCTTACTTATCGAAAGGACTACGATTAATCCCCTATACTTGTGGGTCATCAAGACTCTTTTTGTGCGCCGTTGCCGGGGAGTGAAGCGCCTTTGGTAGGTGGAATTTGGTAAGGAAAAATTTATTTAGTGTGCTGAAATTTTCTGTCACTTGTTACTATGGAAAGTAATTGTTTGAGGGGCTTGTTCGGGGTATCTTCACCCCGTCCAGTAGAGCAAAGAGTTGCTCCTCAACCTACTCAACCCACTGAACCTATTGAAAATGAAACTCCTTTTGAGATTCCTTCGGGTATACTCAGTGATAGAAGGAGTTGCAAGGCACGTATTGTATTGTTGCCATCGAGGATAACAAGATGGTTTTTTATCATATTGCATGAATTTATCCCTCTACATCATGTCATCTTGCTTAAGGCGTTACTCTGTTTTTAACTTAATACTCTAGATGCATGCTGGATAGCGGTCGATGAGTGGAGTAATAGTAGTAGATGCAGAATCATTTCGATCTACTTGTCATGGACGTGATTCCTATATACATGATCATTGCCTAGATATACTCATAACTATGCTCCATTCTGTCAATTGCTCAACAGTAATTTGTTCACCCACCGTAGAATACTTATGCTCTTGAGAGAAGCCACTAGTGAAACCTATGGCCCCCGGGTCTATTCTCATCATATCAATCTATATCACTTTATTTACTTGCTTTGTTTTTACTTTGCCTTTACTTTTTACTTTGCATCTTTATATCAAAAATACCAAAAATATTATCTCTATCAGATCTCACTCTCGTAAGTGACCGTGAAGTGATTGACAACCCCTAAGCGTTGGTTGCGAGTTGCTATCATGTTGTGCAGGTACGAGGGACTTGCGCATGACCTCCTACTGGATTGATACCTTGGTTCTCAAAAACTAAGGGAAATACTTACGCTACTGTGCTGCATCACCCCCTCCTCTTCGGGGAAAACCAACGCTAGCTCGAGACGTAGCAAGAAGGATTTCTGGCGCCGTTGCCGGGGAGGCTTACGCAAAAGTCAACATACCAAGTACCCATCACAATCCCTATCTCTCGCATTACATTATTTGCCATTTGCCTCTCGTTTTCCTCTCCCCCACTTCACCCTTGCCGTTTTATTTGCCCTCTCTTTCCCAATCTCCTCCTCTTTTTCTCGTTTGCCTTCCCGTTGCCATGGCCGAATCAAAAAGAACTACGGGTTTTCTCCCGAGCTCTAGTACCTTGGACAACCCCTCTATCCTCTCTAAGCTCATAAATAATGATGCTATAGAAAGACCCACCGGGGTCTCCAATGAGAGCTTGAATAATTTTGAGGATGACTCTGGAATTTTTTGCTATTTACTTGATGAGTCTTTAAAAGATGCTTGGGATAGGTTACTCAGGATTCGGGCTAGTTATGTACCACAATATCAAATTGAAATTTACCTAAAAAGTTTTTATGTTGGCTTGCCCGCTTCCTTCAAAAAAGTTTTAGATTCCATCTTTGAAGAAGGTTTTCTTGAAGGGGATGCTATAGATACCTATGAAAGAATGAAAACTATATTTGGGCACTGCATGAATGATAAGGTTGAATCAACTACTCTCTTGTGCTTTTACCAAAATGAAATTATTAAAGAGATGAAGTCTAGTTTAGAAGCAAATTTCCGTAACATGCTTAATATTACTTCCTCCATCAATGGCCATGTGCTTAACTTGAATAGAAGAATGAATGCCATAGAAAGGAGATCCTCCTCTCCAAGTGCCAAAGATGGCAATACCTAGATCTATCCTTGCTTTTATGCCCAGCTAGGGGCGTTAAACGATAGCGCTTGTTGCGAGGCAACCCAATTTTATTTTGTGTTTTTTGTTTTTGCTTCTGTTTAGGAATAAATAATCCATCTACCTTCTGTTTGGATGTGGTTTTATGTTTTAATTAGTGTTTGTGCCAAGTAAGACCTATAGGATAACCTACGATGATAGTTGATTTGATTCTGCTGAAAAATAGAAACTTTTCGCGCACGAATTTAGTTATGATAAATCACAGGAACGTGCTTTTGCGTTGATTATTTTTTATGCTGATCAAAAAAAAATTCCAGGACTTCCTATTTTGGTAGAATTTTTAGAGTTCCAGAAGTTTGCGTTAGTTACAGATTACTACAGACTGTTCTGTTTGTGACAGATTCTGTTTTGCATGTGTTGTTTGCTTATTTTGATGAATCTATGGCTAGTAAATTAGTTTATAAACCATGAAGAATTTGGAATACAGTAGGTTTAACACCAATATAAATAAAGAATGAGCTCATTACAGTACCTTGAAGTAGTCTTTTGTTTTCTTTCTCTAGCGGAGCTCACGAGATTTCTATTGAGTTTTGTGTTGTGAAGTTTTCAAGTTTTTGGTGAATTCTTTTGATCGATTATGGAACAAGGAGTGGCAAGAGCCTAAGCTTGGGGATGCCCATGGCACCCCCAAGATAATCCAAGGACACCAAAAAGTCAAAGCTTGGGGATGCCCCGGAAGGCATCCCCTCTTTCCTCCACTTCCATCGGTAATTTACTTGGAGCTATATTTTTATTCACCAACATGATATGTGTTTTGCTTGGAGCGTCTTGTATTATTTGTGTATTTGCTTGTTAGTCTACCACAATCATCCTTGCTGTACACACCTTTTGACAGAGCCATACATGATTTGGAATTTGTTAGAATACTCTATGTGCTTCACTTATATCTTTTGAGCTTGATAGCTTTGCTCTATGTTCTTCACTTATATCTTTAGAGCGTGATAATTTTTTGCTCTAGTGCTTCACTTAGATCTTTTAGAGCACGGTGGTGGATTTGTTTTAAAGAAACTTGATCTCTCATGTTTCACTTACATTATTTTGAGAGTCTTTAATAGCATGGTAATTTGCTTAATGTTAATATACTTGGTATTCAAGATATGTGAAACTTTCTTTTAAGTGGGTTGAATACTAAGATAAGTTTGATGCTTGATAATTGTTTTGAGATATGGAGGTGATAATATCAAAGTCGTGCTAGTTGGGTGATTATGAATTTGAGAAATACTTGTGTTGAAGTTAGCAAATCCCGTAGCATGCATGTATGGTTAAAATTATGTAACAAATTTGAAGCATGAAGTGTACCTGGCTTGTGCATCCTTATGAGTGGCGGTCGGGGACGAGCGATGGTCTTTTCCTACCAATCTATCCCCCTAGGAGCATGCGCGTAGTACTTGATTTTTGATGACTTCTAAATTTTTGCAATAAGTATATGAGTTCTTTTGACTAATGTTGAGTCCATGGATTATACGCACTCTCACCATTCCGCCATTGCTAGCATCTTCGGTACCGTGCATTGCCCTTTCTCACCTTGAGAGTTGGTGCAAACTTCGCCGGTGCATCCATACCCCGTGATACGATACGCTCTATCACACATAAACCTCCTTATATCTTCCTCAAAACTGCCACCATACCTACCTATCATGGCATTTCCATAGCCATTCCGAGATATATTGCCATGCAACTTCCACCATCATTATCGTGACGTGCATTACTTTTGTCATATTGCCATTGCATGATCTTGTAGTTGACATCGTATTTGTGGCAAAGCCACCATGCATTATTTTCCATTCATGTCACTCTTGATTCATTGCACCATCCCGGTACACCGCCGGAGGCATTCATATAGAGTCATATCTTGTTCTAAGTTTCGAGTTGTAATCCTTGTGTTGTAATCAATAGAAGTGTGATGATCATCATTATTAGAGCATTGCCCAAAAAAGAGAAAGGCCAAAAAAAGGGAAAGGACCAAAAAAAGGCCAAAAAAAAGAAAGGCCCAAAAAAAGAAAATAAAATAAAAAGGGGCAATGCTACTATCTCTTTTTCCACACTTGTGCTTCAAAGTAGCACCTTGTTCTTCATGTAGTGAGTCTCATAAATAGTCTTGTTTATACTAGTGGAAAATTTTCATTATAGAACTTGGCTTGTACATTCCTACGATGGGCTTCCTCAAATGCCCTAGGTCTTCGTGAGCAAGCAAGTTGGATGCACACCCACTAGTTTTCTTTTGTTGAGCATTCATAGCTCTAGTGCATCCGTTGCATGGCAATCCCTACTCGCTCACATCGATATCTATTGATGGGCATCTCCATAGCCCATTGATACGCCTTGTTGATGTGAGACTTTCTCCTTTTTTGTCTTCTCCACACAATCCCCATCATCATATTCTATTCCACCCATAGTGCTATATCCATGGCTCACGCTCATGTATTGCGTGAAGGTTGAAAAAGTTTGAGATTATTTAAGTATGAAACAATTGCTTGGCTTGTCATCGGGGGTATAGAAGTTGGGAACATCTTTGTGTGACGAAAATGAAGCATAGCCTAACTATATGATTTTGTAGGGATGAACTTTCTTTTGCCATGTTATTTTGAGAAGACATGATTACTTTGATTAGTATGCTTGAAGTATTATTATTTTTGTGTCAATATGAACTTTTGTCTTGAATCTTTCGGATCTGAATATTCATACCATGATTAAGAAGATTTACATTGAAATTATGCCAAAGTATCACTCCGCATCAAAAATTCTTTTTTATCATTTACTTACTCGAGGACGAGCAGGAATTAAGCTTGGGGATGCTTGATACGTCTCCAACGTATCTATAATTTTTGATTGCTCCATGCTACTTTATCTACTGTTTTGGACTATATTGGGCTTTATTTTCCACTTTTATATTATTTTTAGGACTACCCTATTAACCGGTGGCCCAGCCCAGAATTGTTGTTTTTTTGCCTATTTCAGTATTTCGAAGAAACGGAATATCAAACGGAGTCCAAACGGAATGAAACCTTCGGGAACGTGATTTTCTCATCAGATAAGATCCAGGAGACTTGGACCCTCCGTCAAGAAAGCCACGAGGCAGTCACTAGGGTGGAGGGCGCGCCCTCCCCCCTGGGCGTGCCACCTGCCTCATGGGCCCCTCGAAGCTCCACCGACGTACTCCTTCCTCCTATATATACCTACGTATCCCCGTATGATCAAACAGGAGCCAAAAAACCTAATTCCACCGCCGCAACCTTCTGTATCCACGAGATCCCATCTTGGGGCCTGTTCCGGAGCTCCGCCGGAGGGGGCATCCACCACGGAGGGCTTCTACATCAACACCATAGCCCCTCCAATGAAGTGTGAGTAGTTTACTTCAGACCTTCGGGTCCATAGCTAGTAGCTAGATGGCTTCTTCTCTCTTTTTGGATCTCAATACAATGTTCTCCCCCTCTCTCGTGGAGATCTATCTGATGTAATCTTCTTTTTGCGGTGTGTTTGTTGAGACCGATGAATTGTGGGTTTATGATCCAGTATTATCTATGGAAAATATTTGATTCTTCTCTGAATTCTTTTATGTATGATTGAGTTACCTTTGCAAGTCTCTTCGGATTATCCGTTTGGTTTGGCCAACTTGATTGGTAGTTCTGGCAATGGGAGAAGTGCATGGCTTTGGGTTCAATCTTGCGGTGTCCTTACTCAGTGACAGAAGGAGTTGCAAGGCATGTATTGTATTGTTGCCATCGAGGATAACAAGATGGGGTTTTTATCATATTGCATGAATTTATCCCTCTACATCATGTCATCTTGCTTAAGGCGTTACTCTGTTTTTAACTTAATACTCTAGATGCATGCTGGATAGAGGTCGATGAGTGGAGTAATAGTAGTAGATGCAGAATCGTTTCGATCTACTTGTCACGGACGTGATGCCTATATACATGATCATTGCCTAGATATACTCATAACTATGCTCAATTCTGTCAATTGCTCAACAGTAATTTGTTCACCCACCGTAGAATACTTATGCTCTTGAGAGAAGCCACTAGTGAAACCTATGGCCCCAGGGTCTATTCTCATCATATCAATCTATATCACTTTATTTACTTGCTTTGTTTTTACTTTGCCTTTACTTTTTACTTTGCATCTTTATATCAAAAATACCAAAAATATTATCTCCATCAGATCTCACTCTCGTAAGTGACCGTGAAGGGATTGACAACCCCTAAGCGTTGGTTGCGAGTTGCTATCGTGTTGTGTAGGTACGAGGGACTTGCGTGTGACCTCCTACTGGATTGATACCTTGGTTCTCAAAAACTGAGGGAAATACTTACGCTACTGTGCTGCATCACCCCCTCCTCTTCGGGGAAAACCAACGCTAGCTCGAGACGTAGCAATGGCTAACTAAAAAAGATGGAAAGACATAGTTCAAAATATGAGACTATGTAAATAGGATGACATGACAGAACTATATAATGTGTTTATTAAATAGGTTGGCATGCCATAATTCACATACATTCATGCATAGAATGCCATAATTCTAAATATGATGATTGTAAACACTAAACAGGATGAGATGATATAACTATATGATGTCTTTATTAAATGGGTTGCCATGCCATAATTCAGATAGATGATGTGTATGTACTATGTAAACATGATGGCATGATATAATTCAAATATATGATTTATATAGTAAGCAAGTAAGCAGATGGCAATCTATATATGATGTGAAAACTAAGCAATGCAAGACAACATGCATGACATGGGTAATATAACCCTGCCAAGTTTGAGCATAGACCTCAGGGGGGAAATAGGACTGGTCATCAATCTCTGAATCCTCCTCTGAGGAGCTCTCTGTAGCCAGCAAGATGTCTGCTTCAGCAGGTAGCATTGTCTGCTGTGAATACCTTGTTTTCACTCCAGATACTTCCATCACCGCTTCAAATGGCTGATGCACAGGAAGAGTAGTTGAATATACAAACGTTGTCGACAAATGGAACACGTAATACAAAAAAATGATAGCATGATATAATTCACATACATGATGATTGGCTAAACAGCATGGCATTGCATAGTTCACATATATAATGCCTTTGCAACAAGATAGCATTGTATAATTCACATATGCAATGTCTTGCAACAAGATGGCAATGCATAATTCACATATATGGTAATTAGACACTGAACAAGTGGCATTCACACAAAGCATGTCTAAACTAATTCAATGGCATAGCAATGCGAGACACCATACGCACGATATGAGCAACATAACCCTGCCAAGTTAGAGCATACACCTCGAGGGGGAATAGGACTGGTCATCTGTCTCTGAATCCTCCTCTGAGGAGCTATCCATAACTAGCAAGATATGCGCTTTGTCAGAAGACCTTGTTTTCACTCCAGAATTTGCCATCACCGTATCAAATGGCTGATGCACACGAAGAGCAGTTGAATGTACTAACATTGTTGATGAATGTAATATGTAATGAAAAAAAGGATGGCCTGATATAATTTACATATAAGATGACTGGCTAAGCAGGATGGCATTGCAAAATTCACATATATGATGCCTGGCTAAACAAGGTGGCGTTGCATAATTCACATAAACGATGAATAAACTAAACGGATGGCATTCGCACAAAGGATGTCTAAACTAAGCAGATGACATATTTAATGTATAAAGTAAGCAATGCAAGACACCATATGCATGATATAACCAACATCAGCATGCCAAGTTGGAGCGAAGACCTCAGGGGGTAAATAGGAGTTATCTTCTCCTTCTGAATCCCCCTCAGAACAGATATCTTCCTCTCGATTACAATCCGAAATGCATGGAGGGGGGGCTGCCTTTGCGCCTACCATGGAGCACCGTCTACATGAAATTATATTGCCACGCAAGGCTCGTCTCTTTTTCTCTACATGTTCAGTTCCATTGTTTACAATAACTGTCATGCATAGGAATAAAACATAGTGAGATTATGTAAGGAGTGCATGCAGAAATCCAGAGTGATGGTAGCAACCAGTGGATAGACCCAAAACCAATAATAGCAGGCAGATAATGGCTTCAGTTAATAAATAAAGATAATGGCTTCTTGACTGTTTGTTTCCCACCCAACATGAAACTCATAGTAGACACCGGAGATTAACCCGATAGTAGATAGATACTATTGATAGCGGCCCCGATATGTACCCCACAACCATTTAAAAACTCAAGTTTGACCATTAGTTTGGAGCTGACTCAGAGTCTAATCGGTGAACAGGACGATAAAGTAGCATGTAATATTAAGCGATGCATAACGTAAGCAGACACGAAAGAGTGCGACCTCTCTTGCGGACCCGTGTAGTCCTCGAGGTCATCTGCTTGGTTGATGATGGTAATGCAGTTTTCATGGCTGCCAGCGGCGGGGAAGAAGATCTGAGGCGGCGAAAGATAGTCTGGAGGCCGGATCCCTGCTGTGCTGGACCCTTTTGTCGTTGGAGCAGCTGAGCTGGGGTGGACGACGGCGCAGCAGGAGCGGGACAAACCACGCAAGGTTTTCTTTGACAACTATCTGTAAGAGAAGTAATTCTGTAAGGGCTCGTTTGAATTGGAGGATTCCAACAATGCAGGGATAGGAAATAGACAGGAATAGAAATAGGAATGCACATGCAAAACAAAGAATTTAAAAACACAGGATTTCTGCCAATCTGGGTGTTTGATTCACAACAATTGGAAGATCACAGGATGCAAAGAAGCATGGTGAGATTAAGTCAAACCACAAGAAAATGTACGGTTATAATGCTATTATGCTACTATCTCTTAGTCTTGTGCTTCATGAATAGGAATTTGAAAAGGAGGACAAGTGAAAATTAAAATTCCTACGTTTTTTTCTTTCAAGGAGACACTAAAGGAACAAATCCATGTGCTCAGTGGACAATATATATAACATGTAGAGTAAAAAAGAGATGCAACAAGTGTACAACCTCTTTGGCGAAGCCATGTCGATCTCAGCGTGATTGGGTTGGCCGGTGAGGATGCTCCGACTGACTTTGCTGTCAGAGGAGGGGAAGAAGATCTTAGGCGTCTGGAGATGGAGCCCGAGGTACTGCTCCACTGTGATGGAGGGTTTCGTCGTTGGAGCAGCTCCGGTGAGTTGTACGACGCCGAGGCTGAAGCAGGACAAGAGAGACAACGAACAACGTTAACCTGAGTGGAATTCTAATAGCATCTCTGAGGGAGTCCTGGACTAGGGGGTGTCCGGACAGCCGGACTATCATCGTCCGCCGGACTCCAAGACTACGAAGATACAAGATTGAAGACTCCGTCCCGTGTCCGGATGGGACTTTCCTTGGCGTGGAAGGCAAGCTTGGCGATACGGATATGTAGATCTCCTACCATTGTAACCGACTCTGTGTAACCCTAGCCCTCTCCGATGTCTATATAAACCAGAGAGCTTTAGTCCGTAGGACATAACATCCATTACAACAATCATACCATAGGCTAGCTTCTAGGGTTTTAGCCTCCTTGATCTCGTGGTAGATCCACTCTTGTACTACCCATATCATCAATATTAATCAATCATGACGTAGGGTTTTACCTCCATCAAGAGGGCCCGAACCTGGGTAAAACATCGTGTCCCTCGTCTCCTGTTACCATCCGCCTAGACGCACAGTTCGGGACCCCCTACCCGAGATCCGCCGGTTTTGACACCGACATTGGTGCTTTCATTGAGAGTTCCTCTGTGTCGTCGCCGATAGGAAGGATGCCACCACCCGTATTCAAGGACGGTATTTTCGCCGAAGGGGCCTTAGCCGCCGGCCAAACTATCCGGCTAGGTGGTTTTCTTATGACCGCCTGTCCGGCCACTGCTTCGACAATGACTTCTCAAGTCGTCAAAAGCAATCTTCACGTCAGCTCGAAACTTGCCGAGCGGCTGGATCCAATAGAGCTCTCGTCTGTCAACGAGCTCTTGGATCGCATCGCCACCCTGGGAGTCGCTACGGACTACAATCAGATTGGGCTTAAAACCGATCTGAGAGAGATTAACTCTCCCCAGGTCACCCACCATGTTGTAGTGGTAGAGGAACAATGCGGCGACTCTTCTCCTGTATTGAAAACTAGTCATGTCCGGGATCCCGAACCCTCCATGCCGGATTTTCGCGGAGGGATGGACTTCGATCAGGCACTGAACTTAAAGTCAGGCATCAGACCGGACTCGTTGGACAACATCCAGCAATCCAAGCTTCCAAATTTGGAAACTTCATGGCCTTCAAGCCTTGAGATGGGTAGGGTTCCGGACTTTATTCCACCCACCCGCCCAGACATATGTGATCTATCTCTAATACGGCAAGAGCCCGCTGAAACAGTACATCACTACTGGGCCAGATTCCTCCTGGTTATGGACAGGATAAAGGACTGCCGAGAGGAAAACGCAATATCAATCTTTTGCAATAATTGCACGGACAAGGGAATATTGAACGCCATCAGCCGTCGTGAAATTACACGCTTCGCCGATCTGGTGTCCATAGTACGGAAGTACTGTGCGATGGAGAGTTTCCGGAAAACCGAAAACCAGTTTTGGGACAATCCGGCCCCTTATACAACCCTAGTCCGCAACAAAAGGGTGCATCACACTTAGGCCCTAGATACAAAAAACAAAAAGCAAAAACCCCATAGAGGGCACGGAACCGTACTAGAGGGATGGCTCAGCGGACCCTATAAACTTCACAGTACAGAGGGCGCCGTCCCAACACATAGCCTTCGAGCATGTTGGATATTACGGCAGGTGGACAAAAGTGGCGAGGAGCTTCTAGCCCCGGAAAACCACTCCAACAATACCGGTACGGTATCAACAGTCTTTGAGACCTTCACATCAAATAATATGCGGAAACGAACAATCCGCGGCCTCGCCGAAGTCTACCAAGTAGCAACAACAAATCCATGGAGTGACACAGCCATCACCTTCAACGCCAGCGACGAACCTAAATTCCGAACAGCCCGAGCACCAGCCGCACTGGTGCTTAGTCCTATAATGGACGGCTTTCGACTTACAAAGGTCCTCATGGATGGCGGCAGCGGATTAAACCTCATTTACGAGGAAACTCTTCAAAAAATGGAAATAGACTGGAGCCGCATTGAGCGAAGCAGCACAACCTTCAGAGGAATAATCCCTAGCCAGGAAGCGCGCTGCACCGGAAAAATCACACTCGATGTGGTGTTCGGCTCGCCGGACAATTACAGATCCGAAGAAGTCACGTTCCAAGTGGCCCCGTTCAACAGCGGATATCACGCTATATTAGGACGAGAGGCATTCACAATTTTTCAAGCCGTACCCCATTACGGGTACATGAAGCTCAAAATGCCTGGGCCCGGCGGAATAATCACTCTCGTTAGTGACCCGGACATAGCACTCCCCGCCGAGAACAAGACAGCCGCATTAGCCCTGGAGGCACTATCCGAAGCCCTAGAGGCAGAAGAACTCACCGCGCTGCGCTCTACTGTAAATAGGGACAACGTGATACTCGATAAGAGATCCAAGTCCACCTCCTTTAAACCAGCTGACGAAATAGTAAAATTCCAGGTCCATCCAACGGACCCAACAAAGACGGCCTCCATCGGGGCGCAATTGAACCCTGATGTAGACGCCGCACTGCAAGAATTCCTTCGGGACAATTGGGACATTTTCGCCTGGCACCCCTCGGATATGCCCGGAATCCCACGCAGATTGGCAGAACACAGCCTAAACATCCTAAAAGGATTCAAGCCAGTCAAACAGGCTCTTCGAAGATTTTCCGAACCCAAAAGACAGGCAATGGGAGAAGAGCTAGCCAAACTATTGGAAGCCGGATTCATCAGAGATATCAAACATCCGGATTGGCTAGCAAACCTGGTAATGGTACCAAAGAAGGACAAATCCTGGCGCCTATGCGTCGATTTTAAAGACCTCAACAAGGCTTGCCCAAAGGATCCCTTCCTCCTCCCCCGCATCGACCAGATAATCGATGCTACTGCAGGGCACGATTCATTGTGCTTCCTTGACGCATACTCCGGCTATCATCAAATCAAGATGGCGGAAGCTGACCAAGCCGCAACGGTATTCATCACTCCATATGGACCATTCTGCTTCAACACGATGCCCTTCGGACTTAAAAACGCCGGCGCAACATATCAGCGCATGATTCAAACATGTCTGGCCACCCAGATCGGCAAAACAGTAGAGGCATACATAGACGACGTAGTCATCAAAACCAAACACGTCGAAACTCTAATAGATGACTTGAGGCTCACATTCGACAACCTCAGAGCATATGACATCAAGCTGAATCCGGAGAAATGCATTTTCGGCGTACCAGCCGGAAAGCTCCTGGGCTTCATTGTATCTAGTAGAGGAATTGAAGCAAACCCAGCCAAGATCCGAGCTCTGTCACAGCTAGATATCCCAAAAGACCTCAAGCAAATACAAAAATTAACCGAATGCATGGCGGCTCTAAGCCGCTTTATCTCTCGTCTAGGAGAAAAGGCATTGCCCCTCTATCGCCTCCTTAGGCGCACCAAACACTTCGAGTGGACGGATGCTGCCACTGCCGGACTCGAAGAAATAAAGGCCATATTGGCAACAAATCTGGTCCTGGTTGCGCCCAACCTAGGCGAACCAATGCTGTTATACATCGCGGCAACACATCAAGTTGTGAGCGCGGTACTCGTCGTCGAACGAGAGACAGAAGGGCATAAATTCCCTCTTCAAAAACCAGTGTACTACGTCTCCACTATGTTAACCCCCTGCAAGTCCCGTTACCCGCACTATCAAAAGATAGCGTATGCGGTGTTCATGGCATCCCGGAAGCTCCGACACTACTTTCAAGAGTGTTTGATAACGGTGGCCTCCGAAGTACCACTCAATGACATTATAAACAACCGCGACGCGACGGGCAGGATTGCAAAATGGGCCATTGAGCTCTTACCATTCGATATAACTTACAAACCTCGGCGAGCTATAAAGTCACAAGTCTTGGCTGACTTTGTCGCTGAATGGACCGAAGCCGAACTCCCTAAAGAGTACGGTGCATACTCCAATTGGATTATGCACTTCGACAGCTCTAAAATGTTGGCCGGACTGGGGGCTGCGTCGTATTGACGTCCCCAACCGGGGACACAGTCCAATACGTACTTCAAATAATGTACACGGACTCCAACAACACAGCCGAATACGACGCCCTTTTACATGGTCTCCGGATGGCAATCTCCATGGGCATTCAACGCCTAGAGGTGCGCGGGGATTCAAACCTTGCAATATCTCAAATAAATGGAGACTTTGACGCCAAGGATCCAAAAATGGCAGCATATCGCAACGCTGTCCTAAAAATGTCAGCTCGGTTTGAAGGACTTGAATTCCATCACGTAGCCCGAGATAATAACCAAGCAGCTAACGTACTGGCACGCATCGGCGCAAAACGTGACGCTGTCCCTCCAAACATCTTCCTGGAACGGCTCTTCAAGCCATCCGTACTATGGGAAGAGGAGTCTGTAAACGACAAACCGGAAAAAACCGCGCCAACCGGCGATTCAGCCGATGACACAACACCTTCAGCCCACGACATAATGGCAATAATCGCCCCGTGGACAGAACCATTCCTAGCGTACTTGCTTAGGCAGGAACTTCCCGAAGACCAAAATGAGGCCTGCTGCATAGTCCGGCGATCTAAAGCCTATAAGGTCCATGAGGGAGAACTTTATAAGAAAAGTACAACTGGAGTCCTTCAAAGGTGTATCTCCGAAGAGGAAGGGCAAAACCTCCTGGCTGAAATTCATGCCGGACTAGGCGGACACCACGCAGCAGCTTGGGCCCTTGTAGGAAAGGCATTCCATACAGGATTTTATTGGCCGACGGCCCGGGCAGATGCTCAGGACTTAGTCCAACGATGCGTCGGTTGTCAGCTCTTTGCTAATCAAAGCCATATGCCACCCACCGCCCTCAAAACTATACCCATTACCTGACCGTTCGCGGTCTGGGGGCTTGACATGGTTGGACCCCTTAAAGGGGGAACCCACAAGCAAAGGTACCTATTGGTCCTGGTGGACAAATTCACCAAATGGATAGAGGCCAAACCAGTCAAAATGGCAGAGTCCGGACCAGTGATAGACTTTATATCCGGGGTAGTACACCGTTATGGTGTCCCCCACAGCATCATCACCGATAACGGCACGAACTTCACGGTCGACGAGGTTAAGTCATGGTGCAAAAACATGGGCATTAAGCTCGATTACGCTTCAGTCTATCATCCTCAAACCAACGGTCAAGTGGAACGAGCAAATGGTCTAATAATGAGCGGCATTAAACCCAGGCTAGTGCGGTCACTTACGAAATCTGACACGCACTGGGTAGAGGAGCTCGACTCCGTGCTCTGGGGGCTGCGGACAACTCCCAACCGTACTACCGGATTCACACCATTTTTTATGGTATACGGCGCAGAGGCAGTTCTGCCCTGCGACATTATTCATGACTCACCTCGAGTACGCATGTATGAAGAAAGAGAAGCCAAGCTGGATCGGTAGGACAGCTTGGATGCATTGGAGGAAGAACGCGACGTTGCCAAGGCTCGTTCCGCATTCTATCAGCAGCAGGCCCGAAGATATCAAAGCAGAGAAGTACGGGCCAAGACTTACAACGTTGGCGAACTAGTTCTACGCCTGCCGGACAAGAAAAAGGACAAGCTCAAGCCCAAATGGGAGGGCCCCTTCATTATCGATCAAGTCCTGACCGGCGGAGCGTACCGTCTACGAAATGCATCGAATAACCGACTCGAGCCGAACCCATGGAACGCAGCCCGCCTCCGAAGATTCTATGCCTAGCGCTGGACTAAGAGTTCGTCCCCTTCCCCCGTCCAAATTTTTACACTTCAGCTGTCTTTTGTTTCTCTTTCTTCTCTTAACCCTTCTACTAAAAAGCCCTTAGGGGCCTACTTCGCATTATTCGCATACACTTGATGTGCCATCCGCACTCATTATACCTGGGGGCTTCTTTAACAGAAGCTTAATTATAAGGGCTTCATGCCCAGCACATGTGTCAAGCTTCCACATGTACCTTTTATTCACCATTATATGCATCGATATGACTTAAGTTTTGGCCAAGCTGGGTTGCCTGGCTCCTGTGCTTACCCCTACGTTCCCGATTGTTCGGCTAGGAGGTAAAGGGAGCACCTCTGCAATTGTTACTGCCGGGTCAGCTGGATGTGTACCTCAGACTGGGTGAAGCCGAAAGCTAGCGTTCTTAAGGGAATATTCGGTCGGTGACTTGAAAGATGATTTTTTACCAACTTATTTATCTGCCCCCAGATGTTTTTCTGCTTTTTTCGCAGTTCAGACATGCACTTTAGGGCATGCCTCCCAGGGAAAGGAACCCTTAACGGAACTATTCTCCCTGGAAGATGTTTCTTACTAACCATGTAATATAACATAACTAGTTGGGCACTTGTCTGATAAAGCACTAATGACCCCTACGCCTAGTCTCCATGCATACCCCGGTTGTTTCTTAACCGAGGAGGTATTCGGACACACTCCGGACTCTAGGGTCCCGAGGTTGAAGCGAAAAGGTCGGCAAAGACAAACGATCTACAATCCGGCTAGAAGACATTTCACATGTCATTTTAAAATACATTATCAAATCTACTGACTGTATTCCTCCTCAATCCCGTCTAACAGGCTGTCTAATTTACAGTCCCGTTGGGAAAATTTAGCGGCCAACTCTACTTGGCCGTATACTAAACTCACAGGGATCTCCTTCCCATCGGGCCCCACAGGTCCGACCTCGGCCATGTGGTTGGGATCCACCTTCTTGTATCGCGTCTTCACCATGGCCCAAGCCTCCCGGGCACCTTGGCGGCAGGCCGAAATCTTCCACAAACGGAAGCGCTGCCGCACTCCCTGAAGCTTCTCCGCAAGCTCCCCAAGGCCTTCGGGTAGGGAGAGGGCTGGCCATAAAGCCTGGACGACGCCGCTCATTGCCTGCCGAACTCGTTCGAGTAGCTGCAACAGCTCGGGAAGTTGATCACCCGTCGATACGGGCATCTCCTCCGCAGGGCGAACTGTGAGTATACCTATAAGACATATTTTGTCAATTGACTTCCTCGCCGAACTCTTCTTTTCAAAGGAGTTCGCTCAAGCACTTACTATAGATGCCGCGACGAAGCCGCTGATTCCCCTTAACGGAGCCGGACAGCTCGGCCCGAACGCCTTTTAGTTCTTCTCCAAGCAGGGCGTGGGCATCTTGAAGCTTGTTCCTTTCTTGCTGCACTCTATTCAGCACCCTCTCGCTGGCCTTCAGCTGGCGCAGTAGTTCCTGCCTGTCCGGATCTTGTCCGGCAGCACCTGCAATATCATTATTAGACTTGCGCGCACTCCGCACAGCGCTTATATTTAAAAAAACAAATGTGTTACCAGGAGGGGCCTCTGTGTTTCCTCCTGTGGCAGCAAGTGCGACCTCAAGTTGGGCCTTGCACTCTTGCAGCTCCTGAGACAGTTGGGTATTCTTCTCGGTAAGATCCGGCATTTCAAATGATCCTTAAATCAGTTAACATAACTACTTTAAGTCTCGGGGGCTACTGGCATATATAACTGTTAAACTCTCTTACCCGTATGTCTTTTACATACTGCTCCGTGGCTCTAGTAAAACCATCTTGAGCAGCACGGAGGTGCGCGTCCCCTGCGTTAAAGGCATTCAACGCCTCAGGGGAGAAGCACGCGTCACGAAATACTGTCCGGCGGCGCCTATGGTTCATGGCGCTCTCCACCTCAGACTTGGTGGCGGACAACCTGTCGGCATCCTCCGTTGGAGGAGTGTCCGGCTCGCGCCCTGCGCTCGCCTCCCCCTCCAGACCAGGTGCTGGAGCCTGGCTGGTAGAGGTTGGATTGGCAACCTCCACGCCCGCAGTCCGGCGGGCGCTTTTTCTCCTACAAAGATCATGAGCACTCAAACACGTCCTAGGAACGTTGCTCCAAATAATTAATTATGAGCTATACCTTTGCGGCGACGTTTCAGTCTGCGCCGCGCTCCTCTTCCGCCTACTGGTCCGGACTGGCCTTTGTTGGTCAGCCGTCGCGGGCTCGGCTTCCCGCCTTGAAGGCGCTTCCTGCAAAACACCATCGTACGCGAAGGTCAGAAATGGGCAAGGAAGAAATAATGGTGTCCGGACTTCCGTCACAATCACCTGGGAAGCCGGATATAGTCCGGGGTAGTCAGCCGTAATGGCGACTAAAGCATTATCCATGCTGAGCTGGTGGAACACCCCGTCAATTAGCTCCACCTGAATGTCCGGATCCTCTTCGGAGGCCGGATCCTGGGATCTCTCTGGATCCTCGGGTTGCGGAGCTGGACTTATCATGTCCTCCACAATCCGACGCAGTTCCTGCGCCAAAGACATAATATAAGAAGCTTAAACTTCGAAAACACGGGTCGGGCCCTTAAAGTGTTCGCTTACCCAACGATGGGGGTTATTCATGGAGAACCCATTCAACGGGTTCGTCTGAAGGAAGTCCTCCTTCTCCCCCTTGTACAGGCCGGACAGGATCTGCACCAGATCCTCGGCCGAATCCGGTCCTTTACGGCCATGACGGGTGGCCTCGTCTTCCCCGTTGAAATCCCACATGGGGTGGCCCCTGTATTGCAGTGGCTGCACCCCCCGCGTAATGCATGTTGCCATGACTCCAATCATGGTCAACCCGGAATGGGCCAGTAATCTTATTCGGCCCATCAGATAATGGACGCTCTTGTCTTCCTCCAGTTGGGGGCTCCGCGGGCGCCAACTAAGGCGTTTCTTCAGAGGAGCAGTACTGAACTCCGGGAGGCTGACCCGGACTGGGTCTGGCAGCGGAGCGTCTTCTATGTAAAACCATTCCGAAGGCCAGTCTTCGGACGCCTTCTTAGGGGTTCCGGATGGATATCCGGTCCCGACAATGCGCCATATTTCGGCACCGCCCACTTGATATATAGACCCCTCGTGAGAAGGGGGTACGAGGCAGAACAACCTCTTCCACAGTGCAAAATGGGGCTCGATGCCTAGAAATAGCTCACAAAGAGCTACGTAACCCGCGATATGCAGGATAGAGGCGGGTGTAAGGTGATGGAGCTGGAGTCCGTAGAACTCCAGGAGCCCGCGGAGGAACGGATGTATAGGAAATCCGAGTCCCCTTATCAGATAGGGGACGAAGCATACCCGCTCCCCTTTGTTGGGACTTGGGGTAGCCTCCGCTTGCTTCCCACATTGGTAGGTGGCCAGCCCGGCTCGGACTGGAACCATGAAGGCCGGAGGGAGATATCCCCCCGCTTGGAGCTTCACCAGCTCGTTGTGCGGAATAGAGCATCTCCTCCAATCTCCTGGCAGAGGGCTGGGAGCGCGAGAAGAGGAGCCGCGTCGACGGTCCATGATGGAATGGATTCTGGGTCAAAGGCGCTCCGATGAGTATTCGCGGAAGGAAGATGGTGTGATTTGGATCTGGATTTTTGCCTCTCTTATAGGCAGATTATTTGCACGACTAGGGGGTAAAACATAAAAGATACCCTGGCTTTTCGCATTCGTGCGACGCGTGGAAGAAGGCCATTATTGGGCGTAGAAGCCAAGAAGCGCAGCATTTATAAGGAAGCCGGACACTGTTCGGCAGGTACATGGAACTTAAAAGGAGAACCCGCCTTGCAACGCCGAAGACTATATACGCGCTAGACTTATCGTCATTGAAGCCTAGTTCGGGGACTACTGAGGGAGTCCTGGACTAGGGGGTGTCCGGACAGCCGTACTATCATCGTCCGCCGGACTCCAAGACTACGAAGATACAAGATTGAAGACTCCGTCCCGTGTCCGGATGGGACTTTCCTTGGCGTGGAAGGCAAGCTTGGCGATACGGATATGTAGATCTCCTACCATTGTAACCGACTCTGTGTAACCCTAGCCCTCTCCGGTGTCTATATAAACCAGAGGGCTTTAGTCCGTAGGACATAACATCCATTACAACAATCATACCATAGGCTAGCTTCTAGGGTTTAGCCTCCTTGATCTCGTGGTAGATCCACTCTTGTACTACCCATATCATCAATATTAATCAAGCAGGAAGTAGGGTTTTACCTCCATCAAGAGGGCCCGAACCTGGGTAAAACATCGTGTCCCTCGTCTCCTGTTACCATCCGCCTAGACGCACAGTTCGGGACCCCCTACCCGAGATCCGCCGGTTTTGACACCGACAATCTCCAATACATGACGTAAAATACATAACCACAAAGTGCTAGATGTAAAATACATCAGCCGCTCATCTCTGAACTTAACTGCCGAAACTGAACTTAACTGTCAAAACTGAATTTTGCTGTCGAAACTGAATTTTGCTGTTGAAACTGAACGCACTAGCAAGGTGAGGCTACACGTCAGTCGACTGACTTTTTCATCTCTGGTCAGTCGATTTTGCAGCCGTTGGATATGAAATCAAGGGCATGTGGTTCATCTTCAACCTCCACCCCCCTGAGCCGCCAGCCACCACCGAACAAACAGCAGCCCCCCGCCGCCCGCCCCGAAAACACTCCCCACCACCGGTCCGCCGCCACCCCGGCCATACCTCTAGCCCCCCCCCCCCCCCCCCCCGTGCCGAGCTTTTTCTTCGGCAATCCCCATGCCACCGCCCCGCCAACGCCCCACCACCGCCGGCGACCACCGCCCCCATCCTGAACCCTAAGATAGATAGTGGGGTACCTCTCCCGCGAGCCCCCCTCCCCGCTGCGGCTGGTTCTTCCTTCATCCAGGCGAGCCCACCCCTTGATAATCGACTGACCCAAAAGTCGATTCAGTCGACTGAAGTGTAGCCAAATCAGAGCAGCATTGCAAAGAAAGAGCAAGAGCGAGAGCAGCAGTGCGAGCAAGAGCAATAGCAAGAGCAGATCGGGCAGGGGACGGAGAGCAAGAGCAGAGCAGCAGCGCGAGCGAGAGCTAAAGCAGCAGCAGCTCCTACTAATGTGGACGTTGCCGCCGAGGGAGCGATGTCGTGGAGGAAGTGGCCGACGACGCCGTCGTGGATGGAGCCGCGCCGTGTCGGCTCGGGACCGAGCGCCAGCAGCACTGTGAGATCGAATCAAGAAGAAAATGCGGCGATTAGTGTACAACCTCTTTGGTGGCGCCGATTAGGCCGCAGCTTCATCCGCGGAAACAGTGATGATGATGCTCTTCCGATGGTGCAGGTGAAGACGGCGGTGTGGGAATGGTGGTGGCGCGAAAGACGAGGGGAACGTCGGGGCAGCTCCTTGGAGGTGGAGGACGGGGTGGCTGAACCGGCGGGACGATGAGATCGACGACGGATCCTCATCCGGTACGGTGGATGAGGGACGTCGAGGTGTTGCTATGGACGACGTCGTCGGGGAAGAGGCTCCGGCTGGGTGGCGGACGGAGCAGGGTGTGGGGTTTCATCGTGGGTTTTCGCGGCCTCGGTGTAAGAATGGGTGGGCGGATGGGATGGCAGTGGGGAACCATGGCTTAGAGACGCGCTTGTCCGAAATGTGGGGTAAGTTACGAAAGTACCCACCACCGATTTGAGGCGGTTCTTTTGGTTCAGGGGTACCACGGGCATTTCGCGTGTCGGGATTTCACAGGAGGTGGGAGTTTTCGCGCGCGTTGTAATTTCAGAATAGCAAGGCGCGGGTTGAGATGGAGGGTGTTGTCGGAGCACAACGAGACAAAGATATATCTTAAATATTTCGGGCTAACAAGGAGCGGGTTGAAATTACCAGACAAGCCTAACGTGTACTGTACCAAATCAATGTGCACTACAAATGTCATTCAAAACTTTGAATTCATGTTATGTTCAATTAAAATATTTCGCTACGTGTATAATGCATGCAACCTACTACTCAAATGAACGTTTTAGTGCATTCCAAACGTATATACTACCGCTTCAATATGAACTAAATTTGAATAAGATCTACAGTAATGATTGTTGTGTAGTCAAAGCATTTGAATTCGTTTCTCTGTTTTAATCAGATCTACAATCATCATTATTGTCAAGTTAAACCATCGTTTGTGTATTATCTTCACAGCACACCACATGATCAGTCTCGAGTTACATATGAACTATTTGTACTATACGAACTCAAACTAGATTTTTTTAATCCACTTTATTTTGATTTCAAATCACATTACATTTCTTGCTCTAGCTAGATCTTCATAATCTAAACCATGTCTCATATGTATAATGTGTTTGTCACATTATGTATGGTGCCCCGCCCCCTACGCCTACAAGTATTTAGATGTGAGTTGCAAACACCACACATTACCACAAATTCAAATAAAATGTGAGAATGTTCGATATATAGTATTGTTTAGATTGCTTGATATTTAGTTGTAAGCCGCAAACACCGCACATTATCACAAATTCAAATAAAATGTGAGATTGTTTGATCTATAGTATGGTTTAGATTGTTCGGCATTTAGCTGTGAGTTGCAAACGCCATGCATTATCACATTATGGTATAACATGTGCACAGCATGTGTATCACCGCTATATTCATGCATGCAATGTTTAAAACACTATGATCTCCTATTCAAATATATGAATCCGCTTTCATATCAAATTATGATCTTTGTTAGTCTCTTACACCCACACAATCCTCTAACCTTTGTAGCTACCACTAACTTTCTCTCGTGCATGCACATGCCCTCCTCGCCCTCCCCCGCCATCGGCATTCTATCCACCGGGCACATTCATTTTTTTTCTTTAGGTCGTTCTCCCAGAGTATCCACAACTCCTTTCCGACACACACCAATTGATAAACCTCTCCAGTGATGCCTGCCTACAGCATACACACACAGCTTCAATCTCCTCCTTTATGTGTCCTTGCCTCGTGTCTCTCATATGGTCAGACACACGTGTAAACTCTCACCCCTCTTTTCATCGATCTCACAACCGCACACTCCTCCCCCTATCTAGTTAGTAGTTGGGCCTCTCGCACCACCTCCTAGCTCCATTCTCTCTGTCTATCCGTCTTGCTGGGCCTTATTTGCCTCTAACAAATGGACGTACACCGACCGATCTCTCGCTATACATATAGCCATCTAGGTCCTTATAACTCGTTTTTACCCACACATCAATCGATCTACCTCATTAGTTGTGTCTTTCCCTTCCTCCGACAAACAACAATTGATCTACCGATCTAGTTAGGTTTGATTACCAAACACATGGTTCCCCTTCATCATCCATGGATGCGTCCCGACAGATCTATCACGCACAGGCACACACAGAAACACATCCCCACTCTTATTGATAACATTGCAGTTCCACCCTCAGTTTGTCTAGTAGGCCTCTCCCAACATCTCCGAGAAGCAACTCCATCACCCATCCAGCACTCTACCCCTCTCCCTCCCTCTCCCTCCCTCTCTCTCTCCTCTCTCTCTGTCCCATCATATTTCCCGTCCTTCAGTTATGTATGGATGTCGACCGATCTCCCTCAAGACATAGCTAGGTCTCTCCTTCTCAACACATATACGAGTCGTTCTACCTCTATAGCTAGGCCTCTGCCTACCCCTCCCCCCACCCCCTCCGCCCCACACACACTGATACATCAAGTGCTCCAGTCATGTCTCCCTGCCACACACAAACTTGACATGTGCCCTCTAACATTCCAGTAGGCCAGTCGCCCTATATCTTTGACTTGCACACACACACACACAATTTCGATGGCTCTCTTCATTGATCTCGCACCCACCCACTTGATCCTCTCTTCGACACTATCGATAGCTCTGACCCCTCCCTCTCTTCTCGTGGATTACCTGACCCTCTATGTATGATATGGATAGGCCTCCATTTCACACACATTGCATGCAAAATTTTGTTTGAGATGTCATCGACACATATTCCCACAAATAATTCATGAAATCAACCCCCACCACAAAACAAAAAACACTCACGAACGCGGTTTGTATCTCTCACACCCACCCACGTAGGTGGGGGACGTGCACAAAGAGAAGAGGTGCATGCACGGCGCATGTACTCCCGTCTCTTTCCCAACCACACCCGCGCGGGTACACGGTAGAGCTCATTTCTGTAGGAAAAAAGGCAGCCCACGTGGTAATTTGGCACGTGTACTGGTTGTCCACTTGGTGGAGGGAGGATCATCTACCACGGGTGAACAAACAAATTGCAACTTGACGCGTTATGTTAAATTAAAAAAAGAGGCAAACCATGTGGGGCCTACCTTAGAGGCAAGGCTCTATACACTGGAGTGCTTTTGATGTCTCCCGTCAACTCGCAGAACAAGGAGAAGCTTGCTTAGTACACCGTCTCCCCCGCCCACGGGCGTGGTGGCTCGCAGGATGAGGTGAAGCTTGCTCCTCCCTCACCCATGCGCGCGGTGGCTCACAGAACGAGGAGAAAAATTTACTACTCCCTCCGTTTACTCCTCGTCCCTACTACCTTGGTTATGGAGATTATATCATATTGTTTGGAATATATATGTCCTTTAGTAGATTTCAATATGAACTACTAGTACATACTCCAAACACTGATGTATATAGACGTATTTTAGAGTGTACATTCACTCATTTTGCTCCGTATGTAGTAGGACTCTCCCTCGCCCCTCGACCCTCGCCCACGTGGTGGACGTACAGCAATTCATTCGGTCCCATATAGCCAGAACGATATATACTGCACTACCATTATTGCTCGACTTCCCGAAGAGGCGAAGAGCCAATCGCAAGGTTAATATTTTGGAGATGCCAAGCGCAAGGTTATAGGAGAACGAGTAGTAGGTTCCGCGTAATTTATAAATTTTTTTTTCTTCAGTGGCACGTACGCAATATGATAGGTTCATATAGAGAGAAAAGGAAACCGCTCCACTATATACATAGTCAGGACGGGCAAGCCTACACGGTTGCTTGCTGGGGTTGCTCTCTTCACACTCTCTCACACAAAACGACTGTGGCCACATCTCTAACATCCCGACGGATCACGTACGCTTGGGGAAGCGGTGGATGCTTAGTGCAGATGCGGTGGCCGTCGCCGACGGTGAAAACCCACTATCGGCACGTCCTGATCAGGGGTCCCCGCCGTTCTCTCTCACAAAGTCGGTGAGGTTGCCTTCGTCCCTTGCTCACTGCCATGACATGGGCAGTTGCCGCCTCCCGCCGCCCTCCTCAAGGTTGAGCTACGTCCCTCAGGTACAACTCCCTTTACAGCCGGCTTGCACCACTGCTCCAGCTGCCCATATCACTCCCTGTGGATATTTCTACTTCTTTGCCCCGCACATACCTGATACCTATACTGGCTTCTATGTACTGTATTTGTGATGAGTTTATGTCTCATAAACTAGTCCTAATAATCTTATTCTAATCACGCTTCTTCAATTTCTTTGCCACATGGATGCTCATCTCGATTTTGGTGAAACTGCACAAAATGATCCGATGGTCAAAAGGTTGCAAACTTCATTTATTAGGAAGCTCGAACATTGCCAGCAAATTGAAGCCTGGTCAGGGTTCACGGTTCAAGGGCTAGGGACTGCATGGATCGTTTTTTTCTTTAGCTGCCTCTGTTCCAAAATAAGTGTCAACTTTAGTAGTAGTACAACTTTGTACTAAAGTTTGCACAAAGTTGAGACACTTATTTTGGAACAGAGGGAGTACATATTTGCTATGATCTGTCAATCATTGAGATGCAATAGCATGCATGTTAGTCTCCTTTGTATTTGAGGAAATGTTGCAACGGGCAACCTTGGACGCAAGATACATGTAACAGGAGCTGGAAGCTTCATAGCATTGTACAAATTTATCTCGCTGATAAATTACAGTACGTACTAGTACTATACTAGTACTTCCTCCGTTCCTAAATATAAGTCTTTGTAGAGATTTCACCATTAACCACATGCAAATGTATATAGATGCATTTTAAGTGTAGATTCATTCATTTTGTTCCGTATGTTGTTCACCTAGTGGAATCTCTACAAAGACTTATCTACTAGTAATAGCTAGCCCCCACTACTAGGAATTCTCTATCCTCTCCTTGAGCCACATCATCAAAATTGACGTAGCCGTTAGATGAAGTAAATCAGTCATAATAGCCGTCTGATCTAGACGTTGAGAGGCTCCGCACTAAGCCACATGCAAGCATGCAGAAATACCATGGCACATGCATGTGAGTTGGTTTTAAATCACATCAACATGTATGCATGCAAGCATGCACTGGTAGCATGCATGTAAGTGAGCTTTTAAGTCCCATTAACATGTCAAAAAGAAAAATATAATCCCATTATGCAGTAAGAGTTGGCTGATCTTTTTTCCTTATGTGGGATGATCTAAATGATGATGGGAGTTTATTTAGTTTGGCTACCACATTTGTCATGCGGTTATAGATTTTTTTAGTTCTATGAAATCGATAATTTTGTGCGGAGAGATATACCGCTGTTCCGCGGCAACGAGCGGGGACTCATCTAGTAATATTTAGGAATGGAGGGAGTACTATGTAAAGAGTTAGTTGTTTCACGGTGATAGTGTGAGGTGGGCCATGTAATCACTGAGCCTGCGTGTTTTCACTGCCCTTGCACTCCTCCGCTGTAAGAATGGAGAAAATTGTAATCTACTACCTCCTTTCGCCGAAAGCGTGGGACATCCAGCAGTCCTACCACCTTAGTAATAAAGACCAGTCAGCCATCAAATCACATAGACCCAGCAGTAAGTTGGATGGACGAAGCAACCATCACTATTGCGCCAGTGAGAGGTCGCGTCCGCTTTGCCCGGGCATGAATGCGGCACCGATTCTTTGGAGCGGCGCTGACCGTTTCGGGCGGGAAGTGCGCGCGGGTGATGGAGGGCCTTTGGGTGGGCTAGGCTCGTCAGGAGCGGGCGTGGTAGCTGTCCGCATGTCCCTACCGGACACGCCCGGAAACGAGAGGATGCACCGACTTTCGCGGCTAAAATCGTACACTACACACCATATCTCTGTAGGAGTAGGTTGATCTGTCGCACTCTCTAACACACACATGCTGTTAAACACACACGCACACGCACGCACCTTGGTCCCGTTGCACCTTCTAACGTGACTTATTACACATAGACGGAGGGAGTAGTAAGTATGCGAGATACGTTGGCACACTGACTTAAGTCGAATACAAGTGCCCAAAATTTGTGTGCATGTTATAATAAGGATTCACTTAAAATATTACGTGAGCGAACAGAGGGATCAACTGGACAGTGTTCCCGAGCAGTAGCGAGATGTGTGAGGTAGTAAGATACACCGCTGGCGCTTTTAATTTTTCTTATTAATTTGTTTGTTTCACCCTCTGACTGGTGGGACCCAACGTACTGTGTGGAGAGAGGTAAGATGACTAAGGCTGCATTATTTCTGCACCACTGTGGATAGTCTTACCACCAAAGCCACATGACACGATTATGATTGAAATTCTAATGACTCCCACACACACACACAAAAAAACATGGCATGCCTGTCACACGAATGCAGGAATGTATAAAAGGTTATTTTCCTCTCGTTGAACATAACGGGAGGGTTGTGTAGCTGGTTATCCTGTTCGCTCATCAAAATTGAGGTCTCGGGTTTGATAACTACACTTGAGCATAATTTTTGCCAGGTGGATTCATTGACTGGTCAAAATGTTTTCTAGGGTTTGCACGCTTCACACTCTCTCTCCAGTATATATATACACGCTGGAGCCTCAGCGCTTGTAGTTGCTCTCTTCACGCTCTCTCGCCCTCTCCCGCTGGAGCCTCAGCGCCTGTAGTTGCTCTCTTCACACTCTCTCGCCCTCTCCAGATCTAAACAAGACTTCGTTGGCCTCTCTCTCCCCTCACTACCGCCCAAAGAGCCGGCAGGATCCGTCCGCCGGGAAGGGAAGGAGGCTTAACGCTGTCGCTGTCAGCGAGGGAGGGAATCTACTACCGGCGCTGCTGTTCACTTTCCACCCAGCGGCGGCGCGGGAGGGCCTTCGACCCCTTCTTCTTCGCCGTCGTCCCGTCGCCCACCGAACCACGCCCCAAGAACCTTAAGGTATATTTTACTTACTCCACATGCATTGCTCTAGCTGCATGTATACCATGAATCTAGGACGTGGTTCAAAGAGGAAAGGAGTGGGGGAAAGTAGTGGGAACAGTTGTATATAGCATGAATCTAGGACGTGGTTCAAAGAGGAAATGAAGGGGGAAAGTTTTATAGCATGAATCTAGGACGTGGTTCAAAGAGGAAAGGAATGGGGAAAAGTAGTGGGGAAAGTTGTATCGCATAAATCTAGGACGTGGTTCAAAGAGGAAAGGAAGGGGCGAAAGTACTAGTTCAAAAAGGAAATGAAGGGACAAGGCTGTAGAGTTTGAGCAGGACTAGATTTGTTGCGCTCACATAGGGAAAGGTGTCTAAAGATAACAAAACTGGGACCAACACAAATATGCTCCTTGGTTGTTTGTTCTTTGTTGCAACAGACTGTGCATGACCACAGTACATCGGTAGATGCACATGGTGCTGGTGCGTCCACTGTCCCGTGCAACTCATTAGCTGTTGTTAATCTATGGCCCTGTTTGGTTAAAAACTCCCTAGTCCCTACCTGCTTGGTTCCAGGGACTAAACATGGACTAGAGGTTATTAAATGACATGATAAAAGACCATGTTACCCCTAGTAATGAACTAATAGAAACAAGGTGTGATGCGTGGCAGGGGCAACTGTTGGAAAAAGTCCCAAAAAGACTCCCTCGGGGGTGTTCTTTCTTTAGTCCCAAATGCCCACTTTTAGTCCCGAAAAGTCCCTCCTGTTTGGTTTAGATGTGACTGACACAGAGTTTTTTTAGTCCCTACACCAAAATGTCCCTGTAAACAAACACCCTCTAATAATGCCGCTGGAAAATTGATGCAATGCCACAGTTAATATTAATCAATGCCACTGTTTGAGAAATGCTATTGTCTTGCTTTCTTTCCCATTTAGATAAGGTAGATGCTTCTTTTTGTTGGCTTCTGTGTCATCCACCATTATTGACCACTAATTGTTTCCTTTGCACCTATGTGTAAACAGGATTATCTACTTCACCTCGTTGCCATTGTGACCTTTTGTTGCACTGCACAAAACACTTTTGTTTTAAGAGTGTTTTGTGCAGTTCAACCAATATGTCACACCGACAACGTTGCTTGATTGCTTGACCTTAGTGGAACTGCACAAGAGGAGATCTTACTTCCTATCCATTAAGGCGAATTTGGTTCAGATCTTATTCTTGTGAGTTGTTGGAATTCCGCATCATGAGAGGTTAGTACTAGCCTTCTTTCACATGATTCTGCAGCGTGCTTTCATATGTTGTGCTACTTGTACGATAATGTTGCTTGATTTTAGTGAACTGCACAAATGGAGACAAGACTTCCAATCTGTATGTGCACCGTAATATCCCATTGAGGTAAGATAAGGATATTTCACAACTGCTGGCCTGTATTTTGCCACTTTCATTGGAAAATTAAGTTTAGTACTATACTTGTGCTCCCTAATTGACATACCAAATCTTACATTGAAGTTGAAGCTTGTCTGTTACTGAACCAAGTGATGAAGGGGAAGAACAAGCGGAAGAAAAACAAAAATCAACTCCCGGTGCTGTAATGAAGCACTGGAACTGTGATGACACAAGTAATGATATAGTTTTGCCTCTTAATTTATTGCTATGGCTGGAACGAGCAATTGTTTTGCCACTGATTTGATGCCATACGTAATTATCTCTACTTGTGCAAACAGGGATCTTCTTTGAAGATACCATATATTTTAGTGGAACTGCACAAGAAGATGTTGGAAACATTAAACTAATCGAGGAGTATATAGTAAGCATGGCCACCCCCGTAGATAGCAACAGATGGTTCCGGAGAAGTGCCTCATCTGTATGCTCTACACAATCAGCCTCCTAACAAATGTTGGTACTCACCCAATGATTTCATCCATATGATTGAGCTTTGTCATCTCTATTGGTGTTGTGCTACTATTTAGATACTATCATGAAAAAGTGGTATTGTCCTTGAGAAGTGCTTTATCTGTGTTGTTTTAAATATTTCCTTTCCTTTTTTTTCGAGCAAACAAGGATCATCTTCCTCTAAAGAAGAACATGGAGTACGTGAAGTGACTAGTTCCGATTATGCCAGGATGAAGAAGCCTTGTCTATTTTCTCATCAGAAGGAGCAGTTGCAGGATGGTTACATTACTCCCCACAAGACCAAACTAACTTCAGCTTAGAAGGACTGACAAAATCTCCTTTTTTTGCTGTGATGCGCGAGTACAATGTTGTTCTAGGATTCTTTCTGGTGAGTTCCATTTTTCTAAAAGTGTGCTCTACATGGACCATGTATGTGCCTGTTGAAACTGTCAATTCATAGTATAGTTTGCTTTATACTAATCACTTTTTTGTATTTGTGCAAACAGGGGTGCTCAGCTTGATTTCAACGGGAACTGCACAAAATGTTCATGAATACATCGAATCATTCACTTCCACCACAAGAAAGGAGGTGCCCATAAGTTCAAGGTGTTGCAACATATAAGGGCGAAATCATACAAGCTACACGCGAATTTGGTTGATTTTGGTGGAACTATGGTTTATTTAGCACGAGGTGCCATGTCAATGTTCGAACTGATGGCAAACCCTGCCCATTCCAAAATCGTAGGCATTTGATATTTTGGAATGGGACAACCTTGTCAAATTTTGCTCATTGATTTTAGCAAGATATGCGTTTGATATTTTCGAATGGGACGCCCTTTGCTATCAGCAGCGGCGATCAATTTTTTGTTTATTCTTTAGTTGTGAAGTAAATATTGCCTCTGACATGTGAGTCACTGAGATGCATAATCATCGATTGTTTTGAATGTTCTCTATGAATTGCCAGGCCTGTGTGTTTGGTGCAATGTATAGAAACACTAAAAAGCTGCTCAAACTCTTTGTACTCCTTCTGTTCCTTTTTACTTCGCACATTGTGAAAGTGCATACTTTTTGTATAAGATTGGTCAAAGTAGAGATACTTTGACTGCAGACAAAACTTGTATGCAGACTAGAAAGGACCGGAGGGAGTACATGTGAAACTGCTGCAAACGTGGTGATCACCCTGGGAATAATGCTAGTACGTATTGTTTTGCATGTTCATCCAATGCCAGTGATAGAGGAGTTTGAACTAATCGAAATAAATTCATTCATACACGGTCGGATTTCATATAAACATGCCGGATTTCATTACATTTCATACATTCTTCAACTAAAAAGAGGTGTTTGTGGCCGCATGCATCTCCCAGATGCAGAGGCCGGTGGTCATCCTCCTTTTCGAAAAAAACTAAAAAGGGGTGCGCTGGAGGGATAATTAATTAATCAAAGCTACCCACATGTGTCCCGCTGAGCTGAACAGAAGCTTCAGTGACTTAACTGCAGGTGCAGTTGCGTAACTAACATGTGGCCTATTGGGCCCACATGCAAGTCAGCCAACTGCACCAGCAGTTAAGTAGTAGCAGCATTCTTCTCCAGCGCAGCTCTCCAACTCCACGTCGCCGCAAAGAAGCTAACCGACCATCAATGGTCAACCAGCCTAGCTTGGCTTCAACCGGAGGGTAGCAGCGGTGGCCTTACTTGGACCAGAGCGGCGGCGACCTACTGTGTTCTACTCTTCCTTGTTTTCTGTGTGGCGCGGCCTCGTTGGCAGCGGGGTGGGGCCTCGGCGGAGCCGGCAATGTCCTCTCTCTCGTTGCCGGCGGGTGGCGCCTCAGCAGATCAGTGGAAATCCTCCACCACATTGCCGGCAGGGTGGGGCCTCGGCTGAGTCGGCGAAGTCCTCTGCCTCGTTGTTGGAGGGGCGGGGCCTCGATGGAACCGGCGGTGTCCTCTGCCTCGTTGTTGGCACCGCGGGGCGTCGTCGACGCCAGTGGAGCGGGGACTCGTCGAAGTCGGCATTGTCCTCTGCCTCGTCCTCGGTCTCGCCAAACGGCGGCTTGCCCGCTTCATCGCCCTCTTTGCTAGCCTCTTTGTAGGCGGCCGCAGCCTCCGCCACCCGCATGCGGTACCGCCAGCGCTCGAGGCGGCCCTTGTGGGCGGAGCTGTACGAGTCGAGCAGCGCCTCCTTCTCCGCCCGCTCCGCGGCGATCTGCTCCTCCGCCTGCAGGTGCTCCTGGAGGAGATGGTGGCTGTAGGCGGCGTCGTCCTGCGCCTCCCGGAACTGCTCCTCACGCATCTGCCTCACCCTGTCCATATATTGGGCACGAGCCTCGCCAATGGTCATGGTGCTATGCACCGGCGAGGATGGCGCGGAGGAGGGGGTTGGCGTCGGATCGTCGACTACCATGTTCTCCATTGGGACGTCGTCGTCCTCCGGCTACCTGCCGGCCAGCCGGTCGGTAGAAATGGCTGCCATCTCCTTGTGGTCCGTCGTCCGCCCGTCCCGAAGAGTGCTGGAGCGCGAGGAAGCCATGGTGGGCAGTAGTGGTGTGGACAGGAGAAAGGGAACGGATGCGGATGACTGCGGCTATGGCCGGCGCAGTAGTTTATATAGCAATAGTGGGCGGGCGGAGGGACGGACGTGTGGCGCCGAAGTAGCCGCCTCGGCAACCGCGTATCATTAATGTGTGCGGCAGATGGACAGACGGATGGCACTTGTGTCGTTTGAAGTCGGAGCAATCGCCTGCACCGGGAAGCGGGGCAGCCGGCGCTGACTGTTTCGGGCGGAAAGCGCGCGCGGGCGAGGAGATGACTTTACTTGGATAGGATGACAATGGGGACCCACCAGGTCCATAGCCTTACGTACGCAAGTGCCTCCTTATTATATATATATATATATATAACTATAATTTATTTTGCTTCCTCGTGTTTTCCTAACATCACGGTCCCACACCATTGTCAACCTATGTACTCCCTCCTTTCCGGTTTATAGGGCTTATCTCAAAATTTTGGTTTTTCCATTTTATAAGGCTCAATTTGGTTGTTTTCCATCACATGTTCAGATTCCAAGGTGCATTAAATCATTGCATGCAAGTATTAAGAGAAAATTGACCAATGCATGTACTTTATGCATGCATGCATTACAACTAATGCATTGATAAACATAATTTTTTTAGGATAACAAGAGCATTAATTAGGTGCTTTTGCAAAAACTACAAAAAGTATTCCACCACTCGCCATCTACCTTGATTGGTGAGATTTTTGAATTGGGAATTATAAACCGGAAAGGAGGGAGTAGTCAATAAATGAGAGAATTGCACAAGAAGCGGCCAACAGCTGGGACCAAGCAGCTCGAGCAGTATTTGTGTTTTTGAGGTGTGAGCACTTGAGAGTTTTTTGATGTTTACCCCTGATATTAATTTTTCTCCTCTGAACAACAACGAAAACATCGTTGCAGGTATTAACTGGGCGGGTTGTGGCCCGTCTAGCCCAGGCCATATATCCAGCCCAGATATTAATTTTTTTTCAAGCTGAAAATGGCTAGCCCAGCTATACTTTTTTTAGGAATACCCAGGCAAGGTCAAGTTGTTATTCTCCACCCCGCTGGGCTGCAAATCTTTCCTAGGAGGGATGCATTAGGCTTAACAAGAAAATGGGCTTTAAGAAATAATAAATGGGATGTAATTATAAAAACTGGGTAGTAACTATAAAAAAAGCACCAAACAGTGATTACTTTATAAAATATTATTTTTGGAATATTGAAAATTTTAATTTCATTAATTGTTGTGAGCGCAATGTTTCGTTGGAATTTTACGCAATATAAATTTATATTGAAATTGTATTTAATCTGACTAGAAATTTCGGGATAAAAATATTCGGATCCCATCAAAATGTGGGAATTTTTTATTGAATTCTGTTTTGAATGGTTGGTTGAAATGGGCTGTACTTGTAACAAACTGTATATGGGTTGTAGTAAATTCCATTAGAATTCAAAAATGGGCTACACATTCTTAAAAATCTCAAATGGGGTATAAGTTCTCTGCCACACACTCCTGGCCTTACTAAGTTGACGCGCCCCCTAAAAAAACAGAGTTGACGCGTATGCAAGGCTTTGTCAACTTATAGTCGACACACAGTTCTAGCAGCAGTGGTTGTTGAAGTCCATCCAACGGATGCCGTGCTTCTTCCTCAATCTCGGATATTCTAGCTTCACCCGCCCAAAAAATGATTCCTCCCCCTCACATCTGGGGCGCACCGTTTCGGAAGCTGACCTGTGGGCCTACTAAGTTGACGTACCAAGGGCTTTGTCAACTTAGTCAATATAAACGATTCTAGCTGCAATGACCGTACGATGTCCATCCAACGACCATCGTGCTTCTTCAACCTCTGGTCTTCTTGCTCTAGCCGCCCAAAGCAGCGCCGGTCGTGCCGCCTGCTCCTGCCTCCCGTGGCCGGCTGTGCTACCGCGGAGGCCTCACTGCCTCTACTACTCCCACCACTGGCCAGGCCATCCCTCCACTCACCCACACCCCCCTGTTATTCTGCGGCGATGGCAGCGCAGCCGAACCAGTGAACCCTTGTACTCCTCTCCGCGTGTGCATCCACTGCCGCGTCTTCCCTGGCTCCGCGTCATCCCCTTCCTAGGCCTCACCGTCATCCACCACCGTGGTGCTCTCGGCGCGACATGGTCAACGTGGTCAAGGAACGACTTCCATCGGACGTGGACTGTACGTGGAGTGGCTGATAGCTGGGTCCACGGCAGCCGCAAGGAAGTGCCTCCTTATTACGCACAAAATAATTATTCCTCCACCTGACAGCGGGGACCCACCGGACGGGCCACCGTATTTCACGAAAAAAATGATTCGCCCCCTGACTGCTGGGACCCACGAGCTACATCTTCGCACGCAAGGAAGTGCGTTTGAAAAAAAAACGACTCGCCCCCCTGACTGCTGGGATCCACCACCTACATCTTCGCACGTAAGGAAGTGCGTCCAGAAAAAAACGATTCGCCCCCCGACTGCTGGGACCCACCAGCTACACCTTCGCACGCAAGGAAGTGCGTCCGGGCAAAAAAAACGATTCGCCGCCCTGACTGCTGGGACCCAGCAGCTACACCTTCACACGCAAAGAAGTGCGTCCGGGCAAAAAAAACGATTCGCCCCCTGACTGCTGGGACCCAGCAGCTACACCTTCGCATGCACGAAAGTGCGTCCGGGCAAAAAAACCATTCGCCCCCCTGACTGCTGGGAGCCAGCAGCTACATCTTCGCAGGCAAGGAAGTGCCTGACAGTCGGGACCCACCTGGTCGAAGCGTACATAGCGTTCTCATCCTGGTCGCGAACGTGTACGTACATACTGGTCGATGTAGAGGCACGTACGTGTCGTAGTAGAGGCGCGCGTGTAGCATGTACACGTACGTACAACAGCCAGGGTGCAAGAAAGAAAACACGGCCACGTATGTGTACATACGGGCGGGGTCTCGAACGCCTAGTCGCGCATATGTACATGGCTCGGTCTGAATGGAGTAACAGAGTCGTCGTCGTGTTCATGGGGAGGCAACGGAATGCGTCGTGTTCATGGGGAGGCAACGGAATGCGTCGTGTTGATCGGGAGGCAATGGAACGCGCGGGAGCCAACCAGCTTGGACGGAACAGGCGATGGAACGAGGCCTGGCGTAGCGCAGAATGGAGGAAATGGCCTTGTGTTCGCCCGGCCACGTTTGGAACAGGGTCCTATTGATCGGGAGGGGTGTGGCGTACCGCAAAACGGAGGAAACGGACCTCCTACGGTCGAAACGGGGGTCCTGTTGATCGGGAGGGGTGTTGCGTACCGCAAAACGGAGGAAATGGACCTCCTGCGGTCGAAACGGGGGTCCTGTTGATCGGGAGGGGTGTGGTGTACCGTAAAACGGAGGAAACGGACCTCCTACGATCGAAACGGGGGTCCTGTTCATCGGGAGGGGTGTGGCGTACCGCAAAACGGAGGAAACGGACCTCCTACGGTCGAAACGGGGCTCTTGTTCATCGGGAGGGGTGTGGCGTACCGCAAAATGGGACTCCATGGGATACTGTTCATCTCCACCATCGACCTCCTCCAGCCTCCATGGGCTCCTGTTCATCCAGCCTCCACTGCGCGCTACTCCACCGGCTACTGTTCAACCACCCCTCCACGGGCACCCCTCCACGGGCACCCCTCCACCGTCTACTGTTTCATCTAGCCCTCCACAACACAAGGTCCTGTTCAACCACCCCTCCATGCCCACCCCTCCACCAACTACTGTTCATCCAGACCTCCACACCACGGGGGCCTGTTCATCCAGAGGCAACGCCACCGCTCACTGTTCATCCAAACACCCCGCAATGCTCACTGTCCATCCAATCGATTGGCTTCAGTTAGCAGCAGTAGCGAAGGAATCACTCCATCGGGTTCAGTTAACAACCATCGATCGACCGCTCGGGTTCAGTAACGCGTAGCCTGCAGTGCAATTGCTCGGGTTCAGTTAGAGCCCAACGCCTTGCTCGGGTTCAGTTAGAGCCAACGCCTCGCACACACACGCGTACGTGTACGAGAGAAATGCGCATCGCTCCGCCCCCGACCTCCCACCGTAACCGGCAAATCCCCAAAATTTTCCTCCCCCTCGCTTCTACCATGGTTTTTTCTGGCATGGACGGCCCAAAGAATGTCATGCAGCTCCATCTCCGGCCCGCCCAGGACGAAAAGCCCATTTTCTGTCATGATTTTTTGTCATAGAAGTAGGAGCCCACCACATCTATGATGATACCGGGTTTTGTCACAATTATCGTCATAGAAGTTTCATATGTATGATAGAAAAAAATTCGTTCGGCCCAAAATGTCAGGGATGTGTCTTTTTTGTAGTGGGGGCGCCCCGAGGGGGGAACAACCCACCAGGGCGCGCCTGGGGTGCCCACCTCGGTGGCCTCCCGTACCCCTTCTTCGCCCTATAAATTCCCAAATATTCCGAAAACCCTTGGGGAGACCCTAGATCGTAAGTTCCACCGCCGCAAGCCTCTATAGCCACCGAAAACCAATCGGGATTCCGTTCCGGCACCCTCCCGAAGGGGGGATCATCTCTGGTGGCCATCTTCATCATCCCGGTGACCACCACGATGAGGAGGAAGTAGTCCATCCTCGGGGCTGAGGGTTTGTACCAGTAGCTATGTGTTTAATCTCTCTCTCGCGCGATCTTGAGATGTCATGAACTTGATGTATCATGGGCTTTGTTAACATATATGGATCATATGATGTTTATCCCCTCTCTACACATGTTGTGGTGAATTGAGTCTTCACCCTTTGAAGTTTTGTCTTGTTGGATTGAATGTTCAGATTTGAGAACACATGATATATGTCTTGCATATGAATACCCGTGGTGACAACGTGGTATTATTTTGATTCACTTGATATATGTTATGGCACTCAACTTGCGGATTCCCGAGGTAACTTTGGGGTAATCTATGCATAGGGGTTGATGCACGTTTTTATTATCTTTTCTCTGATACAAACTTTGGGGTCTCCTTGTAGTTCTTTGTGTGGATTGAGTACTATGAATTTTAAATTGTTTGATACATATCGTATAATTAACTCATGGGTACTCGCGGTGACATTGGGGGTATCTAGGTGACATTAGAGTTGGTTGATATGCATCATATGGTGTTATTTTAGTACAAACTCTTGATTAGATCGATCGGAAAGAATAGCTTGTTGTTATTTTAGTACGTGTCGGATTTCGGGTTCTGGCAGACCCTTGAGGTTCGAACACTGGTGCGCACGAAGATCTCTCCCCTACCAGCTCATCTCTCGAAGTCTCGCAAAGATCTAAGCAAGAAAGATGAACACACAAGGGACACGAGATTTATACTGGTTCAGGCCACCATTGTGGTGTAATACCCTACTCCAGTATGTGGTGTGGTGGATTGCCTCAGGGGCTGATAGTGAACAGTACAAAGGGAGAATAGCCTCGCGAGGGGCTGTTCTTGAGCTGGTGCGATGAACTGCTTGGGTGAGTTCACTCCTTCTCTCTCTCTCTCTCTCTCTCTCTCTCTCTCTCTCTCTCTCTCTCTCTCTCTCTCTCTCTCTCTCTCTCTCTCTCTCTGGTTGATCTCTAGATGCCTCTACCCTGTGGGTGGCTAGTCCTATTTATAGGCGGAGGCCCTGGGCCTCTTCCCAAATAATGAGCGGGAAGGGCGCCAACAATTGGCCATTTTGATGGGGAACATCTGGTACACTTATCCTGACTAAAGTTGGTCTTCGGCTGCCAAAGGCCCTGATGGTGACGCCGCCCTGGGCTCCACGATGACCTCCATCCTGCCGTTCTGCTGGTCTTGGTCTTGTTGCACCGAAACGGTAACCTTTAACTGATGCCTTGGCCTGTGCTTGCCCCCTTTGCACCGAAAAGGAAACAAGGACACTACGCAGCCCGGCGCCCGCCTGGCACCCGCCTGGCCTCCGATCGTCATGGCTTGTGTCATAGGCCCCTCGGGAGGTGCCCTGCCTTGATCTCTCCGCCTCCTCGCGAGCCTGCCTGAGGAGGCTGCTCCTGAGGAAGCTCCCTGTCGTCCGTCCCGCGAGGCTTGGCCCCTCGCGAGGGTCTTGAGCTTGAGCTGATGGAGCTGGGATGCATTAGGCCCCCACTTGAGACACGTCAGAGGCCGCAGGCAGGCAAGTTTGGGGACCCCCGTTCCTAGAACGCCGACAGTAGCCCTCGGGCCCAAGGCGCGCCCGGATTTGGCTTAGCAGAGAAGCGAAGGGGCAAGTGCAAAGCGCCGCAGGCCCCAACAGCATGCGGCCTTGGGCACCGCATGGCGGTTGATTAGACGCAGGTGTCTCCGCTCTCCCACGACGCCTCGGCAACCGCATGACTTGACAAGTCCCTCATGCAAAGACAGGTCATGATTACCTGCGATCATGGAGGCCGACGGTTGGCCTCCTCCGGCTATAAGTACGGAACGGCGCAAGCCATTCCAGTTCATCTTCCTCTGCTACTCCTCCTCTTCTTCATCATCGCCATTGCTCCATCCCACGCTGATGGCACCCATCTGCCGGTTCTCTGCAGAAGAGAAGGGAAAGGCCCCCCGAGAGGGTCCTGACCCGCTTCCGCTGAAGAAGCAGTTAGTCCTCCGCCACCGAGAGGAGGGTGCGCGGTAGGAGGTGTCGAGGCCCTGGTACGAGCGGCCACCGCCAGGGTTCCCGCTGCCCTTGTACGCTCGGATCGAGGGCCCTGGAGAAGAAGGCGCCGAGCGTCACCGTTGGTGTCGCCGTCGGTGCCGGCGGGTTACGGCGGTGCGCGTCGTTCCTCCTGGAGTCTACGCTGAGGTTCCTCTCGCGTGCTTTTGCTCCACGCCGCTATGGCTCCCCGGTCTTGGATTCGCCTTCCTCCCTCCTTCTCCTTTGAGATCCCCCCGAGGGGACCTCTGGAGCTCTGGCTGCAGCATGCTGACTGCGGCACCCCCGCGACCGGAGCGGAGGTCGAGGTTGTTGCTCCGGGCGAGGTCTACATGACCCGTGGCTGGGGCAAGATTGCCCGGGTTTGCCAGACAGGGGGCGCCCTCGTGATCCACCTTGTCTACGATGGCGCTTCCCTGATGTTCTTCAAGGTCTTCGACGCGGAGGGATGCCGGCTGGAGTGCTTCCCTGAGAAAGGCGGCCGGGGCCCTGCCGTGGCGAGGACCAGGCCCGCCCATCGCTTCCCTAGCAGCTCCTCTGGTGGCAGCGCAGGTGGCGGAGGGTCCAGCGACTCTGCTGAGCTTCTCACGACTCCAGAGACGAGCAACGACAGCTACGAGCCCCCGAGCTCGTGTCACGCTTGGAGCAGGGCGAGCTCGTCAGGCCGCCGACGCCACTGATCTGGATGGGGTTGGCGCTGGTGCCTGACGGTCCACTGTTGATGATGGCGTCTTCGGTGGAGGCGTGTGCAATTTGTGCTCCTTAGGATTAGCACCTCTTGTTACCTGCGAGGAATCGAAGGACCGCCCCGCGAGGGTATGTAAGGCGCTGGCCATGTCTTTTGTAAATATTATATCCCTAGTATGAATCGATGCGAGGTGCTTGTCCTGTCCAGGCTCGGCTCCCCCTTTCTTCCCTCACGAGGACCTGGTGCTCTACGCTAACAGGTCCCAGTCCCCAGGCAGGCTCCAGCCGTCGCTGGTATGCCAGGTCGCGATGCCATGGTCAAGGCCAGGACGTGAGCGGCCCGAGGTCCAGTAAGAGCCCCTGAGTCGCGATTCTCAGGAGGTCCCCTTTAGCGCTCAAGCAGCCTCCGCGGGGAGAGAAAGGCAAGCAGCGCTACCGTGACAGAGCTGCAGTAGGTGAGGGTTAAGCACTAAGTCAGATCAGTTTTGCATGACTTATCTTGTAGGCTCGGGTAGTTTCCGTTGAAGCGTTGGGCTTGCGCGGCGGCAACTGAGGTGTTGCAGGGTTAGGCCCTCACGAGCTTCTTCTCTCCCCCCGCTCTTCCCTTAATGCTCTACATCCTCAGGTCCCGGCCCTCGAGCGAGCTCAGCCGCTGCTGGTATGACAGGTCGCGATGCCTTGGGTCAAGGCCAGGGGTGAGGGCTGGAGAGCCAGTAAGAGCCCATGAGTTGCGATGCTCATGCGCCCCCCCTTTTAACGTGCAAGCGGGTCGTGCTGAAGAGAAGGAGAAGAAGTCTCGCGATGCCACCAGCGTTACTCCTGGAGCGGGTCCTGCATACCAACCACGACGGGAAACAAGGTCTGTTGTCTCGGTTGTCAGCTAACCATCGGTCGCTCCGAGGGAGTGATTGGGGCACTGAGGGCCTGGTGAGGTGGCGCCTTGCGGGGCTGCCGCGGTGAGAGCTCAGCCACTCAGATTTTTCGGCGTTGCAGGGACAGACCCGTGCGCAAGTTCCATGCCAGAGCGAGCGGCGCCAAAGGTAGGCGTCAATCGAGCAGGCGATTAAGTATAGCGTGTTAAGCACGAAGGAGCAAATTCATTTAGATCGATGCATAGAAGTAGACGCCACTGGGTCTGGCCCGAGCAGCCTAGGGATAATGCAGCCCGAGGGGCGCCCCCAACAAAGCAGATGAAAATCATAAGCAAAACGGATACATGCCGGAGGGATGGACCCACACGACCTGGGAATGACGCGGCCCTGCGGGCGCTCCCAGCTGAAGATAAAACTTGAAAAGATGTCACCTGATACCATTGCAGAGCGAGTGTCGGAGTAGCTGTCGACGCGCGGTGAAGCAGCCAACCCTCACGAGCCCTCGGAGCCCTGAGCCTCGGGAGGCTCTGAGGGTCCGGGCGGCTCCTCAAGGCCCGTCTCCATCTCATCCAGGAACGCGCGGTACCTGGCCACCTAAGCTTCCAGGATGCTCCTCATCAGGCGCTGGTGGGCAGCAGCCGCGTTCGGCAGGCCGAAGGGAATGTGAACGTAGCTGTGAGGTGGACCCTCACAGCGCCCCACGCGTGAAGGCCAGAGGCGCTCCTGAGACGCGGCTCAGTTGAGCCCTGGTATGTCGATGCAGACACGCAGCCCACCATCCTTGCCGGGATGTGGGGCTACAGCGGGTAGGCGGCGACTGCCATGCATGACTCTTGACTCCTGTAGCTCCTTAATGTTCCTCGCGATGAACTCCTGGGGGGTTTGCCTTCCTTGCCTTATACCTTCCTGAGGGAAATGTGCCTTGAAGCACGCCTCCAAGTGGTGCCCGAGCTCCTCCCTCGTGACCTTGGCGAGGTCGGTGGCCCTCCAGGAGAGAGCCCCCAAGCCCTGCCCGAGGAGGGCGCCGGGCGCGCCTTCCTATGCGATAGAGAGTGGCGCCCCTTGGACGGGCGCGGATCCTGACGCAATGCGTCCGGAGGGGCCTGCCTCGCGAGCGCTTGGGCCAGGTGAAGCCTTATTCTTCTTAGGGACCTCCCCGGGGAGCCTCCCGCTCCTGTGATCTGGGTCTTCAATTGCCGCGGCCTGGAAGGCACGCTCAAGAGAACACACTGCATCCCTTTCCTCGCAAGGCACTGTGATGATTCCACCGCTTCCTGGCATCTTGAGGACATTGTAGCCATGGTGAGTCACTGCCATGAACTTGGCCAGAGCTGGGTACCCGAGGATGGCATTGTATGGCAGGCGGATGTGAGCGACGTTGAAGTCAATGAGTTCGGTGCGGTAATTGTTGCGCTGCCCAAAGGTGACGGGAAGGCGAACTTGCCCTATCGGAATAGTTGAACCATCAATGACTCCTGAGAAAGGCTTGGTTGGCTGAAGCTGATCGTATGGCACTTGGAGATTGTTGAACGTCTAGACGGACAGGACGTTGAGCCCAGCCCCGCCGTCGATGAGGGTCCTGGTGACTTGCACATTGCTGATGACTGGGGAACAAAGCATCGGAAGGACTCCGGCTGTTGCTGCACACTTGAGCTGATCCGTTGAGCTGAACGTGATAGCACATGCAGACTACCTGAGTGGGCGCGTGGCCTCAAGCTTGGGGAGGATCCCATTCACCTCGCGAGCAAACTGCTTGAAGATGCGCTGAGAGGCTGGGGCCTGAGCACCGCCCAGGATGCAAGCGATTGCGCGCGGCTCCTGGAAGCCCCCAGCCCCCTCGTCCTGGTGATGGTCTTCATTCCTCCTTGTCAGTGGTGGCAGAGGAGGGAGGCCTGCATTTCCTTGAGGGCGGTCCTCACGAGGCTGATCCCTCCAACCTCCCTCGCGAGGCTGGTCCTACCAGCGGTCCTCGCGGGGCCGGTCACGCCACCCTTGGCGAGGGCCACGGCCTTCCGATCATCCTCCACCTCTTCCTCCTCCTCGGCCATTGCCCCGGTTGTTGCGGTCGGGGCGTCGGCCGATACGTCCATCTCGCACGGCTCTGAGCTCTTAGAATTCATTGGTGTTGTGTGTGTGGAGGTCGTGGTACGCGCAGTACCGGCTGCCCTTAGATGACTCAGGCTGATCCCTGCCTCGCTTGGTGTCTGGCTCTGCTGCGAGCACAGCAGCCCCCTTGTGCTTTACGTCCTTGACCTAGGGCTTCTTCTCTTCTAGGGCGGCAGCCGGGAGCTCGAGGAAGGAAAGGCGCCCTTCCTCAGCCCTAGCGCACTTGGTCGCCAGGTTGAACAGCTCCAGCGATGTGCACAGGCCTTCATGGATTGCTAGCTCCTCCTTCGTCTTGATGTCGTGCACGCCGTCGGAGAAGGCTGAAATGATGGCCTCCTCAGTCACCTTGGGAATCTTGAGGCGGGCGTTGTTGAAGCGCTGGATGTACTTCTGCAGGGTCTCTCCCGGTTGTTGGTTGATGCGGCGCAGGTCGCTCATAGCCGGGGACCGGTCACGAGTACCTTGGAAGTTGGCGAAGAAGCGGGTGCGCATTTCGTCCCAGGAGGAGATCGTGCCTGGGGCCAGGTTCAGGATCCAGGTGCCGGCACCGTCCTTGAGTGCCATGGGAAACCAATTCGCCATGACCTTCTCGTCCCCGTTGGCGGCCTCGATGCCTAGCTCGTAGAGCTGGAGGAACTCCGCGGGGTCCGCAGTGCCGTCGTAGCGCGGAGGCAGGTCTGGCTTGAACATGTCGGGCCACGCGACGCTATGCAGCTCGGAGGTGAAAGCGCGGCAGCCTGCAGTGGCCACCGGAGCTCTCTGCTGAGGTGGGGCTTGCTCCTGGGGATTCCCGCGTGTCACTACCTGGAGCAACGCTGGGTCTTGACGTGGCGGTGCAGGGATGCGGTCATGGCGCATCGGTGCTGGGAGCACGCGAGCACCTTCTTGGAGGCGAGGGATCTCTTGGCAGCTCCTTTCTTTCCGCGCAGGCGCCGGACGTGGCGGGTCTCGACCTGGGACCGCGTGCCTTGGGGCCAGGGCGCCTTCTTGGGGAGGAGGTGGTGGAGGCACCTCCTACTCCTCGCCTCCTGCGTAGGATAGAGGGCGAGGCAGCGAGAGGGACGGCATGGGAGAGCCCCATGCGGCGCTGACGAGCTCGGTGATGCGGGCGACCAGTCCTAGTAGAGGTCGTCAACGGGGCGGTAGTGTAGGAGCTCACGCGCCAGGAGCAGCGCGGCATGCGCGTCCGTCGGGGCGTGACGGGCGTGCGACGACGAACCGGCTGGAGTCAGCGACGGGGTGGCGGTGCAGCCATCACGCCGCACTGAAGGATGCAGGGACGAGGCCTGCTGCTCGTTCCCCGCCGGGCCGGTCGCGGCGTTGGCGGCAGGCGATGGAGAACAACGGGGGCGTCCGCCGACGGGCGCCGGCTGGGCGACGCGGGTGGCGAGAGCAGCCCGATGCTCGGCGTGGGCTCGGCGAGCGTCAACCATGGTCACGGCGGAAGATCAGACATGACCGGCGGAAGAAAGATTCCGGCACACCCCTACCTGGCACGCCAAATGTCGGATTTCGGGTTCCGGCAGACCCTTGAGGTTCAAACACTGGGGTGCGCACGAAGATCTCTTCCCTACCAGCTCACGTCTCGAAGTCTCGCAAAGATCTAAGCAAGAAAGATGAACACACAAGGGACACGAGATTTATACTGGTTCAGGCCACCATTGTGGTGTAATACCCTACTCCAGTGTGTGGTGTGGTGGATTGCCTTAGGGGCTGATAGAGAACAGTACAAAGGGAGAACAGCCTCGCGAGGGGCTGTTCTTGAGCTGGTGCGATGAACTGCTTGGGTGAGTTCACTCGCTTCTCTCTCTCTCTCTCTCTGGTTGATCTCTAGATGCCTCTACCCTATGGGTGGATAGTCCTATTTATAGGCGGAGGCCTTGGGCCTCTTCCCAAATAATGAGCGGGGAGGGCGCCAACAATTGGCCATTTTGAAGGGGAACATCTGGTACACTTATCCTGACTAAAGTTGGTCTTCGGCTGCCAAAGGCCCTGACGGTGACGCCGACCTGGGCTCCACGATGACCTCCATCCTGCCGTTCTGCTAGTCTTGGTCTTGTTGCACCAAAACAGTAACCTTTGCCTGATGCCTTGGCCTGTGCTTGCCCCCTTTGCACCAAAAGGGAAACAAGGACACTGCGCAGCCCGGCGCCCGCCTGGCACCCGCCTGGCCTCCGATCGTCATGGCTTGTGTCACGGGCCCCTCGGGAGGTGCCCTGCCTTGATCTCTTGGCCTCCTCGCGAGCCTGCCCGAGGAGGCTGCTCCTGAGGAAGCTCCCTGTCGTCCGCCCCGCGAGGCTTGGCCCCTCGCGAGGGTCTTGAGCTTGAGCTGATGGAGCTGGGCTGCATTGGGCCCCCACTTGAGCCACGCCGCAGGCCGCAGGCAGGCAAGTCTGGGGACCCCCGTTCCCAGAACACCGACAGTATGGACTCTGGGATAGATTGATCGGAAATAATAGCTTTGAGGTGGTTTCATACCCTACAAACAATTTCTATCTTTTGTTCTCCACTAATAGCAACTCGGGAGTGATTCTTTATTGCAGTTTGAGGGATAATCATATGATCCAACTATGTTAGCATTGTTGAGAGATTGCACTAGTGAAAGTGTGCACCCTAGGCCTCATTTTCCATCATTGCAATACCATTTGTGCTCCGTTTTATCATTTACTACCTTGCTATTTTTTTATTGTTCGCACTACAAAAACTCATATCTACTATCCATACTACACTTTTATCACCATCTCTTCGCTGAACTAGTACACCTATACAATTTGCCACTGGATTGGGTGTGTTGGGGACACAAGTGATTTCTTGTATTTGATTGCAGGGTTGCTTGAGAGAGACTATCTTCATCCTACTCCTCCCACGGATTGATTAAAACTTAGGTCATCCACTTGAGGGAAATTGCTACTATCCTACAAAATTTTGCGCTTGGAGGCCCAACACGTGTCTACAAGAATAAAGTTGCATAGTAGACATCACCTACTGATCCACTAGAAATATATTTGCTAGACCATGAAAATGATTAAATATGCATGAAAGAAATGAATAGATAAGATTTTGTTTGAACAACGTCCTCCGCTTAAACACAATTTTTGACTATTGAAATTCTAGGAGGTCCTCCTCCACCTAAAGGTGATCCTGTGTTTTAATTAAAACAATTTCCACACACTTTGAAATATGCTTATCTTGATGAAAATAATATATATCCTGTTATTATTAGTGCTAACCTTTCAGAACATCAAGAAAGACTATTGAAAGTTCTAAGGAAGCACCGAGCTGCTATTGGATATACTCTTGATGATTTAAAAGGCATTAGTCCCACTCTATGTCAGCACAAGATTAACATGGAACCTGATGCTAAACCCGTTGTTGATCACCAACGTCGGTTAAATCCGAAGATGAAAGAAGTGGTAAGAATGGAAATATTAAAACTTCTAGAAGCAGGTATAATCTATCCTATAGCTGATAGTAGATGGGTAAGTCATGTTCATTGTGTCCCTAAGAAAGGAAGTATCACTGTTGTTCCTAATGATAAGAATGAGCTTATTCCATAGAGAATTATTACAGGCTAGAGAATGGTACTTGATTTTAGAAAATTAAACAAAGCAACTAGAAAAGACCATTACCCTCTGCCTTTTATTGATCAAATGCTAGAAAGATTATCTAAGCACACACACTTTTGCTTCCTTCATGGATATTCTGGTTTTTCACAAATACCTATTTCTCAACCTGATCAAGAAAAGACGACTTTCACTTGCCCCTTTGGAACTTATGCTTATAGACGTATGCCCTTTTGGTTTATGCAATACACCTACTACCTTTCAAATATGTATGACAGCTATATTCTCTGACTTTTGTGAAAAGATTGTTCAGGTTTTCATGGATGACTTCTCTGTTTATGGGAAGTATTTTGATGATTGTTTAAGCAATCTTGATCGAGTTTTGCAGAGATGCGAGCAAACAAACCTTGTATTGAATTGGGAGAAGTGCCACTTTATGGTTAATGAAGGTATTATCGTGGGTCATGAAATTTCTGAAAGAGGTATTGAAGTGGACAAGGCTAAGGTTGATGCAATCGAGAAAATGCCATGTCCTAATACATCAAAGGTATTTGTAGTTTCCTAGGTCATGCTGGTTTCTATAGGAGATTTATCAAAGACTTTTCTAAAATTTCTAGGCCTCTCACAAATCTTTTGCAGAAGGATATCCCTTTTATTTTTGATGATGATTGTTTAGAAGCCTTCGAAACACTCAAGAAAGCCTTGATTACTGCACATGTTGTTCAACCACCTGATTGGAACTTGCCTTTTGAAATTATGTGTGATGCTAGTGATTATGTTGTTGGTGTTGTTCTAGGACAAAGAGTTGATAAGAAACTGAATGTTATTCATTATGCTAGTAAAACTCTAGACAGTGCACAACGGAATTGTGCTACTACTGAAAAAGAATTTCTAGCAGTGGTGTTTGCTTGTGATAAATTTAGATCTTACATTGTTGACTCTAAAGTTATCATTCACACCGATCATGCTTCTATAAAATATCTTATGGAAACGAAAGATGCTAAACCTACACTTATTCGATGGGTACTCTTGCTACAAGAATTTGATTTACATATTACTCATAGAAAAGGAGCTGAGAACCCCGTAGTTCATAACTTGTCCAAGCTTGAAAATATGCTTGATGACCCACTACCTATTGATGATAGTTTTCCTGATGAGCAGTTAGCTGCAATAAACATTTCTAATAACACTCCTTGGTATGCTGACTATGCTAATTACATTGTTGCTAGATATTTACCACCTAGCTTTACATACCAACAAAAAAAATTCCTCTATTATTTAAGACATTACTTTTGGGATGACCCACATCTTTATAAAGAAGGAGTGGATGGTATTATTAGATGTTGTGTACCTGAGCATGAACAGGGACAAATCCTACGAAAATGTCACTCTGAAGCTTATGGAGGGCATCATGCTAGAGACAGAACTGCTCACAAGGTATTGCAATCTGGATTTTATTGGCCTACTCTCTTCAAGGATGCCCGTAAGTTCGTCTTATCTTGTGATGAATGTCAAAGAATAGGTAATATCAGTAAGCATCAAGAAATGCCTATGAATTATTCACTTGCTGTTGAACCATTTGATGTTTGGGGATTTGATTACATGTGACCTTTTCCTTCCTCTAATGGGTATACACATATTTTGGTTGCGGCTCATTATGTTACTAAGTGGGTAGAAGCTATTCCAACCAGTAGTGCTGATCACAAAACCTGTATGAAAATGCTTAAGGAAGTTATTTTCCCAAAGTTTGGAGTCCCTAGATATTTAATGACTGATGGTGGTTCACACTTTATTCATGGTGCTTTTCGTAAAATGCTTGCTAGGTATGATGTTAACCATAGAATTGCATCACCCTATCATCCTCAGCCTAGTGGTCAAGTTGAACTTAGCAATAGAGAAATAAAATTAATTTTGCAAAATACTATCAATAGGTACAGGAAGAATTGGTCTAAGAAATTAGATGATGCACTTTGGGCTTATAGAACAGCATATAAAAATCCTATGGGTATGTCTCCTTATAAAATGGTTTATGGAAAAGATTCTCATTTACCTCTTGAGTTAGAACACAAAGCACATTTGGCAATTAAAGAACTCAGCTATGATTTCAAACTTGCCGGTGAAAAGAGGTTATTTGATATTAGCTCTTCAGGTGAATGGAGAACCCAAGCTTATGAAAATGCCAAGTTATTTAAAGAAAAAGTTAAAATATGGCATGATAAAAAAATCCAAAAGCACGAGTTTTTAAAGTTGGAGAATATGTTCTTTTGTACAACTCTCATTTCAGGTTCTTTGTAGGAAAACTCCTCTCCAAATGGGAAGGACCCTATGTTATCGAGGAGGTTTACCGGTCTGGAGCTATCAAAATAAATAATGTTGAAGGTACTAACCCGAAGGTTGTTAATGGGCAACGAATAAAACATTATGTCTCAGGTACACCCATTAATGTTGAAAGTAATATTATCCAAACTTTGACACCGGAAGAACACATAAAAGAGTCCTTTCGGAACACCCCAGAAACATGAAAATAAGGAGGTACGTGATACAGTAAGTAAACGGACTCCGAAAAATCCGCAAAAATGTTTTTGTCAGTTTTGGAATATTTAGAAAATTAGGAAAATAAGAAACTTCTAGGAAGCGTACCCTGGTGGGCACAAGACACCAGGGCGCGCCTGGCCAGGCGCGCCCAGGTGGGTTGTGCCCACCAGGGGTACCTTCTAGACTCTGCTTTTCTTCCGTTTGCTTGTTTCCCAAGATAAAAAAAATCTTTATATACCCCCTGAACCTATTGACCACCGTATCTTGGAGAAATCTTCTCTTTTCTTTTCCTTGTTGTTTTCTGTCAGATCCCATCTACCATGGCCGCTACAAGCTCCTCCAAGGACAGGTTCTTCAGAATGGCATCAACCCATATTTGCGGGAGGTGGTGCAGCACCCTCAGGCCATCCAGATGCATGAGGGGGTGCTGCACATCCGCGATGTGCAAGGGCCCAATGGAACAGGGACCGTGGAGGCCAGGCTTGAAGCTATGGAGCAGGAAGTCTTCCAGTGCAAGGGGATGGTGGAGCATGGACTCAATGCCAATCACCTCATGATTATGGACCTTACCCGTGATCTCAAGGTGGATGTCAAGTCCATGGAAGACATCGTCTTCACCATCAACGAGCAATTCAACTTCCTCCAAAGCCAGATCTATGATCTCCAAAACCAAGTCTTTGAATATGAGTCGAGGTTTAAAGGTATGAGTTTGGCTGCCAGTTGCAGGACCCGTGAGACTCACTCCTCCTCTTATGATGGTGGACCTCTGCCATGGAAACCAGAGGACAAGATCTCTACATCACCGCCACCTTCTTCTTCATCACCAAAAGAAAATTGAGTATCGGGTATGGGCACTCCCCTTGGCTTCCGCCAAGCTTGGGGAGGTGCCCCGGTATCATATCATCCCCCCTATCTTTTGCCTTTACTTATTTTAGTTCGATCCATAGTTATCCTTTTCTCTATATGAATAAAAGTTTAGTTCGATCCTTTCTTTTCGATAGTTTGCTTAGTGATCTATCTTTGTAATCATGTGCGAGATATACAATAAAGTTTAGTTTGAGTTTTTGCTTTCTTTACTTTCATGTTGCAATAAAAAGAAAGGAAATAAATCAAGAAGAGCATATGCTAATCTTATGGTAGGTGATGGCACCACATAACGAAAAGTATAAGTAGAAAATTTCATTAGAGATTGACAAACATAGCATTGGTCAATGATGCAACTCATGAAAGAATTAATAAGGGAAGAGAAGATTCACATATAAATACACTATCCTAGAAATCTTTTCTGATTGTGAGCCCCCATACTGATGATAGCTACTGTACTGCTAGCCAGCTTTTCAATTTTTGCATTGACTAACCCCCTAGACAACCCCTAATCAACGGTTAAACAACAGTTAACAGGACTAAAAAAATATGGGAAGTTAGTATACATGACAAACTCCATTTTATCCCACTGGACTAAATCCTTTCGATGCATGGATTAAATCCTACGAAAATCGCAAAGTTCAATGTTCTGTTAACAAAAAAACCGGAAAACGGCTTTATTTTCATAGCTACTTTAGAGCTGTTGTTGATCAAACAAATGAACTGTAATATTGATGAAAGTGTTACTAACATGTATATCACAGAAAAATGCTCAAAATTGATATAAGGCATTAAATCATAGGTTGTACAGAACAATAGCTATAGCCTCCGGAAAACAGCTAAGTGATGTTTAAAAAAACTGATGAATTCTCAGGCTGTGAAATTTCAGGGATTTTTCTGGGTATTGTTAAATCTTTGAAAAATCTTAGAAAATAAACTGTAACTCCGATGAAAAAGTTTTATACATGAAAGTTGCTCAGAACAAGAGACAAATTCGAATACGTGGTCCGTTCGTCCGCCACACGTCCCTAGCATAGCGAACATGCAACTTTCCCCCTCCAGTTTGTTTGTTCGAAAATGCCAAACTTTGGGAAAACATGCCCGGATGTTTTACCCCTTCGCCAATATCGCCTAGCACTGCGTTAGAATACCTCTAGCACCGCTTTTGTTATGTTATGCATATGTTTGTGTGTATTTACTGTTTCTCCCCCCCCCCCCCTCTTCTCTCCGGTAGACCCCGAGACCGCTGTTGATGCCACTGTGATCGACTGCATCACCGACGACCCTCTTCCCTTTCAGCGGAGCTTCCAAGCAAGCCCTCCCTTTGATCATCCTGATATCGCCCATTCCATTCTCTCATGCTTGCACTAGATTTTGCTACTGTAATTGATTGCTCCTATTTTGATGCATAGCCAGCTTTTGTACCTGCTGTTGTACCTTACCTGCTTATCCTAAACTGCTTAGCACAGGTTGGTTAGTGATCCATCAGTGACCCCCACCTTGTCCTTGTTGCCCCTGCTTCATCAACGACGACTCGATCAACGTGATTGACGACCAGAGCCCGACACCTCACATCACATCATGCCTTTTTTGTTGCTTGACTCTGCAGAGTTACCATCGAGTGTCGAGGGTGGTACCTCATACATCACTCCTAATGTCAGGACCCCGACTCAATGCCACATCGATCTAGCATGTAACACCTCATATCACTTTGCGGCCTCATGCACGGTATTCCCACGGGTGTCGCCTTACCTTTGCCCGGGACCATTTGCGCCTTTTGGCACACGTATATGATAGTGTCGCTAGCATCCATATGATAAGGAGCCCGGGCTGACATGGCTAGTCGTAAACCCAAAGTGGCACAAACTTACAGGGACAGGCATCCATGACCCAGCATCGAACGTGTCGGTCATCAGTGAGTGAATCCAGGCTGTAGCACTGGGCTAGCAGGACTCCGGTGAATCGGGCTGTAGCGGGCTAACAGGACTCCAGTATTCATCGCGTGACATTTTCCCGAAGGGACAGACACAGGAACGAAGAAGGACACATGCCGGCCAGCCTAAGTGTTCCGGAGTAGTAGCAAGCTACCAAGGCTCAGTGGAAGCACTAGGAGACATTTCCCAGTAAGAAAGGCTACTAAGGATAAACAACTAGATAGTCAGATCCCACACATACCAAGCATTTCAATAGCATACACACAATATGCTCGATATGTGCAAATACAACATGGCATCACAACATGACTCTACAACTCAAATATTTTATTCAATAGGCTCCAAGGAGCGAGATATTACAAACATGGGTCTCACGACCCAACATTCAGAGCATACAAGTCAAGGCACAAGCGGAAGCTCAAACATGTCTGAGTACAGACATCTACAAAAGAAAAAGGCTGAGAATCCTGACTATCTACCAGATCCTGCCGAGGGCACAAGATCGTAGCTGAGGTAACAAGCTAAACGTCGAATTCCGCACGGAACTACTAGTGAGACTGAAGTCTCTCTGCAAAAACATAAAATAGGCAAACATGAGTACAAATGTACCCAGCAAGACTTACATCAGATCTAGCTACACATGCATCATTATCAATAAAGGGGATGGAGGGGTTTAACAACAGCAAGCTAGCTTTGACTCGGTGGCTATCCTGAACTACGACTACAAGTAACTCTTTTGAGGTGGCGCACACGAGTCCACATATTCACCATATCAATACACCACTATGGATCCGCTCCCGTCTCCCTACGAGAACGCCATCCATAGCACTCACGCTTATCTTGCGTATTTTAGAGTATCCACTTTCACTTGTCTATGAACTGTTATAGGCAACCCAGAAGTCCTTTACCGCGGACACGGCTATTCTAATAGTTCATTTATTACCCTGCAGGGGTGTACTTCTTCATACATGTTTCCACCACTTAGCGTCTGCACACGACATGTGCTCGGCAGACTCCAAGCGAAAACCGACGTGGGTGTAGACCACGACCTACCTAAACACCTAAGTCTCTAGTCCAGGTTTATCGCCTATTCAGGTTCCATCCGCAGGGAGTCCGGCCGAGGTTTCCACATACGGCCCCGAACGATGTGTTCAGGGTTCCATGACACGAAACGAGCGCCCGGTATACCCGGCCACGTGCCTACCGCATCACAGCCCACCCCTCTGGTCAGCGCTGCGCACGGCCTCCAGCATACTACAAACACCAGAAACTACTTGCAACTCCTGGACAGAGGATAAGGGTGATTAAGAAGTCAAGCGGGGTCATATTTCAGGGCCCAATGCATGGTAGTAGCTGAATCATGGATCACAAACACAGAACTCAGTTCCTAAGGACGGCTTCAATGAGACAACCCACCATGTACTCCTACATGGCCTCTCACCGCTACCTTTACCAAATCGTGTTCACACACTTAGCTCACACATAGTAGGGCATGTTCACACACCTCTGATTCATCCCCGATGAATCAGACCTGACTCAACTCTAAGCAATAGCAGGCATGACAAACAAACATGAATGAGTAGGCGCAACAAGGCTCAAACAACTCCTACTCATGCTAGTGGGTTTCATCTATTTACTGTGGCAATGACAGGTCATGCAGAGGATAAAGGGTTCAGCTACCGCAGCAAGTAACAGATGAATCGTTGTTGTCCTAATGCAGTAAAAGAGAGCAGGAGCGAGAGAGTGGGATTATATCGGAATGAACAAGGGGGTTTTGCTTGCCTGGCACTTCTGAAGATAGCATTGAGTCTTCATCAGTGTCAACGATCATAACATCGGTACAACGTCTACCGAGGGGGAAACAACACCGGCAAACAGACAAGAAACACGATCAATGCAATGCACAATATGATGCATGCTATGACATGGCAATATGAATGTGTTTTGGCTAATGCAAGCTAGAACAGATTGAGATGAGTCCATTTGAACCACAGATTCAAATGCAAACCCATTTTAAGAGGTTATATTAGTGCATTAACTTGTTTCATCTAAACAGCAAGGTTAAAGTGTTCTAACATGCATGAAAACAGTACAGATGGATAGATTGGATTTTTGTGATCATTTTTCATATATAATTTGTTTGATTTGGAGCTACGGTTGATTTTCTATGATTTTTAGAAGTTTTGGTTATTTTCTGGAATTTCCTGTAAAAGAATAAATCCAGAAAATGAGTTATTGCGTCAGCAGTGCGTCAGGGTGACGTCAATGATCAAAGGGGACGTCCAGGTCAACCTGACTAGTGGGTCCCGCGTGTCAGCAGTTATTTAAACTAACTAAATTTAGTTAGTTCTAATCTAAGTTAATAAACAGAGGGAGGGTCCCACTTGTCATAGACTAAGGGGAGTCAACCCGGACCCACCCAGTCAAGGTCAACGGGTCAAACTCGTCGGCGTTTAGCTGCCGGCGAGGCCAGACTCGGCGGAGGGGCTCGTGTTTGCGTCTCCGGCGACCAAACGGGCGGCCGAGACCATCTACGGGGAGCTGGAAGCGAGCCGCGTCGTTTGGGGGTGGAAGTGGAGCTCGGGGAGGCTGGGAATGACGCCGGCGATGACCTTGGCGGTCGCCGGAGCTCGGGTGAGCTCGGGCTCGTTGCTGCAGTGGCCTAGGTGACGCTAGCATCTATGGATCCTACGCATTGTGGGGAGTGCGTTGGACACAATCCCGGGACCATATGGTCACCGGAGCATGACCGACAACGACGCGGGCGGTGGCGCGTGCGGTTGAGCTTCGTGCAGTCGATGCAGGGGACGACAGCAAGAACGGAGAGGATGGGAATGTAGCTGAGCTCACAGCGGTTGCGACGAGCTAGACGGCGAGGTCGGGGACGAGCTGAAGCAGTGGTGACGGCGAAAGGGATCTCCGGCGGCGATCAGCAAAGACGAGGACGAGGCGGTAACTCCAGGGCGAGCGAGCGCTCGGGGCTCGGTCTGCTCAACGGAGAGGAGGGTGGCGGAGCTCCTTGACACGGTGGCGTGGCACGGAGACGACGGAGGGCACGGCTATGGCGACGGTGCGACTACGGCAGCGTCGGCCATCATGGGAGAGAGCGAGGGAGAGAGGCAGGGGGGCGAGTGAGGTGTCCACGGGGTCGGGGCGGCGACGTGGAGCTCACCCAGGTGTCCAGGGGTGCGGGCGGCAAGCAGGTGGCGTCGTGGCGAGCTCGTGCTTGCCGGCGTCACCTCTGTGCCTGCCTGGCAAGGACGAAGCAGCTGGCTGGCATGGGCCAGCACAGTGCTGGGCCTGCCAGGTGGGCTGCGGCCAGGTAAGTGGCCCAGGTAAAAATCTCTCTCTCTCTTTTATTTATTGTTTTCTATTTTCTGTAATCTTTAGGGCTTTATTAAAAATGTCAGGGCATTACCAAAAATCATGAAACTAATCATGACTACTGTTTGGAATATATCCAACAGTAAACATTTTAGTTTATGATTATTTGAGCATTTAAAATATTTATTAGCATTTAAATGCCCAAATGCAAATATTATAAGATTTAATTCAGAGCCCAAATATGTCATGGAAAAATGTGCAACACCCCTGGTTATGTCTCCAGCATTTCCCAGAAATGATGAACATTTTTGAAAGCCATTTGGACTCATTGAAAATATTTTAGTTGAACCTAGTTGAATTCATTTGGTGCTAGGGTTTAGTCAATCCCCATTTCAAGTTTAAGCAAAATTTAAACATGATGCAACAACCAAGACTAGCCCACAAGCAAAGCTAAAGCTAGGGCTATGACAACTCACCCCCAATAAACAAGAATCTCGTCCCGAGATTCAAGACGTGAGGAAAGAAGATAGAGGGTCACAAAACTATCACGACCTACTCGATCCAACTGCCCTTCCCGAGGATGTTGATTCTTTGCATCATCTTGATCTCGACGTCTTGCTTTGAGAACTTCAACCAACATGACAACAGAAGGAAAGGAAAAACTCTAGAGGGATCAATCTTCTCAAAGATCGAACAACTCAGGATCAGCTCACGGGGTGAGTCATAGCAACATCTCTCGAGCTGAGACATGAAGCACACATCTAGAGGGATGAAGTGGAACAGATGATGGAGGTCCACCAGGTAGACAACAATTTCACACTTAAGAGTGGTGAACGGTTGTCAACATAGCGAGGAGTTAGGTTTCCAAGACACCATATCGAGACATCCCAGGGAAGTTGACTCGTAGGATCAATACCTTAAGTAGCAAAAAGGATTACCTTTGATACAGAGATCATTGAAACTTTTATACCAGCCTAAGGCGATTCTCGAGTGATTGTTTGGAGGGGTTGGGTAGAATGGCATACTCGGACTAGAATGGATGATGTGGATTACCTTGTTGAAGACAACACAAGAATGATTTTGCTTATCATTGGAAATGGATGAGGTCCATGATGGAATGGCACAATTGCGGTGCAAGATGGAACAAAATGCTAATGCTTGGAATGATTCTAGTAACTGGGGAGAAACCCCACAGTAGAGAGTGAATCCATTGTCTAAAAGGGTTACAGCATAACCGAGGGAACTGAGAGCAATCCCAGTTAGTGCCGATGATAACACCTAGCGCTTATGCGTGCTCTTAAGAACTTGAGCATTTCCATAATCATCAAGGTTTTACCAACATCCATGTCAAGGGTGCTAACAACACAACATACTACCAGGATGAATAGGGATGGACGATGCAGATGCAAAGGAAGATAACACTTTCTCAGATTTCACCTTAGCGAGGCCAAGGGGACGAAATCTGGATGATCGACCGAGAGACATTTAGCACTCCACTTCTAATGTTCTCCTTGATGTACTAGCGTATACCATTCGTTGAAATGGTCTGGTATCTAGAACATCAAGTAAAGGTCGGACTTCGGAAACACAAAAAATCCATAAGGGACATCTAGGAAGTAAATCCTACGAAATCCCTATGGAAAGGTGGTCTCCAACCAAGACACTACAATAACAGGTCTTCCGGCTGGGTGTGTTGGCCACGACATCCACTTTACGGGTTACAGAGAGACCAATATTATAATTCTTGGGAAACGTTCCAACCATCATATCTGCCTGAGATTCAGATCTGGATGGTGTTAGAATAATCCAGACTCATCGAGTCTAGAAAGTAAAATGAAAGGTTGCAACACAAATCAACAAGATGACATTGCGAGAATCTCGGGGAATGAACTACGATAGCAAGCTCCAAAACATGAGTTGGTTCTGCTACAAACATGTGAACACGTTTTCCCAGACAAGCATGGCCATGTAGTAGTCTTATAATTAAACACTACCGAGTTCAGAAGGGGAACCATCATCGAGGATATCGAAGTCCTTGCATAAGTCTTGATCTTAAGAAGGAACTTCTTCTCCTTGAACAAATCAATCAGTGGCTTGGTGTACTAGGGGATACATGTGGAATGGAGGTAGCGAGCCTGTCAAACCATAGCATACTTCGCACATGCATGACTGACTTGGGATGAATCCAGAGGAGGTAAAAACATGCTTTCTCGAAGTCACGACGGCAACTTGCATCAAATGCACATGAATTAGAGGAAGTCACTTCTTTCATCCAAGCATATGCTTCATGAACGGATCACGAAAGCATTGCTCACAAAGTTTCCAACACTAACTGTATGTTCAACACGAATCATGGAGAAGATAGAAATGTTGTCGATGGGCTCAACAGCAATTCATCCAGGTTTCAATATAAGTGGACTTCCATAATTATGCAATGCAATGCACAATATGATGCATGCTATGACATGGCAATATGAATGTGTTTTGGCTAATGCAAGCTAGAACAGATTGAGATGAGTCCATTTGAACCAAAGATTCAAATGCAAACCCATTTTAAGAGGTTATATTAGTGCATTAACTTGTTTCATCTAAACAGCAATGTTAAAGTGTTCTAACATGCATGAAAACAGTACAGATGGATAGATTGGATTTTTCTGACCATTTTTCATATATAATTTGTTTGATTTGGAGCTACGGTTGATTTTCTATGATTTTTAGAAGTTTTGGTTATTTTCTGGAATTTCCTGTAAAAGAATAAATCCAGAAAATGAGTTATTGCATCAGCAGTGCGTCAGGGTGACGTCAATGGTCAAAGGGGACGTCCAGGTCAACCTGACCAGTGGGTCCCGCGTGTCAGCAGTTATTTAAACTAACTAAATTTAGTTAGTTCTAATCTAAGGTAATTAACAGAGGGAGGGTCCCACTTGTCATAGATTCAGGGGAGTCAACCCGGACCCACCCAGTCAAGGTCAACGGGTCAAACTCGCCGGCGTTTAGCCGCCAGCGAGGCCAGACGCGGCGGAGGGGCTCGGGTTTGCGTCTACAGCAACCAAACGGGCGGCCGAGACCATCTACGGGGAGCTGGAAGCGAGCCGCGTCATTTGGGGGTGGAAGTGGAGCTCGGGGAGGCCGGGAATGACGCCGGCGACGACCTTGGCGGTCGCCGGAGCTCGGATGAGCTCGGGCTCATTGCTGCAGTGGCCTAGGCAGGGCGGCGCTAGCATCTATGGATCCTACGCGTTGCGGGGAGTGCGTTGGACACAATCCCGGGACCATATGGTCACCGGAGCATGACCGGCGACGAAGCGGGCGGCGGCGCGTGTGGTTGAGCTTCGTGTAGTCGATGTAGGGGACGACAGCAAGAACGGAGAGGATGGGAATGTAGCTGAGCTCACAGCGGTTGCGACGAGCTAGACGGCGAGGTCGGGGACGAGCTGAAGCAGTGGTGATGGCGAAAGGGATCTCCGGCGACGATCAGCGAAGATGAGGACGAGGCGGTAACTCCAGGGCGAGCGAGCGCTCGGGGCTCGGTCTGCTCGACGGAGAGGAGGGCGGCGGAGCTCCTTGACACGGTGGCGTGGCACGGAGACGACGGAGGGCACGGCTATGGCGACAGTGCGACTACGGCAGCGTCGGCCATCGTGGGAGAGAGTGAGGGAGAGAGGCAGGGGGACGAGTGAGGTGTCCACAGGGTCGGGGCGGCGACGTGGAGCTCACCCAGGTGTCCAGGGGCGCGGTCGGCAAGTAGGTGGCATCGTGGCGAGCTCGTGCTCGCCGGCGTCACCTCTGTACCTGCCTGGCAAGGACGAAGTAGTTGGCTGGCATGGGCTAGCACAGTGCTGGGCCTGCCAGGTGGGCTGCGGCCAGGTAAGTGGCCCAGGTAAAAATCTCTCTCTCTCTTTTATTTATTGTTTTCTATTTTCTGTAATCTTTAGGGCTTTATTAAAAATGTCAAGGCATTACCAAAAATCATGAAACTAATCATGACTACTGTTTGGAATATATCCAACAGTAAACATTTTAGTTTATGATTATTTGAGCATTTAAAATATTTATTAGCATTTAAATGCCCAAATGCAAATATTATAAGATTTAATTCAGAGCCCAAATATGTCATGGAAAAATGTGCAACACCCCTGGTTATGTCTCCAGCATTTCCCAGAAATGATGAACATTTTTGAAAGCCATTTGGACTCATTGAAAATATTTTAGTTGAACCTAGTTGAATTCATTTGGTGCTAGGGTTCAGTCAATCCCCATTTCAAGTTTAAGCAAAATTTAAACATGATGCAACAACCAAGACTAGCCCACAAGCAAAGCTAAAGCTAGGGCTGTGACACCTAATGAGATCTCTGGAGTGTAGCTATTCGGTCGTGGTCATCGAGGGTGATTCCTCCTTAACCACTTCTGATGCGAATCTTTCGTGCAACCCCTCAAGTGTGAACCTCGAGGGTGGTTCCTCTTACGTTCACCTTGATGATTACATCGAGTGGAATCCACCGAGGGTGATTCCTCAGGTTTTCCCCTTGATGTTTGGACACACGGTTACCCGGACTTTACTTGAGACCATTGTTGAAGTCGGGTCGGCCCTGAGGGGTACCCGTGAGTTGACGTGAAAGTCGGGCGGGCCCGTAGAGAACCCGCGAGTTTTCTACGAGGCACGGTCGGGCATTCTGGGCCCTTGCTGTAAGTCCACAAGATGGGGCGACGGAGTCCCATTATCGTGAGTCTCTTCTCATCTCCGCGAGCCCCCAATGCACTAACAGGTTTGGGTATTTTTTATGAGTTGGCCTCTGGCCTTTACGCACTAACCACCATGCGAGAATAGTTATGGGCCTCGACATCGCAGTACCAGCCAAAGCTTTTTCAGACGTCTAGTTCAGCAGTGCGGCACGGTCAGATCGTGCTGGCCATCCGAGGCAGTGCTGGTATTCACCCTGCGCGCAACGACCCGGAGTGTTGCGGGCGATGGGCCCTAGACCCCGAAGTGCTTAGGATGTAGACCGGGGGGACCTCTCTGCTGAGCCTAGGTAGGGCTGCGACGTGTTGATCTTCCGAGGCCGGGCATTGACCCAGAAAGGTGTGTCCGGCCAGAGTGATCGAGCATGTTGGGTAACGTAGTGCACCCCTGCAGGGAAGATATATATTCGAATACCATGTTCACGATAATGGACATTCAGACTTTTATCCTGATCTTATATAACTAGAAATGGATACTTGAGATATGTGATGGATATGTGGCTCCGAGATTGGTTTCTCGCAGGGAGTCGAGGAAGGATCTCTGGGCGTTGTTGTTAGAACATGCTTGTTAATTAAAACGCTATTCTTTACTCTTCTACATGCTGCAAGATGCTCGGAGCTGCTTGAGGATGCTAGTCTTCATTAGGCTAGGCCTTCCCCTCTATTCTGGCATTTTATAGTTCAGTCCACAGATACAACCCTTCCATTTGATACCAATGCATACTTATTATAGATCTGATGCTTGCGAGTACTTTGGATGAGTACTCACGGTTGATTTGCTACCCCTTTCCCCCCTTCTTTCTTCTTTCCTGTTTGATGCAACTAGATGGTGGATCCTTTGAGCCAGATGCCACCGCCGACGGATACTACTACATGGAGACCGCCAACGACCAGGAGTAGTTTAGGAGGTCCCAGGAAGGAGGACTTGCCTCTTCGACCGTGTTGCTTTTGTGCTAGCCTTCTTAAGGCATCCTTGTTAACTTATGTCTGTACTCAGATATTGTTGCTTCCGCTGACTCTTGTGTATCGAGCTATGTATTCGAGCCCTCGAGGCCCCTGGTTTGTAATATAAAGCTTGTATTCTCTTATTTGTGTTTAGAGTTGTGTTGTGATATCTTCCCGTGAGTCCCTGATCTTGATCATACACATCTGCGTGTATGATTAGTATGCGATTGAATTGGGGGCATCACACTTATTTTAGTTCGATCAATAGTTATCTTTTGCTATAGATGAATAAAAGTTTAGTTCGATCCTTTCTTTTCGAGAGTTTGCTTAGTGATCTATCTTTGTAATCGTGTGCGAGATATATAATAAAGTTTAGTTTGAGTTTTTGCTTTCTTTACTTTCATGTTGCAATAAAAAGAAAGGAAATAAATCAAGAAGAGCATATGCTAATCTTATGGTAGGTGATGACACCACATAAGGAAAAGTATAAGTAGAAAATTTTATTAGAGATTGACAAACATAGCATTGGTCAATGATGCAACTCATGAAAGAATTAATAAGGGAAGAGAAGATTCACATATAAATACACTATCCTAGAAATCTTTTGTGATTGTGAGCCCCCATCAAAACATTATATGCCAAAATTGTTGACGCTGGACAAGGAAGACAACTTAATGATTTGTGTTTGTTCATATTCACATAGAATTCATATTGTCATAGATCCTTTAACATGTGGTGCTTGCCCCCTATCTTTGCTAGCCAAAAAATCCGCACTAAGTAGAGATACTACTTGTGCATCCAAAAACCCTTAAACCCAAATCTTATTTTCAAGAGTCCACCGTACCTACCTAGGGATTGAGCAAGATCCCTCAAGTAAGTTGTCATCGGTGCAATAAGGCAATAAAAATTGCTTCTAAAAGTGTGAGATCATTTAGTGTAAGAGCAAATTGAGCGTTGTACAAACTTGTGATGGTGAAGAATAAAAGCGACAGACTGCATATGAAAAGGTTGCCATCACAAGGGGCAATACAACGTGACGTTCTTTTCCACTAAGGGGTTGAGCATACAAACAAATAAGCGCATGGCAACCTCTGCTTCCCTCTGCAAAGGGCCTATCTTTTAATTTTATGTATTTACTTTTATGCAAAGGGTCAAAGTTTTCTCTCTATTCCTTTTTATTTTTCTCGCAAGCATCAAGTGGTGAGGAAAGATCTAGGCACATATGTGCAGTTGAATATGGGTAGCATGTGTTATTATTGTTGACATCACCCTTGAGGTGAATATGTTTGGAGGCGAAACTATAATCCCCTATCTTTCTATGTGTCTAGTTGAAACGCTTTTTATCATGTGTATGCGGTGAGTGTTAGCAATCATAGAAGACTATATGATGGTTGAGTATGCGCACTTGCCTAAAGGCTCCGATACGTGACCCTTCCTGAAAAGATGATGAATTTTAGTTGCAAAGTTGACTGAAAACATAGTTTGTTGGTTTCTAATAGAGTTTATGCTTTATACTTCGATTATGTGATGAATTGTTACTTATTCATGAGAAGTCTATGATAAAAATTATATGATAAAAGTCTTATGTTTAAGTTTCTTGTTGTTATAATAATCTACATGATGCTTCTATCTCCGTATTTTGTTTTTATCGACACCTCTCTCTCTAAGCATGTGGACATGTCTCTCGATTTTGGTTTTCGCTTGAGGACAAGCGAGGTCTAAGCTTGGGGGAGTTGATACGTCCATTTTGCATCATGTTTTCCTACTATTATTTATGATGTTTTTATGCATAATAATGCTTTATGATGTAATTCTAATGCCTTTTGTCTGATAATATGCAAGGTACACACAAAGAGGGAGAATTCCGGTAGCTAGAAATCTGGAACCGGAAAAGCTACTTCAGGCCACCTATTCTGCACAACTCCAAATAAGCTGAAACTTTACAGGGAATTTTTATGTAACAAATGAGGAATATTGGAGCCAATAAGTACCAGAGGGGCCCACAAGGTGGGCACAACCCACCTGGGCGCGCCAGGGAGCCTAGGCGCACCCTAGTGGGTTGTGCTCACCCAGGCCCACCTCTGGTGCCCATCTTCTGGTATATAAGTCATTTTGACCTAGAAAAAATAAGGAGAGGACTTTTGGGACGGAGCCCCGCCGTCTCGAGACGGAACTTGGGCAGGAGCACTTTTGCCCTTTGGCGGAGCGATTCCACCAGCGGAACTTCACTCCCGGAGGGGGATATCATCGTCGTCATCATCACCAACAACTCTCCTATCTTGGGGAGGGCAATCTCCATCAACATCTTCAACAGCACCATCTCCTCTCAAACCCTAGTTCATCTCTTGTGTTCAATCTTTGGACCGGAACTATAGATTGGTGCTTGTGGGTGACTAGTAGTGTTGATTACATCTTGTATTTGATTACTAAATGGTTCATTTGGTGGAATATTATATGTTCAGATCCATTATGCTATTTAATACCCCTCTGATCTTGAGCATGGTTATCATTTGTGAATAGTTACTTTTTTTCTTGAGGTCACGGGAAAAATTATGTTGCAAGTAATCATGTGAACTTGATATGTGTTTGATATTTTGATAGTATGTATGTTCTGATTCCCTTAGTGGGCGGTGTCATGTGAACGTCGACTACATGACACTTCACCATATTTGGGCCTAAGGGAATGCATTGTGTAGTAGTTATTAGATGATGGGTTGCGAGAGTGACAGAAGCTTAAACCCTAGTTTATGCGCTATTCCGTAAGGGACCGGTTGGATCCAAAAGTTTAATGCTATGGTTATAATTTATTCTTAATACTTTTCTCATTGTTGCAGATGCTTGTGAGGGGGTTAATCATAAGTAGGAGGTTTTTTCAAGTAAGAACAACACCTAAGCACCGATCCACCCACATATCAAATTATCAAAGTAGCGAACACAAATCAAGCCAACATGATGAAAGTGACTAGATGAAATTCCCGTGTACCCTCAAGAATGCTTTGCTTACTATAAGAGACCATTTTGGCCTATCCTTTGCCTCAAAAGGATTTGGATACCTTGCTGCACTTTTGCTACTATTATCGTTACTTGCTCGTTACAAATTATCTTGCTATCAAACTACTCTGTTACTTATAATTTTAGCACTTGCAGACATTATCTTACTGGAAACCACTTGTCATTTCATCCTGCTCCTCGTTGGGTTTGGCATTCTTACTTATTGAAAAGAGCTACAATTTATCCCCTATACTTGTGGGTCATTAGATACTAGGGATCAATCCCTAACAAAACTAACTCGATTACTCATCCAACCCATGACCGTCCAACAATCCTACGATGGAATTACTCACGCATGGAGGTGAGCATCATGAAATTGGTGATGGAGGATGGTTGATGATGATGATTGTGTCAATTTCCCCTCTTCGGAGCCCCGAACAGACTCCAGATCTGCCCTCTCGATGAAGAACAGGAGGTGGTGGCGGCTCCGTATTGTAAAACGCGATCAATCCTTCTCTCTGATTTTTTCTCCCCGAACTTGAATATATGGAGTTGGAGTTGGGGTTGGTGGAGGTCCAGGGGAACCACAAGGTAGGGGGCATGCCCTCCACCCTTGTGGACAACGGGTGGGTCCCCCTCTATTGATTCTTTTGTCATTATTTTTATATATTCCAAAAATATTCTTCGTGGATTTTCAGGTCAATCCAAGAACTTTTATTTCTGCACAAAAATAACACCAAGGCAATTCTGCTGAAAACAGCGTCAGTCCGGGTTAGTTTCGTTCAATCATGCAAATTAGAGTCCAAAACAAGGGAAAAGGAGTTTGGAAAAGTAGATACGATGGAGACGTATCATTATACTATCGCAATATTTTCTTCTATTTATTAGTGTATGTTTCATCAACTAGTGCCACTATAATGTAATGACGTTTTTCATTATCTGTGCCAATAGGGTTCTTCAGTTGCATTTGGGTGGAACTACACAAATGTGCGGATGGAACCAGCATATATGTAGAGTGCGAGGTGCCTAGTAAAAATTACCGACACCAACCATGCTCCATCTAAGCATTGGCATCCACCACCGGTGGGATGGGTGGCACTCTCTGTGGACGGATCTTTCTCGGCAGCAAATCCTCTAATCAAATACTAGTAGCTTATATTGGCACTTTTCTAGGGAGTACTCTTTTCCGAAAGAAGCACCAATCAATTTTTCTTTATTTGTAGACAGTGTCATAACTTGTTTTGGTCCAGATCTATTTTAGGGTGATTGGCATAGTACTCAGAGACTGAGTGTAAGCATGATTTTCATTAGCCGTCACACTGATTGTAAGCATGAGCAGATGGAAGATTAGGTTAGTGTGAAGCTTACCTTAAACCCTACCGCCGCCGTTGAAACGAGGTGAGCGGCGAGGGAACCATGGAGAATGGTGGGGAAGCAATGTCGCGCAATCCGGCCTCCTCTTGTGGTGGGAGAATGAATACTCGTGTGGCTCCAGCTGGCACTACGCCCTCACAAATGGCACACCATACTCGATCGATTCGTTATCCTCTAGATGATCGACCTTCGACCTGTACGCCCACTGCCTCCGCCTGACTTTCACCTCGGGCGAATCTGTCAGCTCCATCGCCCAGAGTAGATACCCGGTGAACTCAAAGAACTGTGGCGTGACTGTCGTCGGGGAGTACATCGTTGCCCTCATCACCGTCGTCTCGCTCTTTCGCATACATTGCCACATGGCCCTCACCATCCTCGAAATCTCCCACTCATTGTCAAACCAAGTAAGATCTCCTTCAACCTGGCTAACTTCACCTAGTCGCCGCCAGCGATCTGCCCAATTCACTGTTGCATCCTTTCCATAGATGTCCTTCTGAGAGGCTGGGTGCTAGCTTTGGAAGATGGGAGGAGAGATGGCAGTCTTGCAATGGAGAAGAGGGAGAGGCGAGACGGTGGTTTTGCAATGGAGAATATGGAGAGGAGAGGGGGTGGTTTTGCAATGGAGAAGAGGGAGAGGCGAGACAGTGGTTTTGGAATGGAGATGATGGAGAGGATAGGGGTGGTTTTGCAATGGAGAAGAGGGAGAGGAGCATGCCCTAGCGATTTAGGATTGGACGAGAGAGGGTCGGCGCGCTGTGACTGGATCAAAATCAAAATCAATTTACCCTTCAATTAAGAAAGCGACCCCACATTAACTAGTTTCCTTTGTATTCTTGGTCATATTTGACCATGATACTCACAAATAAAATATATGGTGTACATTGCAAAAATAATATAATTTGGAAGTACATTCAGATACGAACCAAACGATAAATTTTTTGATGACATGCATTCACATTTTGCTTGTCAAATACAGTACGTGGTCAAACTTTGACCCAAGATACGCAAAACAAAAAAATACTTCAAAGACCAACGCCGCTCCTCTCCTCTTAAACCACTTCCGCTCCTCTCCTGTTCCAATCCAAAACCAGCGCCGCTCCTCTCCTCTTCTATTTCAAAACCACCGCCGCTCCTCTCCTGTTCCAATCAAAAACCAATGCCGCTCCTCCCCTCTTCCATTTCAAAACCAACGCCGCTCCTCTCCTATTCTAATCCAAAACCAGCGCCGCTCCTATCCTCTTCCATTCAAAAACCACTGCCGGCAAGTGAAGGTGCTGCGGAGAAGTCGATCGATGGAGGAGTACAACCGATATGTGTGGCTCGCAGGCGGCGAACTTGTGAAGCTAGCTAGGATGTTGGAGATACAGTCTTGTTTTGACAACCCGGAGCAATTAGCGGTGATGGAAAAATCAATGGAAAAATATTTGGAAAAGAGCGAAAAGGAGGCGATACACACGGAGGGAGTCACGCGGGATTACATAGAGCTGCTCCTTTGGGCCATGGAGCAAACAGATTCACTGGATCTGATCGTGAGGCTGCGGTGGTGGGTGTATCGATCCAAGATGGAGCATCCACCCGAGATTGAAGGATCAAGCATCTACATGGTGCCGTTTGTGACGGTGCCGTGGTAGAGCGAGCCGGTGGAGTCTTCGTCGACTCGACCCAACTGCAAGAGGAGAAAAACAGTTGGCGTGATGATGCTTTCCCGCCATCCTCTCCCTCACCGTTCACCTCGTCCCATGGGGCGGCTATCTGCCACCGAGGAATAGGAGGGGACTCCCCCCACCCCCCAAATAGTCTAAGGAGGAGCTTCGGGTTGTCAGTAAATGCAGGTTGTAAATTGTGTTTTGTGTTTCAGATTTGAGAGTACTTTCAGATATGAATGTCTTTTGAATTTCAGATTTGTAGTACTGAGCATATGAAGTATTTTATGAATTCTAGAGATCTATTTTTAGCACTTTAAAAAATGTAGTTTCATATAAAAATGCAGACAATGTGATTTTCAGAGAAGAAACTGCAAGTTTCAGTTTCAGATAGGAAACTGCAAGTTTTAGTTTCAGATAAGAAACTGCAAGTTTTAGTTTCACGTAAGAAACTGCAAGTTTTCGAGGCAGAGCATTTATATTAACACACCCTTTTCAAATAGGGATAACATCATGTTGGCAGTTTTATTCATGGTCGAAAATGGAACTACCAGCCAGTTAACATCATGCTGATCAACATTCATGCATAGCACATCTTCATATGATGCACAGTCAAAATATATGTTATTTTCAAAATGCCCACACAATGTTGAGTGTGTTGGAGGTGGTGTGCGTAGATGACAATGGGCACGCACATGTCAGACGCAGAGGCAAAAATTTGTGGATATTTCCACAACATCAGGTGGAATCGAACCCGGGCGGAGCAGCGGTTGGGGAGGGAAACTTGGCCACTAGGCTACTCTAGTACTTTTGCTTAAAACTAGGCACAACATCTACCACTACTGTAGAACGTCTTCCCTGGCTCCGGTGCGTTCTCGTCTGGGGCCTAGACGTCATCCTCCGCCTTTGTGCGCTCACTGCGGTGCCGATGTTTGCCATTATGGACATGCTCAACAACCGAGAGGAATCTGGAGAGGACTGTACATGGAGAGCCGGACAGTCGGGACCCACCAGGTCCATGGCCGTACGCAAGCAAGTCCCTCATTTAAAAAATACTTCCTCTTAATGCTATACTAACGTTGGGGGCCATGGGTTTGTCAACGTAGTTACTAAAGGAGATAAATTTACAATGAAGCTAGTCGTCGGGGAGCTGGCATGTATCATCTCTACTCCTAATGGAGCAGTCGGTAGTCTCGCTTCCAGGGTTTTTTTTGTCCCACCTCCCATGGTTTTTTTGGTACCTCCTTCCACCTTCGCTGGTTTTTTTGGTAGATTTTTTTGTCCCCTCCCCCCACTTCATCGGTTTATTTTCGCGTCACCCTCTCACACAACTAAAGAAATCTGAACAGATCAGAACTTTCCATACTGGTGCAAGTTATTTAGTAATGTAGAATCAATCACGAACAATCTCTAAAGATCAAATCTAAATTAATTAACCTTACCTTAAATCACTCAATCACATTAATTAGGATACAAATAATGGATTTTCAAAAAAAAACGCTCAATCACATTAACCTTACCTTAACTCACGAATGGTAATCAATCTCCAAACAAAGGAAACAATACATCGAGGGGGTAGTAAATAAACTTCCTTTCTTATGACATGTATATGATCTTCCCTACCCACTTCGTTGCCAAGCGTTCTTGATTCTCGAGGTCGATGCTTGGGCTGCGTTACTGGGTCGTGGCAGTGCCGGAGGACGAGGACAGCGACGCCGGGTGCCGCGGCACCGCGTTGGCCGTGGCCGGTGAAGGGGGCAAAGAAGGGCGGCTCCCCTGGCCCTGGCCATGGCCGTGGACCTAGGAGTTGGTGCGGTGGAAGCGGCACTTGAAGGACCCGGCGTGGGTGGCCGGCGCGTAGATGCACTTGGAGGCGGGACCGTGGCCCGCGCCCGACGGCGCCGACGCCGACCTGGGCCACCTCCTCCACGTATTCTTGGAGCTGTGGCTGGTTGATTTACATGAAATTAATTCCCTTAGTTGTGGTGGCAAATATAATACACATAATCCATATTATTATGCACTAGCATGTGTGAGTGTGAAATAGATGGATTATGGTCCCATACCCAATAAGATGGATATGTGTGTGTGTTAGAGAGATAGAGAGGGAGAGGGGGAGAGAGAGTGAGGAAGAGGGAGGGAGAGAGTGTGTGTGTGAGGATTTGATTGTAAAAAGGTCGCCAATGTCACTTGATATGTATGAGAATATTAATATTGAACTCTTAAAGTTAATTTGGCCCCGTTGCAATGCATGGGCGTTCTTCTAGTTTATTATCAGTGGACCAACAAGTATCAGCTGGGTTGTGGGCTGCCTAGTCTAGGATTTCTTTTTAACATGTGCAGCCCACGACATGTTGGTTTGTATATTTTTTTAAGGCCGTCATGTATCGACCGGCCTATGGCCCTCCCATCCTAAGTTTTATTTTTTTCTTAAACATCCGCAACCCAACTTATGTATTTTTTTAAACAAAACACAGAGGTATGTTCTCTTTTGATATATCAGAATAGGAACGCCAGGTCCAACTTATGTTTCCCATCTAACTATATTTATATTATTTTACATGTTATTATATATTATTTTATTATCATCATATATTTAACAGATACTTACATATATAAGAAAAAATATCCCATGTATTATGAACTTATAAAAATAAATGTTTAACAATAAAATCCCGGTTTTTTTTACTTAAGGTCAACGAAAATACAGGTGATTGTGTACAAAAGCTTGGTAAGATATACGGACCAATATAAATACAACACTTATTATTTAAATATATTTATAACAAAATGCTCAGACCCTGTTTATTTTTTTATAACACTGTTGCGCCAACCCAACATTATAATTAGAACCAGCCCAGCACAATCGTGTATTTTGATAAAGTGCAAATGGGTTGTAGTTATTTAGAAAAAAATGGGCCGCATGGATGCTACATTATTTGTTCACCGAGGCCAGCAAATTCATGTAATTCTAGAAAGTGCAAATGGGTTGTAGTTTTTTAGAAAAACAATAAATGGGTCACATGAGCGTTGCATTATTTGTTCACCCAGGCCAGCAAATTTGTGTATTTCTAGAAAGTGCATGGGCTGTAGTTTTTTTAAGAAAAAAAATAAATGGGTCGCATGAACGCTACATTATTTGTTCACCCAACGCAGCGAAAGGACTTCAATTCTAAAAAAATGGGATGAATGTGACAGCTTGGATTTTGCCTTCTCTCTTTTTTCGGACTTTCAGTTGCATTTGCTTTGGATTTGGAGTTTTGACTCAATTCAAATGGGCTTGAACACTTGGGCCTACCCTTGATTTTCACCCAAGTGACCCATTCACCTCTAACTCACCTTTCCTTATCTGAAAAACTCCAACAAAAGCCCAATGAATATTTTTCATAAAAGAAAAATATTCATTTTCCTCCCTGAAAATCACTTCAGAGAAGTATGCTCCAAAGCAACCCCTAGATTTCTTCCTCAAAAAATCTTGAATAAATTCACAAATATTCTTTGAACCCTAGGGCACCTTCCTGAGCAAAAATGTTGCATAACTTTTTGTAATATTTTTGCTACAGAAAATCATTTCTGTTCTGGACAGAATGATCACTTTGCACAGCAAGTATATTTTTGCTTGATCTTCTGGGGCTGATCTTTTTTGAGCTTGATTACCTTCCTAAGAGATCACTAAATCCCAAAGCACAGCCCTTAACTCTCACTAGATTTTTCTCAGTAAAGCTCACAAGTTTCTGTCCAGAAACTTGCCAGGAAGATGGCCACTCCCACAGTGCACCTGTGATCCAGCCAAGTGTGCAAAACAACTAAAACCACTAAGGACTAACTGCCATACACAGTGTTTGGGCTTAGCACAGCCTGATGCCATAGTTCACACGGTGACCATGTTCGTCCAAGGGGGTTGGCATGCGTCCGGCGCGCTCTACGTGGCTCCACCTCCTCTATTTCGCACGTGCTCGCTGCCCAAGCTGTAGCACCTTGCCAAACCACGCCACCATCTTTGTTTGAACCCCCATAACTGCACCCTGGCGCTCGCCCATGCTGGAGCTCGCCGCAGCCAGCACGGGCACAGCGCGGCCAAGGCAACAGTGCGCCTGTGCCCCTGTGGTCGTCGCGTACCGCGCTCCTGTGCTCATCGCAGCTTGCCTACAGCCCTCGAGTGATCTCCGGCGTCTTCCCCCCTCTCACTGACGACATTCATTGTCGGGCGAAGCTCCAGAGAACTCCGACGAGCTCTCGATCCCCGCCTCGGCCTTGAATATAACTAGATCTCCACCGAGCTCGTTCCTCTCCTCACACTCACTTAGCACATCCCCACACACCCGTAGGAAGCCGCAGCCCGGCCGGGCAAGCCTCTGGCCGCCGTCCCCTCCCCGAGCTCACCCGCTATCCCTGTCCTCTGCCCCCTCCCTCTCCAGAGCCGCTCGAGCTCAACTGACCACTCCGGCGTGTTCGTGGTGATCCACTGGTGCGTGCTGATGCTGTTGGAGCTGCTGGACTGGCCCTGCTTCGTCGGAACCACCATGTTCGACAAGCTGCTCCCGCTGCCGCCACTAGAGAGCTCCGTTCCGACCCCGTCTGGCCACCCCTAGCCACGCTACAGGTACGGGCAGGTGCACCTCAACCTCCTCTTCAATCCTATCCCTCTAGATCTTGTCGCCATGCACTCCTCGCCGGAGAAAGCGTTGTCGCCGCGCCGCCTGCCCCAATTTCTCTCTCCCCCTCCGACCTGACAGTTGGGGCCCACTGTCAGCCACTCAGGCCATCCCCGAAGTGGTATAAGTGGTGGCCGCCTGGTGGTTTATACCTTTGACAACGCCCCCCCCCCCCCCCCCCGGTTTTTCTTTTCAATTCAAATTTAGTTCAAATTTGACCAGAACTTTGACTGGTTGTAACTATTATTCTACAAGTCCAAATGAGTTGATTCTTTTTGCATTCTATTCTTACTAGAAAATCCTAGCAGCACACCCAAGATGGGATTTTTCCTTGCTGCCTAGAATTTCTGGTAATTTTCAGAAGTGTTCTTGATATTTTCTTTTTGTCATTTGATTTATTTTCAGAAGGTGAAGCTTGTCTCGAAGGCATCCAGGAGGAGTGTGAAGCTCCTCTGCACTAAGGCAAGCCACAACAACATTGTCATGGTGACTTTGCAATATCCACGATTTTATACTTGAATTTATATGATATTCATTGCATATAGTATTAAAAATAAATGATGCTTGTGTTATTTAGTTTGTCATGATCAAAATGCTTAGTTAACATAAATGAATACTTGAACTAGTGAGATATAGCTTGAGTAGTTGATCTAAGTAAGGTTACATGACTATGATAATATGATCATGAGTATTATTTTTACTATATACAAAATGAGTTTTATTTGATAAATGCCATCTAAAGTGATGAGTAGAAATAACCAGTAAGAAAGGACCAGAAATGTTGAAAGTTGAGTTTGTTCAAGTAGAACTTTGAATAAGGTTGATCTGTTATTGTTAAGTAATATATGATGTAAGATACATGGTTGCATAAGCATGGCATGTTGTGACTCGAGCATTTTTATTTTCAAGTTAAACCTGATAATAATTGAACTTGAACTTAAAGTTTCTCGGGTCATGGTGCCATTGAATCGGGCTGACAAGTGCAACCACATTTGCATTAGTATGGGAGGTTGTTAGTCGTTCCATTGTCATGCCTCTTGTCGGTGCCTCTAACAAGGGAAGGTTATGGGCGTGCGTTACCCTGGGCCGGTAAGCAGACATAACCTTGTGGACCTGTTGTTGTTATGGTACCTTGTCCCCATTTGGGATTGTTTATTTGCCATGACGGTGGTTGTTTTGCCTTTGGTAGGCTCGGTCACCCATGAACAATCCCAGTGGGGAAGTGGTTGGAGTGGCCGTAAGAGTGTCATGGCAATGGGAGGGTTCTGTCAGAATGTCGTTGGCCCACCCGAATGGGAGTGCGAGGCCATGGGTTCCGTGGTGTGGGTAAAGTGCGCTACCTCTACAGAGTGTATTAAGCTATCGATAGCCGCGCCCGCAGATAAGGGCCCAGTTCCTAAGTAAGTCACACCATGGATCAACTTTCATAAATGAATCTTGCACACTAAGTTATTTGCATTGCACTGGTTGAATCGTGATGATGTCAGTGAGACTGACTGTTGTGGTATTACTTGTGATCCTGGAGTGATCACTGTTTGGTTACGAGGTAACTTGTTGAACCAAGTGTGGTCCTGTTCGTGATCCGTCGTGATCGCTGTTTGGTTGCGAGGCAAGCTGTTGGTAAGAGAGTTTGAGTGACTCAATGTACAAGTTTGGTCACAGCATGAGTAGCATGTTGATATTTGCATTGAACTTGATTAAATATCATGATATTGTTTGTCATTATGATTTTGTTTGCTGTGACCTTGCAAGTACATTCAATTTACTGACCTGGCATGTTATGCCAAATTCCAGGAAAGTCTAACTGGATCGGTGTGCTGCCGTGTCTAGACCTTGTCCACATTGGTGTCCCTATGCTATGGAGTCCCGCTACGTCGTTGTTCCGCTGTCATGTAGATGTCGTGCTCGAGGCCCCTTTATGTTCACTAAATAATGGACATATTGTTCAGCCGCACCGAGTGTGCCGCTTGGCCTCACTACTTGATGTAATGTAACAGTTTGCTTCCTCTAGTTTCAATAAAGCGATGATTTCTATACCAAGATGCTGTGTGTTGCCAGAAGACATGATCTCTGCGTTGGCAATGCAACATAAACCGGTCGCTCTGAGCCGGGGTGCCACGACGCTTGGTATCAGAGCCGCGCTGACTATAGGACGCGCTAGACCTCGACACGCGAAGTAAACGTTAGTTAGTTGCCAATTGAGAGCTGTTAGTATTTGCATCTGTGTGCTGCACTGCATTGCATGCATTAGACTTATTATTATTTCTAACCGGTTAATGGTTGTGAATGTAGATGGCTCTGGTGCTGTATCCATGTCAGTTGCAGCTGATGCCCTACACTTCTCCGCATCTCCTTCATAGCGTGTGGCATCGAGTGTACCCTCACGGTGATGACCAAGCATATCGGGTGTACAAAGAGCGCCTAGCCAACTCCGTGTATGAGTATCACGTCGTGGTTACTCTGTGCACCAGTTCGTCAGCGGGTTCTTACACTCATACCTCTCGGAGCAATTATGCATCCGCCGCCGCTCAGGCCGTCCAGTATGCTACGTTTGAGATTCTCGTTGAGTTACGCTATGCTGAGGCTCAGATGCAGAACCACCCATGTTTTCGTTTCTACCCATCTCTGCACGATGATGGTAGTGTTCGCTTTCATTCCGTTGATCCGGCGTCTGATAGTGACACTAGCCACCTTTCTTGATATATCACTGCTAGTTATCTTCTGATTCACGACTTGGCTTGAGAGCCGAATTGTGCTCGTTCTGCTTTAGCCACCGCTAGATCCTACCCTACTCCACCTTCTATGGGATTTACTCCTTATATTGTGCCCAATTCTAGCTCGCCTATTTCTCCGGTTACTCCCATGAGTAGCTCGGGCACCTCGATGGTGAACCCACATAGTGCTCCTGCTGAGTGGGCGTCTCTTCTTGCTACCCCTGCAGCTCCCATGACCCCTTCTCACCTCGCACCTACCCCTGAGGGAGAGCCCTCAAGGTAGCGTCGTTGTGTTACCTTTAACCCGGAGGTTTTGGTTCGATTCCTAGTTCAGGATCTGGGTCTGACTCAGGAGAGGATCTGGCAGCACCGGCAGAGTCCTAGAGAATCTGAGTATCAGAAGTGGTCATGTGATGTACGGATGTAGTTGTATGAGCCATGATGCATGTATGTGAGTAATCGCACCCGTCATGATGTTTTCCTTTCATGTATGAGTCTATGTATAATTATGTTGGAACTTTTTATTTGACCGTTGTGTTTCTCGTTTCGTTCGTTTGCTTTTTTCAGGTTTGTCGCTAGCTTTTCTTCCCATGATTGGATGTTTCTCATCACGGTTGTTCTCATTGGGAAAAATAAATAGTAGGATGACGCGGGGAGGCAGCAGCACACAAGCTTGTGAGGATGTCCCTGTTTGTCATTCAGCAAGACAGGCAGGACACTCCCCCGAGCCATATCCACAACCACCGCCTCCATCACCAAATCCACCCTCCACTGAACAAATTATGTGCATGTTTGAGGAAAGAAGGAAAAATGATCTGATTAAGCTATTAAAAAGTGTGCAAGCTATGGTTGGGCAGAATGGAAATCAAAATGGTCATCACTCCAAGCTGTCAGATTTTCAAAGGACTAAGCCTCCCAGTTTCAGTCAAGTGGCTGACCCTTTGGAAGGATATGATTGGTTGCAAACCATTGAGAAGAAACTTGAGATTGCTCGCATTGATGAAGCTGACAAGGTTCCGTTTGCTACCCACTATCTTGAAGGAGTCGCTGCTATATGGTGGGATAATGCTAAAGCTCTGTGGCCTGTGGGAGAAGAAATTACTTAGAGTAATTTCGAGGACAAATTTCTCATCATATTCCAGCTGGTATCATGAAGGTCAAGCAACACGAATTTCATGGTCTCACTCAAGGCAATCTGTCCGTAAGCGAATATTTGCACAAGTTCAACCATCTGGCCCGTTATTCCCTTTATCATGTGGACACCGAAGAAAGAAAGATCGACAGGTTCCTTGGAGGATTATATCAACACCTCAGGTGTGCTCTCTGCATGCTCGACTTTACAGATTTTCAGTCTCTGGTGAACAAGGCTCTCATTGCAGAAAGAGAGTACAAGCCTGTGCAAGACAATCGACCCACAAATAATGACCACAAGCGTAAATTTGAGCCAAAGAAGGACGGACAGCCCAATCAGAAGGCCCGTACCTGGCAACAGACTCAAGTGGAGTATAAAAGAAATTGGCAGCAGAATGTGAACAATACCACTACGCAAGTCAAGAATGTCATGACCAGTCCAGTGCACATGGAGCGTCAGCGCAACAACGCCTGCTTTAATTGTGGCCTGACCAGACATTATGACAGGAAGTGTCCCAAGAAGTCAAATGCCCCGTTCTGGCCGCAAGTCAATCACATGGGGCCATATCATACCCAGAAGCTCGTCCAAGGGCAAGTTCATAACCTCTCCGCAGAAGAAGCCCTAGAAAACCCCGAAGTCGTCATTGGTATGTTTCTCGTTAATAACATATGTGCAATAATTTTATTTGACTCTGGGGCTTCCCACTCTTTTATTTCTCGGAGTTTCATTGCCCAAAACAAATTTTCTTGCTCACTTTTGGGAAAAAGTATGCTGGTTCAATCCCCGGGATCTGTGATCAAAAGCCATTTGGTCTGCAAAAATTTGGAAATCTATATCAAGGGAGTCAGTTTTCCAACCACTTTGGTAGTCATCGAGTCTACCAAGTTGGATGTTATTTTGGGAATGAACTTGTTGACTCAATATCAAGTATGCATAAATTGTGCGACCCGAGAAGTCACCCTGAAAAATCAAGAAGGCCAAGCCATAAAATTTATTGTCTGCAAAGGTATACCCAAAAGGGAGATGGTCTTCACTGCAATAGCCAAAGAATTGGATCTGATTCCTGTGGTCAGTGAATTTCCCGATGTGTTCCCCGAAGAATTACCCGGAATGCCTCCAGACAGAGAGCTTGAGTTTGCAATTGATCTTGTACCTGGGACTGCACCATTGTACAAAAAGTATTATCGAATGCCTTCCTCCGAACTCGTGGAATGAAAGAAGTAGTAGGATGAGATGCTACAGAAGGGATATATCCGCCCAAGTTCGTCACCATGGGGATCACCTGCAATATTTGTAGATAAGAAAGACGATGGTCTCAGAATGTGCGTGGACTACCATCAGTTAAACGATGTCACAATCAAGAACAAATACCCACTACCAAGGATTGATGATTTGTTCGATCAGCTCAGTGGTGCCATGGTATTTTCCAAGATTGATTTAAGAACCGGATATCATCAACTGAAGATCAAGAAGGAAGATATTCCTAAGCCCGCGTTCACTACCTGTTACAGTCTCTATGAATATACAGTGATGTCCTTCGGTCTCACAAATGCCCCCGCCTTTTTCATGCATATGATGAATAAGGTGTTCATGAAATTCTTGGATAAGTTTGTGGTGGTTTTCATCAATGATATTCTCATATACTCTAAAAGTGACGAAGAACACAAGGAACACCTCCGAGCAGTTTTACAAAGACTCCGTGACCATCAGTTGTATGCAAAATTCAGCAAGTGTGAGTTTTGGCTCAAACAAGTCAGATTTCTGGGGCATGTTCTATCAGCAGAAGGTATCCCAGTAGATCCTAGCAAAGTAAAAGATGTGCTTGATTGGGCAGCACCCACAATGGTATCTGAAGTCCAGAGTTTTCTTGGATTAGCTGGATACTACCGCCGGTTCATCAAAGGTTTCTCCAAAATTGCCAAGCCAATGACATAACTCCTCAAGAAAGACAAGAAGTTTGAATGGACTGAGGATTGCGAGCAGAGTTTTAACGAGCTAAAAACCACATTGACATCAGCACCAGTACTGACTCTCCCAGACATTTACCGCAGCTTTGATGTGTATTGTGACACATCCAGAAAAGGTATTGGGTGCGTACTTATGCAAGACGGAAAGGTGGTAGCTTATGCATCTCGCCAGCTACGACCTCATGAAGGAAATTATCCTACACATGATTTGGAACTAGCTGCCGTTGTGCACTCTCTAATGATTTGGAGACATTATCTCATTGGGAAGAGATGTCAAATATTTACCGACCACAAGAGTCTCAAATATATCTTTACCTAGCCAGACTTAAACCTTCAACAGCAAAGATGGCTCGAGTTGGTCAAGGACTATGATATGGGAATAAATTAGCATCTGGGAAAAGCCAACGTGGTTGCTGATGCCCTCAGTCGCAAGCCTACCAATTTAAATGCCATGGTGGAGTCTTTGCCTCCCGAACTCCAGCAAGAGATCGCTCAGCCAAACTTGGTAATTTTAAATGTCGGTCTCGCGAATATTTTAGAAGTAACTCCTACTCTAGAAGAAGATATTCGCGTGGCGCAGGCTGACAACAAGAGTCTGCAAGTATATTTCCAACTTCTGCGCGAAGGCAAGACTCAAGATTTCTCAAAGGATGCACTGGGTACACTTAGGTTCCGAGGAAGGATATGCGTACCTGAGCAAGCAGATTGGAGGAAGAAAATTTTGGCAGAAGCACACGAATCCTCATATTCGATACACGAGGCAGCACCAAAATGTATGAAGATCTTCGGCAGATATTTTGGGGGGATGGAATGAAAAGGGGACATCGTATATTTTGTCGCGTGTTCTGACATCTGCAACAAAGTAAAGGAGGAACACCAGAAACCCACCGGACTTCTCCAACCTCTACCCATCTCACAATGGAAATGGGACGATGTTTGCATGGACTTTATCACCGGTCTACCTAGGACTCACCAAGGCAATGATGCTATATGGGTCACAGTGGACACGCTGACTAAAGTGGCTCGCTTTATTCCCATCCGCACCACCTTTCGCACTGATCAACTTGCACAACTATATGTATCCCGGATTGTCGGTCTGCATGGAGTGCCAAGAACAATCACTGCAGGCCGAGGTTCATTGTTTACCTCCGCCTTATGGTCCCGACTCCATCAAGCTTTGGGGACCGCTCTTAAATATAGCACCGCCTATCATCCACAGATAGACGGTCATACCAAGCGAGTAAATCAAATCCTTGAAGATATGCTTCGAGCATGTGTCTTAGCCCATGGACCCAAATGGGAAGATTGTCTGCCATATGCGGAATTCTCATACAACAATAGTTTTCAAACCAGTCTAAAAATGTCACCCTTTGAAGCTTTGTACGGCCGTAAGTGCCGCACTCCATTAAATTTTTCTCAAACCGGAGATAGCCGTATCTTCGGTGCTGATCTAATAATGGAGGCAGAGAAACAAGTCAAGGAAATTCGAGATAGACTACAACTGGCTAAGTCATGACAGAAGAGTTATTACGATGCCAAACGTCGACAAGTCAGTTTTGAACCAGGTGAACATGTGTATCTCCGAGTCACACCCATCAAGGGGGGTCAAGAGATTTCAGACCCGAGGCAAATTGGCACCAAGACATAGTGGTCCGTTCCCGGTCATGACACGAGTTGGCATAGTTTCTTATCAGTTGGAATTGTCACCAGAATTGTCAGAAGTACACAACGTGTTCCATGTGTCACAGCTGAGAAGGTGCATATCACCACCCGAGAAGAGGACTGATATGTTAGAGACTGAGCTTGCCAAAGATTTAACTTATGAGGAGAGACTGTTCAGAATCTTGGATGAGGCAGAAAGGGTCACGCGCAGCAAAGCGATCAAATTTTATAGTGGGAGCATCACACAGAAGAAGAAGCAACCTGGGAAAGAGAGGAATTTTTAAGGACAACCTACCCAGAACTGTTTTCCCAAGCAACCAAATCTCGAGGACGAGATGCATCTTAAGTGGGGGAGCTTTGTGACAGCCTGGATTTTGCCTTCTCTCTTTTTCCGGACTTTCAGTTGCATTTGCTTTGGGTTTGGAATTTTGAATCAATTCAAATGGACTTGAACACTTGGGCCTACCCTTGATTTTTCACCCAGGTGACCCGTTCACCTCTAACTCACCTTTCCTTCTCTGAAAAACTCCAACAAAAGCCCAATGAATATTTTCACAAAGGAAAAATATTCATTTTCCTCCCTGAAAATCACTTTAGAGAAGTATGCTCCAAAGCAACCCCTAGATTTCTTGCTCCAAAAATCCTGAATAAATTCACAATTATTCTTTGAACCCTAGGGCACCTTCCTGAGCAAAAGTATTGCATAGGTTTTTGTATATTTTTGCTACCGAAAATCATTTCTATTCTAGACAGAATGATCGCTTTGCACAGCAAGTATATTTTTGCTTGATCTTTTAGGGCTGATCTTTTCTGAGCTTGAATACCTTCCTAATAGATCACTAAACCTCAAAGCACAACCCTTAAATCTCACTAGATTTTCCTCGGTAAAGCTCACAAGTTTTGGTCCAGAAACTTGCCAGGAAGATAGCCACTCCCATAATGCACCTGTGATCTAGCCAAGCATGCAAAACAACTAAAACCACTAAGGACTAACTGCCAAACATAGTGTTTGGGCTTAGCTCTGCCTGATGCCATAGTTCACGTGGTGACCACGTTCGTCCAAGGGGTTGGCCTGCATCCGACGCGCTCTGCAAGGCGCCAACTCCTCTGTTTCGCGCGTGCTCACTGCCCAAGCTTTAGGACCTTGTCAAACCACGTCACCATCTTCATTTGAAACCCCATAACTGCACCCTGGCGCTCGCCGATGCCGGAGCTCGCCGCAGCGAGCACGGGCACAGTGTGGCCAAGGCAACAGTGCGCCCGTGCCCCTGTGCTCGTCACGTACAGCGCTCCTGTGCTCGCCGCAGCTCTCCTACAGCCCCCGCATGATCTCCGGCGTCTCTCCCCCCTCCCACTGACGCCATTCATCGCCTGGCGAAGGTCGAGAGAACTCCGGCGAGCTCTCAATCCCCGCCTTGGCCTCGACTATAAATAGAGCTCCCCCGAGCTCGTTCCTCTCCTCACACTCACTCAGGACATCCCCACACACCCGTAGGAAACCGCAGCCCGGCCGGGCAGGCCTCTGGCCGCCGTCCATGCCCCGAGCTCGCCGGTGATCCCCGTCCTCTGCCCCCTCCCTCTCCAGAGCGGCTCGAGCTCAACTGACCACTTCGACATGTTCGTGGTGCGTGCTGGTGCTGTTGGAGCTGCTAGACTGGCCCTGCTTCACCGGAACCACCATCTCCGACGAGCTTCACCCGCTGCCACTGCTGGAGAGCTCCATTCCGACCCTGTCCGGCCACCCCTAGCCACGCTACGGGTACGGGCAGGTGCGCCTCAACCTCCTCTTCAATCCTATCCCTCTGTTTCTCTCTCCCCCTCCGACCTGACAGCCGGGCCCGCTGTCAGCCACTCAGTCGCTCCCGAAGCGGTATGAGTGGTGGTGCCCTGGCGGTTTATGCCTTCGACGTCACCCCCTGGTTTTTCTTTTTAATTCAAATTTAGTTCAAATTTGAACAGAACTTTGACTAGCTGTAACTTTTATTCTACAAGTCCAAATGAGTTGATTCTTTTTGGATTCTGTTCTTACTGGAAAGTCCTAGCAGCACACCCAAGATGGGATTTTTCCTTGCTGCCTAGAATTTCTGGTAATTTTCAGAAGTGTTCTTGATATTTTGTTTCCTTCATTTGATTTATTTTCAGAAGGTGAAGCTTGTCTTGAAGGCATCCAGGAGGAGTGTGAAGCTCCTCTGCACTAAGGCAAGCCACAACAACATTTTCATGGTATTTTTGCAATATCCATGATTTTATACTTGGATTTATATGATATTAATTGCATATAGTATTAAAAATAAATGATGCTTGTGTTATTTGTCATGATCAAAATGCTTAGTTAACAGAAATGAATGCTTGAACTAGTGAGATATAGCTTGAGTAGTTGATCTAAGTAAGGTTGCCATGACTATGATAATATAACCATGAGTATTTTTTTACTATATACAAAATGAGTTTTATTTGATAAATGCCAACTAAAGTGATGAGTAGAAATAACCAGTAAGAAAGGACCAGAAATGTTGAAAGTTGAGTTTGTGCAAGTAGAACTTTGAATAAGGTTGATCTATTATTGTTAAGTGATATATGATGCAAGATACATGGTTGCATAAGCATGACATGTTGTGACTCGAGCATTTTTATTTTCAAGTTAAACCGGATAATAATTGAACTTGAACTTAAAGTTGGTCGGCTCATGGTGCCACTGAATCGGGCTGACAAGTGCAACCACATTTGCCTTAGTATGGGGAGGTCGTTAGTCGTTCCATTGTCATGCCTCTTGTCGGTGCCTCCAACGCAAGAAAGTTATGGGCATGCGTTACCCTGGCCCGATAAGCAGACATAACCTTGTGGACCTGTTGTTGTTATGGTACCTTGTCCCCATTTGGGACTGTTTATTTGCCACGATGGTGGTTGTTTTGCCTTTGGTAGGCTCGGTCACCCATGACTAATCCTAGTGGGGAAGTGGTCGATGTGGCCGTAAGAGTGTCATGGCAATGGGAGGGTTCTGTCGGAATGACGTTGGTCCACCCGAATGGGAGTGCGAGGCCATGGGTTCCATGGTGTGGGATACTGTGGGTAAAGTGCGCTACCTCTGCAGAGTGTATTAATCTATAGATAGCCGCGCCCGCGGATAAGGGCCCAGTTTGTAAGTAAGTCACACCATGGATCGACTTTCATAAATGAATCTTGCACACTAAGTTATTTGCATTGCACTGGTTGAATCTTAATGATGTCAGTGCGACTGACTGTTGTGGTATTACTTGTGATCCGGGAGTGGTCACTATTTGGTTACGAGGTAACTTGTTGAACCAAGTGAGGTTCTGTTCGTGATCCGTCATGATCGTTATTCGGTTGCGAGGCAACCTGTTGGTAAGAGAGTCTGAGTGACTCAATGCACAAGTTTGATCACTGCATGAGTAGCATGTTGATATTTGCATTGAACTTGATTAAATGTCATGGTATTGTTTGTCATTATGGTTTTTTTTGCTGTGAGCTTGCAAGTACATTCAATGTACTGACCTGGCGTGTTATGCCAGATTTCAGGAAAGTCTAACTGGATCAGAGTGCTGCCGTGTCTAGACCGTGTCCACATCAGTGTCCCTGTGCTATGGACTCCCGCTATGTCGTTGTTCCGCTGCCGTGTGGATGTCGTGCTCGAGGCCCGTTTATGTTCACTAAATAATGTACATATTGTTCAGTCGCACCGAGTGTGCCACTTGGCCTTGCTACTTGATGTAATGTAACACTTTGCTTCCGCTAGTTTCAATAAAGCAGTGATTTATGTACCAAGATGTTGTGTGTTGCTAGAAGACATGATCTCTAGGTTGGCAATGCAAGGTAAACCGGCCGCTCTTAGCCGGGGTGCCACAACGAATATGTGCGACATTTCTGGAGGCTGAAATGTGGGCCAATAGGTCGAAGCCAACACAAGGCATTGTCAACTTAGTCAACAAATGATTCTAACATCGATAGTCGTTGGATTTACATTCAACGGCTGGCATTCATCTTCAATCTCTCATTTTCTACCTCCAGCGTCGCCAGGACCACCTGCTCCCACCTCCGGCTGCTAGCAACTATGCTTAGCATGCTTCACTCTGAAGAGCTACCCCACCGCCGGCCAAGCCATCCCTCCACCCCTCCACACCTCCTGTTATTCTCCGCCAACTACAGAACTACGCCGCACCAGAACCAGTTAACCCTCATACACCTCTCCGTCAGGGACTCCACCGTCGCGTCTTACCATCACCGGCTCATTGCCATTCGGGGCCCCGCCATCGTCCACCACCCTGGTGCACTCGGCGCGGTGTGGTAAACATGGTTACCAAACGACAGTCATCGCAAGAGGACTGTACGTGGAGAGGCTGACAGTGGGGACGCACCAGGTCCATGGACGCACGCATGCAACCGCCTCCTTATTATGTGAAAATAAAATTATTCCTCCCCCTGAAAGCTGGGACCCACCACGTATATCTTCGCAAGGAAGGAACTGCCCCTGATAGCTGGGACCCACAAACAACATCTTTGCACGCAAGGAAGTGCCACCTTATTACGGGCAAAGAATATCTGATTCCGCCCCTGACCGCTGGGACCCGCCAGCTATATATTCGCACGCAAGGAAGTGCCTCCTTGTCCTCCTTGATAGTTGGGACCCACCCGGTCGAAGCGTATGTAGTGTTGTCTATGTACATAACGGTCGATCAGTCTGTCTACCACGATGAACCGTGGGCAAGTAAGGAGCGGTAGCGGTTCAGGTAGTCCAGTCAAAACTGTGTACACGTACGTATAGCCAGATGCCAAAAAATATGGTCAGGTACGTACATACGGGCGGGGTCTCGAACGAGTACTCACGCATATGTACGGCCATGGCTCGTGTACGTGGAGAGGCGGATGGCAGCAATGGCGTCCTGTTCATCGCAAGCCAACTGGCTGGGTCGGAACAGAGAAACTTCGTTGTGTTCATCTGGAGGCAATGGAATGTGTCGTGTTCATCGGGAGGCAACGAAATACATCGTGTTCACCGGGAGCCAACCGGCTTGGATGGAACAGCCAAAACGAGGTCTGGCGTACCGCAGAATGAAGGAAACGGGCCTTCTATTCGACTGCGTACGGTCAAAACAGGGTCCTATTCATCAGTAAGGGTCTGGAGAACTGTAAAATAGAGGAAACAAACTTCTATTCGAGTGCCTATGGTCAAAACGGGGTCCTGTTGATCAGGAGGGTGTGGCGTACCGCAAAACGGAGGAAACATACCTGTGTTAGAGCGCCTACCGGCAAAACAGGGTCATGTTCATCCACCGTCTACTGGCTAGCTCCAGCCTCCATGGGCTACTGTTCATCCGCTGTCGACCTCCTCCAGCCTCCACGGGCTACTGTTCATTCAGCCTCCACCGGCTACTGTTCATAGAGCCTCCATGGCGTCATGTTCATCCACCCCCAACCGGCTGGGGTGCGGTGGCCTCCTCGGGGTCCTGTTCATCCAGCGGCAACGGCCTACTACCGTGGGGTCCTGTTCATCCAATCCCCGCAGGGAACTGTTCATCCATAGCCAGCCAACCGGCTCGACTCACCATGTCTCGACTCATTGTACGTACCGCGCGCACGGTAGCAATGGTCACTATTCATCGAGAGGCAACCCAACACCGGCTGGCTATGTCTCGCACAGGGGCTCGATCGGCTTCAATAAGCAGCAAAAGTGATCGATCGCTCGGGTTCAATTAGTAGCAGCAGCAAAGGAATCGCTCGGGTTCAGTCAGCAGTGAATGAACTACTCGGGTTCAGTTAACAGCCAAGGCATTGATCGCTCGGGTTCAGTAGCGTAGCCAGTGCAATCACTTGAGTTCAGTAAGTGAACGCCTCGCTTGGGTTCAGTGAGAGCCCAACGCCTCACACACACGCGCGTACTTATACGAGAGAAAACAATCAAACCTTCATGCATCGCTCGGCCTCGACCACCCACCGTAACCGGGAACTCCCCGATATTTTCCTCACCCTCGCTTCTACCATGATTTTTTATGTCATGGACGGCCCAAAGAATGTCATGCAGCTGCATCGCCGGCCCGCCTAGGATGAAAAGCCCATTTTCTGCCATGATATTTTTTGTTATAGAAGTAGGAGCCCACCACATCTATGATGATACATGTTTTTGTCACAATAATCGTCATAGAAGTGTCATAAGCATGACATGAAAAAAATTCATTCGGCCCAAAATGTCACGGATGTGTCTTTTTTGTAGTGCTAGATTTCGGCTTCACCCATCTGAGGTACGTATTCGGGTTACCCGGGCGTAACAATCGCAGAGGTGCTCCCTTACTGCCTAGCCGAACAATCGAAAACGTAGGGGTAAACATAGGTGCCAGGCAACCTAGATTGGCAAAGGACTTAAGTCGAATAGGTGCATATAATGGCTTCAAAGATAGGGGGAGGACATTAGTTCAAACAACAGAAACAAGGTTGTGAGAAGTATACTGTAATTGGCCACTTTAAAAGAAGCCCCCAGGTAAAGCTGGGTTGTACATCTGAAGATGTGTACAATGGTGACCTGCCATGTTACGGTTTATCTGAACCCTAGGTCAGGGAGGCTAAAGCTCCAAAATTGGAACAAAGAAAGGTAAAAGACGAAGACAGAGCAAGGAGTGTTGATGACACCGCCGAATTAGGCGTACAAACGCCGAAGCCGAGCGGTGTTCCACAGGTTTGGTTTGAGGCGATTATCCGACAGGCTCGAAGGCGATATGCCCCCCTGTGAGTACTTCATCTATAATGAAGGGGCCCTCCATTTGGGTGAAATCTTGTGCTTATGCTTCTCAGGGAGGCGGAGGACGAGCTCTTCCACATTGTATGCCTGCGCCCGAACCTCCCAATTCTGGTACCGTCGTGCTTGCTGTTGATAGAATGCGGCGCGTCTAAGTTGTCTTGTCGATCCAACTCGGCCTCCTTCTCTTTGTACATGCGTACTCTGGGTGTGTCATGGATCAAATCACATGGGAGGACTGCTTCGGCACCGTACACCATAAATAACGGGGTGTATCTTGTTGACCTATTAGGAGTGGTGCGCAGCCCCCATAGCACGGAGTCCAGCTCCTCTACCCAGTGGCAATCTAATTCTTCGAGGGAGTGGATTAAACTAGGTTTTATGCCGCTCATAATTAATTCATTTGCTTGTTCCACCTGCCCATTAGTTTGTGGGTGGTACAACGAAGCGTAGTCGAGCTTTATGCCCATCTTAGCACACCAATCTTTAACCTCTTGGGCGGTAAAACTAGACCCATTATTGGTGATTATGTTGTGGGGAACACCATAATGGTGTATGACACTAGATATGAAGTCAACAACTGGTCCGGATTCTGCAGAGACCGGCTTTGCTTCGATCCACTTAGTGAATTTATCCGCCATGACCAGTAGGTACTTCTTTTTCTTGGTCCCCCCTTTAAGTGGTCCGACCATGTCAAGCCCCCAGACGGCAAATGGCCAGGTTATGGGTATAGTCCGAAGAGTTGTGGGAGGCATATGGCTTTTATTTGCAAATAGCTAGCACCCAACGCAATGTTGGACTACGGTATGTGTGTCTACATGAGCTGTGGTCCAGAAGAACCCTGCTCGGAAGCCCTTGCTGACCAGGGCTCGACCTGCTGCGTGGTGGCTGCCCATGCCGGCATGTATCTCGGTGAGAAGCTATTTCCCCTCCTCTTCGGAGATGCACCTCTGAAGGACCCCTGTAGTGCTCTTCTTGTAGAGCTTGCCCTCGTGAACCTTGTACGCATTAGATCGCCGGATTATCCGCCACGTCTCCGTTTGATCATCGGGGAGCTCCTGTTGTAGGAGGTAGGAAAGCAATGGTTCGGTCCATGGGGTGATTATGGTCATGATCTCGTTGTAGCCTCTTCCAATTAGTAAGAGTGTCAAACCCAACGAGGAGCTAAAGGTAAAACAAATATTCCCTCAAGTTCTATCAACCACCAATACAACTCTACGCACGCTTAGCATTCGCTTTACCTAGAACAAGTATGAAAGTAGAAGTAGTTTGTAGGTGTTGTAGGATAGGTTTTCAAGATAATAAAGAGCACGTAAATAAAAACTAGTGGATGTTTAGATAAAGAAACAATTATGTTAGTTTAACGAGTGTGGAAAAGTGGTGGTAGGAGTTTTTGAATTGTCCCTAAGAAATTGACTACGTTACTAGACCGATAGCAAGTTTTATATGGGAGAGGCCACTACTAGCATCTCATCCCTTACTTGGAATTCTATTCACTTATGGTTGGAACTATTAGCAAGCATCTGCAACTACAAACCTTCATTAAGGTAAAACCCAACCATAGCATTAAGATATATTGGTGCCCCTTCAATCTCGTATGCATCAATTTCTATGCTAGGCTGAAGCTGCTATCACCCTTGCCCTCCAATACATAGTCCTATCAACATACAACTAACCCTATGGTGTGATCCACACGCGCGCTCATATGATGGGCACCAAAAAACAGCAACATAACCACAAGCAAATTAAACCAATCATAACAATTCACCAATCACCAATAGGACAACATAAATCTACTCAGACATCATAGGATGGCAACACAAAAATTGGATAATAATATGAAGTATAAAGCACCATGTTCAAGTAGAGGGTACAATAGGTTGCGGGAGACTGGACCATTGAATATAGATGGGGGAAGGTGACGAAGATGTTGGGGAAGATGATAGAGGCGTTGGTATAGATCGTCATCACATGATGATTGCCCCAGCGGCGTTCCGGCGCCATCGGGAGAGGGGGGAGATCCCCCCTCCTTCTTCTTCTCCCTTAGCCTCCCCCTAGATGGGAGGTGGGTTTCCCCTCTGGTCCTTGGCCTCCATGGCGGCGGAGGGGCGGGAGCCCCTCCGAGATTGGATCTCTCTCTCTCTCTCTCTCTCTCTCTCTCTCTCTCTCTCTCTATATATATATATATATATATATATATATATATATATATATATATATATATAGGACAAATTTTTCCTACTACCGGGTGTAGTTACTCCCACTTATGTTTCATACGTTTTAGGTAGTATCTATCATATCGGAGAGTATGTACACGTAGTATGTAGTATATAAGAATGTTTAGGTAGTATATATACTACTTTTTTGGTAGTATGTATCATATTTTGCGCATACTCTATTTCACGTATAAATATGTACGTATTTCACAAATACAATAAAATTATGACATCACTTGCAATTTTTTTCATACAAATCACTTGGGAGTATCTTAGATATAGTATATGAACATACTAAAAATAATAAAGTAGAGTATATACTACCACATGATAGTATATGAGAAACGGGTGTAGCTACACCCGGTAGTAGGATGCATTTTTCCTATATATATATATATATATATATATATATATATATATATATATATATATATATATATATATATATATGTTTCCTTCTGTTTCTGCGCTCCCAGATTCTGGCCTTTCACCGTTTCTTAAATTCCCGGAGATCCTTAACTTCGATTGGGATGATATTTAACGCAATTTGTATCCGGATATAAGCTTCATTGCGGACGAAGGAGACCTCCAACCGACCTACTGGCTACAATACCCCTGGCCGCGCCCTGGGTAGGGGGCGCGCCTCAAGGGCTTGTGGGCCCCTCAGGCATTGTCTCGCGTTGATCCTTTTTCCGAAAATCACATATATTCCATAAACAACCTTCGTATGTTTTTACCACATTTGGACTCCGTTTTGATATGGATATTCTGCGAAACAAAAAACATGCAGCAAACAGGAACTGGCACTGGGCACTGGATCAATATGTTAGTCCCAAAAATAATATAAAAATTTGCCAAAAGTCTATGAAAGTTGTATAATATTGGCATGAAACAATAAAAAATTATAGATATGGCAGAGACGTATTACCCTGCCATACCACGGATGGCTTGAAGAGCCTTTCTAGAAAGGTGTTTTTAGGGACTGGGTCACGTTTGGCACCCATGCGGGCAAGGATATCCATGGCCTGCTTACTATCTCTAGAGACATGATGGAATTCTGGACCCTCAAATCGGGCTAATATCCTAAGGACCACTTCTAGGGAAAAGCCTAGCAGTAGCACGGGTTTTGGCCCTCTCAGTAGCGCGGGTACCAGCGCTACAGCTAACGTACAGCAGTAGCACCTTCTGACCCACGCTACTGCTACACATGAATAGTTGCAGCGCTCTTTAGAAAAGGACACTACTGATATTATCTGCAGCGCCGTTTACAGGGAAGCGCTACTGGTAAGTCGGCGCTACTGCTAAATCCCCCCCTCGCTACTACTAGTTTTATTAGTTTTTTTCCTGTATATTTGTTTTTTATTTGTTTTGCATTTGAATAGGCTTTATACAATAATCTTTAGCATATCATCCACATACAAATATAATCATAGCATATACATACAATTAGTCTCATCAAATCATGTCATCATCATAATCATCATCCAACACAAAGTGGTCTCTCGTCATCAATCTCGAAAATGGCGATACAAGTCTCGATTACTTGCAAATACATCGTCATCCATCTAAACAATGATATACGCGAGAATAGCTATCACTTTGAGTACATGAGTTCGTATCCCTCTCTCGCATTAGCGTGAACCTAAACTAAGTACTGCGTGTCGCTCGGAAACCGAAAACCGGTACACCTGGGCCTGACACTCCGGCCACTTGTCGTATATATACTCCTGGCGTAGCACTTCTTCGCCATCTATGATCTATGCAACTGCATCGTCACATGAGTCGATGATATGCAACATATATAGTTGAGCAACAGAAAGAGACAGACTTGGCAAAAATAGAAACAACATATCATAAGCATAAATAACAAAGTTCATCATACCCAAAATGACCTAACTAGAGTGATTTTCGCTAGTCGAGGAGGAGGACGGTTTAATTACATCACAAATAAAGTTTCACCGTGCATAACTCAAAGTTTTGTCATAAAAGAAAGTATGGACTAAACGGACACATTGTCATATATCGACAATCACTCCATCATGTCGTGCCATCCATCCAAGTCAGGGAGATAATCATCGAGCTTAGTGAAAGGCTTCATGTCGAGACGCTGAGAGGCTATCCATGTTCGGATGTCTTCCCGTGACATTTGTCCTTCTACATGGAACATCCCTGTTTTTCCGACGACCTCATTCATGATGATTTGGGCAAGTTCGCGCTGGATGTTATAGAACTCAGCTCGAAGTCGATGATCCTCGATATCTCCTATGTCCTTTGCCCATTGCAGAATATGGGCATTGCCAGATCTAGGTGCCATGTGAAGGTTCTGGTGATCCCGTCGGTACTCCAGCATGTGGTGTAGGACATAGAATCCATCATTAAGAGAATCGTTTGGTTGCTGGATGCAGCAGAAGTCGGTCTTATGGCTGAAGGCGGCCCTGCCGCCCCTTCTCTTCTTGTCCCTAACCTATCCACCCCTTGCTTGGTAGTAAAACATAGCACTGTCGAGAACATCTTTGATGTGGGTGTAATCCTTTTTGTGAATGTTCTTCGACGAGTCCAAGTAAAGAGCGTGGGAGAATCGGGGGTAGAGGATGATGAGGACGGCGCGCCCGCCGCTGCGCAAAATAAGTACACCTCAAATTAATTAGCCTCCACTGTGCAAATGAATTATTGAAATCGAAGGAAGGATAGCAGCGCGGATGACTTACACGGGATGATAAGGCATGAGAATCGCCTCCTTGTCCTTATTGGCGAGCATGAAACTGATGATGTAATCGCTCGCGTATTCACGATGCTGTGCACAGACTCCCAAGAAGCCCTCGTGCATGTAGTATGGGTCAGCAACACAGATAAAACGTATCTGCTCAACCCCAATGATGTAGTTCATGTGCAAGGCATAAAGGCGGACAAAAGTAAAATCCAGCTTCTTCACGTGAAACATGTCGAATATGTAATCGAATCGGAGGAAGAACTTATCCGCGGGGAAGCAGTCGACGTACGACATTTGCCGCGGGACGTTAACCACGTAGAGTGGGTATCCTGGATCTTTCGAGGCGATGAGGCCTTTCTCTACCCGCAGCACATCGTCATGAAGTCTCCTTAGATCGCCGAATCTGGCCCGTAGCGCTGTTTCAGGTAGGATTGGTCGACCGGGGATATGCCATTTATCCGCATCGGGGATATCTACACGGTCCTGAAGCCGAGGCTGCTGAAGCGGCTGGATCATAGAATCAGCTTTTTTGCCTTTCCTCGCTCTCTTCCTAGGCTTCTTTACCACCGGATGGTCGTCAATAACACATTGAGACAGTAATTCAGGCACCGACTCATGATGCTCAAACCCTGAGGAGGCGCCAGTATAGACATACTGTTCAGTGCCATCGTCGTCCTCACCCTCATCCATGGCGACGTCATCAGCGACTAATGGAGCCACCTGCTTACCCCGTCCGCTATCACCCAACCCGACACCCGACGTTAATTGGGTAGGTGGGGTGTTGATGTTCATACCTTGCTGAGGCTACGTGCTCGTGGGTGTGCTCCCGGCCGCCTCCAGACGAAGCAGACTCTTTGGCCACAACAGGACCCACCCATTGCAACAATCACCAAGCCGCCGCGGGGTCTCGTCGTCATCCCCCACTAGTATTAGAGGAGGCAAATTCTCGTGGCCCGGTTTGACACTAGCCACGGAAACCTTGAAGACGTTCGGGGGGATCGACCGGCTGTGGAACAATGGTTCCTTCGGCTCCATTATCGTCCCCTTCCCCACGTCCACCTTCTGTTCGCCAATGGTGTACAATATGGTGCACGGGGTTTCGTCGGCCTGCAAAGAAAAGTCTGCGACGTGAGACATCCGAAAGGTAACGAAAACGGGAGATTATACATTTATATTGAAGGGGGCCGGTGTGGCAGATACGTGAGGGCGTCGAGCTCAGCCAAAGAGGAGGCACCACCGAGCACGTCCGGTGCGGCAGCCAGTGCGGGAGCCGGTGCGGGAGCATGTGCTGCCAAGAAGTCAGCAAGGGGAAAGTCCTCTGCATTTTTTTTTTTGGATTTTCCCTTGTCCAAGTGTGAACGCCTGTCACCAAGGAAGTAGATATATCTGCAATCGCCTATTTTGCGGCAGCTACCGCTGTTGCGACTGTCTGAGATGATTTCTTCTCAACCGCAATCTCAACCTTCTTGTCGATGCTTTCTTCAGTTAATCTCCGTCTTTCCTTTTTCTCCTCTGTGGTCTCACGGTAGTACTTCTTCCACGTGGCGCCATCTCCGACACCGTGCACGCGTCCATACGACGGTCGAGTATCCACCGGTTGTTGTTTCAATATGTTCAACGCCCGGTTGAATGGAGTGTCCCACTTGGGCCTCGCCAATGCCTCAGATGGCGAGTCGCTTTCGGCCACAATCCGGTGCTGCTCTCTCTACAAAAGGCACAAGGATCATTTACAAATATGACTAACGTGTGCAATCGAATTGATCAGAAACTAAGATTACCAGCAGTCTCATGAACTCCGTAATGACCGGTGTTGTCTCATAAACCTTCTTCAGTGGGTCCCAACGGTGGCGGGCCCTCAGGACGTCACGCTCCTGCGGGACGGTGAAATCCGCCAAGGGGTCTGGGATGCCCAGACTCGCGGCTTCCGCGTCCTCCTTGGCCCATTTGGACCTCTTTCCGCCATAACCACGGCTTCCGAGGTGGTGGGTCCCAATGTTCCTCTTTTGAAGCCCCTTCATGTACTTAGACTTTTCTTTGGCAGCTTCAGCCTCGCAAGCCTCCTTGAATATTTGAAACTGCTCTTCTGTGATTGTCGGACTTTCCTTTACAATCTCGGAGTAGGGTTCCCCGTCGTTGATCTTTGCTTTCACTTGATTTTTCTAGGCGGCCAACGCGTTGCTAAACTTGGTCATGGCGTGATTGTTTATCTTCTTCATTGTCGGGTCCTTGTCTGGATCTTCATAATCCTTCTCATTCTGGCCCGGGAACAAGAATATCTGGTGAAACTTCTTTAGGAGGGAGCTCCTCATATTTTCTATCTTCTTTAGATTCTCATCGTTGATGGTGGTGGTTGTCCGTATGATGCAGCCTATTTGATTGCCGTAGCACGCGCGCGCTTCCTCGGGCGCCTTTGGCTCAAAATTTCCGTTGTCCACCTCCGTGACCACCAGTCTAGTAGTCCTGAGTTTGTTAGGAACCTATTGCCTCTTTGCTTTCGGTTCTACACTGGCTCCGCTCCCCGAGGCAGCACCGGTCTCAGCGACGGTCTCGATGTCGGTCTGAATCTCAGCGCCAGTCTCAGTCTCAGCACCGGTCTGCGTGTCGGTCTCAGCACCGGTCTGCGTGTCGGTCTCAGTCCCCGATGCCACCGATGGGCCTAGCAACAACATCTGTTGATCGTCGGTAAGGCTAAAAAATTCGTCTGCCGCCCGGTAGACATCGTCGCAATCACCAGAACCCTGTCCTTCATCGTTGCTAGCCATGTTTCCTATGATTAAATCTAGTCAATTAATTCTAGACCTAATAAAATGAATAATAATATAAAAAGGACAATTGTTTTGCAGGAATGTTGACTCCTTCCTGGTGCGGCAAATCCCGGGCACTCGATATGTCCTAGTTTGTAGCACAAGTCATGCCGAAATTCACGGGAAATTTCGGCATGACCTTTGCTAAAAAGTGGACAAATCGAGAACCTTAAATTTGCCGGAACAGAAATGAATCAACATTCTGGCAAAACATAGGCCACTCAGCATCATTCCCTGGAAACAACAAAGCCACTTGGGCACAATCGAACAACTTCAATGAAAAGATATAACATGACCACTTCAATGAAAAATAAAATTTTCCTAAATTCTTTTCCTTGAAAAATAGTGGTCTTTTCAAAAATCAAAAACCTTTGCCAATCTACTTAACCTAGCTTGTTAATCCAACGAACCTAATTAACCTACCTATTTAACCTAGTTAGTTAATCTAGTTTACCTAGATAATTAACCCTAATTAAACTAGTTAACGCAGCTAGTTCTCTGTCAAAGCCTAAAATAAATTTTTGCACTAATTAACATGGATAATTAACCTAATTAAACTAGTTAACCTGACTAGTTCTCTGTCAAAGCCCTAACTAAGTTTTTGCACTAACCTAGATAATTAACCTAATTAAACTAGTTAACCTAACTACTTCTCTGTCAATGCCCTAACTAAATTTTTGCCCTAACCTAGATAATTAACCTAATTAAACTGGCTAACCTATGCATGAGAGAGAGAGAGGAGGGGTGGGGGCTTACAGATGATGGCTCCGGTGGTGGCGACGGAGGCAGTGGTGGCGAGGGAGGCAGGGGCGTCTCCGGTGACGGCGAGGCAGGCAGGGGCGTCTCCGGTGACGGCGAGGAAGGTGGCGTCGACGGCGGCTCCGGTGGCGTTGACGAGGCCGCGCGGCTCCGTGGCGTTGGGGGCGGCTCCGGTGTCGTCGACGGCGCACGCCTCTGGTGGCGTCGTCGGCGGCGACGAAGTGGGGCGACGGTGAATCGGGGAGACGGCGGCGCGCGGGGTGGGTTGCGGGATTTGGGGGAGAAGTGGTGGCCGGGGGGAAACGGTTTTTTGGTTAAGTCAAACTTAGCGGTAGCGCGTTTCGCAAAACGCGCTATAGCTAAGATAGCTATAGCGCTTTCTGCAAAACGCGCTGCTGCTATAGTTCTGTAAATTTCTCCCTTTTTTAATTTCCTTTTCTGTTTCTATAGCGGGGGTCTAGGACACGCGCTGCAGCTACGTTAGCTATAGCGCCTCTTACGAACAAACGCTGCTGCTATGCCTTCCTCCGATTTTTCGCTTTTTCGTTTACTTTGCTTTACATTTTATTTTTCCCTTTCTCCTTTTTCTATTTCTTTCATTTTCATTTACTTTTCTATTTGTTTTTCATCTTATTTTATTTCCGTTAGTAGTAGCGCTCTTCTCAGGAAATGCGCTGCTAATTATGCTCTAGCGGTAGCACGTTTCTGCGAAGCACGCTACTGCTATGCGTAGCCTAGCATTCTGCCAATGGGAATATTAGTAGTAGCGCTTTCTCGGCCCCAAGTGCTACTGCTAAGTTTGTATCTGTAGCGCGGTTTTTTTTAGATCGCTGCTGCTATATAGCACTAGCTCGCTTTTTTGACCCGCACTGTTGCTAAATTTCTATGTATAAGGTTTTCCCTAGTAGTGGACGGCGTTTCTATATGCTGGCATTTTTAGATCTTTGGCGTCAAATTCGCCATTCACTGATAACCCACAAGTATATATAGGGGATCAACTATAGCCTTTTTGATAAGTAAGAGTGTCGAACCCAACGAGGAGCTAAAGGTAGAACAAATAATCCCTCAAGTTCTATCGACCACCGATACAACTCTACGCATGCTTGATGTTTGCTTTACCTAAAACAAGTATGAAACTATTCTGCGAGAATAAAACTATGAGTACTTTGTGAGAATAAAACTAAATTGCAAGGTAATAAAAGTAGATAGCTTTTGTCAACAATAAAGTCATTTGTCCCTAGGCAATCGATGACAAGTATCGGTAATCATTCTTGTAATTTTATATGAGGGAGAGGCATGAGCTAACATACTTTCTCTACTTGGATCATATGTACTTATGATTGGAATGCTAGCAAGCATCCGCAACTACTAAAGATCATTAAGGTCGTGAAACCCAACCATAGCATTAAGTATCAAGTCCTCTTTACACCCATACGTCATACCTCACCTACTCGGGTTTAAGTTTCTGTCACTCTCGCAACCCACCGTAAGTGAACCATGAACATATTACAATACTCTACAGCGGGGGGGGCCTCACGTTTGCACGAGACAGAGGGCACCGTAGGACAGCACCATAAATAAAATATACAATCATACCAACCAAGATCACGATTAACCCATAGGACCTACTCAAACATCATAGGATAACCATAGATCATTGGTAAATAATATATGGAGTTGAGCACCATGTTTAAGTAGAGATTAAAACGGGGGGAAAGAGGTGTTACACCGCTGCATAGAGGGGGAGAAATTTGGTGTTTACGGTAGCAAGGTTGTTGATGTAGATCGTTGTCACGATCCTAGCCCCGGCGGCACTCCGACGCCACCGAGAGAGAGGGGGAGAGAGCCCCCCTCCTTCTTCTTCTTCTTCCTTGGCCTCCCCCCTAGATGGGAGGAGGGTTCCCTCTCTGGTCCATGTCCTCCATGGCTGTGGAGGGGCGAGAGCCCCTCCGAGATTGGATCTGTCTCTCTGTCCTCTTCTGTTTCGCGCTCCCCAGATCTTGCCGAAAAGCATTTCTTATATTACCCTGCCATACCACGTATGGCTTGAAGAGCCTTTCTAGAAAGGTGTTTTTAGGGACAGGGTCACGCTTGGCACCCATGCGGGCAAGGATATCCATGGCCTGGTTGCTGTCTCTACAGACATGATGGAATTCTAGACCCTCGAATCGGGCTGACATCTTGAGGACGGCGTTTCTATATGCTGGCATTTTTAGATCTTTGGCGTCAAATTCGTCGTTGACTGATAACCCACAAGTATAGGGGATCAATTGTATCCTCTTTTGATAAGTATGAATGTCGAACCCAACGAGGAGCTAAAGGTAGAACAAATATTCCCTCAAGTTCTATCGACCACCGATACAGCTCTACGCACGCTTGATGTTTGCTTTACCTAAAACAGGTATGAAACTATTCTGCGAGAATAAAACTACGAGTACTCTGTGAGAATAAAACTAAGAAAAAATTGCAAGGTAATAAAAGTAGATAGCTTTTGTCAACAAGAATGTCATTTGTCCCTAGGCAATCGATAACAAGTACCGGTAATCATTCTTGTAATTTTATATGAGGGAGAGGCATGAGCTATCATACTTTCTCTACTTGGATCATATGCACTTATGATTGGAACTCTAGCAAGCATCCGCAAATGCTCAAGATCATTAAGGTCGTGAAACAAAACCATAGCATTACGTATCAAGTCCTCTTTACTCCCATACATCATACCCCACCTACTCGGGTTTAAGTTTCTGTCACTCTCGCAACCCACCGTAAGCGAACCATGAACATATTGCAACACCCTACAACGGGGGACCCTCACGTTTGCGTGAGATGAAGGGCACAGTAGGACAGCACCATAAATAAAATATACAATCATACCAACCAAGATCACGATTAACCCATAGGACAAAACGGATCTACTCAAACATCATAGGATAACCATAGATCATTGGGAAATAATATATGGAGTTGAGCACCATGTTTAAGTAGAGATTACAGCGGGGGGAAAGAGGTGTTACACCACTGCATTGAGGGGGAGAAAGTTGGTGTTTACGGTAGGAAGGTTGTTGATGTAGATCGCCATCACGGTCCTAGCCCCAGCGGCACTCCGGCGTCACCGGGAGAGAGGGGAGAGAGCCCCCCTCCTTCTTCTTCTTCCTTGGCCTCCCCCTAGATGGGAGGAGGATTTCCCCTCTGGTCCATGGCCTCCATGGCTATGGAGGGGCGAGAACCCCTCCGATATTGGATCTATCTCTCTGTCCTCTTCTGTTTCGCGCTCCCCAGATCTGGCCGAAAACCATTTCTTATATTCCTGGAGATCGGTAACTCCGATTGCGCTGATCTTTTTACACGATTTTTTTCCTGATATAAGCTTCCTTGCCCCCGAAGTAGAGATCCAACCGACGTAGGAGGTGAGCACAACCCACCACCACGCGCCAGGCTCAGGGGTCGGAGCCAGGTGGGTTGTGCCCACCACAGGACTCCGTCTGCGGTGATTCCAACTCCCAAAAATCACAAATATTCCAAAATAATTCTCCGCGGAGCTGCATCACGTTTGGACTTCGTTTGATATGGATTTTCTGTGATACAAAAACAGGCAACAAACAGGAACTGGCACTGGGCACTAGATAGGTAAGTTAGTCCAAATAAATCATATAAAAAGTTGCCAAAAGTATGTAAAAGTTGAATAATATTCACATGAAACAATCAAAAATTATAGATATGACGGAGACGTATCAGCATCCCCAAGCTCAATTCCTGCTCGTCCTCGAGTAGGTAAATGATAAAAAAATAATTTTTGATGTGGAATGCTACCTATCATAAACTGGATCATATATCTAGTCATGGCATGAATATTAAGACATAAGTGATTCAAAGCAATAGTCTATAATTTGACATAAAGACATCAATACTCAGGCATCCCAATAAACAATTAGGTCTTTCAGAATATCAAATGCTAAAGAACGTTATCCCTACAAAATCATATGGTCTTGTCATGGTCTCTCTTCTTAACACAAAGTATAAATCATGTACTACCCAGGTGTCAGCCAAGCAATTGGTTCATAATTTTTAACCCGCTTCAGCATTTTCAACCCTTACGCAATATATGAGCGCAAGCCATGGATATAGCACTATGGGTGGAATAGAGTAAGATGATAGGGGTAAATATAAAGAAGACAAAAAAGTAAGAAAGTCTCACATCGACGCGGATAACCAACGGGCTATGGAGATGCCCATCAATTGATATCAACGTGAGGAGTAGGGATTGCCATGCAACGAATGCACTAAGAGCTATAAGTGTATGAAAGCTCCATATGAAAACTAAGTGGGTGTGCATCTAATCCTATAATGAAATATTCCCACTAGTATATGAAAGTGACAACATAGGGGACTCTCCATATGAAAAACATGGTGCTACTTTGAAGCACAAGTGTGGTATTTGCATGCCCCTTTTCTTTTCTTTTTCATTCTTTTTTTTCTTTTTCTTTTTTTCTTCTTTTTTTAGTCCAGAGTCTCATCCCCACTTGTGGGGGAGTCATGGTCTCCATCATCCTTTCATCACTGGGGCAATGCTCTAATAATGAATAAAGATGATCATCACACTTCTATTTATTTATAACTCAATACTACAAAATATGACTCTATATGAATGTCTCTGGCAATGATCTAGCGTAACATGTATGAAAATGATGAACGGTGGCTGAGCCACAAATGCCATGTCATCTATATGATCATGCAAAGCAATATGAAAATGAATGCTCAAGTCAAACAGAAGCGATGGAACTTGCATGGCAATATATCTTGGAATGGCCATGGAAAAGCCATAATAGGTAGGTATGGTGGTTGTTTTGAGGAAGATATAATAAGACTTATGTGTAGTAGAGCATATCGTATCATGGGGTTTTGATGCACCGGCGAAGTGTGCACCACGTCTCGAGGTGAGAAAGGGCAATGCACGGTACCGTAGAGGCTAGCAAATTGCAGAAAGGTAAGAGTGTGTATAATCCATGGACTCACATTAGTCATAAACAACTCATATACTTATTGTTATTAGCCCTCAAAGCAAAGTAATACTACGCATGCTCCTAGGGGGCAGGTTGGTAGGAGTTAGCAGTCGCACGCCGCCGACCTTCACACATAGGTCGACAATCAAGGATAAATTGTGCTCCAACTTTCATAGCATAACGAGAGACTATACGTGCATGCTTCGGGAATCACAAACTTTAACACCAATATTCTTACTTAACCACAACCGTTTACTAGTACTTCCCACATATTTATCATCTCTATATCGCAAAACTATTGCAAGGAATCAAACATATCATATTCAGTGATACATAAGTCTTATGTAGCATTTTATGACTAACCATGCAATTGACCAATTGCTTTTGTCTCTCTAAACACTACAAGAAATACGCTCAATTATGACTCCCCATTTTGGTCGTTGATTCGTCATTGCTTTCATTTCTTGACCTTTTTTTGACCAAATTCAGAAGGTCAACAGTTGGCCGTCAAGAATAAGCAAACGTGACCTTTTCTGTAATTTTTATCATGGCTGTCCTTGACCAAAATTTTGGTCGGTAAATCTTTGACGAAAATTATGGTCATTACTAATGAGCCTAGACCACGTAGGATCTGATGTGTCCGAGCCAACGTGGCAATGTCCACGTGGCACATGCAATGACATGGCAAAAATGATGACGTGGACACCATGTAGGATCGATCAAAATCAGTAGTTTCAATGGGCCAAGCCCAATAATTAACCCATTTTAGGTCATAACTATGGGCCAAGCCCATTAATTCATTCTATTTTTAGATTTACTTTTGGGCCACAACCATGGGCCAAGCCCAACAGATCAGCATGTTAATGTTTGTTCTTGGGCTGAGGCGAGCCAGTCCAGCCCACTCACACAATTTAGTAGTTCTGGTCCAGCCCTTATTCAAGGGAGATTTCAAACATTTCGTTATACAGTTTGGTAGTCAACCAAAAGCACAGGATAACATAATGGTAATAATAATATAATTCTCAAAATAACACAACAGTATCATTACACCACAGGATCTCAAAATAACACAGCAGAATGAACAAACAGCACAACATTTCATCAACTTTGTCCCAGCAGTATCATTACACCACATGTTTATAAGATAGTACAAACCAATAACTTAGTATCTTGTACGTGAGCATCCAAAGCAGATGCATATCTGTTGAATTTCTTCTTGGAGCTTGACTCAGGGCCAACATTTCAAAGGAGTGTGCTGGAGGGACATTCTTTAGTGAGAATGTCAGCAACAACATTTATGCTAACAAGAACATATGGAGGCAGATATACTTCCCAATGATATTTACAAGACCAATGTATTTCTTACTAAGGTGCATACAGATGTAGTCGAGGATGGGGTCACTCTTAAGTTTGAAACATTTCAAACTTATGAAATGAGAACAGACAACAGAGCATCAGGTTTGCAAGCTAAAGCAGGACACAAGAGTAACTTCTGTGAGACACTGAAATTCTAGAATACCAGGATATAGTAGATTTACTTTCTTTTTTAGCCACTTAAAAAACAAACAGTTTACTGAGATAGGACAGTGGTAGAAATACTAATCAAGTTACTTAATCATAACATATGTGAGCGGGATCTGATGAATATGGCATGAAACACCAGTAATGTGAAACTGGAACTACAGGAAGAACAAAAAACAGAGTAAAAATGTTTAAGAAAGGGAAAATGGGCACCTTTGTCACATCAGGGTCAGTATATTTCCTTGGAAATATCATGATAACCCTGCAAAAAACAATGTGCATCAGACAGGAACCGCGAGAGATAAAGCATCAAGACAAACCGAATATGGTTTCCACTTTATGCTACAACATCATCATCAGGATTAAAACAACATATGGATATTCAGTGCTAGATGAGACCATATACACTACCACTACAAAAAAATAGGCCGCCGCACGCCGCGGTGCACCATCATACTTGATCCGGCCTCGATGTTCATGACCGTGTCGGTCTCCAACTCCGAATTGGGCAGCTCGAAGCTGACCAAAACCAGCGAAGTCACAACGGTTAAGTGACGCTGGACCAGACCGCCGACGAGCAGGAGCAGCCTAAGGCAAACCACACCTCATGCAGTTATGCACCTCACATATTAGAAGTTTGCATATTAGAAAAGGAAGGAGGATATTAAAACACTAGATCACTTGTAGATTAAAAATTGACAGCAGACCATATTCATTTACATGAGACATGTCATATGATTGCATACCGGAAATGACATCAAGGAATGTAAACAGAGGCATTAGAGTTTACATTAAGGGACTGGTAATACACCGCTAAATTGGCTATTGAGCAAGTTCAGGTTTCCTAAGGATGAGAAATCTGCTCCTAAAATAACAATACTATGTGCAGACTTGAAGAATGACATGACAGGTTATTTACTACTCCATAAGTATGAGGTATGTTAACGAATTGGTCGATTACGAAAACTAGACTTTCTCAATTTAGAGACTTAAGAGCAGAAGAAAAAATGGGAAAATTCCTTCTATTTTTCAAGATAATTCAGATTTGTTGGCGAAAAAGCGAAGAAATAGGTTCGTCATTCCATTACAACGCCTAAGAAAAAATACCATTCTACTACTACAACCATCCATTCAACTGGCAAGATCCAAAATACTAGTCAGCGCACACATACTAACATTTTTGAAGTAGTCATATTTATTTTCTTGATATGATTAGTAAACTGATTAAAATAAATAAAGCATAAATGCCAACTGAGCATGAATGCCAACACAATTGGAGTGAACTTACGAAAAAACATTGCAAACATGAGAGAATTGTGTCCAGTGAATATTAAGATCAAATATCAAGTAAATATAAGTAAGGAATATCCCTGTGAACCATTGGCGGCCAACTACAACTACATAATTATCTATTGGTTTGCCCATCTAATTTGCTCCACAACAGTTTTCCGTTTTCACTCTCTCTAGCAAAGTGCAGATGTGACTGGACAAACAGTTCTGCATAATAATAAAAATGATATAGGATACTCCATTTGAACTACAAAGAACCTGTAGGTTTACTTGTAGATATATCTGCCTTGTAAGTAGAATGAAATGATGGATACATGTAGATATACAAGGTGGTCATGTGAGATGGATAAGTCATAAAACAACCTTTCGCAGGTTAGGAATTGTATCTGTCTCTTGCAGTTTGCTCATATGCATGTAAGGCTATTAAGAATCCCACAACAGGGTGTAGGAAAAAATAAAAAAAGGTATCCTCAATGTCTGTTTTTTAAAACGGTAAGGGCAGTATATACTTGGTAAAATATATTGCATCAGCCCTTGGTTGGTTCCTGGGTAAAAACTACTATGGGAAGCATCACAATATACAGAAGTAATTTATTTTTTAAACGGAAAAGAAATTCAGCATGGTGCAGCAATGAACACATATACTCAATAGGTATTCTATTGATTTAAATAGACATTGACTAAAAGCTGCGGATACCCTTTTTTCACTACAAACAGATGTTCTATGGAATCTACAATTGAGCACCTATATATACAGTGAGCAACTAAAAGATTTATCTTATAATATATGATAGGATGTATGCATGATAAGAGATGGATTGACGGAAAAAAGTACGTCCATGCACACAACGGAAATCTTCTCACTGTCCAATAGTTATGTATATAAATAGTAGGAAAAAATATGTGCGCGTTCATGCACAAAGTGGAATAGATTATGAAGTAACCGATTTAACATTAGTTGTACCACCAGTTCCTGATTGTCCACATATGCATTGGAGCTCACCACGAGTGGGGGTAGGAGGAGGGGAGGAGGACGTCCTACAGCCGCAGTTTCTCCTCATCAGAGCAGCACCTGCACAAAACAGAGCCTTCAACATGTCTAGATCGGGAAGAGAAACAGAAAAAATAAAAAGGCGGAACAAGAAAGGAGAACCTTCCATGGCGTCCTGTACTAGGAGCAGCTCCTCTCTCTCTGGCCATGGCCTTGAATTCCTTCCTTTGACACAATACGCACACGCATCAAGAGGAGGAGAGAAGCTGTAGGAGACAGCGGGAGGAGGGGTCTACGTACCCTCTAGGGCTTCGGTGGAGCTGCGTTGTTCATGGCATCTGATCGGGGAGGAAGAAGCCTTCCCATCCACGGCGTCCCGGTGCTCGAGCAGTGACGGCGCGCTGGATCTGCGAGGGAGACGAGATGATGTGAGGAAGAGATGGAGGAATGTGACGAGGAGGGGTGGAGTAACTCGCCTGACTCACCGAAGCAACGCCGGAGCCACGCCGGCGACGTGCTGGCCCAAACCCTAGCTGATGGGCAGGGTCACGCTTGGCCACTGGAGGACGCGTGCACCGGATCTGGCCCGATGGGAGGAAGGAGCGTTGAGAGGGGGGAACAGTGGTGCACTGGGCGCGCCGGAGGACGCTGGAATCGGGCGGAATCGGGCGCCGTAGGTGGTGGCGGCGGCGGCGAGAAGTGGTGCGGGGGAGAGGGAGAGACGAGCGAGAGTGCTGGGTGGATGGTATTTCACGTTCGCGGGCCGGGTCTTCTTTATTTATTATTCGCGGGCTGTGAGATTGAAAACCAAACGAAATCGTTCGCGGGCTGACCCAGACCTCTGGGCGCCAAAGTGCGAGTTTGACTTTGCCTCACTTTACCCTCCAAAAAAGACTTTACCTCACTTTTTATGTATTATCCTTTCTTTCTTTCTTTCTTTTCCTCAAAAAACCACTCCCTCAGTTCCAAACTATAGTGCTTTCTTTATTTCTGTGCTTCAACTTTGACCATAAATTCAACCAACATGACCGACTGCAGCAGAAGCAAAAGTTATATAAGTGAATTCGTATTTAAAAGAAGTTTTCAATTATATAATTTTTTTCTCCCGTCGCAGTCGGTCTTGTTGGTTAAATTTATGGTTAAAGTGAGACCACATGAAGTGTGGGCGCACTATATTTTGAAATGAAGGGAGTACTATTGCGAACTATATTTCAGACAAACAAAGAAACAACTTTTCCCAACACATCAAAAGGGAAAGGAACTTAATTCTCATCCCCAACAAAAAACTTCCCTTCTCGGGGACACATGTACGGCTCGCTCTCATCGCTCCCGGCACGGGCTCCCCACGCAAAACCCTTCCACGGACCATCTCTCCGGCTTACCCCGTCACCCTCGACGACAACATGTGCGTCGTCCTTCACCATTGAATGGCGGCATGCACGGTCGAGATCGGACCACTCACCCCTACTACTATTACTTCAGTAGCCACTCGATGACAATCCCGGGTGGAAGCACGTTGTTGCAACCCATTACATGTTTGTGTCGTATGTTGTACTCTCTACGGCGGCACACACAACGCCCCTCACAATCAAACGTCCAACAAACAGGGACACGACCTTCCATGACGCTATAGGGGTCCCGAGCCATCAGAAGCCTGCCACTATGGCTCCCGCGTCTGTTCTCACGTCATCTTGAAATGGCAAACAATGTTACTGAAGAGAGTTTTCTCTTTTTGTGCACAAAAAGGTCAATTTCTGTTTTTGGAGTGCGAAAAATGTTTTTTGTCAATAAACTACCAAATATTTGTTTAAAAATGGCACCACTCCATTTTTTAAATATATTATACCATATTAGACCAAAGTTAATGTACAATTGACCAAATGGTTGGGTGTCAAAAGCTATAGATCAATCACTCGTCATATTTACAAATTTCTTCCAAATTCAACAGGGACTAGGTTAAATTTGAATATTAATGGATTTCAAGCCAAATGACCAAATATGTGTTCTAAAATTGGGCGAACCTAGATGAGCTAAAATTGGACCAGATATCTCTACTCCTAATGGAGCAGTTGATAGTCTCGCTTCTAGGGTTTTTTTCGTCCCACCTCCCATGGTTTTTTTGGTACCTCCTCCCACCTTCGCTGGGTTTTTTTCGCAGATTTTTTTTGTCCCCTCCCCCCACTTCATCGGTTTATTTTCGTGTCATCCTCTCACACAACGAAAGAAATCTGAACAAATCAAAACTTTCATACTAGCGCAAGTTATTTAGTAATGTAGAATCAATCTCGAACAATCTCTCAAGATCAAATCTAAATTAATTAACCTTACCTTAAATCACTCAATCACATTAATTAGAAAACAAATAATTGATTTTCAGAAAAATCGCTCAATCACATTAACCTTACCTTAACTCACGGATGGTAATCAATCTCCAAACAAGGAAACAATACATCGAGGGAGCAGTAAATAAATTCTCTTTCTTATGACATGTATATGATCTTCCCTTCCCTCTCTGTTGTCGAGCGTTCTTGATTCTCGAGGCCGATGCTTGGGCTGCGTCACTGGGTCGCGACGGTGCCGGAGGACGAGGACGGCGAGGCCGGGTGCCGCGACACCGCGTTGGCCACGGCCGGTGAAGGGGGCGAAGAAGGGCGGCTTCCCTGGCCCTGGCCGTGGCCGTGGCCCTGTGAGTTGGTGCGGTGGAAGTGGCACTTGAAGGACCCGACGTGGGTGGCCGGCGCACAGGCGCACTTGGAAGCGGGCCCGTGGCTTCCAGGGTTTTTTTCGTCCCACCTTCCATGGTTTTTTTGGTACCTCCTCCCGCCTTCGCTGGGTTTTTTTCGCAGATTTTTTTGTCCCCTCCCCCCACTTCATCGGTTTATTTTCGTGTCACCTTCTCACACAACGAAAGAAATCTGAACAAATCAAAACTTTTCATACTGGCGCAAGTTATTTAGTAATGTAGAATCAATCTCGAACAATCTCTAAAGATCAAATCTAAATTAATTAACCTTACCTTAAATCACTCAATCACATTAATTAGAAAACAAATAATTGATTTTCAGAAAAATCGCTCAATCACATTAACCTTACCTTAACTCACGGATGGTAATCAATCCCCAAACAAGGAAACAATACATCGAGGGAGCAGTAAATAAATTCCCTTTCTTATGACATGTATATGATCTTCCCTCCCCTCTCTGTTGTCGAGCGTTCTTGATTCTCGAGGCCGATGCTTGGGTTGCGTCACTGGGTCGCGACGGTGCCGGAGGACGAGGACGGCGAGGCCGGGTGTCGCGGCACCGCGTTGGCCACGGCCGGTGAAGGGGGAGAAGAAGGGCGGCTTCCCTGGCCCTGGCCGTGGCCGTGGCCCTGGGAGTTGGTGCGGTGGAAGCGGCACTTGAAGGACCCGGCGTGGGTGGCCGGCGCACAGGCGCACTTGGAAGCGGGCCCGTGGCCCGCGCCGGACGGCGCCGACGCCGACCCGGGCCACCTTCTCCGCGTAAAAATTCCCGGCCGATTTACATGAAATTAATTCCGTCAGTTGTGGTGGCAAATATAATACACATAATCCATATTGTTATGCACTAGCGTGTGTGTGTGAAATAGATGGATTATGGTTCCGTACCCAATAAGATGGATATGTGTGTGTGTGTTAGAGAGAGAGAGAGAGAGAGAGGGAGAGGGGGAGAGAGAGTGAGGAAGAGGGAGGGAGAGAGAGTGTGTGTGAGGATTTGATGGTAAAAAAGGTCGTCAATGTCACTTGATATGTATGAGAATATTAATGTTGAACTTTGAAATTTAATGTGGCCCCGTTGCAACGCACGGGCGTTCTTCTAGTATTAGTTAAAATATCAAATCATATTTATAAAAGAAAAATAGTCTTTTCTCTTCTTTCAGATGAGCTTAAATGAGAGCCTTGATTATTTTTCCCTGGGATTAATATGGCCCAACTCAATGGGACATCTTTTTTTTGAATCGGTAATATTTTTTAGAACAATAACGTTTTCTAAAATTCTCTAATAAAAGAAACATTTCTTGAATATGTCAACATTTTTAAAAAATTTAAAATTAAACCGAACATTAGAACATTTTTTAAATTTTTGAATGAAAAATTGAATTTGAACTATTTTAGAAAATAAATATCAAATAGAAAAGGAAACCAAAAAACTACAAAGCCAGCAAAAAAGGAAAGGAAAAAATAAAAGGAAAGAAAAAGAAACAGAAAAAAAACAAAAATGGGCCGGCCCAGTTAGGGGCGCCCCTGTGCACCGCGACGACCCAGGTCGAATCGTGAGTGCACAAATTGGGTCCTCAGAGAGCTCCTATTTGCCGCCGCTGAAGGCAGAGCAAACGGGTCAGCCCATTAGGAGATAAACAAGCTCTAGACAATTAAAAATAAAATGAAAATGTTAAGCGTGAGGCGAACTCACGACCCCACTCTCACGAACGAGGGCTACTAACCGAACGAGCTAGCGAGTTCTAGTATTAAATATGAGACGCCTTTGTATAACTATCGAAATCTTTTAAAAAAATTCTAAAAATATACATGGAACATTTGTAGTATCCATTGAATATTTTTAATGTATGATGAACAATTTAAATAATACACGATGAACTTTTTTTAATATAAGATAAACATTTTAAAAAAAATATGAATATATGCGTTGAACAATTTTCAAATAAGCATTGAACATTTAGTAAAAAATACATTGAACAATTTCATAATATACAATGAACATTCTGTCACACAATATGATGAACATTTTTATAACACAAAGATGAAGTATTTTTACAATATATGATGGACATTTTTTATTAATACGATGAACATATTCGTAATATGTAGTAATACTTTTGTATAATATGCAGTAAAAGAGAAGAAAACAGAAACAAAAAAAGTAGAACAAAAAGAAACATAAAAGAAAAACTGAAAGGAAAAAAAGGAACCAAGACAGAAAAAATAAACTGAAACAAAACAATAAAAGACCAAAAGCAAAAAAACCGCAGAAGAAAACCGAAAAAAAACCCACAAGAAATGGCGAAGGAAACAGCAGCATAGGAAAACGGCATAGGAAATCCATACGTGGGCCGGCCCAAGTGTCGATCCCTTGAGTGAAGCCGCAGCTCGTGGACGCACACGCGGTCAAGTAGGATCCACCTCTTATATGCTATATCAAAGGTGTGTGTGGTGTAGTGGCGTGGGGCTCCGAATGAGGTTGTGGGTTCGAATCTTCTCATACGTGTTTTTTATTCATTTGTGTTCTTTTAAATAATTTGATCCATTTTGCTATTTTAATTAATTTGATCGGCTCTTTCATTTGGGTCCCCTCCTCTAAGGTCGGTGGTGGGTCCTACCTGTCATGTTTGTGGTGGGACCCGCGTGTCAGTTTGGTGGGCCTTAGGTTAATTTGTGTGTTTGAATCTTCTCGTACGCGCTTTTTATTCATTTGTGTTGTTTTAATTAATTTGATCCATTTTGCTGTTTGAATTAATTTGATCGGCTCTTCCATTTGGGTCCCCTCCTCTAGGTCGGTGGTGGGTCTTTCCTGTCATGTTCGTGGTGAGACCCGCATGTCAGTTTGACACATGGATATGACACATGGGCGAAAATTGACACATGAATATGACACATGGGCGAAAGTTCACACACTTCCTTAGTTCTATCTAGACACGTAAGCCGAAATTGACACATGGGCGAAAGTTCACACACTTCCTTAGGTCTATCTAGACACGTAAGCCGAAATTGACACATGGATATGACACGTGGGCAAAAATTCACGCACAGACATGACACATAGGCAAAATTGATGAGCTGGCGTCCAGTCATATAAATATATCCATGTTTACAATGTCATGACCATCTAGATTGGTCGTAATCAGTCAGAAATAAGGCCATCGACTATTGTTGTCTGCTTTATGACCATTTTGTGTAAGACAACAATGATTTTTTTGACTAAAATGGTCGTTATTGTTTAGGGTTTGGACCCTCCTAAAAAGTTCATGACCAATTAGTTCGAAATGGTCGTAGATTAGCGACTAATTTATCCACGGTCACTAACAAAGGTCATGAATTGACATATTTCTTGTAGTGAAATAGATATAAGTGAAGCATGAGAATTTAGTTCTTTCTACAAAATATCATGCTCTAACAAATATAAGTGAAGGAAAAGAGCATTCTACGAACATCGGTTTTCTATGTGAAGATAAATAGGCAATCCACACTTCAAATGATATAAGTGAAGCACATGAAGCATTCTATAAAGCCATACTCAAAAGATATAAGTTAAGTGCAATGAGCATTATATAAATCAACCATGTACTATCTCATACCAGCATGGTGCATAAAATAAAAATGAAAACTAAAAGCAAAAGATGCTCCAAGATTTGCACAAATCACGCGAACGAAACGAAACCGGAAACATACCGATACTTGTTGAAGAAAGATGGGATGCCTTCCGGGGAATCCCCAAGCTTAGACGCTTGAGTCTCCTTGAATATTCAATTGGGGTACCTTGGGCATCCCCAAGCTTGAGCTCTTTCCTCTCCTCCTTCTCCTCATATTGAGACCTCCTCGATCTTTGATCACTTCATCCACACAAAACTCAACAAAAAGCTCGGTAAGATCTGTTAGTATAACAAAGAAAATCACTACTCTAAGTACTGTTGCAAACCAATTCATTGTTTTTTGCATTTTAGCTACTGTAATATAACTTTTCCTTGGCTTATACCACTGATAGAATCGATAGATTCATCAAAACAAGTAACATAATGCATTAAAAATAGAATCTATCTTAAACAGGACAGTCTGTAGTAATATGGACACTAACATGCTTATAGTACTCCAAAAATTCTGAAACAATTAGGAAAAATAGAAAATTTGTATAGAAAGACAGTGCAAAAAGTTTCAAAACCGTTTGACATTCCAGTAAAAAATGTAAAATCGGGCACTACAACCAAAGTTTCTGTTTGGCACCGCACAAACCAACAAGCAATGTAAACATCCTAAAGAAAAATCTTGGCACATTAATTTTATAATACAACGGAATTGTACAAGGGGGTACTTATTTTTGTTGAAAAGTTTCTATAATTAAGATTCACAAAGTTTCCACGGGCATGAACAAAGTTCAAGGCTAGCTCCCACTTTCACAATGCTCGTCCCTCTCACTTTCACTTTTCTTTTGGTGAAGTTTTAACTTTCCCCTCTATATTTTTTGTTTTTAAACTTTATAAAAGCACTCAAAAGAAATAAACGACTCTCTAAAACTTCTGGGTTGTCTCCCAGGTAGCACTTTCTTTAAAACCGTTAAGCTAGGCATAAAGTGCTCAAGTAATGGATCCACCCGGATCCCAAGGTATATCAAAGCCAATTTTAATTAACAATGATTTGGCATTTAGTAGTGAGCACAAAGCAACATATATCAAGCAATGACGAAGTCTAACTCTCTTCCTATGCATTGGCATGTCATACAAGAACAATTCATGCACATCAAGTAAAGGCCAATACATAGCATAAGTAGTGTCTTGCAATTTTATCGTGTTGGAAACATAGAGAGGTGGAGATGTAGTTCCTCTTTCACAGTAATTGCAAGTAGGAGCAGCGAGCACATGCATATTACATTCATCAAAATCATCATGTGCAATGGTAAAATGCAACCCATCAACATAATCCTTAATAAGAGCAAACTTCTCCGATATAGTGTAGTTTGGAGAATTCAAAAAGATAATAGGACTATAATGTGTGGGTGCAATAGCAACAATTTTATTCTTAACATAAGGAACTATAGCAAGTTCATCTCCATAAGCATAATTCATGCTGGCATCTTGGCCACAAGCATAACAAGCATCAAGTTCACCAAAAAGGGATATTTCAAATGAATCAACGAGATCATAGCAATTATCATAGCATTCATCCTTCGGTAAGAACGAAGGGGCATTAAATAATGTATGAGTTGGAGGGTTACTCTCATTAGAAGGTAGGCACGGGTAGCTAATATGTTCTTCCTACACTTGTTCTTCGCTCTCCTCATCATCTTTTTCATCCAATGAGCTCACGGCTTCATCAATTCCTTCTTCCATAGACTCCTGCAAAATATTAGTCTCTTCTAGGATAGCGGAGACTTTCTCAATAAATGCATCAATATCGGAATTGAATTTATAATTATCATAGCAATATTTAAGGATGGCAAAATTTTCAGGCCTATAAACATCATCATCATCAAAAGCTTCAAACTTTTCAAACAAAGATTCAATTTCATAAGCACCCTTAAAAGCAACAAATTCTTCTATTCGTTCCACATCACAACAATCATATATACCTCTAGCATAAGAAGCCAAGGTTTCATTATCATTAAATTCACATGAAAAGGGAAGGTGTGGAGCATTCATCCTAGAGCAACAAGTAAAATCATATCTCAAGCATAAATCTCGAGCATACCAATGCAACATATAAATTTGATCCCATAAATGATTCCATTTTTGTGTCAAGCGATAATCCCTGAAGTAGTGCTCTAGGATGGGGTTTTCTCGGGATTATCAAAGTAGTGCATAATATCTTTTACATAACGAGCATCGAGGGTTTTAGGAGGTTCCCCATCTCCATGAGTAGCAAGTATAACTAATATTTTGGGGGTTTCGTGTTCCATATCCATAACTAAAGATAGAGAACAACTTAGAACAGGAAATAAAAACTACTTAGTGATAAAGCAAACAAGCACACACGAGAATATTCACCCCACGCTATTGCTCCCCAGCAACGGCGCCAGAAAAAAGGTCTTGATAACCCACAAGTATAGTGGATAAATTGTAGCCTCTTTTGATAAGTAAGATGTCGAACCCAGCCAGGAGCTAAAGGTAGAACAAATATACGCATGCTTGATGTTTGCTTTACCTAAAACAAGTATGAAACTATTTTGTGAGAATAAAACTACGAGTACTCTGTGAGAATAAAACTAAGAATAAATTGCAAGGTAATAAAAGTAGATAGCTTTTGTCGACAAGAATGTCATTTGTCCCTCGGCAATCGATAACAAGTACCGGTAATCATTCTTGTAATTTTATATGAGGGAGAGGCATGAGCTATCATACTTTCTCTACTTGGATCATATGCACTTATGATTGGAACTCTAGCAAGCATCCGCAACTGCTAAAGATCATTAAGGTCGTGAAACCCAACCATAGCATTAAGTATCAAGTCCTCTTTACTCCCATACATCATACCCCACCTACTCAGGTATAAGTTTTTGTCACTCTCGCAACCCACCGTAAGCGAACCATGAACATATTGCAACACCCTACAGCGGGGGCCCCTCACGTTTGCGTGAGACGGAGGCACAGTAGGACAGCACCATAAATAAAATATACAATCATACCAACCAAGATCACGATTAACCCATAGGACAAAACAGATCTACTCAAACATCATAGGATAACCATAGATCATTGGGAAATAATATATGGAGTTGAGCACCATGTTTAAGTAGAGATTACAGCGGGGGGAAAGAGGTGTTACACCACTGCATTGAGGGGGGGGAAGTTGGTGTTTACGGTAGGAAGGTTGTTGATGTAGATCGCCATCACGATCCTAGCCCCGGCGGCACTCCGGCGTCACCGGGAGAGAGGGGGAGAGAGCCCCCTCCTTCTTCTTCTTCCTTGGTCTCCCCCTAGATGGGAGGAGGGTTTCCCCTCTGGTCCATGGCCTCCATGGCTATGGAGGGGCGAGAACCCCTCCGAGATTGGATCTGTCTCTCTCTCCTCTTCTGTTTCGCGCTCCCCAGAACTGGCCGAAAACCATTTCTTATATTGCCGGAGATCCGTAACTCTGATTGCGCTGATCTTTTTACCTGGTTTTTTTCCTGATATAAGCTTCCTTGCGCCCGAAGTAGAGATCCAACCGATGTAGAGGTGAGCACAACCCACCACCACGTGCCAGGCTCAGGGGTCGGATCCAGGTGGGTTGTGCCCACCACGGGACTCCGTTTGCGGTGATTCCAACTCCCAAAAATCACAAATATTCCAAAAATAATTCTCTGTGGAGTTGCATCACGTTTGTACTTTGTTTGATATGGATTTTCTGCGATACAAATACAGGCAACAAATAGGAACTGGCACTAGGCACTGGATAAGTAAGTTAGTCCAAATAAATGATATAAAAAATTGCCAAAAGTATGTAAAAGTTGAATAATATTGGCATGAAACAATCAAAAATGATAGATACGACAGAGACGTATCATTGACCTGGGAGATGGCGAGGTTCAAATCTCCTCGCACCTCAAGCTGCCGAACACCCATCAATGTTGCCATCCGGAGACCATGCAACAGTGCCTCATATTCGGTTGCGTCATTAGAATCTGTGTACATGATCTATGGAACGTAGCGGATACTGTCGCCTATGGGGGACATCAAGATCACCCCAATGCCCAGTACGACTAGCATTTTAGAGCCGTCAAAGTACATCGTCCAGTGTTCATATGTATTGTATTCCCTAGGGAGTTCGGCTTTGGTCCATTCGGATAGAAAATAGCTAACACATGAGATTTAATAGCTCAGCATGGTTTGTATACGATCTCGAAGGGAAGGAGTTCTATGCCCCATTTGGCAATGCAGCCCGTGGCATCCCTGTTATTGATTATATCATTCAGGGGTACCTCAGATACCACTGTCACCGAACACTCCTGAAAATAGTGTGGCAAATTTTGGGATGCCATGAAGACTGCATATGCTATATTTTGGTAATGTGGTTATCCGGATTTGCACGGTGTGAGGACCACTGACACATAGTAGACTGGCTTCTGAACCTGGTATTTGTCGCCCTTAGATTTCCGTTCTACGATGAGCACTGCGCTCACTTGATTGGTGGCTGATATATACAATAGCATAGGTTTTCCATCACCTAGTGCGGCCAGGATAGGGTTGCTTGCCAGGAGTGTTTTAATTTCCTCTAGTGCCGTGGTTGCCTCGTTGGTCCATTCAAAGTTTTTTGTCTTTTTGAGGAGCCTGTAGAGAGGCAGTGCCTTTTCACCAAGGCGGGAGATGAAGCGACTTAGAGCCGCTATGCAACCTGCCTGCTTTTGCATGTGTTTGAACTCCGTTGGTACTGCTAGCTGGGATAGAGCCTTGATTTTAGTCGGATTTGCCTCAATTCCTCTATGGGAGACAATAAATCCGAGCAGCTTTCTAGTGGGAACACCAAAGATGCATTTGTCCGGGTTGAGCCATATATCGTAAGCCTGTAGATTTTCGAAGGTCAGCAAAGATCGTCCACGAGTTGATTGAGTTTTTTGGTTTTAATGACCACGTCGTCCACATATGCCGCAACCGTTTTGCCGATTTGGTTTTCCAAACATGTTTGAATCATGCGTTGGTATGTGGCTCCCGTGTTTTTTAACTCGAAAGGCATCATGTTGAAGCAGAATGGCCCATAGGGGCTGATGAATGCAGTTGCAGCTTGGTCGGACTCCTTCATCTTTATTTGGTGATATCTGGAGTATGCGTTGAGAAAGCCTAGTGATCATGTCCGGCAGTGGCGTCGATGATCTGATCTATGCGAGGTAAGGGGAAGGGATCCTTAGGGCAGGCCTTGTTTAGGTCCTTGAAATCAATGCAGAGCCGCCAGGACTTGTCCTTCTTGGTTACCATGACCAGATTTGCTAGCCACTCAGGATGCTTGATTTCATAGATGAATCCAGCCTCCAATAGCTTTGCTAATTCTTCGCCCATAGCCTGTCATTTGGGTTCGGAAAATTGACGTTGTGTCTGTTTGACTGGCTTGAAGCCTTTTATGATGTTCAGGTTGTGGTTTGCTAGCCTCCGTGGGATGCCTGGCATATCCGAAGGGTGCCAGGCGAATATATTCCAATTTTCGCTTAGAAATTCGTCAACCGCGGGATCCAGCCGTGCTCCGATGGACGTTGTTTTATTCGGGTTTGTCAGTTGTACTTGGAATTTTACTATCTCATCAGCTGGTTTGAAATACATGGATTTTGGCCTTTTACTGAGGACCACATCGTCCCTGTTGACTGTAGTGTGGAGTGTTATTAACTCTATGGCTGCTAGGAACTCAGATAGTGCTGTAAGGGTGAGTGATGCTGTCTTATTTTCAGCTCGGAGGGCTGTGTTTGGATCGCTCGCGAGCGAGATCACACCATTACACTACAAGAAAAAATACACTTCCGTGATGATACGTGTTTGTCACAGTAGGTCACATTTTTTGTCATGCATGTACATCCATGACGATTTTATGACAGAATCAAGATAGTCATACATGTGCTGTCATAGAAGTGTTCCATGACATTACCAAAAGTATCATCACGAAAGTGTCCACTTCCATGACGATAAATCGCGCGTCACAGAAGTGCTTTCGTCAAGGGTGACCGACACGTGGCATCCACCGTAACGGAATGCCGTTAAGCTATCGGGTCCGGTTTTGGATCCGATAACCTGTTAACAGCCCCGACCAATGGGGATTTTCCACGTGTAAAATCATCATTGGCTGGAGGAAACACGTGTCGGCTCACTGTTGGGACAGATGTCATCCACTCATTGGACCGAAGGCGCCTATGATACGGCGACACGTGGCACATCCCAAAAGAGGCCCATTCCTGTGAAAAGGCTAGCCCGTTTGACTTGGTCAAAGGGTGGCGGGCCAGCCCACGAAAAGCCTGTTAACAGCCTGTTCGCATATAGCCCATTTACAGCCTGCTAACCCAGGGCCCGTTACGACCTCTCCGAATTAGGCCCAGTAGCGTCATCTGGGCCGTCCAATATGATTCCAGCCCGTTTTAACTTCTGGCCCATATGTGGCCCATAAATTCTTTCATCCCATATGAGACCCTTTGTAACTCTTGGCCCATTAATGGCCCATGGTGAAACAGGCCCGTAATGAACAGTGTATCACTTTCTACCCATTAACGGCCCGTTATTCCATTGGGCCATTTCCAGCCCAAGTTATATTTCGGCCTTCCTAGGGCCCATTTATTCTTAGGCTCATTTGCAGCATTCGGTTACTTACGGCCCGTTACTATCATTTTCTGCTTGTGGGCCAAATTCAGCCCGTTGTTACAGTCGGCCCATTTGTGGACTGTTAATCTGTAGGGCCATTTTCATAGCATCACCAAATACGACCTATTAACGGCCCGTTATGATCTGCCCATAAAACGTACGATTTCCACTCTAGACCGTCTACGACCCATTAAAGGCCCGTACAAGGCCCATAGATGAGTTGGCCCTTACAAGGCCCATGGATCCTACGAGACGTAGAAGGCCCATGGACCCGACGGCCCATTGAAGGCCATGGATCATCCATCCCGTACATGGCCCATGGATCGTACGGCCCGTGGAGGGCCATGGTCACTACAACCTTTGGGCGAGTTGGCTCCCGTTGGAACGATATAGCATATTCAAAGAATTATCCTACTCTATACTATCACCTCTAAAAACATACACTATACAACAAAGAGACCAAGGCATAGAAACTTAGAATAATCCTACACTATACAATAAAGAAATTACAGCCGGTTATACCCACTGGGCATTATGGTTCGGCACAGGTGATAATAAAGCATACACAAATAGCAAATTACATACACTGGGCAAATACAGCTCATACATCATGGACGCGCATCAACTTAACTCCATTTGAACATAATCTCTTCAGAAAATAGGATTGGCCAGATTCAGATAGCACAAATTTCAGTCTACAAAATCTCCAATTCCTTCGTGGTTTCCTCAGTGTCTTGTTTCATTTTTTGACTCCTGCATCTAATACATGCATGTCCAGTCTCAACTTGTTGATTATACATTGACAATCATGTACACGTTGTCTTGCCACCTCTAGTTGATGCTCGAGAACATCAGCACATTCCAAATCCAATCCATAATCATTCGGTAATGGCCATGCCGCACTGCTCGCAGATCTTTGTGTTGATGTCACTTCATCCTGAAATGTTTCTATAAGTACAAATGACTAGGGCAAAAATATAGTTACAATAGTGAAGCGAGTAAGACACTATTTTGTACTACATGGCAAAACAGGACTAACAATAATGTTACACGTCATGAAGCATAAGCAGGTGATATTTTAAAAATTATAAAAAAGATAGTCTGTGCAGCCTGCATACAGAAATCTCTCTTAGCTCACCAGAGGAACATGATGTTGGGGCCCAATCCAAAACACAGAAAAGTTACAAATTTAGACAGCACGTTGCGTATAAGTAAGCAAGCAGTTGGCCATTCTGTACCTCAATTGAAGTCTTAGGGAGCATAATGAACAGCAGAGGGTTTCATACAAACATACTACAGCAGGCAAAACTATGCAATAATTAGCGTAGTATAAACTAGATTGTGAGCCTCATGCAATAATAGTTGGTTAATAGACTTCAAAGCTTCAGGCACACTTCGGCAGAGTAATTAAATGGCAAGGCCTTTAATTAGGTCAACTAATAGTTATACAAGTACCCAACATCAGGCATGATTCTTTGGGCATCTCATTCACTAAGGACAAATAAAGCAATTGAAAAGAGCAAATTAACTATGCCTGAAACAAACAAGGAATTGAACTGTTGAGTTGCATACAATGACTTACCTTAATAGGTTGAAGAGGCTCAGTGTAGCTCCTACTTCTCTTGCAAGGCTCCTTCCTAACATCTTGTACATGGAAATCCTCAATCTTACCTTCATTGCACCCCCTCTGCAAGGTGACACAAACTAGTTACTGTCTCCTTGGAAGATAAATATGCATACTTTCCAGTCTGTGAACACAAAAGGATGAGATTATAACAAAACAACACCACATAATGAAATATGCCACATCTCTTGCACTTGCACTCAATGAAATGAGCATTTACTATGTCTGCACTATGTAAAAACTAGGCATACATTCGAAATGGATCTCCAGGTACTCTTGGAGAGCCTACTTTAGTGTACAGCCAAACCTTTATGTCACCTATGAGTTAGACAAGGCCCCACTACAGCAGCCCTTAGTGTTTAAATCGTTGAAAAGCTCTGTTAGAATGTTAGGTCAAGAACAACAAGTAATCAAAGTAAACAGTCCTAGTATGGCTGGCTGAAGCAAACAAGCAATTGAACAGATGTGTGAGCAAATCTTACATATCAAGAAAAGAAGCAAAGGAGGAGGCTTAAAGACCATCACTTGACTGACCAGATTTGAGGGGCATTTAAACATCCTGTGCAACGTATGAACTAACATAAACATTGCATATTCTAGATTCTACAATGGAAAGCACATTTATTAGGTTATGCCATGTATGATGATGCCTAAATGTACACTATAGCAGGTAGGAGTGATTCATCATTGCACGCAAATTGAATTACACGTTAAGGGCCAGTTCGATTCCGCCTTTTCAGGGCTTATTGTCAAAATAAGCCATAAAAGATGTAGGGAACACATTTTTGAGTTATGGGCTTGGGCTTAACTAATTTCGCTTTGGAGGGGGGTGTTTTGGGTAGAACCTCACTAAAAATTGAAGGGAAGGGGAATAGTGAAATGACTCTGTTGGCTGCCTATATTACACTCAAAATGCAACTGCTGACGCCCGTGTCACACCTGACCCTCAAGTAAAAACAAACACGCAAGCGTTCATTGCCCTGCCCGCTTGCATCTCCTCTCCCCTTTCCCTCTACCTCGATCCCCTGCCTGCAGCACTAGGGTTCCTCCAGCGAGCCGTCGCCACTGGTCCCATCTGGCCTGGTCCTCGACAATGCTATGTCCAGCTAGGCTACATGGCCGGCGGGTAGGGGCAAATCTCCCTGGCTGCTCCTCCCTCTAGCGCCGCCCCTCATTCTCATGGTCTCCAGCAGCTGCTCCACTATGGTTCGTCTAGTGCACTACTCCGGCGGGTGCTGCACAACTACGGCTGATGCCACACTGCGGCAGAAGGCACCTTATTCCCCCTCCCCTCCTCCTAGGCCATGGCCTTGAGGTGTTGTTGAAGGATGAGTTCATCCAACAAGGTGAGGATCTCCTCTGATTTTTTGCCAAATTTTCATTCTGATTCACTATACAATGAATTGCTATGAGCTGCTTCTGCTGCTGCTATATGATGCATTGCTATGAGCTGCTCCTGCTGTTGCTATATGATGAATTGCTATGAGCTGCTGCTACTATATGATGAATTGCTATGAGCTACTGCTGCTATATGATGAGTTGCTATAAGTTGTTCCTGCTGATGCTATATGATGAATTGCTATGAGCTGCTCCTGCTGCTACTATATGATGAATTGCTATGAGTTGCTCCTACTACTGCTATATGATAAATTGCTATGAGTTGCTCCTGTTGCTGCTATATGATGAATTGCTATGAGCTGCTCCTGCTGCTGCTGCTATATGATAAATTGCTATGAGCTTCTGCTGGTATATGATGAATTGCACACTGCTGCTGCTGTATGATGAGTTGCTATGAGCTGCTGCTGCTATATGATGCATTCAGGTGGTGCTGCTATATGATAATAACCAGCCACTTGGATCATCGAATTTCAATAAATAATTGTTCTTCATTTAAATGTGGGTCATGCGTTCTTCGTTTAAATTAGGCAATGGGATCTCTATGGAAAACATTGACCAAAGTAGATTGTGCCAAGTAGATGGTATCTTTGTATTTGCATTTTGAGCAAATAGTGATGGTCTGTTTTCCTATCATATTAATTACTGCACTAGGTTCAATTTGTCGTGTTTGCAAGTCAAATTAATTTTCATATGGGCAGTAAAATGAAAAAAAATATAATGCAATCTAGACTTTCCACTGATCATACCAAAGATAAGCTGAAAACGCGATGAAAAGAACTGGTTGGCTTATTACATGGAGCTTATATTCACAGGTGCTTATTTTCTTACAATAACTCGTAATAACTGTCCCTAAGAAACTTGGCTAATAGAACTGACATACAAATAACATGTCACGATGATTGCAATGGAGGAGTGACGTACCATAGCAAACTGTATAGGCTCACCGCTGCCTCTCCTTTTTTTTGCGATGTTCCATGAAATTGCCACATACATCTTGTACTTTTTCATTGTGTAACCCTATCTGCAAGTTGACATGGCTAATTTCAGACATCTCTACATGATACTACATTGCATATCCCTTGTGCATATTTAAACCACCAATTAATGATTGTGTGCATAGCATAAACTAGCCATGACTCTGTGTGCTGGACTAGCAGGCACTCCAAGGGAGCCTAATGTAGTGCACTGGAATTCCTACATGCCACCTACGATTTTGTGTAATGTATTGCCCCTGTTCCTAAATATAAGTCTTTGTAGAGATTCCAGTATGGACCACATACAAATGTATATAGATGCATTTTTGAGTGTAGATTCACTCATTTTGCTCCGTTTGTAGCCTATAGTGGAATCTCTAGAAAGACTTATATTTAGGAACGGAGGTACGAGGTAGTATCATATATGACATCTACATATCTAATTTAGCAGCCAGTAGTAGAAATCATTGTCTGCACAAAGGGATTACTGTTGGGGAACGTAGTAATTTCAAAAAAATTCCTACGCACACACAAGATCATGGTGATGCATAGCAACGAGAGGGGAGAGTGTTGTCTACGTACCCTCGTAGACCGAAGCGGAAGCGTAGACACAACATAGAGGAAGTAGTCGTACGTCCTCCCGGTTCAACCGATCCAAGCACCGTTACTCCGGCACCTCCGAGTTCTTGACACACGTACAGCTCGATGACGCACCCCGAACTCCGATCCAGCAGAGGCACGGGGAGGAGTTCCATCAGCACGACGGCGTGGTGATGATCTTGATGTTCTACTGTCACAGTGCTTCGCCTAAGCACCGCTACAATATGACCGAGGTGTAATATCGTGGAGGGGGGCACCGCACACGGCTAAGGAACGATCTCAATGATCAACTTGTGTGTCTATGGGGTGCCCCCCGCCCCCGTATATAAAGGAGGGAGGGAGGAGGAGGCCGGCCTAAGGGGGAGGCGCGCCCTAGGGGGGGGGCAAACCTACTCCAAGTAGGTTTGGCCCCCCTTTCCTATTAGGAGTAGGAGAGGGAAGGAAGAGGGGGGAGGAGAGAAGGAAAGGGGGGGGGGGGGGCGGCCCCCCTCCCAATTCGGATTGGGCTTGGGGGGGGGGGCGCCCCCTCCCTTGCTCCTTCTCCCTCCCTTCCACTAAGGCCCAATAAGGCCCATATACTTATCGGGGGGTTCCGGTAACCTCCCGGAACTCCGGTATAATCCCAATCTCATCCGGAACCTTTCCGGTGTCCAAATATATCCGTCCAATATATCAATCTTTATGTCTCGACCATTTCGAGACTCCTCGTCATGTCCGTGATCACATCCGGGACTCCGAACAACCTTCGGTACATCAAAATACATAAACTCATAATATAACTGTCATCGAAACCTTAAGTGTGCGGACCCTACGGTTCGAGAACAATGTAGACATGGCCGAGACACGTTTCCGGTCAATAACCAATAGCGGGACCTGGATGCCCATATTGGTTCCTACATATTCTACGAAGATCTTTATCGGTTAAACCGCACAACAACATACGTTGTTCCCTTTGTCATCGGTATGTTACTTGCCCGAGATTCGATCGTGGTATCCAATACCTAGTTCAATCTCGTTACCGGCAAGTCTCTTTACTTGTTCTGTAATACATCATCTCGCAACTAACTCATTAGTTGAAATGCTTGCAAGGCTTAAGTGATGTGCATTACCGAGAGGGCCCAGAGATACCTCTCCGACATTCGGAGTGACAAATCCTAATCTCGAAATACGCCAACTCAACAAGTACCTTCGGAGACACCTGTAGAGCACCTTTATAATCACCCAGTTACGTTGTGACGTTTGGTAGCACACAAAGTGTTCCTCCGATAAACGGGAGTTGCATAATCTCATAGTCATAGGAACATGTATAAGTCATGAAGGAAGCAATAGCAACATACTAAACGATCAGGTGCTAAGCTAACGAAATGGGTCATGTCAATCAGATCATTCAACTAATGATGTGACCTTGTTAATCAAATAACAACTCCTTGTTCATGGTTAGGAAACATAACCATCTTTGATTAACAAGCTAGTCAAGTAGAGGCATACTAGTGACACTCTGTTTGTCTATATATTCACACATGTATTATGTTTCCGGTTAATACAATTCTAGCATGAATAATAAACATTTATCATGATATAAGGAAATAAATAATAACTTTATTATTGCCTCTAGGGCATATTTCCTTCAGTCTCCCACTTGCACTAGAGTCAATAATCTAGATTACATAGTAATGATTCTAACACCCATGGAGTCTTGGTGTTGATCATGTTTTGCTCGTGGAAGAGGCTTAGTCAACGGGTCTGCAACATTCAGATCCGTATGTATCTTGCAAATCTCTATGTCTCCCACCTGGACTAGATCCCGGATGGAATTGAAGCGTCTCTTGATGTGTTTGGTTCTCTTGTGAAATCTGGATTCCTTCGCTAAGGCAATCGCTCCAGTATTGTCACAAAAGATTTTCATTGGACCCGATGCACTAGGTATGACACCTAGATCGGATATGAACTCCTTCATCCAGACTCCTTCATTGGCTGCTTTCGAAGTAGCTATGTATTCCGCTTCACATGTAGATCCCGCCACGCCGCTTTGCTTTGAACTGCACCAACTGACAGCTCCACCGTTTAATGTAAACACGTATCCGGTTTGTGATTTAGAATCGTCCGGATCAGTGTCAAAGCTTGCATCAACGTAACCATTTACGATGAGCTCTTTGTCACCTCCATATACGAGAAACATATCCTTAGTCCTTTTCAGGTATTTCAGGATGTTCTTGACCGCTGTCCAGTGATCCAATCCCGGATTACTTTGGTACCTCCCTGCTAGACTTATAGCAAGGCACACATCAGGTCTGGTACACAGCATTGCATACATGATAGAGCCTATGGCTGAAGCATAGGGAACACTTTTCATTTTCTCTCTATCTTCTGCAGTGGTCGGGCTTTGAGTCTTACTCAACTTCACACCTTGCAATACAGGCAAGAACCCTTTCTTTGCTTGATCCATTTTGAACTTTTTCAAAACTTTGTCAAGGTATGTGCTTTGTGAAAGTCCAATTAAGCGTCTTGATCTATCTCTATAGATCTTAATGCCCAATATGTAAGCAGCTTCACCGAGGTCTTTCATTGAAAAACTTTTATTCAAGTATCCCTTTATGCTATCCAGAAATTCTATATCATTTCCAATCAATAATATGTCATCCACATATAATATTAGAAATGCTACAGAGCTCCCACTCACTTTCTTGTAAATACAGGCTTCTCCAAAAGTCTGTATAAAACCAAATGCTTTGATCACACTATCAAAATGTTTATTCCAACTCCGAGAGGCTTGCACTAGTCCATAAATGGATCGCTGGAGCTTGCACACTTTGTTAGCCCCCTTTGGATCGATAAAACCTTCTGGTTGCATCATATACAACTCTTCCTCCAGAAATCCATTCAGGAATGCAGTTTTTACATCCATTTGCCCAATTTCATAATCCTAAAATGCGGCAATTGCTAACATGATTCGGACAGACTTAAGCATCGCTACGGGTGAGAAGGTCTCATTGTAGTCAACCCCTTGAACTTGCCGAAAACCTTTTGCAACAAGTCGAGCTTTGTAGACAGCAACATTACCGTCAGCGTCAGTCAACCAAAGTCCATACTTTGTTCTCATACATGGATCCCATCTCAGATTTCATGGCTTCAAGCCATTTTGTGGAATCTGGGCTCACCATCGCTTCTTCATAGTTCGTAGGTTCATCATGATCTAGTAGCATGACTTCCAGAATAGGATTACCGTACCACTCTGGTGCGGATCTTACTCTGTTCGACCTATGAGGTTCTGTATTAACTTGATCTGAAGTTCTATGATCATCATCATCAACTTCCTCACTAGTTGGTTTTGACGTCACAGAAACCGGTTCCTGTGATGTATTATTTTCCAACAAGGGAGTAGGTACAGTTACCTCATCAAGTTCTACTTTCCTCCCACTCACTTCTTTTGAGAGAAACTCCTTCTCTAGAAAGGATCCATTCTTAGCAACGAATGTCTTGCCTTCGGATCTGTGATAGAAGGTGTACCCAACTGTCTCCTTTGGGTATCATATGAAGACACATTTCTCCGATTTGGGTTCGAGCTTATCAGGTTGAAGCTTTTTCACATAAGCGTCGCAGCCCCAAACTTTAAGAAACGACAACTTTGGTTTCTTGCCAAACCATAGTTCATAAGGTGTCGTCTCAACGGATTTCGACGGTGCCCTATTTAACGTGAATGTGGTCGTCTCTAAAGCATAACCCCAAAACGATAGCGGTAAATCTGTAAGAGACATCATAGACCGCACCATATCAAGTAAAGTACGATTACCACGTTCGGACACACCATTACGCTGTGGTGTTCCGGGTGGCGTGAGTTGTGAAACTATTCCACATTGTTTTAAGTGTAAACCAAACTCGTAACTCAAATATTCTCCTCCACGATCAGATCGTAGAAACTTTATTTTCTTGTTACGATGATTTTCAACTTCACTCTGAAATTCTTTGAACTTTTCAAATGTTTCAGACTTATGCTTCATTAAGTAGATATACCCATATCTGCTTAAATCATCTATGAAGGTGAGAAAATAACGATATCCGCCACGAGCCTCAACATTCATCGGACCACATACATCTGTATGTATGATTTCCAACAAATCTGTTGCTCTCTCCATAGTACCAGAGAACGGCATTTTGGTCATCTTGCCCATGAGGCACGGTTCGCAAGTACCAAGTGATTCATAATCAAGTGGTTCCAAAAGACCATCAGTATGGAGTTTCTTCATGCGCTTTACACCGATATGACCTATACGGTAGTGCCACAAATAAGTTGCACTATCATTATCGACTCTGCATCTTTTGGCTTCAACACTATGAATATGTGTATCACTACTATCGAGATTCATCAAAAATAGACCACTCTTCAAGGGTGCATGACCATAAAAGATATTACTCATATAAATAGAACAACCATTATTCTCTGATTTAAATGAATAATCGTCTCGCATCAAACAAGATCCAGATATAATGTTCATGCTCAACGCTGGCACCAAATAACAATTATTTAGGTCTAATACTAATCCCGAAGGTAGATGTAGAGGTAGCGTGCCGACCGCGATCACATCGACTTTGGAACCATTTCCCACGCGCATCGTCACCTCGTCCTTTGCCAGTGTTCGCTTAATCCGTAGTCCCTGTTTCTAGTTGCAAATATTAGCAACAGAACCAGTATCAAATACCCAGGTGCTACTGTGAGCTCTAGTAAGGTACACATCAATAACATGTATATCACATATACCTTTGTTCACCTTGCCATCCTTCTTATCCGCCAAATACTTGGGGCAGTTCTGCTTCCAGTGACCAGTCTGCTTGCAGTAGAAGCACTCAGTTTCAGGCTTAGGTCCAGACTTGGGTTTCTTCTCTTGAGCAGCAACTTGTTTGCTGTTCTTCTTGAAGTTCCCCTTCTTCTTCCCTTTGCCCTTTTTCTTGAAACTAGTGGTCTTGTTGACCATCAACACTTGATGCTCCTTCTTGATTTCTACCTCCGCAGCCTTTAGCATTGCGAAGAGCTCGGGAATCGTCTTATCCATCCCTTGCATATTATAGTTCATCACGAAGCTCTTGTAGCTTGGTGGAAGTGATTGGAGAATTCTGTCAATGATGCTATCATCCGGAAGAGTAACTCCCAGTTGAATCAAGTGATTACAATACCCAGACATCTTGAGTATGTGCTCACTGACAGAACTATTCTCCTCCATCTTGCAGCTATAGAACTTATTGGAGACTTTGTATCTCTCAATCCGGGCATTCTTCTGGAATATTAACTTCAACTCCTGGAACATCTCATATGCTCCATGACGTTCAAAACGTCGTTGAAGTCCCGGTTCTAAGCCGTAAAGCATGGCACATTGAACTATCGAGTAGTCATCAGCTTTGCTCTGCCAGACGTTCTTAACGTCGTCAGTTGCATCAGCAGCAGGCCTGGCACCCAGCGGTGCTTCCAGGACGTAATTTTTCTGTGCAGCAATGAGGATAATCCTCAAGTTACAGACCCAGTCCGCGTAGTTGCTACCATCATCTTTCAACTTAGCTTTCTCAAGGAACGCATTAAAATTCAACGGAACAACAACACGGGCCATCTATCTACAATCAACATAGACAAGCAAGATACTATCAGGTACTAAGTTCATGATAAATTTAAGTTCAATTAATCATATTACTTAAGAACTCCCACTTAGACAGACATCTCTCTAGTCATCTAAGTGATCACGTGACCCAAATCAACTAAACCATAACCGATCATCACGTGAGATGGAGTAGTTTTCAATGGTGAACATCTTATGTTGATCATATCTACTATATGATTCACGCTCAACCTTTCGGTCTCCGTGTTCCGAGGCCATATCTGCATATGCTAGGCTCGTCAAGTTTAACCTGAGTATTCTGCATGTGCAAAACTGGCTTGCACCCGTTGTAGATGGACGTAGAGCTTATCACACCCGATCATCACGTGGTGTCTGGGCATGCCGAACTTTGGCAACGGTGCATACTCAGGGAGAACACTTGTTGATAATTTTTAGTGAGAGATCATCTTAAAATGCTACCGTCAATCAAAGCAAGATAAGATGCATAAAGGATAAACATCACATGCAATCAATATAAGTGATATGATATGGCCATCATCATCTTGTGCTTGTGATCTCCATCTCCGAAGCATCATCATGATCACCATCGTCACCGGCGCGACACCTTGATCTCCATCGTAGCATCGTTGTCGTTTACGCCATCTATTGCTTCTACGACTATGGCTGCCGCTTAGTGATAAAGTAAAGCAATTACAGGGCGTTTGCATTTCATACAATAAAGCGACAACCATATGGCTCCTGCCAGTTGCCGATAACTTCGGTTACAAAACATGATCATCTCATACAATAAAATATAGCATCATGTCTTGGCCATATCACATCACAACATGCCCTGCAAAAACAAGTTAGACGTCCTCTACTTTGTTGTTGCAAGTTTTACGTGGCTGCTACGGGCTTAAGCAAGAACCAATCTCACCTACGCATCAAAACCACAATGATAGTTTGTCAAGTTGGTGCTGTTTTAACCCTCGCAAGGACCGGGCGTAGCCACACTCGGTTCAACTAAAGTTGGAGAAACTGACACCCGCTAGTCACCTGTGTGCAAAGCACAGCGGTAAAACCAGTCTCGCGTAAGCGTACGCGTAATGTCAGTCCGGGCCGCTTCATCCAACAATACCGCCGAACCAAAGTATGACATGCTGGTAAGCAGTATGACTTATATCGCCCACAACTCACTTGTGTTCTACTCGTGCATATAACATCAAACCATAAAACCTAGGCTCGGATGCCACTGTTGGGGAACGTAGTAATTTCAAAAAATTTCCTACGCACACACAAGATCATGGTGATGCATAGCAACGAGAGGGGAGAGTGTTGTCTACGTACCCTCGTAGACCGAAGCGGAAGCGTTGACGCAACGTAGAGGAAGTAGTCGTACGTCCTCCCGGTTCAACCGATCCAAGCACCGTTACTCCGGCACCTCCGAGTTCTTGACACACGTACAGCTCGATGATGCACCCCGAACTCCGATCCAGCAGAGGCACGGGGAGGAGTTCCGTCAGCACGACGGCGTGGTGATGATCTTGATGTTCTACTGTCGCAGGGCTTCGCCTAAGCACCACTACAATATGACCGAGGTGTAATATCGTGGAGGGGGGCACCGCACACGGCTAAGGAACGATCTCAGTGATCAACTTGTGTGTCTATGGGGTGCCCCCCGCCCCCGTATATAAAGGAGGGAGGGAGGAGGAGGCCGGCCTAAGGGGGAGGCGCGCCCTAGGGGGGGCAAACCTACTCCAAGTAGGTTTGGCCCCCCTTTCCTATTAGGAGTAGGAGAGGGAAGGAAGAGAGGGAGGAGAGAAGGAAAGGGGGGGCCGGCCCCCCTCCCAATTCGGATTGGGCTTGGGGGGGGGGGCGCCCCCTCCCTTGCTCCTTCTCCCTCCCTTCCACTAAGGCCCAATAAGGCCCATATACTTACCGGGGGGTTCCGGTAACCTCCCGGAACTCCGGTATAATCCCAATCTCATCCGGAACCTTTCCGGTGTCCAAATATATCCGTCCAATATATCAATCTTTATGTCTCGACCATTTCGAGACTCCTCGTCATGTCCGTGATCACATCCGGGACTCCGAACAACCTTCGGTACATCAAAATACATAAACTCATAATATAACTGTCATCGAAACCTTAAGCGTGCGGACCCTACGGTTCGAGAACAATGTAGACATGACCGAGACACGTTTCCGGTCAATAACCAATAGCGGGACCTGGATGCCCATATTGGTTCCTACATATTCTACGAAGATCTTTATCGGTCAAACCGCACAACAACATACGTTGTTCCCTTTGTCATCGGTATGTTACTTGCCCGAGATTCGATCGTCGATATCCAATACCTAGTTCAATCTCGTTACCGGCAAGTCTCTTTACTCATTCCGTAATACATCATCTCGCAACTAACTCATTAGTTGAAATGCTTGCAAGGCTTAAGTGATGTGCATTACCGAGAGGGCCCAGAGATACCTCTCCGACATTCGGAGTGACAAATCCTAATCTCGAAATACGCCAACTCAACAAGTACCTTCGGAGACACCTGTAGAGCACCTTTATATCACCCAATTACGTTGTGACGTTTGGTAGCACACAAAGTGTTCCTCCGGTAAACGGGAGTTGCATAATCTCATAGTCATAGGAACATGTGCAAGTCATGAAGGAAGCAATAGCAACATACTAAACGATCGGGTGTTAAGCTAACGGAATGGGTCATGTCAATCAGATCATTCAACTAATGATGTGACCTTGTTAATCAAATAACAACTCCTTGTTCATGGTTAGGAACATAACCATCTTTGATTAACAAGCTAGTCAAGTAGAGGCATACTAGTGACACTCTGTTTGTCTATATATTCACACATGTATTATGTTTCCGGTTAATACAATTCTAGCATGAATAATAAACATTTATCATGATATAAGGAAATAAATAATAACTTTATTATTGCCTCTAGGGCATATTTCCTTCAATTACTGGTCGAAAATCCTAGCAAAGCACGCTGGCAGGCGCAGAACAATACAAGAGAGAGAGAGAGACGCACTTACAAGATCATAGCAATGCCTCAGTCCAGAAACATGGTTGGCCAAGCTGTTAGATCTAGAAGAAAAATCATCCTTGTAGTTTTTGCCAGTAGCATAACAGGTAATAGCGACCGGTTAGTATATTTGAAGTACATCGGGCAGGTGATGCTGGACGGGTTTAAAGGTGACAAGTACCTAGGCCATGGCGGGTGCTTGGCATCTCTCCAGATGGTGGGAATCAGGTTAGAAATGTCAAGGGTGATGATGTTGCGCTGGCTGTCGGGGTCTGGTTAGGAGATCTAGAACCGTCGAGTAGGGTGTTTGTGGAGCGGCTCTGGTAGGGTGGACTACGGTGTGGGCGAAGCGGATCTGTGATCGTGGACATGGGCGTAGGTGAAGCTGCTCCGGTGGTTGGGTTAAGGATGGTGTCGACAACGTGGATCTGCGGCCGTGGACGGGGCGACAGAAGCTGCTCTGGTGGTTGGGTTAAGGATGGTGTTGACGATGCGGATCTGCGGCCGTGGACGGGGCGTCACAAGCTGCTCCAGTGTTTGGGTTAAGGATGGTGTCGACGATGCAGATCTGCGGCCGTGGACGGGGCATCAGAAGCTGCTCCGGTAGGTTGGATGAGGGTGCAAGGAAGCGGATCTGAGGCCGTGGACTTGTGAGTTGGCAAAGCGGCCCTGGTAGGGTTGAGAATGGTATAGGCGAAGCGGCTCTGGTAGGGTTGAGGATGGTGTCGGCGAAGAGGATCAGAGGCCGTCGACGGGGGCGTCGGTGGGGCGGCTCCGGGGGGTGTGGACGAAGCATCTCTGGTGGGGAGTATGAATGAGCCGTTGCAGATGCGCGGCGGTTGACGAGAGTACCGGCGAAGCAGATCCGACGCCGTGGACAAGGCCAACACTGAATGGGCTATGGTACAGTGGTGGATGAGTAGTCTACTTGTTTCTAGGGGAGGTGGGAGGGGTAGATGCGGCCGCAGAAGCAGATTCGGCGAGGTGGACGCTGCTGGCAGTGAATGGGCTATGGTACGCCGGTGGATGAGCAGTCTAGGGTTTCGAGAGGGGAGGGGAGAAAGGGCGATGAAGTACTCACACAAACTCCTTATCCCTACTAGCAAGATGCCCATGCGTTGCACCTGACATCAAAATGTATTTGTATGAGTAGTTTATCTTGTGGGAGAAAAGGATGAACGAGTGAATGCCTTATTTGCAAATGCGGAGAGGGGCGTGGGTATCTTTTTGCGAAATTGCCATAGTTTCCTTCCTATCCATCGGATATAAATCGGATGGCCATATTGCAGGATGGCAGGAACACCATCATCACCAACTCTATTTTTTATAAGAGTAGAGATATGTGAGTGTCACTGCCCCCCCCCCCCACACACCCACACACCCACACTTCCCAACACCAAAGGAGTAGGGTGACACCTCGATCTTGATACTAATCTATCGACTAGCTTCTCTCTCAAACACACACACACACACACACACACACACACACACACTACCCGACACCGAAGGAGCAGGGTTGCACATCGATCTTGATAATAATCTATCTACTCCTCTTTCAAACACACACACATACACACACACTCGCTAGTTGTGCCTCTGTGCCTACCGCACACAATCTCGATACGTCTTTCTCTCCCTCCCCCCCAATAATGACAGCAGAAGGGTGACAACTCGGTCTGATCATAATCTGTCAATTGGTTTCTCTCTCAAACATTGTGTCTCGGTGCCTCGCTCGGTAGCCCCCTCGATATGTAGACTTCTCGCGCGCGCACAGCTGTAGTGACGATGACGGTGAACTAAAATACGTCTAGATACATTTCCTTTTATGCATTTTGATGACGAGTATTTCCGGACGGAGGGAGTATTTGTCTTTTTAGATATTTCAACAAGTGACTATGACCAGACCTTACCAACATACTCAAAAAAGTAGTCCATAATTTTGATGTTACCCTCTTTTCTTGGCGGTGCAGTGCCATCTGGATACCTCATAAATAAATCAAGGACAAATCTGACCCATTCCTAAAAGGACATATGGAGCAAAATGAGTGAATCTACACTCTAAAATATGTCTACATCCGTATGTGGTATAAGAGTATTTAGGAACGAATGGAGTATAAGAGTAGACATGGAGATATATCTCCAGCATGGTCTACAACAAAAATGTGCTGGGCTGGTTAGTGCCGGATGCTCGCAACGCGATGACATGAGTTCGAATTCTGTCTTTTAACTTTAGATTTTTATATTTTATATTACTTATTTAATATATACTTCTTTCGCTACTGTACTGACAGTGGAACCCACAGAGTACTTAGAATACAAGATTAAGGATGGACTTGTTTCTTTTTAACTTTCTGTACGAAGCTATAGTCACCCTGCAAGTCATGTGTACACTGTACATGCAATTAACTTTTTACAGAGTGACAATCATACAGGCAATTAACTCAAACGGATTGGATGTCACTCTATTATTTCCAGCATAAGAGCATCTCCAACGGCAGCCGGCAAATTTCCTCCCGCTTCCTTCCGTGGAGGACGACATCAAACGCCAGCGGCATACATTTTTACAACTCTAACCAACCAGATGAAATTTGTGCAAACACGGACTGATTTCACATAAGCATGAAGGATTTTGTATAAAAAAGTCGGATCTTCATATAAACATGATGGATTTCATTACATTTACATGAACTAAGTGGTGCCAATCCGGTTCTCTTGGTATAATTAATACTCCCTCCATCCAGAAATACTTGTCCTAGAAATGGATGTATCTAGACTTATTTTAGTTATAGATACATACAATTTATCCATTCTTAGAACAAATATTTCCCGCCAGCTGCAGAGGGAGTACATAATCTAAATGGCCGCCCACGGATCCCTTTGTCTTCCTCATGTACGTCAAACACTTGCGGGGTCAACGAAGGTCCTCGGAAGAGATGAAGCAGCAAAGAAACCACCTGAATGTGCAGTTGTCGCCTTGGCGGTGGCCTTCATGGGTCCCAAGTGGCGGCGGCCTCCCGTGTTCTACTTTTACTCGATGATGGCAGTGGACACGGAGAAGCTGGCCACCAACTCGTTGCTCTCCACGCACCCGGCTTCTGTCTCTGCCTGCAAGGCGCTGCCGCAGGCACGGGAGGCACGCCCACAGACACGGGAGGTGCGGCCACCGCAAACATTGGTGGCACAGTACGACGCGGCAGCGACGACGCCCGTACTAGCATGCTCGCCGTCGTGCCGGCATGGAGCAACTCGCCACTCATCATCGAGATGAACTGGAGCGGCGAGTTGCTGAACCACGCGCCCGCTTGGGGCGGCAACTGGCTCCGTCGGGCCAAGCGAGGTTGGTGAAGCACCGAGCAGCCTCGCCCGTATCCGGTGGGCTCGGCGGGCCACCCAGCCGGGTAATATGCCGGAGAACGGCTCCTCGGAAGCCATCGGAAGAGTGGAGAAAATGGTGAAGGAGGAGATGGGGGAGCGGCGGAGGGGTGCGATTCTTGCCCGCTGTCTGTCTGGCCTCGTGTAAATAGAGGGCGGACAGTAGGAGCTTGGCCGGCGTTTGGCCTCGTTTAAACTGAGGGCGGACAGGAGGAGCTCGGCCGGTGTTGCGTTTAATTCGGGCCCGCTCATGAACGGACGTGTGGCCAGACTAGGATTCTCGGTTTGCATGCGGGTTTAACCACTACTAGGGAAAAGGCTAGCAGCAGCGCAGGCTTTGGGCCTATCAGTAGCGCGGGCAGGAGCGCTACTGATAAGGCGCTACAGTTAATGCTTAGCAATAGCGCGTCTTGACCCACGCTACTGCTAAATTGACTTAGTAGCAGCGCTTCTTCAAAACATCGCTACTGGTAATTAGTAGTAGCGCTTCTCCTTACCCGCGCTACTACTATTATTTAGTATTTTATTTCTTTTCTTTTTCATGTTGTATTCATACACCTTTACACAAGTTTTCATACAACAGGAATTTAGAGATTGTTTTTACATCATAATGAGTTATTACATCATGGGGTGAAAGAACCGTGGACTAGTTTCAAGTGGATGTCCATCCACTTGAAACTAATCCGCGGTTCTTTCACCCAATGATATAATAATATCATCATCATCATCATCATATCATTAACTTAGCATCATAATACATCATTGTCATATAACACCTCCTCAAGATCATCGTTTTCATCATTGACATCACATAACACCTCCTCAAGATCATCATTATCAACTCTAACACATTACCACATAATAAACATATTGTACCTCATAGGACCTATTACATTCGATTAAGACCTACTACATTTTCTAAGGTAAAATAGCAAAAAACAAGATAGCCCCTGACTCTCCATTATGGAGAATGGAGATTAGCCTATCTCCAATTCTTGCCTTTCGCTAAATGTTACTTCCAAGAACCTCCTTGCGAATGTCCATACATTTCTTCCATTCTCTGATGATCATGTGTTCACGGGTTTTAGAAATTCGATATGCACAGATGAGCTCCGTAGATTTACCTGGCAGTATGTTCAGAACTGAGAGGCGACCATGCAGAGACATCAGATGAGGCACACAATCCGTCGGGAGTTTCTGTTGAAAAACATAATAATAACTTCGTAGTTAGCAATGATGTACTAGTTTTAGAAGTATGCAAAAGATGCACGGATGTCGTAATAGTAAAAAATCTTACCAGGGTATCTCCAGAGAAGTTATCGTGGTTCAACACATGCACTAGTGGCACGTATTCACCATAATTTGGAGGAGTTCGATAATAGTCATTGTAATTCTCAAGAAGAGTACAAAATGTGATCAGATGATTTTTCTCCTTATACGTTAATTCGGTGCCATGGTGTAGTGGGTTTTATCTACCATCTTCCGCACAGTCTTTGAAGAATCAAAATAAGCTGTCAATGGAAATAAGCTATCAACTATTTTGAAATAAACAATATAAATTAGTTAATAACTATGTTTGAGAAACTCACATAGCGGTACAATCGGAAGCGTATCAACAAGGACCCAAATGTCCATATTGTCTTCCTCGCTGTCAGGATCACCAAGATCCATGATGACAATCATACCCTCATAAAAACCATACATTTTGCAAAGTGCTTCCCAATTTTGGCAACCAAAATGGGTTACGCTCTGAGCATTGCACAGATTTACTTCAAAATCCATATCATGATGAGTCCTTAGGTGTATTTTCTTTGTTTCGAAATTTTCATGGTCTTCAAAACCCATCCTCTCCAAGACATAGCGTCTTGCATGGCATGGGATAAGCTAGTCGAATTGTAAAATATGAAAATTAGACATTGAATAGTTGAAGTCATGCTTAATTACGAAAAAAACAATTGTCATTGTTGCGTACCATTTCACAATCGAAGGTCTCCTCGAGCTTAATGCTGAAGCGCCGATCTTCGTCCAGCCGAACGAACCTGTCGCACATACCTCGATCATCGTGGCACCAGCTACACTCCCCCGGGATACCGTCATCGTCCGAGTACGACATTTCCTACAATCATAATTCAAAGATTAAACTTGTACATATTCTAGCACAAGTCATGCCAGAATTCACGACAAAATCCGGCATGACCTTTGCTAAAAAAGGGCATATCGAGCGCCTGAAATTTGCCGGAACGGAAATTAATCAACACTCCGGCAAAACATAGGCCACTCGGAGATGTAAACTGAACATGAACGGCCACTTGGGCAACCACATATCCTATTTGAGCAACAACACAAGATATACAAGGATATTTGGCTGGTCTCACCTCGATGTTGGAGGGGGTCGGTGACTAGGACGACGACGGGGATGTCGGAGGGGGTCGGTGACGGGGACGACGGAGGTCACCTGAAACCATATAAGTTATCACTAATACATCCCGAATAATTGCTTAAACTAAAAAAAACAACAAATATGACATGTTCAACTAGTTTTATTAATTCAACTAGTTCTTACTAAATATAAACTTACTATAAATAGAAAAAACTAGTTCTTTCTAAAAATAAAGTAGTTCAACTAGTTATATTAATTATCTTACTAAAATAGATTAGTTTTGTTAATTCAACTAGTTCAACTAGTTTATTAATTTACTTACTAAACTAGTTCAACTACAACTAAAGTAGTTCAACTACCACTACTACTACTAAAAATCTAGTACTAACTAAGCAACATCTAGTACTAGCTAACCCTAAATTAACATCTACTACTATCTAGTACTAACTAGTGGCAGGGGGTGGGGGGCGACGGAGAGGTAGCTAGGGGCGGCGAGGTTGAGGGTGGTGGGAGGAGGGCTGCCGGCGGAGGAGGGAGGAGGGGCGGCCGCAGGCGGAGGGAGGAGGGCGGCGGCGGAGGAGGGAGGGGCGGCCGCAGGCGGAGGGAGGATGTGCGAGGAGGATGGAGGAGGGACAGAAGAGGGGAGTACCACGGCGGCGGACGGACGAAGGCGGCGGCGGCGGCGACGCACGACGATGGTTACGCGGGCGAGAGTGAGAGTGTGAGTGAGAGGGCCGGTTGTGCGCGTGGGGATAAGTTAGGGATAGTTGTAGCGAGTTTGCCAAAACGCGCTACAGCTAACCTGAATAGCAGTAGCGCTGTTTAGTAAAGTGCGCTACTGCTATAGCTAGCGGGGGGCGAGGTCATGACAACTATAGCAGTAGCGCTGTATGCGGTGGACGCGCTACTGCTATTTCCCTGTCAGCAGCGCGTTTTGGCGACACGCGCTGCTGCTAAGTAGCAGTAGCATGGTATTTTGAAGAGCGCTGTTGGTAAGATTCTGTGTATAGGCTTTTCCCTAGTAGTGAACGGAGGGGTTTAATGGAGGTGAGGAGGCGTGTTCAGCCGGGCGTGCAGCGGGAAGCGCAGTACTATTCAATTTGACAGCAGTAATGAGCCGTCAAATCACAAAGGCCCTCGCCTCTCTTGAAACCGACCAAGCTAGACTGTCCCACCCTCTAGCCTTTTACTAAATTATATACTCCACTTTTATATAGTAGTAGTATCGATGGATTGCGCCATGGAGCAAAACTTGAAATTTTAAAAAAAGGTGGTACATATGGAGAGCGCTCGTCGCCAAATTATGCATATAGTACTATTAATAAGGCTAGTCACAATAATGGTGTCCAGCACAACCCACCCCTCAAATAAAACTAAGCATCCTGGAAATCTTTGACAAAACTAAGCACCCTGAAATTCTTTGACAACTAGACTGTTGACTATATGATGTTGGCCATATATATTGTACGTATATAATGTGAAGAAATGAGTGGTAGTACTATACCAACTAAAAGATGAAATGTAAGAAATACTAGTATATACGTACTGAAGAGTTAAAGTAACGAGAAGAAACATAACATAGTTCTGTTGGGGGCTCAGCACAACACACCCCTCAAATTAAACTAAGCACACCTGAAATTAAACTATGCAACTAATCCGGTAGACACTGCATTAGAACCACCATGAGCAACAACACTGACACCTTACTCGGAGTCCTCGTCCACGACCTCGACTTCGTCCTTGTCCCTCTTCCTCTTGGTCGATACTTCTTTGCTTGAACCGCACACTTGGCTCTTGCTCTTCATCCAACCCTTGTAGATATTGAAACAAAGGTAGCCATCCATTGCATCATAGTGGATGTGGTCTATATCTAGTACATTCCGCTGCCATGCATGACGATGAAACGTGTAATGAGGTTTCTCCAGTTTACCGCACGAAGGATGAACCATGGCTCCTGCCAGGGTCAGCATTGAAGGCTGGCCACCGGAGGGCAGCAGCCGATTCTTCTGGAAGTCAAAGGGGTTGCCTACAACGAGGCCTATCCGACCCAGGACTTCTTTGTCGTTTGTAAAGTCTACAGTAAAGAATTTGACTAGGTTGCTCTCGAGGAAGTTCTTAAAATCCAGGCATTCAACGTCGGCATGGCATATGTGGTAGACCAAGCATAAGTCATGCACGCAAACCTGGATCACGGCGGGCTTCTTCCTCTCTTCGTCCTTTAGATCCTTCTCTCGTCCCAGGACTATGGTGTACTCAACATCTAGCCCAGCGACCCACTCATCATCTGAGCTTTCGAACATGCGTCTGAAGCGAGAAAGGCATCCTTTCACCGTCATGGAAGAACGGGTGTAGATGACGTCGAACTCATCGCCGGTGATGGTTCTAACCTTGTACTCACCGACGATCATGGAGATTTGGGACGCCATGGATTTGGGAGGAGGGTTAGGATTGGTGGAACTGCCGTAATGTGAAAGGACGGGACGACTAGGAGCAAACTGCCGTAATATTAAAGGACGTGCGGGGACGAGTAGGAGCAAACTGCCAGCGTGCGAACGGCAGGGTAGTGGCTTTCCATTCTCCCATGATACGGGCTTCTGAGAGCCCTTGGACTGAGATCGAATGGTTGCATGGCGTGATTCTAGACCTATGGGTGAATATCCTATCCTGGAGGGTTATTCTTCAAATTTTCAGCAACTTAGCATGCGACCGTTCAATCTTAGATCCAAGGGCTGCCAGCAGCCCGTATCATGGTCGCGCCTACCACGACCGTCGCGTCGCTCGCGCGGTCGCGCCCTTGGAGATTTAACATGGTGTGTTAGGCTATCTGATGTTAGCATGTCATCACTTAGTCAGTCATACTACAACAAGTTTAGCTATAAGGTTGGCTATAAGTGTATTTTTTTACTTCTCTCTATCTCTTCTTCGTACTCTCTCCGTCCCATAATATATGAACGTTTTTGACACTAGTGTAGCATCAAAAACGTTCTTATATTATGGGACAGAGGGAGTAGTATTTATTGCATTTGCCAAGGAGTGACCTCTTCAAATGAAGTGGTGCTTAGATGAGGTGCTAAGGGCATGAAATGGCATAGCAATCAAGTCCCCAATGCATAGGTGCTTATTAGTTTTTTGTTGCTAAGTTTGCTTCATTTAATTAGATATAGACTCAAAATTGTCTTTTCACCTAAGGCTGGCCATAGTGGGGGTAACATAAGTAGTATCATGCACTTGGGACTCACAAACATGCTTATGTGGCAGACAATTAAAGAAGAGAGATGGTTATAGTAACATGCTAGATACCGTAACATAATAAATGTGATGCTACTATGTGTCATGCATGGCAATAAATGAGACCACCTATGATACTTCTATGATACTATGCACTATAGAGGTAGTAACATAGACTAGTAACATATGCATGTTACTAGTCTAAGTTACTCCCCACTATGACCAGCCTAAGTACACGCGCTTAGCACCGTTTCTTCCTTGGGTCACCAAACTAGTCTCTCTCTTCTTAACTAACTTTCCACATCAGACTTTATGCCTATGTGGCAAGCTTAGCACCTGTAGGAGCAAGTAAGTAGTACTACAATAGTGGGCTATATGTGGAGGAAAGAGAGGCAAGGAAAAAGTGGAGAAGTGGGCTCTCATGCAAGAGCCAGCCTCAACTACATGGTGGAGCATTGTGAGAGGCACCTGTATGGAGGTGGTCAGGAATCAGGAGTCTCACGCCGGTCGTAGCACCGCATTTAATATGATAATGGCAAGTCAAATCACGGGCCCCCACCTGTCCAGCAGTAACTCGCTTGCAAATCACACAGCCCTACGTTTGCAGCAGCCTACTCCCTCATCTTCTCGCGTCTCTGTCGAACCGACTAGGTGGAACTGCCCCGCCTACCGCGCAGGAAAAGCCCCGCCCTCGACTTTTAAATAGTAGTACAGTATACTCCCTCCGTCTAGGTGACCAAGGTGGAGAGGAAAACGAGAGAACTTAATGTTTATTTGCTAAGGCTGGTTGTAATGTTAGTATCATAGCTATATCATGCATGCCAACTAGGCAATTTTGATGAGGTGTCATAGAATGAAATGAAGAAAGAGAGAGAGTTGAGTATCATATCATGATACCGTATCATAATAAATGCTATGCTACTATGTGTCATACATGGAAATAAATAAAGTACTACATGATACTAATATATGATACTAAGTAGTATTAATACAGTTTTGCTAGAACTCATCTAGATGAGATATAATTTGGTCTCATTCATCTTTTATAGCCATTGGATGTGAGCTATAAGATGCGTGTGTGCTGACATGAGTTGTATTTGTTCTTGTTTTCAAAGTGAATGAGACCAAATTATATCTCATCTAGATGAGTTCTAGGTACTCCCTTATTAATATCATTGCGTGCAACGAACTGACCACTACATGTCATGTTTGATAGTCTCAAGTCATTAAAAGCATACAAGCCCCACATCTCTTATTGGTTGATTCCTCTATTTATGTCAAAAAATAAGAAACAACATGAGAGTTAATGCACCACGCCTATGTGTTTACTATTTGGTTTTCGTAAGATGACTTACTCACCTAGACGGAGGGAGTATTCGATTTGACAGCGGGCGGCGCAGTTCCTGATACGGCTTTAATGCAGACGAGGGAGGGAGTAGCGGTTCCTGAAATGTTGAACGGCCAATGCATCCTCCTTCAATTAATGCATGAGGGAAGTAATGGGAGGATGTCTGGGAAAAGAGGCTGCACGATGTGAATGCAACGCAGTTTGCCCTCATTGCCCTCATATAAAGGCGCCCCTCCATTCCAATGCATCTACCACATCGTACGCACCTAAGCATTTGCCTAAGCACCTACACTAAGCGCAAAAGAGCTCACTCCAGACCCATGGTGGTGATGCGCGTGAGCGGCCAGCGGCGGTGCCAGATGGTCCACGACGCCGGCCTGCGCCATGGCGCCGAGGATCGTCTCCAGATGGTGTTGGAGACCGGCTGGTGGATGGCGGCCGTCGACGCCAACTACGACTCTCAGTTGGACCAGATGATCGTTGCCACTAGCAACAAGTTCAGCGTCCTCAAGAAGCTCGCGGACGACATCGCCGTACTCCTCCAGCCCGCGCGCCCGGGCTCCTCATTGCCTACCACCCTAATCGGCCTCCATGGCCGGAACCTCTTTCAAGCACTGGTGGCCTTGCGACTGCCCGCCGAGCCATGAAGAATGTCCACCTGGAGGTCATGCTCGCCGCGAGGCGCCTCGCCCTGCAAGAATTCATCGACCTACACATCCGAGTGTACGAGCAAATCATGTACATAGGTATCTACAAGGCCAGTGAGGACGCTACGATGTTGGCCTTCCTCAACCGGCTGGAAGCCTTAGATGCCTTTGCTGAGAAGCACCTCGACCTCGCCACAAAAGTCGCTGCTCGTTAGTCGCCGGTCGGTGGCCCGGCGCACTAAGTTGAGGAGGAGGAGGTCGTACGTTCATGGATCCATCTTTCTTATTGCCTTCTGTAACCACCACTGTGATCACATCATCGTGGCCTTAATTCTTATTGTGTTGTTGCATTCTCGTTCCAATCAATACCGACATGTGCATTCCCTTTGCTTAATTATATGCATCACTGTAACTAGTACTCCATCCGTCAATTTATAAGTTGTGCTTACCTTTTCCATCAACTTCGTGCAACGCGCGGGCATCGTGCTAGAAACACTAGAACATGTCGGACCGCGTGTGACCAAACCGACGATGCGCCAATCTAGTACTACGTACCCTGCTTATCTGGCGAAAATAGCCCGTCCCTAGCATTTCCAATTGTTATTTCTATCTATTGATCGTGCCAAGGAGCGGAACCAAATGCTACAATTTATCCATGTTTCTCTACTCCTACTTTCTCCTCATAAAAGACTCAGTTGGTGATGGTGGTGTGTTTGTCATCCGTCGTTTCTGACCATTAGATCTGCATCTAACGGCTGTGAAGTAAGTTGTGGCATTTTTGCAACAATAGCCCACTTCTCTGCTCCAATTTGCAGAAAACCCCTTATTATCTTGAAAGCAACCACATCCCTCCCTCACCTCATCAAAACAGCCTAGGAAATATATTTTGAGTGAAAAGTACTCCCTCCGTTCCTAAATATTTGTCTTTCCAGAGATTTCAATATATAAGTGACTACATACGGAGCAAAATGAGTGAATCTACACTTCAAAATATGTCTATATAATTCGTATGTGATAATCCATTTGAAATCTCTAAAAAGACAAATATTTAGGTACGGAGGGAGTAATATATTAGGAGTATATCAAAACAAGAGTGATTTCTTTCAAGTTTGTGAACAAGTACTACTATTCTACTACTTTGGATCCGTCGCAACGCACAGGCACATTGCTAGTAAAAGGAAAAGGCCTGCCGTGTTCGCGTCGCACCCCCACACGCCCGGGAATCGGGAGTACTCCACGACCAGTCTGGCACGACACATAGCTTAGGGAAGGCGTGTTGCCTAGCATTTTCCCTTTCATGTGGGAATGCCGTTGAGCAAACCAACTATTGGCAAACCGTACCCCGATCGCCGCCGGGTTGGAAAACAGAAACAAGGGGAAGATCTAGCTGTAGCACGGAAGCCAAGAAATTTGGTGTTAGATGGGGCTCGTTGATAGAGTAGGAGCATTCCTTACTAGTACTACTCCTACTAGTACCAAGTTTGTACTCCTAATACTATATTACTAGTACTACCACTATACAACTAGTAGGTACGTGCACAACACAACATCGTAGGAACAAAAAATGGAAAAATCTTGTTTTGGGTGATTTATCTTTTTTTTCAATCAACATAGTATGAATAATATGATGTGGGGGGCACCCATGAAGCTTATGTGGCTTGGTTGCATGGCTATGAAAGGTTAGAGAAAAATAAATAGATAATGTGTTTACAGTGCACTCCACTAAATAGATATACTTTGGATCCATTGCAATGGACCGGCACATCTATATATAATACCCCCTATATAGTGTGTGAAAAACTTTGAAAGTTGGTCATTGGATGAAGCCAATCCGACGGTACAAAGATGGCAAATCCGAGCACTACTGGCCGTTGGATATCATCCAACAGATTTTGCCACATGTATAATCTAGAAGACTCCATGGTGACTTAATTCATGACTAACTTTGCCACAACTAAGCTTAGGCAAAGTTATTAGTTCTTCAAAATGAGAGCCACAAGTTGGCAAGCCTAAGGGAATCTTGCCACATTTTTTGTGTGTATCTCATGTGGGGCCTTAGTGTGGCTTGCCTAAGGTGTGGCTTGAACCAAACACTCACCTAAGTTATTCAAACTTGCCTAACCTTACGTGTGGCAATCTTTGGCAATCTTAGTGGCTGTTTGGTTCCTAGCCACACTTTGTCACACCTAACCTTAGGCAAGTTTGACCAAGTTAGGTAGGTGTTTGGTTCTAGCCACACCTAAGGCAAATATTTTTTTATGAGCAGTGAGCCCCACATGTCATAGACACAAAGGGGATGTTTGGTTCTAGGCCTAGCATTGCCACACTTTTCCACACATGTTTGCCAAGCTTGCCTAAGGTTAGTTCATGAAAATGAGAGCCACAAGTTGGCAAAGGGAATCTTGCCACATTTTTTATGTGTATGCCATGTGGGGCCCAAGTGTGGCTTGCCTAAGATGTGGCTTGAACCAAACACTCACCTAAGTTGGTCAAACTTGCCTAACTTTAGGTGTGGCAATCTTTGGCAAAGTTAGTCACAAACCAAACAGGCCATAATAACTGTGTGGCAAGATTCCCTTAGGCAAGCCAAAGTGTGGCTAATAAAGCAACTCAACTAAGGCAAGTGTGGCAAGTGTGGCAAAAATCATGTGGCAATATATGGCAAAGATAGTCACAATTCAAACAGCCCTACTAACCAAACAGCCCCTAACCTTAGGCAAGTTTGGCAACATTGTATGATAAAGTGTGGCATTGCTAGGCCTAAAACCAAACAACCCCCGTGTCTGCCACAAAAAATGTGGCTAAAAAATGGGCACCACACGTGTGGCAAGATTTGGCAAGAAGTTGAGTCTATGACATGTGGACCATGTAGCTAGAAAAGTGTGGCAAGCCACAAGTGTAGCAATGAACCAAACACATGCCTAAGATATTGTGGCACACCTAAGCTTAGGCGTGGCAACCTTAGGCTGCAAACCAAACATCTATATATCTATACCCCTATATAGTGTGTGAATAACTTTGAAAGTTGGTCGTTGGATGAAGCCAATCCGATGGTACAAAGATGGCAAATCCGAGCACTACTTGTCGTTGGATATGATCTACATTCCACCAGATTTTGCCACATGTAGAATCTAGAAAACTCCACATGTAGAAGCATAATGCACAAACCACCAGAATCTCATGCGTGCAATGCACGTGTACCTTACTAGTACTAGTTGGTAGTAGTAAGAAGCAAATTCTGGTTTTGGCATGAGCTCGTACTGGGGGAGCACCACAAGGCATGCCGCAGGAGTTACATTTCCACCACGGGACTGAACTTTAGTGGCTTAGTGCCCGGCCTATGAGTCAATGACATGCGGACCTTAAATGCGGCTGGCCCACATGTCATTCTCATGGTGGTGGCGTGGTTCGCGACTCACTCATTCGAGATGAACCGGCCGGTGGTGACGTGGCCGTGGCAAGGGTGCCACAGCTGGGCGTCGGAGCGTTATGAGGCGTAGATGGCCACACCGGCGGGTACTACCTGTAGTACAGAAGTACTCCAGCTGAGTATTGATGCCCGGGATGAAATGTGTCACAGACACTGGATGAAAATTCGATGGTGCGGGAGTACGGATCGGAGCACAGCAGTGGAGCAAGAAAACCGCGTCCAATCTGGTGTGTCTGTGGTAGAAAGTTGATGGTCGCCGCAGTTCAGCTGGCCCGCATGTCATGCACACAAAGGCAGAGGAGCTGTGGGGCCGAGAGGGATGAGGGGCACGTCGGGGGGATGAGGATCCCCTGACGTGAACAATCCTACCATTCTGCCACTGACATGTGGGACCCCCAAGTGTGGGTCCCACCTATCAGCGAATGAAAGGCAGGGCAAGGCAGTGATAGCCACGTCAGAGGATCCATGTCCACGTCGGGGGACGTCGTGCCGTGGGTTGGAGCGGCATCGTGGGAATCGCGTGTGGGTGTGGCAGTGGTAGAAACAAGAAACGTGATGGTCGCCGTGGTTCAACTTCCATGGACAAGTTTTCATGTATGCTGACACATGTATATCAAAACTAGAGTGTTTATATTTCAAGCACGTGAACAAGTATTATTCTACTACTTTGGATCCATTGCAACGCACGAGCCAGCACATTGGTAGTAGTAGTGTATATCTCTATCTCTAGAGGCCTTCCCTCGTTCGTCCTTTTCTCTCACAAGATAAACTACTCATACAAATGCATCTTGATGTTCCATGGAACGCACGAGGATGTTTCCTTGGGGGGTCTCTCCAGTGCGGCGTGGCCGTAGTTGCAAGTTGACGCCCCTTGAGATGCCGACGTTGAGGGGCACTCGGATTTCCTCCGATGAGCAGGTAAGATGAGTTTGATCATGTAGTAAATGCATTCTAAAGACTACTTCCGTGTCCATTTCCTAATTCTCCCCCTGCCCACTGTTTCATAGGTTAGGCTCGGTGCGAGTGGAGATTGGCTTGCATATGTACGGGATGGTACCAACATCAATTTGCACAACATTTACAATGGTGACACCGTTCTCGTAGAACCTTTGTCCAACATTGGGATCAGCCATGCAATGGGCCACCGCATGAATTGGTACGATGGAACCACGGTGAGATTGCATAAGACAGCACGAACCTTGCACATGGCGGTCAAAGGCGGACCATGCTGTCTGCGGCCGATTTGTTGCCGTACAAGTATGAAGACGCTGTGCTCCTTTCTTACCACATATTCGCGGTGACAAACCAGGGGACTTATTTTGTATGGGACACATCCTACGATATACTCCCTCTCTCCCAGTTTATTTGTTTTGAATATTTTTGTTTTACAAGTTTCAAATTCAAATTTAGAGCCCCCCATCACATGTTGAGATTACAATGTCCATTAAATCGTTGCGTGCATGTATAGTAAAGAAAAAATCTCGAGTTTGGCACGAGTTCGTGCAGCGGTAGCACCACAAGCCCTGGCGCAGGAGTTACATTTCCATCTCAGGGCCGTCGGGACTGAGCTTCAGCGCCTTACTACACCTACCTTTGAGTCAATAACATGTGGACCCGATAGGTGACTGGTCCACATGTAATGCTCCCGAAGGTAGAGGGGCAGTGGGGCCAAGAGGGGTGAGCCGCAGGTCGGGGGACATGTGATGTCATGGGTTCGAGCGGCGTCGTGGGAATCGCGTGTGGCTGTGGTAGAAACTTGATGCTCGCCGCATTTTAGGTGGCCTACATGTCATGCACACAAAGGCAGAGGGGCGGTGCGGCCGAGAGGGGTGAGGCGCACGTCGGGGGACGTGGTGCCGTGGGTTGGAGCGGCATCGTGGGAATCGCAAGATGAAACGTGATGGTCGCCATAGTTGAACTTCCATGGACAAGCTGTCATGTCTGCAGACACATGCACTGCATACCGATCACTGGAATGAGTAGCAGAAAAAGCTATATATGCAAATAAATAGTTCCTTATAGTCAAGCGGACCCACGCTACTACTTTGTTCCAAAGACATGCACACCATCGAAATAGTCCATCTATATCAATATGCACCGAGAGGGAATAATTTTTTAACAAGAGAGGAAATAGTTCATCCATCCATAATGCCCTCCTGCTGGTGCAGCCTTTTCTTCTTCTTCTTCTTCTTCTTCTTCTTCTTCTTCTTCTTCTTCTTCTTCCTCTCATTTTCTGTGGGAGACGGCTTCGCAACAAGCTCTTTGGACCTTGCAGCTATCTCGAAACTCACACGGGCATCGAGGGCAGCATATTTTACCCGCTCTTACGTCAAGGGATAATTCTCCCATCCAAACAACCTTAATGCCACCGTCTCATCACCCTTCTAAAGATTTGTACCGAGCACAAAACTTGCTACGCCGAATAGGGATGGTGTCTGTTTATCATAATCTTCTACAGGAATTTTGATTTTGGTTTGTAGGTCAGCGATGCTTTTCAAATCAAGGTTGTACGGCTCCAGCTTCTGTTTGTCCCCTTTGATGGCTGCCCCACAGAAGTATATGTCCTCCCGAGACAAGAAATCGCGAAACTCACATGGTATGGAGGGCGAGTGTATGATGTGTGATACGTCTCCAACGTATCTATAATTTTGATTGCTCCATGCTACTTTATCTACTGTTTTAGGCAATGTTGGGCTTTATTATCCACTTCCATATTATTTTTGGGACTAACCTATTAACCGGAGGCCCAGTCCAGATTTGCTGTTTTATGCCTATTTTGGTGTTTCGAGGAAAAGGAATATCAGACAGAGTCAAAACGGAATGAAATCAACTGGAGAAGTTATTTTTGGAAGGAAAGCCACCCGATGGACTTGGAGTGCACGTCAAGAAAGAAGGGAGGTGCTCATGAGGGTGGGGGGCGCGCCCACCCCCCTGGGGCGCCCCCTGCCTCGTGGCCCCCCTTCGGTCCACCGACGTATGCCCTGCACCCATATATACCTACGTATCGTAAAACTTCCAGAAGAGAAGATAGATCGGGAGTTCCGCCGCCGCAAGCCTCTGTAGCCACCAAAACCCTCTCGGGAGCCCGTTCCGGCGCCCTGCCGGAGGGGGATCCCATCACCGGTGGCCATCTTCATCATCCTGGTGCTATCCATGACGAAGAGGGAGTAGTTCACCCTCGGGGCTGAGGGTATGTACTAGTAGCTATATGTTTGATCTCTCTCTCTCTCGTGTTCCCTCTATGGCACGATCTTGATGTATCCCGAGCTTTGCTATTGTAGTTGGATCTTATGATGTTTCTCCCCCTCTACTCTCTTGTGATGAATTGAGTTTCCCCTTTGAAGTTATCTTATCGGGTTGAGTCTTTTATGAGAACACTTGATGTATGTCTTGCCGTGATTATCTATGGTGACAATGGGATATCATGTGCCACTTGATGTATGTTTTGGTGATCAACTTGCGGGTTTCATGACATTGGGAACCTATGCATAGGGGTTGGCACACGTTCTTGACTCTCCGATAGAAACTTTGGGGCACTCTTTGAAGTACTTTGTGTTGGTTGGATGAATCTGAGATTGTGTGATGCATATCGTATAATCATGCCCATGGATACTTGAGGTGACAATGGAGTATCTAGGTGACATTAGGGTTTTGGTTGATTTGTGTCTTAAGGTGTTATTCTAGTACGAACTCTTTTATAGATTGATCCGAAAGAATAACTTTGAGGTGGTTTCGTACCCTACCATAATCTCTACGTTTGTTCTCCGCTATTAGTGGCTTCGGAGTGACTCTTTGTTGCATGTTGAGGGCTTTTTATATGATCTATCTATGTTATTATTGTTGAGAGAACTTGCACTAGTGAAAATATGAACCCTAGGCCTTGTTTCTTATCATTGCATTACCGTTTATGCTCATGTTTATCACTTGTTACCTTGCTGTTTTTATTATTTCAGATTACAAAAACCTATATCTACTATCCATTTTGCACTTGTATCACCATCTCTTCGCCGAACTAGTGCACCTATACAATTTACCATTGTATTGGGTGTGTTGGGGACACAAGAGACTTTTTGTTATTTGGTTGCAGGGTTGTTTGAGAGAGACCATCTTCATCCTATGCCTCCTACAGATTGATAAACCTTAGGTCATCCACTTGAGGGAAATTTGCTACTGTCCTACAAACCTGTGCACTTGCAGGCCCAACAACGTCTACAAGAAGAAGTTTGTGTAGTAGACATCAAGCTCTTTTCTGGCACCGTTGCTGTGGAGGTGAGTGCTTGAAGGTATATCTTTAGATCTTGCAACCGAATCTTTTTGTTTCTTGTTTTAGCACTAGTCTAGTTTATAAAAGAAAACTACAAAAAAATGGAGTTAAGTTTGTCTCATACGCTTCACCTTTTTAATATCTTTCGTGAGTATGATGGAAAGGATAATTGTGCTCAAGTGCTAGAAGAAGAAATCTCTAAATTGTTTGGCACTAAATATTTGAATTATGAGCATGATTGCAATGTTGTTAGTATGAATTCCTTGAATATCCATGATGCTAATGATATGCAAAGCCACAAGCTTGGGGAAGCTATGTTTGATGAAGATGATATTTTTTGTCCCCCAAGCTTTGATGGGAAAATTTACTATGATGAAAGCATGCCTCCTATCTATGATGATTATTGTGATGACACGTATGCTTTAAAGAATAATGATAACCATGAAACTTGTCATCTTGATCTTAATTTTCAATCACATGATAGTTATTTTGTTGAGTTTGCTCCCACTACTATTCATGAAAAGAATTTTGCTAATGAGGAGAGTAGTAAATTTTCTATGCTAGTAGATCATGAAAAGAATGCTTTAGGTGCTGGTTACATTGTTGAATTCATTCATGATGCTACTGAAAATTATTATGAGGGAGGAACATATGCTTGTAGGAATTGCAATAATATCGAGTTTCCTCTCTATGTGCTTCAAGTTTTGAAGCTATGTTTGTTTTACCTTCCTATGCTAGTTGATTATCGTTCCCATAAGTTGTTTGCTCACAAAATCCCTATACATAGGAAGTGGGTTAGACTTAAATGTGCTAGTCATATTCTTCATGATGCTCTCGTTATGTTTCAATTCTTATCTTTTATGTGAGCATCATTGTCATCATCATGCCTAGCTAGAAAGGCATTAAAGAAAAGTGCTTGTTGGGAGACAACCCAATACTTATCCTTACTGTTTTTGTGTGTTCACATGATTATGCTACTGTAGTAATCATGTTTTATAGCTTTTGTTTCAATAAAGTGCCAAGTAAGACCTTTAGGATGGCTTACGGTGATAGTTGTGTTGATCCTGCTGAAAATCAGAAACTTTTGCACCCAGTAAATTAATTTTGTTAATTCACAGAAACGTGCTTCTGATCTGATTCTTTTTGCTCTGGATTGTTACACGAATTTCTTAGGACTTCCTAACTTGGTAGGATTTTTGGAGTTCCAGCAGTATAAGTTTGCTACAGATTACTACAGACTGTTCTGTTTTTGACAGATTCTGTTTTCTATGTGTTGTTTGTTTATTTTGATGAATCTATGAGTAGTATCGGAGGGTATGAACCATAGATAAGTTGAAGTACAGTAGATATTACACCAATATGAATTTAGAATGAGTTCATTAAAGTACCTAAGTGGTGGTTTTATTTTCTTATACTAACGGAGTTTACGAGTTTCCTGTTGAGTTTTGTGTTGTGAAGTTTTCAAGTTTTGGGTAAGGATTCGATGGACTATGGAATAAGGACTGGAAAGAGCCTAAGCTTGGGGATGCCCAGGGCACCCCAACGTATAATTCAAGGACAACCAAGAGCCTAAGCTTGGGGATGCCCCGGAAGGCATCCCCTCTTTCGTCTTCGTTCATCGGTAACTTTACTTGGAGCTATATTTTTATTCGCCACATGATATGTGTTTTTCTTGGAGCGTCATTTTCTTTTGTTAGTATTTTCTTGCTGTTATTTAGATTAATGTTTTGCATCTTTAGTTTCAATAAAGAAGTCAAGGATAGACTTTGCCATGCTTATTTTGCTAGTATACATGTTGCTGTTTGAAAAATAGAAAGTTTATCGCTGTTGCAAAAATTCCCTAGAAAATTCAGAGAGTGGTATAATGTTGAATATTTTTGCATATTGAGCTCTGATAAATTTATTAGAGTGGGAATTTTAGTTCATAATTTTTGGAGTCAGGGAAGTATTGATACTCTTGCATTCTTTACAGACTGTACTGTTTTGGCAGATTGCTGTTATGGTTGCATTGTTTGCATATGTTTGCTTGATTAATGATTCTATTTGAGGATAGGACTATTAAATATGCAGAGGCATTTAGTATGCAATGTTGAATAATTATTTAAGTGATTTGTTACAGTAGAAAATGATAAGGTTTTGCATTGGTTTAATTATACTAACCTATCTCACGAGTTCTTGTTGAGTTTGTTGTGAATGAAGCTTTTGATAAAAAGAGAAACCATGATATGAGAGGAATTAAGGAGACACAAAAGCTCAAGATTGGGGATGCCCAAGGCACCCCAAGATAATATTTCAAGAAGTCTCAAGCATCTAAGCTTGGGGATACCCCGGTAGGCATCCCACCTTTCTTCTTCAACAACTATCGGTTAGTATCGGTTGAGCCTAAGTTTTTGCTTCTTCACATGAGTTGTGCTATCCTTGCAATGTAGTTTTCTTTAACTTTGCTTGCTGTTTGAATAAAGTATCAAGATCTGAAATTATTAAATGAGAGAGAGTCTTCGCATAGTTGCATAATTATTTAGCTACTCATTGACCTTCACTTATATCTTTCGGAGTAGTTTGTCATTTGCTCTAGTGCATCACTTATACCTTTTAGAGCATGGTGGTAGTTTATTTTGAAGAGATAGATGAACTCTCATACTTCACTTAGATTATTTTGAGAGTCGTTAATGGCATGGTAATTTGCTTAATATTAATATACTTGGTATTCAAGATATGTGAAACTTTCTTTTGAGTGCGTTGAATACTAAGATAAATTTGATGCTTGATAATTGTTTGGAGATATGAGATGGTGATATTAGAGTCATGCTAGTTGAGTAGTTGTGAATTTAAAGAATACTTGTGTTGAAGTTTGTGATTCCCGTAGCATGCGCGTATGGTGAACCGTTATGTGATGAACTCGGAGCATGATCTATTTATTGATTGTCCTCCTTATGAGTGGCGGTCGGGGACGAGCGATGGTCTTTTCCTACCAATCTATCCCCCTAGGAGCATGTGCGTAATACTTTGCTTTGATAACTTCTAGATTTTTGCAATAAGTATATGAGTTCTTTATGGCTAATGTTGAGTCCATGGATTATACGCACTTTTTCCCATCCTTCCACCATTGCTAGCCTCTCTAATACCGCGCACTTTTCGCCGGTATCATACACCCACCATATATCTTCCTCAAAACAGCCACCATACCTACCTATAATGGCATTTCCATAGCCATTCCGAGATATATTGCCATGCAACTTTCCACCGTTCAGTTTATTATGACACGCTCCATCATTGTCATATTCCTAGCATGATCATGTAGTTGACATCGTATTTGTGGCAAAGCCACCGTTCATAATTCTTTCATACATGTCACTCATGATTCATTGCATATCCCGGTATGCTGCCGTAGGCATTCATATAAAGTCATACTTTGTTCTAAGTATCGAGTTGTAATTGAGTTGTAAGAAAAATAAAAGTGTGATGATCATCATTATTAGAGCATTGTCCCATGTGAGGAAAGGAAGATGAGACCATGATTCCCCCACAAGTCGGGATGAGACTCCGGACGAAAAAAAAGAGGCCATAAAAAAGAAGAGAAAAGGCCCAAATAAAAAAATGATGAGAGAAAAAGAGAGAAGGGACAATGTTACTATCCTTTTACCACACTTGTGCTTCAAAGTAGCACCAAGATCTTCATGATAGAGAGTCTCTCATTTTGTCACTTTCATATACTAGTGGGAATTTTTCATTATAGAACTTGGCTTGTATATTCCAATGATGGGCTTCCTCAAAATGCCCTAGGTCTTCGTGAGCAAGCGAGTTGGATGCACACCCACTTAGTTTCTTTTGTAGAGCTTTCATATACTTATAGCTCTAGTGCATCCGTTGCATGGCAATCCCTACTCACTCACATTGATATCTATTGATGGGCATCTCCATAGCCCGTTGATACGCCTAGTTGATGTGAGACTATCTTCCCTCCTTTTGTCTTCTCCACAACCACCATTCTATTCGAAATATAGTCCCATATCCATGGCTCACGCTCATGTATTGCGTGAAGATTGAAAAAGTTTTGAGAATGTCATAAGTATGAAACAATTGCTTGGCTTGTCATCGGGGTTGTGCATGATTTAAATATTTTGTGTGAGGAGATGGAGCATAGCCAGACTATATGATTTTGTAGGGATAACTTTCTTTGGCCATTTATTTTGAGAAGACATAATTGCTTACTTAGTATGCTTGAAGTATTATTATTTTTATGTCAATATGAACTTTTGTCTTGAATCTTTCGGATCTGAATATTCATGCCACAATTAAGAAGATTTACATTGAAATTATGACAAAGTATCACTCCGCATCAAAAATTATCTTTTTTATCATTTACCTACTCGAGGACGAGCAGGAATTAAGCTTGGGGATGCTTGATACGTCTCCAACGTATCTATAATTTTTTATTGCTCCATGCTACTTTATCTACTGTTTTAGGCAATATTGGGCTTTATTATCCACTTTTATATTATTTTTGGGACTAATCTATTAACCGGAGGCCCAGTCCAGATTTGCTGTTTTATGCCTATTTCAGTGTTTCGAGGAAAAGGAATATCAGACGGAGTCAAAATGGAACGAAATCAACTTGAGAAGTTATTTTTGGAAGGAAAGCCACCCGATGGACTTGGAGTGCACGTCAGGAAAGAAGGGAGGTGCTCACGAGGGTGGGGGGGCGCACCCACCCCCCTGGGGCGTGCCCCCCTACCTCATGGCCCCCCCTTCGGTCCACCGACGTACCCCCTACACCCATATATACCTACGTATCGTAAAACTTCCAGAAGAGATGATAGATCGGGAGTTCCGTCGCCGAAAGCCTCTATAGCCACCAAAAACCTCTCGGGAGCCTGTTCCGGCGCCCTGCCGGAGGGGGATCCCATCACCGGTGGCCATTTTCATCATCCCGGCGCTATCCATGACGAGGAGGGAGTAGTTCACCCTCGGGGCTGAGGGTATGTACCAGTAGCTATGTGTTTGATCTCTCTCTCTCTCTCTCTCTCTCTCTCTCTCGTGTTCTCTCTCGTGTTCCCTCTATGGCACGATCTTGATGTATCCCGAGCTTTGCTATTGTAGTTGGATCTTATGATGTTTCTCCCCCTCTACTCTCTTGTGATGAATTGAGTTTCCCCTTTGAAGTTATCTAATCGGGTTGAGTCTTTTATGAGAACACTTGATGTATGTCTTGCCCTGATTATCTATGGTGACAATGGGATATAATGTGCCACTTGATGTATGTTTTGGTGATCAACTTGCGGGTTTCGTGACATTGGGAACCTATGCATAGGGGTTGGCACACGTTCTTCACTCTCCGATAGAAACTTTGGGGCACTCTTTGAAGTACTTTGTGTTGGTTGGATGAATCTGAGATTATGTGATGCATATCGTATAATCATGCCCACGGATACTTGAGGTGACAATGGAGTATCTAGGTGACATTAGGGTTTTGGTTGATTTGTGTCTTAAGGTGTTATTCTAGTACGAACTCTTTTATAGATTGATCCGAAAGAATAACTTGGAGGTGGTTTCGTACCCTACCATAATCTCTACATTTGTTCTCCGCTATTAGTGGCTTCGGAGTGACTCTTTGTTGCATGTTGAGGGCTGGTTATATGATCTATCTATGTTATTATTGTTGAGAGAACTTGCACTAGTGAAAGTATGAACCCTAGGCCTTGTTTATTATCATTGCAATACCGTTTACGCTCACGTTTATCACTTGTTACATTGCTGTTTTTATTATTTCAGATTACAAAAACCTATATCTACTATCCATTTTGCACTTGTATCACCATCTCTTCACTGAACTAGTGCACCTATACAATTTACCATTGTATTGGGTGTGTTGGGGACACAAGAGACTTTTTGTTATTTGGTTGCAGGGTTGTTTGAGAGAGACCATCTTCATCCTACACCTCCTACGGATTGATAAACCTTAGGCCATCCACTTGAGGGAAATTTTCTACTGTCCTACAAACCTGTGCACTTGCAGGCCCAACAACGTCTACAAGAAGAAGGTTGTGTAGTAGACATCAATGTGGTACACCAAAACATCATCTTCGAGGCACAGCTGAAGGACGGCGGCGCATTGGATCTTCCCAGTGGCACGCTCCGTGTACTCTGCGTCGAGACCGATGACCCTCGTCTCTACCTTTTCGGGGGAGTTGGATACATTTTTGATCCACTGCCAAACAACCCTTGGGTGGACGGTGACGGTGGCAACTATGCTCATCGAGCCTTCGACGAAGACATGTTGGACGCTAAAAATCTGCATCTCGATCTCTTTTGCCATTTGGAACCGCTGGAATGGAGGGTTATGGTTTGGAGAATTAGGATTAGATGGCTAGTCTAACTGAAGTAGTAGATGATTATTTAAAGAGGTTAAAACAATGTGAACGTAGTGGGGTTTGGATGCAAATGAAGACAAAGGGGAGGTGAAGAAGCCGAGGAAAATCGGTTCCCGATGGAGAAGTAAATGGGAGAAGTGGCGTGCAGGCAGTTGATTAGACGGCTAGGTAGACTAAACGAAAAGGCTATGCAGGTAGACTGATGAGTCGTACCTGTTCGTGTACATGCCCATCCTTCCTGATAGGTGGGACCTATGCAAACAGATAAAAAATGTGTCGTAGCTGGTTCAGATGGATATTGGCGCGTGAGTGGGAGACACAACATTCTCTAGTTAAGGAATACTCCCTCTGTTTAGGTGAGTAAGTAAGCTTATGAAAATCAGGTTTTCCCAAAACCTTTAGGCATGGAGCATTAACTTCCTGCTCGATCCCCTCCCAGCCTCGTTAGCCAGTGTTCTCTTCCTCTGCTGCCCCGTTCTACATTTCCATTTTCCCTCTTCTCAAGTGTGGAACGATCTGCATGCCGTTCTTGATGCACCAGAACGACCAATGCATGCATCGCGGCAGGGCGTTGATTGGGCCTGCTTGGAGAGCTGAAAAGGCATCCTTATAACTACGTACTAGTTGCTGATTTTGCTTCCATTTGTAACAGTGTCGTGGTTGGAAGTTTTGCTCGTCCCGATGCTCTTTCTCGTCCAATCTACAGCCACCTAGGTTGCGCTCACCTAGACTGAGGGAGTACACGGTTATCCTCATCAAAGGCCCATCTTCGCGCTTCCTCATGCACGAGAATTTGGTTCCGCTCGCAATATGGATGATACCTGAAGGATGAAGTGAACAGGCATGCTAGCACGGGAGACCTATTTCCGCTATACAATACTGGAGTACTCATGTTCCTAGTAGTAGTAGTAGTAGTACAACTGTGGTACACTTGATGGTCAAAATACTATTCATTCAGTCCTCATAGCGAAGTGACAACACCATGCGCCTAACACTAGTCCAGGCGGCGTGTTCGGGTTACCAAAGTTGGCCTCACCCTGTGCACTGTGCAGTCTGTCACCGCCGATGTACAGCACATTGGCGCCTCGCCTCGTCTCCTCTCCCCTCCCATAGCACCACTCCATCTCCATCTCCTTCTCCATCTCCGTCTCCATCTCACTGTGCCCCCGTGTACTGTCTCCTCGCTCACCTCCACCAGTACCACTATTCCCTCGCTAGCCGCTCTAGTAGCGACAGCCTTCGCCCCCGTAAATCAAGCCCCCCAAAACCCCCACCTTCCCGACTCCACCATGGCCGAACGCGAACCGCGCTGCATCCATATGAGTCGTGATTGGAGCAATCTCCCCAGTGACATCCTCGACCTCTGTTGTTCATGTATGGATATGTTGAGCGCCCTGCGGCTGGCTGCATGCTCGAGGGACATGCACACGGCCATCATTGAAGCGAGGCCTAAGCTTTTCAAGACACCCTGCTTGCTGCTATCTGGTCTTGGAGATTGGCTCACCATGATACGGAGGCGTACATGATGCCCCTCGACTTCAATCCGATCTCCATTAGCCGAAACTTCTTTGCAGGTATGTAGTGGGTCGCCGTACATCATTTCCCTCGACTTCGATCCGATCACCATCGCCGGAAACTTCTTGACAGGTATGTACTGGGTCGGCATGAACTCCCATTGGATGGCTGCCTTTAGAGAAGACGGTAAAAAGTTGGTGCTCGTGAACTTCCAGACCTCCCATGAGATTATCCTTCCTCCGTTGGATCATATAGAGTTTTACCATCGTGGTCCAAGTCATCTAGATTACCACGTCAGTTGGACGGACCTTGTTTTGCAGAAGATTGTAATCTGCCAAGTGCGCACACGACATGCGAATTACGCAGACTTCAAGCTAATTGCCTTGTTCGACCGCGGACTCGCCTATCTATACGCCAGTGCCTTCTTTAGCTGGAGACAACTCAGCTCGCAGTGGATCATCGTCAAAGCTGATACACACTTCTGTGATGCTATTGAACACAATGGCATCATCTACACGATCGACAAAGTAGATGGCACCACGTATTGCTGGGACGGCGCGTGTTTGTTGTTTTCGTCTCATGTTAATGATGACGCCATGACACTGTTTGAACTTTTTGTGATGATTGGCATACCCCTGTTTGAGCAGAATTTGAGTAGAACTATGTCAATGTATTAGAGACACCGTAAATCAGCTATATTTGGAATGAGTTAATTCATGCGATTGTGACCATGTCATTACAGCCAATTTGTACCCTGAATAATCAAACGGTTAGGAATATATGGATATTATTCTTATTTTACAGTTATCTATATACTACTACTAAATATGAGTGTGTATCAATGGCCATGTTAGTTTCCTCATTTTCATGATGTAGAAACATGCACCACACTGTTGGTTTCATCTAACCATACATTAGGAAAGTAAATGTGCACTAGCGAGTAGTGCGCAGCGGCACGCCGCGCTCCAGTGATTTGCTGGGGTTTGTTTCTATGTAGTATATGAGAATCGTTGTACATTTTGCATGTTTGTGTTTTCGCAATGAGTGAGAGAGCAGTTGTGCAATAGTAGTTTCTAGATAGAGTTTTTACATTACAATAGCATGAATTGTCTTGCTGATGTACGATGTCATGAGGATTCTGATGTAGCGATATAGAGTTGAGCCCAGTTCCTCCCTTCAGTTTTCCAGGGCCTACACACATTAGTTTAGTGAAGGCTAAACATTTCATCAGAAAATAAAAAGAAATCAATCTGTCACTCAAATATGAGGCTTAACTTTACACAATCTGACACTCAGTTACACCGAAGTAGTCATTATACATAGCGAGCTACAGACCACCAAAACTAATCCTATCCTTGTCTGACATAGTTCACAATCTAGAAAGGGATGACATAATCTACACTGTCCATTTTGCAAGAACAACATTGCACCCCTGCAATCTAGATCTGCATGGATGGCAAGCGAGTTAATCTGTGAAATATAATTGTGCATCATTAAAAAATATGGAGCCTTAATCATTACTAGTACCAACGCCTGAAGTGAATTCAATAGGTATTCGTGAGGAAGCAAGCCTGACATTCCCAAAGCAGGTATTCTCTCGCGGCCAAACAACTCCTGAAGCCTGGAATCACATAGCATTGACATGCCAAAAAACTCCTGAAGCATATAATCACATAGCGTTGAAACACCCGTAGGATCCTCTACACAATCAAAGAGAGCATAAGCGGATTTCATGCATTCCAATGGGGTTAAAAAATGCATCGTCAATGATGGCATCATTAGGTGGGAAAAGGACAAGGGTATGATTGGCACACATTCTATACCATAACACTACTTACGGAGGAGTACATGTTCGTAATGCAAATAATGAATCTTGTATTTGAAAACTGCTATAATTAACTTTTGAGATGGATACAGTTCCAAACCACAAACCACATTCTAGGACAAAACAAAAACTACAACATATCATGATGCATTCAGAGTCGTCCTATAGGAAGAACACATCCAAACTGGTCTTTGAGAACCAAAAGTTCAGGTGGGATTTCTTTCTCCGGAGAAGCTCCGAACCAATCCTTAAAATGACCAGGTAAAACTGGTTTTAGTCCAAAAGTGCAGATTCATATACAACCATTTTGTAGACTTACACAAAATATACAACATGAAAATTGTACCATTTCTTCTTCAAATTATTACACTTCAGACATGGCAAGAATGGTGTCTAGTCCAATGGAGCAATCGAAATGATGACCGTGCCAGTAAATTAGATGCGTGCAAACTAATGATGTAAAGTTGCAACTAACTCGGGAGTGGACAGAAGTCAAGAGCAATCTACCATTTTATATCAAATCCTTGACTCATCATCATGTCATACAGTTAGTCCTGTCAAACTGATATATTTCGTAGAGGACCAGCAGAGCCAGAAATCATAAAACTTGATGTGTAGACCTGCATAGAGCAGAAACAACATTAGGTATAATTTTGTTGCGATAAACCTGAATACAAAAACAAAAATTCAAAAGCATACTCTACTGTTAAGATTTCTATCTTATAATCCACTGTCATAAGAATTTGTAAGGAGCTATACCATGAGCCAAATAAAAGGAAGCATGAAGAATTAATGTTAAGTTTTCGACAACACAATGAAGTCGTCATTTTTAGGATACTTTTAGAAAGAAAGTAGCAATTCCAGAGCAAGCACAGAGAAGCAATACTAACTAAAGGATGCAACTACATAATAAATCAAGCAAGATTTGCTTCACATGATCTATTTTATATATTTATCCTAAGGGTCAGGGTCCAACTCATTTACCTTCTCCATTGGACAAATCATTGTGGAAAAACAAGTTTCTAATGCCCCACATGAAAATGGCACCATACACTTCACCTTCAAAACCTTAAACTCTTACTCTTCAGCTAGACTGCAAGAGATTGAAACAATGTCAAAATCTAAGGAGGCAAAACCACAAGACTAAAACATCCATAGAAAAGTATATACAACATAAAATACACATATATATATATCCGTGTTCTTCCTTCCACACTTGCATGTAGGATGAGCTTAGACTGTAACAAGACTAAAACATCCAACGTCTCTTCCAGTTCAGTTTTTTTAGGATGGTATAGCTGCTTACATATTCTTATTGCGGTAGTCAGAGGTTGAGCTGGCCAGGAGTTCGATCAAGAGTTAGTTGCTGGGGAAACATGTACGATGGGCGGTAGCGTTTCCCTAGATGGCTATCATGACCTGAAGCAGAGCGAGCTCAACATGAAGAACAGCAGCGTCTTGCGCTATTCCTAGTGATGGCATGACTCGACGTGGAGGGATGCTGGCTGTGGCAACACAACCACGAAAAGGAGCACATCCGCAGTTAATGGCTTCATGCCACAGGGCTGCCTCCAGGAAATTTGGGCCCCGAACCGAAATGCAAAAAATAGCCTTACAAAGTGAAATTTTCATATAACTAAACCCCTCCAGTTATTTATAAATATATCAAGTATTAATAATGTGTACTGAATCAAAAAACCAAGCTCTTATTCTACTGAAAAGCTTTATCATGATTATCTTCTAATTCTTGAACAACTCCAGTACACAGCAAGGCGAGCTAAGTACAGGATCAATTGATGAATAATAAACTGATCAATGATTCCATAAAAGATGAACATTACTTATTTAGCTAGAATGGCACACACTCTACAATTGGATTGAAAAGAAATTACAGAGAGATGGAAGACAGAAACAGGTCCAGTTGCTACAAGGTGATGACTATACATTGGCCAAAGAACTACAGCTCGGTAGTAAGGGAAGGTAATAATTGAATATAAGAAGTAATCTTCTCTATGAATTTACAGAGCCTAGTACCTTGCTGTTCGAAACCAAATAATGCAGATAGAGCAGGGTATGCTCCTATAGCTAGGGACTAACAGGGTGTGTACATATACTTGTCAAGGGGCATGCATCACATGATTAATAACTAATAGCTTGTTAATTTGGAGGCAATTGTGTCAATGCCAGACAGCAAGACAGATCTGATGATGTGATACAGAAAGAAACGCAATCTACATTCACGTCATGGAAAACAAACAAATAATTTATTCAGTAACAATCATCAGCTACGACTAATCTTAAGAATTACAATGAAGGCACTTCTAAAACTATGCACACAGATCAAACAAGTGACAATCATCACTATGCATGGCTTATCTTAAGAATTGCAAAAAAAGCACTTCGGAAACTATGCACATAAATCAAAAAAATTCTTTCCCTTGTTGTCATCTTGCTACCACAGTTTTTCAGTTCAGTGGAAGAATTGAACCACTTTTTAAAATTGTAAAGTAATATAAATTTGGTAGCTGAAACAAAATCAATAATTAAGGAATATTGTTTCTGCATGTAAATCAAATGCTCTGATCACAGAACTATTTATCCCCATACAATCTCTATTGTACATGTACTCTCCATGAGCATGATTTCTATTAAGAGTAAAAAATAATAAGAAAGGAACAAAAGTACATAAATTACTCTTAATGTATGCCGTCAATGAATAGTTGAACATCTTTTATGCCAAAAGCAACATGCAGCAGAAAAATTATGCCATATGATGGCTATAGAACTCTTTGCAGCAACAACACTGTCATTTTCTTCTTCATCCAAACAGCATCACACAAATCAGATCAACGACAAGATAGTAGTAATCCTCATCCCAGCCATATACTCTCAAATCTCTCACATATCAGCGGCGCGCAAGTAGGAGCACGCATCACAGAACAATCATCACCAGACACTGAGAGAGAGAGAGAGAGAGAGAGAGAGAGAGAGAGAGAGAGAGAGAGAGAGAGAGATCTGACCGATGAGGCGGCGGCGACAAGGGAGATCTTCCGGAAGGATTGAGGAAGTCGGAGGAGGGATCCAAGGGCGGGAGCGGGCTTGCTCTTGGCGACACCGTCAAGCATGGGCTGGTGGTCTTCATCCATGGGAACCGCACGTCGACGTGCGAGGCGCCATTGGGGAGGAGGAGGGATGAAGCTGCTTCCACACGGAGCTCTTGGGCAGGGACAGCGCCAGGAAGCGAGGCACCAGACAGGCGATGCGGGGCGCGAAAATCCATGGTTGATGTGGAGCAGAGACCGGCTTCATGGCTGGGCCGGACGGGCTTGGCGGCCATAGGAGGGAGCGGGCCGACTGGGGAGAGGCAGAGGTGGAGCGGAATGTCTTATAGAAGGAACAGAACGGTGAAGATCTGTACAGAGTTTTCTAGAGGAAACTTGATACGCAGCAACCGCTTAAGGGAAAAGATAAAAAAAAATATTTGCATGCATGCCACGACGATCCAGAAAATCAGGAGGTGTCCTATGCAGATCGTTCAGTTACAGTTACACGCGTCATTTTACCACGACCCTGTAAAAAAAGTCAAAAAAATCAGAAAAATCAAACCCTTACGGGCCTAGTCTTCTTAGTATATGGAGAACTCTATATTTGGAAGTAGTGAAATCCTGCAATGCTTACCATGTGTACATATCTATATTCGCCCTTCAGCAATCAATGGCTAGAATAATATCCTCACAAAAATTTTGCCCACAGAACACGAGTATATAACAATGCATGGTCTGTTAGTTGCCTTGAAGAATTTGTTTGTGAGGACAGAACATGATTACATAACATGCATGACATGGTAGTTTTCCGTGAAGAATCGATTGCGAGATAACATGAGTATAACCATGCATGGCACTTCTATATTTTCGAACCCAGTATCCATTTTCCTGTATTTTCCTCCCAGTTCCAACAGGGACATATCAATGATGTTTCTTGCATTATCCTACTCATACTCTAAACAATGCTGATCTTACATTAACAATGTCTGTCCTCTTTGATATGATGCAGTGTCCCTACAGTTACTGCCCTTTGTAATCACACCACCTTTGCCAAAAACAGGGAAGCACAACTGGTTCCCCGCTCGATCAGACAACGGCAAAAGACTGATGATCATTCGGACACATGAGCCGGAAAATTTATATTGCAAAAACCCCACTGTATACAAGCATCGTGTAATGCGTGAGTATCCGGACAGTAGCTGTTACATCTATGAGCAGGACACCAGCTTGTTGGGGCCTTCAGGATTTTTTAGTTGGAGGCAGGTAAACAGCCTTCGTTCACACTCTCTGTTTCTCAGACTCAATTATCCGATTAACCAGGAGATCACCTTTGGCAAGGACCTTGATGGAAGAGAGGCTCTGTTTGCTATGGAAAACTGTGTCTACACGGCGAGCCCTAGGAGTTCGGGAGCAAACTCCCCTGATTGTCAACGATACAGCCTGTAGCCAAAAGAAGGTGAGAATGACAAAGGCATCCGGATTAACTTTGATCCTTGGATGTCTCAATTACGATAGGCAGTGATGTGGTTCAAGCCTTCAGGTTGATAGGTAATTGGGATGTTGCACCGAAAGGGTGGAGTACTGGTGTCTCCGGATCACTGGTCGCTGAAGCGGGGCTGCAAATTATGATGGTGTTGGATCATCTCTTTGAATGACTTTGTTGTCTTTGCTGCTGGTTCTGGATGGGTAGTTCTTTCTTTTGTTATGCATATTCCTTGTCATTTGGTCATCCTCGTCTATGTCACTCTTACTATGTAATAGTTGCTTCTGTTTAGAATGTCATTCTCGTCTGGATCACGAGAGTCTGAGCGCTGCAGATGGGTGCGTTTTGATGGTGTAGCAAGACTTCTTATGAACTATCATGTCTTGCTGTTTATGTCAGTAGTAGTCACTAGTTAGTGTTTGAATGTTGTATATATCGTTGTTTCGAACTGTTTATTGTCTCGAACTACTGGTGGGCTAAATGAGGGCATCACCATTCTCCAGTGTTCAGAGTATATCTCCTTTTTTCAAGTTATATAATTTGAGCTCGGTGTCTTTTCGATGATGTACACTTGTTTGGGCCAGTGAGGTGTCGTTGAATATGGGCCGAGTAGTAACGCAATGCCAAATAGGTCAATTATGACTCTCAGGCCGGGCTCTCAAAAGATCCTGAAAAAAAGGCCGGGCTCTCCAAAAAAGAAAGAATAAGGACTCTTAGGCTGACATGTGGGCGCCACCGGTATATTTGTGCGCTTGCGCACCGAGAGCATATTGGCGAGTGCTCAAAATTCATGCTACCTTTTCATCCCCAGTCTCCCGCCCCTCCCCCACCTCTGGAATCTCGATTCCTACTCAAGTTCCCCCAAATTCCCCTCCTGTACTCCCTGTACTCAAGTGCACTATCATGTCACCGGTCAACGCGGATCTCCGAGCCGGAGATCCTGAGGTCCGTCCTGCCTTGGGTCGCTGCGTGCTGTCGCTCAACAGTGGCATGGCGGCGCTTGACGACCAGTTTGCCGGCAAAGTGCTGATGGTAACCATCAACGGCGACCGGCCTCCCGTCTCGCCGGACGACCTTGTCAAAGCTCTTGGCATTGCGCACGGCATCCAAATAAGTGACTTGCTCGTCGAAGTCTGTCCGCCACCGGCTAATTTCTTTGTCAGGTTCCGGACAACTTTCGACTGCAGTCATGTGTTCGAATCTTCCCGGCGCTTGTTTTGCGCTGGCGCGCTGGTGAGCTTTGATCGGTGGCACCCAGGATGGGGCTCGGTGCCCTCTGAGCTTGAGTTTTTAACAAAGCTTACCTTCCACGACATGCCTCGACGTGCTTGGAACAGCGAGTCCAAGAACGAGCTTATCAACAACCTTGGAGGTGACCTTGTAACTATGTTTGTTCCTCCAAACAGTTGGGCTCTGACGGTTATGGCATGGATGAAGAAGTCATCCACCATACCGAAGGTGATTGGTGTTGAGATACCGGTGCAGGAACCGGGTTGTACTATTCGTCGCCACCAAGGCGGTTGTGGACCACGTTAGGGATGTACCTGTATCGAGTGTTCGTGCATGTCGAAGAAGTGGTCAATCCATTAATCGAAGTCCTGCCGCCGTCGCTGGTGCCAGGGTCCGTCAGCGACGTCCATTACAGGAGTCAACGTCTGACTATCCCCATGTTGCTCGGAATGATGGATGGCACAGGGCCTACTCCATCGCACGACGAAGGCCACTGCTTCTTTGGGAAAAGAGGCGGGGCTGGCTGCCTGGATGTGCTCTAATTTGAGGTAACAACTGAATCTTGTCAGATACTAGTTAAATCCGAGCTATGTGTGTGAAGCACTGATATGCCAGTACATTTGATTGTGACCTATTCTAATTTTGTACCTGAACTTTTTTTTAGAAAGGGTTGTACGTCAACTTAATGTGCTAGCAAAACTTATTGTGTTGTCTGTCTGTTTTCTTTGCACAGCATTCAAGATATTTCCCCGTCATTGATAAAGACGATGAACCGTTATGTACGACTTCGTTGGTTTCAAGATAGCCCTACCCGTAGCGATCCACTGCTTCCATCCTGATTGTGCCACTTGCGTGAAATTTTTGTATGCAAGTTCAGTGTGCTATGATGTTCTATATGATTGTATCAACTATATATGTTTTTACTGAGCATCAGCAATGCATATGGCTGAAAGATGTATTTACGAGCATCGACCGATGGGTCTCTCTCTCTCTATCTCTCTCTCTCACACACACACACACACACGCACAAGTGGGACCCATTGAATTATTTATTTGCTCGTGACAGCTTTTAATTAGGTTCCACTGTAATCTAACTTTTTTCTTAAGTTATTAATTGAGATCGGTGACTTCAAAAAGTTGTACACAAGCCTTGTTTGGGCCTTTCCGGCATCGCTGAATGTGGGCTGAGTAGCCATGTTAGGCTGTACTGTACTACACAAGCCTTTTTTTCAACATCAGCAATGCAACTGGGCCGACAGTTGTACACAATATCTGGGTCAACTTGTTATTCTCCGCCCCGCTGGGCTGCAAACTTTTCTAGGAGGTATGCATTAGGCTTAACAAGAAAATGGAATTTAAGAAATAATAAATGGGATGTAATTATAATAACTGGGCAGTAACTATGCACCAAACGCGTAATTAGTTTAAAAATATATTATTTTTGGAATTTGAAAATTTTAATTTCATTACTAGTTGCGCGTGCAATATTTCATTGGATTTTAACGTAATACAACTTTATTTTGAAATTATAACCTGACTAGAAATTTCGGATAAAAATATTTCGGATCCCATCAAAATGTGGGATTTTTTTAATTCTCTTTTGAGCGGTTGTTTGAAATTATTAATCGTTGTCCTAGCTAGAAGTTGGGCTGTACTTTTAACAGGTTGTAAATGGGCTGTAGTAACTTCCATTAGAATTAAAAACTGGGCTGTACATTCTTACAAATCGCAAATGGTCTATATGTTCTCTGCCAAATTCGAGCTGTGGGCCTACTAAGTTGACGCGTACCAAGGGCTTTGTCAACTTAGTCAATATAAATGATTCTAGCTGCAGTGATCATATGTCCATCCAACGGCCGTAGTGCTTCTTCAACCTCTAGTCTTCTTGCTCCAGCCGCCCAAAGCAGCGCCGGTCGTGCCGCATGCTCCTGCCTCCCGTGGCCGGCTGTGATGTCGCGGAGGCCTCACCGCCCTGTACTACTCCCACCGCTGGCCATGCCATTCCTCTACTCACCCACACCCCCTGTTATTCTGCGGCGACGGTAGCCTCACACCGCAGCCGAACCAGTGAACCCTCGTACTCCTCTCCATGCGTGATTCCACTGCTGCTTCTTCCCCGGCTTCTTCCCCGGCTCCGCGTCGTCCCCTTCCTAGGCCTCACCGTCGTCCACTGCCCTGGTGCTCTCGGCGCAGCGTGGTTAACATGGTCAATGACCGACTTCCATCGGAAGAGTACTGTACATGGAGAGGCTGACAGCTGGGTCCACGGCGGTCGCAAGGAAGTGCCTCCTTATTTCGCGCAAAATAATTATTCCTCCACCTGACAGCAGGGACCCACCGGACGGGCCACCTTATTTTGCAAAAAAACGTTTCCCCCTGACTGCTGGGACCCACCGGACGGGCCACCGTATTTCGCGAAAAAATGTTCCCCCAGCTGTTAGCTTGGACCCACCGGAAGTGCCTCCTTATTACGCACAAAAAATGAATACTCCCCCAGCTAGCTGGGACCCACCTTGGTGGGAGGCTGACTTGTGGGCCTACTAAGTTGACGGGGACGGAGGGCTTTGTCAACTTAGTCAATATGAACGATTCTAGCTCCAGTGACTGTAAAATCTCCATCCAACGGCCGTAGTGCTTCTTCAACCTCTGGTCTTCTTGCTCCAGCCGCCCAAAGCAGCACCAGTCGTGCTGCATGCTCCTGCCTCCCGTGGCCGGCTGTGCTGCCGCGGAGGCCTCACTGCCCCCTACTATTCCCACCGCTGGCCAGGCCCTGCGGCGACGGCAACCTCACACCGCAGCCGAACTAGTGAACCCTCGTACTCCTTTCCGCGAGGGCTTTCTCTGTCGCGTCTTCCCCAGCTCCCCGTCGTCCCCTTCCTAGGCCTCGCCGTCATCCACCGCCCTGGTGCTCTCGGCGCGGCGTGGTCAACATGGTCAAGGAACGACTTCCATCGGACATGGACTGTACGTGGAGAGTGAGGGAGTCCTGGATTAGGGGGTATCCGGGCAGGCGGACTATAAACTTTGGCCGGACTATTGGACCGTAAAGATACAAGACTCAAGACTTCGTCCCGTGTCCGGATGGGACTCTCCTTTGCGTGGAAGACAAGCTTGGCGATCCAGATATTAGATTTCCTTCTTTGTAACCGACTCTGTGTAAATCCTAGCCCCCTCCGATGTCTATATAAATCGGAGGGTTAGTCCATAGAAAGACAATCATAATCATCATAGGCTAGCTTCTAGGGTTTAGCCTCTATGATCTTGTGGTAGATCAACTCTAGTAATACTCATATCATCAAGATCAATCAAGCAGGAAGTAGGGTTTTACCTCCATTGAGAGGGTCCGAACCTGGGTAAAACATCGTGTCCCTTGCCTCTTGTTACCATTAGCCTTAGACGCACAGATCGGGACCCCTACCCGAGATCCGCCGGTTTTGACACCGACATTGGTGCTTTCATTGAGAGTTCCTCTGTGTCATCGCTGCAAGGCCCGATGGCTCATTCAATCATCAACAACACGGTCCAGGGTGAGACTTTTCTCCCCGGACAGATCTTCGTTGTCACGACTGGTTTCTCAATAAATGCTTATTGAGCAATCGACCTTTATATAGACCAGTATAGGAAAATCCTCCTTACTCGTAGACAAATCTTTGATACAGAAATCCAGTAGTATTAAATATTATACAGGGTTGAGCTGAGGTTGCTCAACAATTTATTACAAGCACGATAATATTTTACATAAGGGCGGATATGACACAAGGATGTGGTGGCATACTACTGGCTCGATATAAAAGTAGTGGTGGATATGTCACAGTGGAGTGGGTAACAAGACTCCTAATCTTGCAGCTCATCGAGCGTCAAAGTGAGGCTCGATGAATTTATTCGGGTAGCGGAAGCGGATATAATACAAGTGACCAAATCCAGGATCGCGTGGGGCTGACTGGGACTCCTCTAGGCGTCGGACTCGCTATCGTACTCTTCATCCATGAGATCGCCTTCGTCAACATCTGGCCAAATCAACAAGCCAGGTGAGTACTTTGAATGTACTCGCAAGACAGTTTGGACATAAGATATAACAAATGCAACACGATGCACCATGAGCAGTTAGCAATGCACACTCAAATAATATATTTGCACGGCATGAAGCATAAAAAGGGGGTCAGGTGGTAATCCTCCCAAAATCCCATAAAATAACTGAAAACCGATCGGGTGTCTGAGGCGTCGCCTCGAAAGGTAGAATAAATAAATTATCATGCCGCAGTCGGGCGTCGGGGCGACACCGCATAAAGGGCTTATATTGAAAAGTAAATGACAGTGCGTTCCACAGTCGGACGTCTATGCGACATCTCGGAAAGGGCTTATAATGAAAGTAAATAACAGCGATGCCACAGTCGGACGTCTAAGCGACATCTCGAAAAGGGCCTATAATGAAAATAAATAACAGAGATGCCACAGTCGGACGTCTGAGCGACATCACGTAAAGGGCTTATATTGAAAATAATCAACAAGTGTGCCACAGTCGGACGTCTAAGCGACATCACAGAAAGGGCTTATATTGAAAAATAAATAGTAAGCATGCCACAACCGGACGTCTGAGCGACATCACAGAAAGGGCTTATGTTTCATCCTTTACATTCAATAAATTCATGAAGATATATTACTCACAGGCAATATTCAGCACATGATAACAACCGGGTTAGTCCAACCACAGGAATAAACCATTAACCAGACAAAACACTCATGTTTGTTCACCAGAGTTTTGTCACTGAGACTGATACTGACAAAGATAGGTTGAACACAGTCGTTGATCAAGATATGATTACTTGAATGATTTTGACTCTGCAGAGTTTGTACTATTTAACCACAGCCAATGGATTTCAGTAGTCACGAAGGACTAGTTCCGTTTACGGTACTTCAGTAGAAACACATCTAACCAGTACACACCCATTTCCACCTCACGATGCCGGGAATCACCCTAGGCAACGTTCAAAAAAAAAATTTGAGACGGGGAGGCTACAACCTCGAATAGCATGGGATCAAATTTATATACGCGCGCTTTAAGGGGTGCCCCCCTCTCGGTCCCAACCGGAAACACCCATGCCCCCTGACCGGATGACTGGCTTTAATCCAGGGCCATGGAACCCTCATCCCGGCCTCTCTATTTGGTGTGTACGAGGAAAGTGGTTTGCAACTTACTAAACCATATTCTTTAGAGAAAACATGTGGTAGCACAAAAGGAAAAGGACGGTAACGTGACTTGATTCACGTTGACCCTGGAGTTAAACGGTTTGGCATAAGACTGGCATGCTTCAACACTGCCATCTTACCACCTCTCATGTCACCAGATGATCATATAAACTCACATCATAAAGTATCTGGAGTTTCGAAGCTCACTTGCAACAGCTTTGCTTGCAATATAACACTTACTGCCACATATATGAACATGCCATAAGCTAGCTACTCAAAGCAAACATGCAAAACACTCATCATATCAAAGGTCCAAACATGCTTGACTGGTTCGGAGTAGTCGGAGTCTAGCTCGGTGAAGTTCGCGGTTCCGTCACCTCCTCCGGTATCTACGGTATAAAGAAAAATACGTTCTAACGTAAATACCGTGTGTGCACAAAATGTTCTCCAAATATTTTTCAAATAAATATGGTAAAAAACTAGACATAAAAGTAAAGGTGACAGAAAAAGAATCACTCAAAAATCATTTTCTGTTTAAAAGATATTAAAGTTTTAGCCCAGGGACTTGTCTGTAATGAAACAGAAACTTTCCAGGGGGCTGAACAAAAAAAGCCAGAAAAATGCTTCAGATCGAAAGCGTGTTTTGCCCGAAGGCACTTTCCAGAGAAAAGGTTCGAATAAAACAGAGAGACCGATGAGGGGGTCCCACTCGTCAGGTTTGAAATTTGGAGGGAGAAAAACAGAGCGCGCCGGCGCCCGAAGGCTGCGGTGGTCGGCGGCGGCGATCCACGGCGAGGTAGGAAGAGTGGGTGGTACCTATGGGTTCCTTGAGTTCTTCCGCACCTGAGGGTAGTGGAGTTGGTCGTCGGCGAGCACCACGTCGACGGCGGCCTCAACTCCGGCGGACGGTGGTTCGGGCGTTGCTGGATCTCGTCGGGGAGAGCTACGGAGGTGGAATTGAAGCTTGGGTTAGAGCACTGGGTGCACCAGAGGGCTATTGACGAGGTTTGGGAGGCGGGGGTGGCCTCACCTGAGTGGATCGAGTTGGAGCCCGAGGCGGAACGGGGCGGCCGGAGACGGAGGAGAAGGCCTCCTCGGGGTTCTCCTGGTGTCTTGGCAGGGCTCTGGTGAGGTGGAGGGAGTAGTGTTGGTCGAAGGCGAGCTCGAGATGGCTATTTATAGCTGGCTGTCGGTGTCAAAACAGGAGGATCTCGGGCTGGGGGTCCCGAACCATGCATCTAGGCGGATGGTAACAGGAGACAAGGGACACGATGTTTTTACCCAGGTTCGGGCCCTCTCGGTGGAGGTAAAACCCTACTCCTGCTTGATTAATATTGATGATATGGGTAGTACAAGAGTAGATCTACCACGAGATCAAGGAGGCTAAACCCTAGAAGCTAGCCTATGGTATGATTGTTGTTCGTCCTACGGACTAAAACCCTCCGGTTTATATAGACACCGGAGAGGGCTAGGGTTACACAGAGTCGGTTACAATGGTAGGAGATCTACATATCCGTATCGCCAAGCTTGCCTTCCACGCCAAGGAAAGTCCCATCCGGACACGGGACAAAGTCTTCAATCTTGTATCTTCATAGTCTTGGAGTCCGGCCGACGATGATAGTTCGGCTATCCGGACACCCCCTAGTCCAGGACTCCCTCAGTAGCCCCTGAACCAGGCTTCAATGACGACAAGTCCGGCGCGCATATTGTCTTCGGCATTGCAAGGCGGGTTCCTCCTCCGAATAATTCATAGAAGATTTTGAACACCAGGATAGTGTCCGGCTCTGCAAAATAAATTCCACATACCACCGTAGAGAGAATAATATTTACACAAGTTTAATCTGCTGACGTATCTCGTGGCATGATGTCACACCACGGCCAAGCCTTTATTTGAATTGTTTTTACTGTTCCACCTTAGCGCGTTTAGCGAAGCGGTTTCCTTGGCACGTCCTGTCAAAGCAGAGATCGTGTCCCCTTATTCCGGGATTCTCATCAATACGGGCGTGGGTAACCCAAGCGCGCCATTGATTGCGGCGCTTGGGAGATAAGCGAGTTTTACCGGGCTGGTGGGGACACATAGTTTCGTCTGCTCATATATAAGGGGATAAGGATCCACCTTTTCACCTACACCTTCTTCCTCTGCTTATCCATCTCCGCACACTCGAGCTCCAGCGCCCAAGTCCGCACATCTCACCTCAACCTTCTCCAACCATGTCCGGAGCGGGAGGCAAGTGGATGGCCTCCTCCATCACGGCGGGGCACATCAAAAGGCTGCGTAAGGTCGGATATTTGTCCAGCGATATTGCGCACCGGCTCCCCAACGAGGGGCAGCTCATCCCCACCCCCAGGCCCGATGAGAGGGTGGTGTTCCTTCCCCATTTTCTCCGCGGACTGGGCTTCCCCCTCCATCCATTTGTCCGGGGGCTCATGTTCTACTACGGCCTGGATTTCCATGATCTGGCCCCGAATTTCATCCTCAACATCTCGGCGTTCATCGTCGTGTGCGAGGCCTTCCTCTGTGTCCAGCCCCACTTCGGCTTATGGCTGAAGACTTTTAACGTCAAGCCGAAGGTAGTGGGCGGCCGCCAAGCGGAATGCGGAGGCGCCATGGTGGGCAAGATGCCCAACATTACATGCCTCGAGGGTGCCTTCATGGAAACCATCAAAGGGTGGCAATCGGGGTGGTTCTACATCACCGAGCCACGTGACCCTGAATGGGAAGCGACCCCCGAATTCAGATCTGGCATCCCCACACGGCTCACCTCCTGGAAAGAGAAGGGCCTGACATGGGGCGATTCAGAGGAGCTGACCGGACTTCAATCCTGCATCCAAACCCTGGTGAACAAGAGGCTCAAGCTTGTCAACATAATCCAGGTCATGCTCATCCGCCGGATCCTCCCGTGCCAACAACGGGCTTTCAATTTGTGGGAGTTTGATCCGGCACAACACCCAACCTTGAGCAGGCTCTTCGACACTACGTACGAAGACACCTGGAGGGTGTTGTTCAAGAGCGCCGAGGCTCCCTCATCCGCTACCGAAGATCGCGGATTCAGCTCGCAGCGTCAAGCCGGCGAGGTAAGCTATTTTATCCTTCACTGTACCTGCTCCCTTACTGGAAAGTAGTTCATCACAGAAAACTGTTTCAGTGACACCTACACCAGTTAGTGAGGAAGCCAATGATAATGATCATGAAACTTTAGATCAAGATACTGCTGAACCTCATAGATCAACCAGAGTAAGATCCGCACCAGAATGGTACGGTAATCCTATTCTGGAAGTCATGATACTAGATCATGATGAACCTACGAACTATGAAGAAGCGATGGTGAGCCCAGATTCCGCAAAGTGGCTTGAAGCCATGAAATCTGAGATGGGATCCATGTATGAGAACAAAGTATGGACTTTGGTTGACTTGCCCGATGATCGGCAAGAAATTGAGAATAAATGGATCTTTAAGAAGAAGACTGACGCTGATGGTAATGTTACTGTCTACAAAGCTCGACTTGTCGCAAAAGGTTTTCGGCAAGTTCAAGGGATTGACTACGATGAGACCTTCTCACTCGTAGCGATGCTTAAGTCCGTCCGAATCATGTTAGCAATTGCCGCATTTTATGATTATGAAATTTGGCAGATGGATGTCAAAACTGCATTCCTGAATGGATTTCTGGAAGAAGAGTTGTATATGATGCAACCGGAAGGTTTTGTCGATCCAAAAGGAGCTAACAAAGTATGCAAGCTCCAGCGATCCATTTATGGACTGGTGCAAGCCTCTCAGAGTTGGAATAAACGTTTTGATAATGTGATCAAAGCATTTGGTTTTATACAGACTTTCGGAGAAGCCTGTATTTACAAGAAAGTGAGTGGGAGCTCTGTAGCATTTCTGATATTATATGTGGATGACATATTGCTGATTGGAAATGATATAGAATTTCTGGATAGCATAAAGGGATACTTGAATAAAAGTTTTTCAATGAAAGACCTCGGAGAAGCTGCTTACATATTAGGCATTAAGATCTATAGAGATAGATCAAGACGCTTAATTGGACTTTCACAAAGCACATACCTTGACAAGATTTTGAAGAAATTCAAAATGGATCAAGCAAAGAAAGTATTCTTGCCTGTATTACAAGGTGTGAAGTTGAGTAAGACTCAATGCCCGACCACTGCAGAAGATAGAGAGAATATGAAAGATGTTCCCTATGCATCAGCCATAGGCTCTATCATGTATGCAATGCTGTGTACCAGACCTGATGTGTGCCTTGCTATAAGTTTAGCAGGGAGGTACCAAAGTAATCCAGGAGTGGATCACTGGACAGCGGTCAAGAACATCCTGAAATACCTGAAAAGGACTAAGGATATGTTTCTCGTATATGGAGGTGACAAAGAGCTCACCGTAAAAGGTTACGTTGATGCAAGCTTTGACACTGATCCGGACGATTCTAAATCGCAAACCGGATATGTGTTTACATTAAACGGTGGAGCTGTCAGTTGGTGCAGTTCTAAACAAAGCGTCGTAGCGGGATCTACATGTGAAGCGGAGTACATAGCTGCTTCGGAAGCAGCGAACGAAGGAGTCTGGATGAAGGAGTTCATATCCGATCTAGGTGTCATACCTAATGCATCGGGTCCAATGAAAATCTTTTGTGACAATACTGGTGCAATTGCCTTGGCAAAGGAATCCAGATTTCACAAAAGGACCAAACACATCAAGAGACGCTTCAACTCCATCCGGGATCTAGTCCAGGTGGGGGACATAGAGATTTGCAAGATACATACGGATCTGAATGTTGCAGACCCGTTGACTAAGCCTCTTCCACGAGCAAAACATGATCAGCACCAAAGCTCCATGGGTGTTAGATTCATTACAGTGTAATCTAGATTATTGACTCTAGTGCAAGTGGGAGACTGAAGGAAATATGCCCTAGAGGCAATAATAAAGTTATTATTTATTTCCTTATAATCATGATAAATGTTTATTATTCATGCTAGAATTGTATTAACCGGAAACATAATACATGTGTGAATACATAGACAAACAAAGTGTCACTAGTATGCCTCTACTTGACTAGCTCGTTAATCAAAGATGGTTATGTTTCCTAACCATGGACAAAGAGTTGTTATTTGATTAATGAGGTCACATCATTAGTTGAATGATCTGATTGACATGACCCATTCCATTAGCTTAGCACCCGATCGTTTAGTATGTTGCTAATGCTTTCTTCATGACTTATACATGTTCCTATGACTATGAGATTATGCAACTCCCGTTTACCAGAGGAACACTTTGGGTGCTGCCAAACGTCACAACGTAACTGGGTGATTATAAAGGAGCATTACAGGTGTCTCCAAAGGTAGATGTTGGGTTGGCGTATTTCGAGATTAGGATTTGTCACTCCGATTGTCGGAGAGGTATCTCTGGGCCCTCTCAGTAATACACATCACATAAGCCTTGCAAGCATTACAACTAATATGTTAGTTGTGAGATGATGTATTACGGAACGAGAAAAGAGACTTGCCGGTAACGAGATTGAACTAGATATTGGATATCGACGATCGAATCTCGGGCAAGTAACATACCGATGACAAAGGGAACAACGTATGTCGTTATGCGGTCTGACCGATAAAGATCTTCGTAGAATATGTAGGAGCCAATATGGGCATCCAGGTCCCGCTATTGGTTATTGACCGGAGACGTGTCTCGGTCATGTCTACATTGTTCTCGAACCCGTAGGGTCCGCACGCTTAAGGTTACGATGACAGTTTCATTATGAGTTTATGCATTTTGATGTACCGAAGGTTGTTCGGAGTCCCGGATGTGATCACGGACATGACGAGGAGTCTCGAAATGGTCGAGACGTAAAGATTGATATATTGGAAGCCTATGTTTGGACATCGGAAGTGTTCCGGGTGAAATCGGGATTTTACCGGGTTACCGGGAGGTTACCGGAACCCCCCGGGAGCCATATGGGCCTTCATGGGCCTTAGTGGAAAGGAGAAAGGGCTGCCCACAAGGGCTGCGCGCCTCCCCCCTTCCCCTAGTCCGATGAATATTGAGGCTCGTGGCGGATATCGTTATTTTCTCACCTTCACAGATGATTTAAGCAGATATGGGTATATCTACTTAATGAAGCATAAGTCTGAAACATTTGAAAAGTTCAAAGAATTTCAGAGTGAAGTTGAAAATCATCGTAACAAGAAAATAAAGTTTCTACGATCTGATCGTGGAGGAGAATATTTGAGTTACGAGTTTGGTTTACACTTAAAACAATGTGGAATAGTTTCACAACTCACGCCACACGGAACACCACAGCGTAATGGTGTGTCCGAACGTGGTAATCGTACTTTACTTGATATGGTGCGGTCTATGATGTCTCTTACAGATTTACCGCTATCGTTTTGGGGTTATGCTTTAGAGACGACCACATTCACGTTAAATAGGGCACCGTCGAAATCCGTTGAGACGACACCTTATGAACTATGGTTTGGCAAGAAACCAAAGTTGTCGTTTCTTAAAGTTTGGGGCTGCGATGCTTATGTGAAAAAGCTTCAACCTGATAAGCTCGAACCCAAATCGGAGAAATGTGTCTTCATAGGATACCCAAAGGAGACTATTGGGTACACCTTCTATCACAGATCCGAAGGCAAGACATTCGTTGCTAAGAATGGATCCTTTCTAGAGAAGGAGTTTCTCTCGAAAGAAGTGAGTGGGAGGAAAGTAGAACTTGACGAGGTAACTGTACCTGCTCCCTTACTGGAAAGTAGTTCATCACAGAAAACTGTTTCAGTGACACCTACACCAGTTAGTGAGGAAGCCAATGATAATGATCATGAAACTTTAGATCAAGATACTGCTGAACCTCATAGATCAACCAGAGTAAGATCCGCACCAGAATGGTACGGTAATCCTATTCTGGAAGTCATGATACTAGATCATGATGAACCTACGAACTATGAAGAAGCGATGGTGAGCCCAGATTCCGCAAAGTGGCTTGAAGCCATGAAATCTGAGATGGGATCCATGTATGAGAACAAAGTATGGACTTTGGTTGACTTGCCCGATGATCGGCAAGAAATTGAGAATAAATGGATCTTTAAGAAGAAGACTGACGCTGATGGTAATGTTACTGTCTACAAAGCTCGACTTGTCGCAAAAGGTTTTCGGCAAGTTCAAGGGATTGACTACGATGAGACCTTCTCACTCGTAGCGATGCTTAAGTCCGTCCGAATCATGTTAGCAATTGCCGCATTTTATGATTATGAAATTTGGCAGATGGATGTCAAAACTGCATTCCTGAATGGATTTCTGGAAGAAGAGTTGTATATGATGCAACCGGAAGGTTTTGTCGATCCAAAAGGAGCTAACAAAGTATGCAAGCTCCAGCGATCCATTTATGGACTGGTGCAAGCCTCTCAGAGTTGGAATAAACATTTTGATAATGTGATCAAAGCATTTGGTTTTATACAGACTTTCGGAGAAGCCTGTATTTACAAGAAAGTGAGTGGGAGCTCTGTAGCATTTCTGATATTATATGTGGATGACATATTGCTGATTGGAAATGATATAGAATTTCTGGATAGCATAAAGGGATACTTGAATAAAAGTTTTTCAATGAAAGACCTCGGAGAAGCTGCTTACATATTAGGCATTAAGATCTATAGAGATAGATCAAGACGCTTAATTGGACTTTCACAAAGCACATACCTTGACAAGATTTTGAAGAAATTCAAAATGGATCAAGCAAAGAAAGTATTCTTGCCTGTATTACAAGGTGTGAAGTTGAGTAAGACTCAATGCCCGACCACTGCAGAAGATAGAGAGAATATGAAAGATGTTCCCTATGCATCAGCCATAGGCTCTATCATGTATGCAATGCTGTGTACCAGACCTGATGTGTGCCATGCTATAAGTTTAGCAGGGAGGTACCAAAGTAATCCAGGAGTGGATCACTGGACAGCGGTCAAGAACATCCTGAAATACCTGAAAAGGACTAAGGATATGTTTCTCGTATATGGAGGTGACAAAGAGCTCACCGTAAAAGGTTACGTTGATGCAAGCTTTGACACTGATCCGGACGATTCTAAATCGCAAACCGGATATGTGTTTACATTAAACGGTGGAGCTGTCAGTTGGTGCAGTTCTAAACAAAGCGTCGTAGCGGGATCTACATGTGAAGCGGAGTACATAGCTGCTTCGGAAGCAGCGAACGAAGGAGTCTGGATGAAGGAGTTCATATCCGATCTAGGTGTCATACCTAATGCATCGGGTCCAATGAAAATCTTTTGTGACAATACTGGTGCAATTGCCTTGGCAAAGGAATCCAGATTTCACAAAAGGACCAAACACATCAAGAGACGCTTCAACTCCATCCGGGATCTAGTCCAGGTGGGGGACATAGAGATTTGCAAGATACATACGGATCTGAATGTTGCAGACCCGTTGACTAAGCCTCTTCCACGAGCAAAACATGATCAGCACCAAAGCTCCATGGGTGTTAGATTCATTACAGTGTAATCTAGATTATTGACTCTAGTGCAAGTGGGAGACTGAAGGAAATATGCCCTAGAGGCAATAATAAAGTTATTATTTATTTCCTTATAATCATGATAAATGTTTATTATTCATGCTAGAATTGTATTAACCGGAAACATAATACATGTGTGAATACATAGACAAACAAAGTGTCACTAGTATGCCTCTACTTGACTAGCTCGTTAATCAAAGATGGTTATGTTTCCTAACCATGGACAAAGAGTTGTTATTTGATTAATGAGGTCACATCATTAGTTGAATGATCTGATTGACATGACCCATTCCATTAGCTTAGCACCCGATCGTTTAGTATGTTGCTAATGCTTTCTTCATGACTTATACATGTTCCTATGACTATGAGATTATGCAACTCCCGTTTACCAGAGGAACACTTTGGGTGCTGCCAAACGTCACAACGTAACTGGGTGATTATAAAGGAGCATTACAGGTGTCTCCAAAGGTAGATGTTGGGTTGGCGTATTTCGAGATTAGGATTTGTCACTCCGATTGTCGGAGAGGTATCTCTGGGCCCTCTCAGTAATACACATCACATAAGCCTTGCAAGCATTACAACTAATATGTTAGTTGTGAGATGATGTATTACGGAACGAGAAAAGAGACTTGCCGGTAACGAGATTGAACTAGATATTGGATATCGACGATCGAATCTCGGGCAAGTAACATACCGATGACAAAGGGAACAACGTATGTCGTTATGCGGTCTGACCGATAAAGATCTTCGTAGAATATGTAGGAGCCAATATGGGCATCCAGGTCCCGCTATTGGTTATTGACCGGAGACGTGTCTCGGTCATGTCTACATTGTTCTCGAACCCGTAGGGTCCGCACGCTTAAGGTTACGATGACAGTTTCATTATGAGTTTATGCATTTTGATGTACCGAAGGTTGTTCGGAGTCCCGGATGTGATCACGGACATGACGAGGAGTCTCGAAATGGTCGAGACGTAAAGATTGATATATTGGAAGCCTATGTTTGGACATCGGAAGTGTTCCGGGTGAAATCGGGATTTTACCGGGTTACCGGGAGGTTACCGGAACCCCCCGGGAGCCATATGGGCCTTCATGGGCCTTAGTGGAAAGGAGAAAGGGCTGCCCACAAGGGCTGCGCGCCTCCCCCCTTCCCCTAGTCCGATGAATATTGAGGCTCGTGGCGGATATCGTTATTTTCTCACCTTCACAGATGATTTAAGCAGATATGGGTATATCTACTTAATGAAGCATAAGTCTGAAACATTTGAAAAGTTCAAAGAATTTCAGAGTGAAGTTGAAAATCATCGTAACAAGAAAATAAAGTTTCTACGATCTGATCGTGGAGGAGAATATTTGAGTTACGAGTTTGGTTTACACTTAAAACAATGTGGAATAGTTTCACAACTCACGCCACACGGAACACCACAGCGTAATGGTGTGTCCGAACGTGGTAATCGTACTTTACTTGATATGGTGCGGTCTATGATGTCTCTTACAGATTTACCGCTATCGTTTTGGGGTTATGCTTTAGAGACGACCACATTCACGTTAAATAGGGCACCGTCGAAATCCGTTGAGACGACACCTTATGAACTATGGTTTGGCAAGAAACCAAAGTTGTCGTTTCTTAAAGTTTGGGGCTGCGATGCTTATGTGAAAAAGCTTCAACCTGATAAGCTCGAACCCAAATCGGAGAAATGTGTCTTCATAGGATACCCAAAGGAGACTATTGGGTACACCTTCTATCACAGATCCGAAGGCAAGACATTCGTTGCTAAGAATGGATCCTTTCTAGAGAAGGAGTTTCTCTCGAAAGAAGTGAGTGGGAGGAAAGTAGAACTTGACGAGGTAACTGTACCTGCTCCCTTACTGGAAAGTAGTTCATCACAGAAAACTGTTTCAGTGACACCTACACCAGTTAGTGAGGAAGCCAATGATAATGATCATGAAACTTTAGATCAAGATACTGCTGAACCTCATAGATCAACCAGAGTAAGATCCGCACCAGAATGGTACGGTAATCCTATTCTGGAAGTCATGATACTAGTTATGATGAACCTACGAACTATGAAGAAGCGATGGTGAGCCCAGATTCCGCAAAGTGGCTTGAAGCCATGAAATCTGAGATGGGATCCATGTATGAGAACAAAGTATGGACTTTGGTTGACTTGCCCGATGATCGGCAAGAAATTGAGAATAAATGGATCTTTAAGAAGAAGACTGACGCTGATGGTAATGTTACTGTCTACAAAGCTCGACTTGTCGCAAAAGGTTTTCGGCAAGTTCAAGGGATTGACTACGATGAGACCTTCTCACTCGTAGCGATGCTTAAGTCCGTCCGAATCATGTTAGCAATTGCCGCATTTTATGATTATGAAATTTGGCAGATGGATGTCAAAACTGCATTCCTGAATGGATTTCTGGAAGAAGAGTTGTATATGATGCAACCGGAAGGTTTTGTCGATCCAAAAGGAGCTAACAAAGTATGCAAGCTCCAGCGATCCATTTATGGACTGGTGCAAGCCTCTCAGAGTTGGAATAAACGTTTTGATAATGTGATCAAAGCATTTGGTTTTATACAGACTTTCGGAGAAGCCTGTATTTACAAGAAAGTGAGTGGGAGCTCTGTAGCATTTCTGATATTATATGTGGATGACATATTGCTGATTGGAAATGATATAGAATTTCTGGATAGCATAAAGGGATACTTGAATAAAAGTTTTTCAATGAAAGACCTCGGAGAAGCTGCTTACATATTAGGCATTAAGATCTATAGAGATAGATCAAGACGCTTAATTGGACTTTCACAAAGCACATACCTTGACAAGATTTTGAAGAAATTCAAAATGGATCAAGCAAAGAAAGTATTCTTGCCTGTATTACAAGGTGTGAAGTTGAGTAAGACTCAATGCCCGACCACTGCAGAAGATAGAGAGAATATGAAAGATGTTCCCTATGCATCAGCCATAGGCTCTATCATGTATGCAATGCTGTGTACCAGACCTGATGTGTGCCTTGCTATAAGTTTAGCAGGGAGGTACCAAAGTAATCCAGGAGTGGATCACTGGACAGCGGTCAAGAACATCCTGAAATACCTGAAAAGGACTAAGGATATGTTTCTCGTATATGGAGGTGACAAAGAGCTCACCGTAAAAGGTTACGTTGATGCAAGCTTTGACACTGATCCGGACGATTCTAAATCGCAAACCGGATATGTGTTTACATTAAACGGTGGAGCTGTCAGTTGGTGCAGTTCTAAACAAAGCGTCGTAGCGGGATCTACATGTGAAGCGGAGTACATAGCTGCTTCGGAAGCAGCGAACGAAGGAGTCTGGATGAAGGAGTTCATATCCGATCTAGGTGTCATACCTAATGCATCGGGTCCAATGAAAATCTTTTGTGACAATACTGGTGCAATTGCCTTGGCAAAGGAATCCAGATTTCACAAAAGGACCAAACACATCAAGAGACGCTTCAACTCCATCCGGGATCTAGTCCAGGTGGGGGACATAGAGATTTGCAAGATACATACGGATCTGAATGTTGCAGACCCGTTGACTAAGCCTCTTCCACGAGCAAAACATGATCAGCACCAAAGCTCCATGGGTGTTAGATTCATTACAGTGTAATCTAGATTATTGACTCTAGTGCAAGTGGGAGACTGAAGGAAATATGCCCTAGAGGCAATAATAAAGTTATTATTTATTTCCTTATAATCATGATAAATGTTTATTATTCATGCTAGAATTGTATTAACCGGAAACATAATACATGTGTGAATACATAGACAAACAAAGTGTCACTAGTATGCCTCTACTTGACTAGCTCGTTAATCAAAGATGGTTATGTTTCCTAACCATGGACAAAGAGTTGTTATTTGATTAATGAGGTCACATCATTAGTTGAATGATCTGATTGACATGACCCATTCCATTAGCTTAGCACCCGATCGTTTAGTATGTTGCTAATGCTTTCTTCATGACTTATACATGTTCCTATGACTATGAGATTATGCAACTCCCGTTTACCAGAGGAACACTTTGGGTGCTGCCAAACGTCACAACGTAACTGGGTGATTATAAAGGAGCATTACAGGTGTCTCCAAAGGTAGATGTTGGGTTGGCGTATTTCGAGATTAGGATTTGTCACTCCGATTGTCGGAGAGGTATCTCTGGGCCCTCTCAGTAATACACATCACATAAGCCTTGCAAGCATTACAACTAATATGTTAGTTGTGAGATGATGTATTACGGAACGAGAAAAGAGACTTGCCGGTAACGAGATTGAACTAGATATTGGATATCGACGATCGAATCTCGGGCAAGTAACATACCGATGACAAAGGGAACAACGTATGTCGTTATGCGGTCTGACCGATAAAGATCTTCGTAGAATATGTAGGAGCCAATATGGGCATCCAGGTCCCGCTATTGGTTATTGACCGGAGACGTGTCTCGGTCATGTCTACATTGTTCTCGAACCCGTAGGGTCCGCACGCTTAAGGTTACGATGACAGTTTCATTATGAGTTTATGCATTTTGATGTACCGAAGGTTGTTCGGAGTCCCGGATGTGATCACGGACATGACGAGGAGTCTCGAAATGGTCGAGACGTAAAGATTGATATATTGGAAGCCTATGTTTGGACATCGGAAGTGTTCCGGGTGAAATCGGGATTTTACCGGGTTACCGGGAGGTTACCGGAACCCCCCGGGAGCCATATGGGCCTTCATGGGCCTTAGTGGAAAGGAGAAAGGGCTGCCCACAAGGGCTGCGCGCCTCCCCCCTTCCCCTAGTCCGATGAATATTGAGGCTCGTGGCGGATATCGTTATTTTCTCACCTTCACAGATGATTTAAGCAGATATGGGTATATCTACTTAATGAAGCATAAGTCTGAAACATTTGAAAAGTTCAAAGAATTTCAGAGTGAAGTTGAAAATCATCGTAACAAGAAAATAAAGTTTCTACGATCTGATCGTGGAGGAGAATATTTGAGTTACGAGTTTGGTTTACACTTAAAACAATGTGGAATAGTTTCACAACTCACGCCACACGGAACACCACAGCGTAATGGTGTGTCCGAACGTGGTAATCGTACTTTACTTGATATGGTGCGGTCTATGATGTCTCTTACAGATTTACCGCTATCGTTTTGGGGTTATGCTTTAGAGACGACCACATTCACGTTAAATAGGGCACCGTCGAAATCCGTTGAGACGACACCTTATGAACTATGGTTTGGCAAGAAACCAAAGTTGTCGTTTCTTAAAGTTTGGGGCTGCGATGCTTATGTGAAAAAGCTTCAACCTGATAAGCTCGAACCCAAATCGGAGAAATGTGTCTTCATAGGATACCCAAAGGAGACTATTGGGTACACCTTCTATCACAGATCCGAAGGCAAGACATTCGTTGCTAAGAATGGATCCTTTCTAGAGAAGGAGTTTCTCTCGAAAGAAGTGAGTGGGAGGAAAGTAGAACTTGACGAGGTAACTGTACCTGCTCCCTTACTGGAAAGTAGTTCATCATAGAAAACTGTTTCAGTGACACCTACACCAGTTAGTGAGGAAGCCAATGATAATGATCATGAAACTTTAGATCAAGATACTGCTGAACCTCATAGATCAACCAGAGTAAGATCCGCACCAGAATGGTACGGTAATCCTATTCTGGAAGTCATGATACTAGATCATGATGAACCTACGAACTATGAAGAAGCGATGGTGAGCCCAGATTCCGCAAAGTGGCTTGAAGCCATGAAATCTGAGATGGGATCCATGTATGAGAACAAAGTATGGACTTTGGTTGACTTGCCCGATGATCGGCAAGAAATTGAGAATAAATGGATCTTTAAGAAGAAGACTGACGCTGATGGTAATGTTACTGTCTACAAAGCTCGACTTGTCGCAAAAGGTTTTCGGCAAGTTCAAGGGATTGACTACGATGAGACCTTCTCACTCGTAGCGATGCTTAAGTCCGTCCGAATCATGTTAGCAATTGCCGCATTTTATGATTATGAAATTTGGCAGATGGATGTCAAAACTGCATTCCTGAATGGATTTCTGGAAGAAGAGTTGTATATGATGCAACCGGAAGGTTTTGTCGATCCAAAAGGAGCTAACAAAGTATGCAAGCTCCAGCGATCCATTTATGGACTGGTGCAAGCCTCTCAGAGTTGGAATAAACGTTTTGATAATGTGATCAAAGCATTTGGTTTTATACAGACTTTCGGAGAAGCCTGTATTTACAAGAAAGTGAGTGGGAGCTCTGTAGCATTTCTGATATTATATGTGGATGACATATTGCTGATTGGAAATGATATAGAATTTCTGGATAGCATAAAGGGATACTTGAATAAAAGTTTTTCAATGAAAGACCTCGGAGAAGCTGCTTACATATTAGGCATTAAGATCTATAGAGATAGATCAAGACGCTTAATTGGACTTTCACAAAGCACATACCTTGACAAGATTTTGAAGAAATTCAAAATGGATCAAGCAAAGAAAGTATTCTTGCCTGTATTACAAGGTGTGAAGTTGAGTAAGACTCAATGCCCGACCACTGCAGAAGATAGAGAGAATATGAAAGATGTTCCCTATGCATCAGCCATAGGCTCTATCATGTATGCAATGCTGTGTACCAGACCTGATGTGTGCCTTGCTATAAGTTTAGCAGGGAGGTACCAAAGTAATCCAGGAGTGGATCACTGGACAGCGGTCAAGAACATCCTGAAATACCTGAAAAGGACTAAGGATATGTTTCTCGTATATGGAGGTGACAAAGAGCTCACCGTAAAAGGTTACGTTGATGCAAGCTTTGACACTGATCCGGACGATTCTAAATCGCAAACCGGATATGTGTTTACATTAAACGGTGGAGCTGTCAGTTGGTGCAGTTCTAAACAAAGCGTCGTAGCGGGATCTACATGTGAAGCGGAGTACATAGCTGCTTCGGAAGCAGCGAACGAAGGAGTCTGGATGAAGGAGTTCATATCCGATCTAGGTGTCATACCTAATGCATCGGGTCCAATGAAAATCTTTTGTGACAATACTGGTGCAATTGCCTTGGCAAAGGAATCCAGATTTCACAAAAGGACCAAACACATCAAGAGACGCTTCAACTCCATCCGGGATCTAGTCCAGGTGGGGGACATAGAGATTTGCAAGATACATACGGATCTGAATGTTGCAGACCCGTTGACTAAGCCTCTTCCACGAGCAAAACATGATCAGCACCAAAGCTCCATGGGTGTTAGATTCATTACAGTGTAATCTAGATTATTGACTCTAGTGCAAGTGGGAGACTGAAGGAAATATGCCCTAGAGGCAATAATAAAGTTATTATTTATTTCCTTATAATCATGATAAATGTTTATTATTCATGCTAGAATTGTATTAACCGGAAACATAATACATGTGTGAATACATAGACAAACAAAGTGTCACTAGTATGCCTCTACTTGACTAGCTCGTTAATCAAAGATGGTTATGTTTCCTAACCATGGACAAAGAGTTGTTATTTGATTAATGAGGTCACATCATTAGTTGAATGATCTGATTGACATGACCCATTCCATTAGCTTAGCACCCGATCGTTTAGTATGTTGCTAATGCTTTCTTCATGACTTATACATGTTCCTATGACTATGAGATTATGCAACTCCCGTTTACCAGAGGAACACTTTGGGTGCTGCCAAACGTCACAACGTAACTGGGTGATTATAAAGGAGCATTACAGGTGTCTCCAAAGGTAGATGTTGGGTTGGCGTATTTCGAGATTAGGATTTGTCACTCCGATTGTCGGAGAGGTATCTCTGGGCCCTCTCAGTAATACACATCACATAAGCCTTGCAAGCATTACAACTAATATGTTAGTTGTGAGATGATGTATTACGGAACGAGAAAAGAGACTTGCCGGTAACGAGATTGAACTAGATATTGGATATCGACGATCGAATCTCGGGCAAGTAACATACCGATGACAAAGGGAACAACGTATGTCGTTATGCGGTCTGACCGATAAAGATCTTCGTAGAATATGTAGGAGCCAATATGGGCATCCAGGTCCCGCTATTGGTTATTGACCGGAGACGTGTCTCGGTCATGTCTACATTGTTCTCGAACCCGTAGGGTCCGCACGCTTAAGGTTACGATGACAGTTTCATTATGAGTTTATGCATTTTGATGTACCGAAGGTTGTTCGGAGTCCCGGATGTGATCACGGACATGACGAGGAGTCTCGAAATGGTCGAGACGTAAAGATTGATATATTGGAAGCCTATGTTTGGACATCGGAAGTGTTCCGGGTGAAATCGGGATTTTACCGGGTTACCGGGAGGTTACCGGAACCCCCCGGGAGCCATATGGGCCTTCATGGGCCTTAGTGGAAAGGAGAAAGGGCTGCCCACAAGGGCTGCGCGCCTCCCCCCTTCCCCTAGTCCGATGAATATTGAGGCTCGTGGCGGATATCGTTATTTTCTCACCTTCACAGATGATTTAAGCAGATATGGGTATATCTACTTAATGAAGCATAAGTCTGAAACATTTGAAAAGTTCAAAGAATTTCAGAGTGAAGTTGAAAATCATCGTAACAAGAAAATAAAGTTTCTACGATCTGATCGTGGAGGAGAATATTTGAGTTACGAGTTTGGTTTACACTTAAAACAATGTGGAATAGTTTCACAACTCACGCCACACGGAACACCACAGCGTAATGGTGTGTCCGAACGTGGTAATCGTACTTTACTTGATATGGTGCGGTCTATGATGTCTCTTACAGATTTACCGCTATCGTTTTGGGGTTATGCTTTAGAGACGACCACATTCACGTTAAATAGGGCACCGTCGAAATCCGTTGAGACGACACCTTATGAACTATGGTTTGGCAAGAAACCAAAGTTGTCGTTTCTTAAAGTTTGGGGCTGCGATGCTTATGTGAAAAAGCTTCAACCTGATAAGCTCGAACCCAAATCGGAGAAATGTGTCTTCATAGGATACCCAAAGGAGACTATTGGGTACACCTTCTATCACAGATCCGAAGGCAAGACATTCGTTGCTAAGAATGGATCCTTTCTAGAGAAGGAGTTTCTCTCGAAAGAAGTGAGTGGGAGGAAAGTAGAACTTGACGAGGTAACTGTACCTGCTCCCTTACTGGAAAGTAGTTCATCACAGAAAACTGTTTCAGTGACACCTACACCAGTTAGTGAGGAAGCCAATGATAATGATCATGAAACTTTAGATCAAGATACTGCTGAACCTCATAGATCAACCAGAGTAAGATCCGCACCAGAATGGTACGGTAATCCTATTCTGGAAGTCATGATACTAGATCATGATGAACCTACGAACTATGAAGAAGCGATGGTGAGCCCAGATTCCGCAAAGTGGCTTGAAGCCATGAAATCTGAGATGGGATCCATGTATGAGAACAAAGTATGGACTTTGGTTGACTTGCCCGATGATCGGCAAGAAATTGAGAATAAATGGATCTTTAAGAAGAAGACTGACGCTGATGGTAATGTTACTGTCTACAAAGCTCGACTTGTCGCAAAAGGTTTTCGGCAAGTTCAAGGGATTGACTACGATGAGACCTTCTCACTCGTAGCGATGCTTAAGTCCGTCCGAATCATGTTAGCAATTGCCGCATTTTATGATTATGAAATTTGGCAGATGGATGTCAAAACTGCATTCCTGAATGGATTTCTGGAAGAAGAGTTGTATATGATGCAACCGGAAGGTTTTGTCGATCCAAAAGGAGCTAACAAAGTATGCAAGCTCCAGCGATCCATTTATGGACTGGTGCAAGCCTCTCAGAGTTGGAATAAACGTTTTGATAATGTGATCAAAGCATTTGGTTTTATACAGACTTTCGGAGAAGCCTGTATTTACAAGAAAGTGAGTGGGAGCTCTGTAGCATTTCTGATATTATATGTGGATGACATATTGCTGATTGGAAATGATATAGAATTTCTGGATAGCATAAAGGGATACTTGAATAAAAGTTTTTCAATGAAAGACCTCGGAGAAGCTGCTTACATATTAGGCATTAAGATCTATAGAGATAGATCAAGACGCTTAATTGGACTTTCACAAAGCACATACCTTGACAAGATTTTGAAGAAATTCAAAATGGATCAAGCAAAGAAAGTATTCTTGCCTGTATTACAAGGTGTGTAGTTGAGTAAGACTCAATGCCCGACCACTGCAGAAGATAGAGAGAATATGAAAGATGTTCCCTATGCATCAGCCATAGGCTCTATCATGTATGCAATGCTGTGTACCAGACCTGATGTGTGCCTTGCTATAAGTTTAGCAGGGAGGTACCAAAGTAATCCAGGAGTGGATCACTGGACAGCGGTCAAGAACATCCTGAAATACCTGAAAAGGACTAAGGATATGTTTCTCGTATATGGAGGTGACAAAGAGCTCACCGTAAAAGGTTACGTTGATGCAAGCTTTGACACTGATCCGGACGATTCTAAATCGCAAACCGGATATGTGTTTACATTAAACGGTGGAGCTGTCAGTTGGTGCAGTTCTAAACAAAGCGTCGTAGCGGGATCTACATGTGAAGCGGAGTACATAGCTGCTTCGGAAGCAGCGAACGAAGGAGTCTGGATGAAGGAGTTCATATCCGATCTAGGTGTCATACCTAATGCATCGGGTCCAATGAAAATCTTTTGTGACAATACTGGTGCAATTGCCTTGGCAAAGGAATCCAGATTTCACAAAAGGACCAAACACATCAAGAGACGCTTCAACTCCATCCGGGATCTAGTCCAGGTGGGGGACATAGAGATTTGCAAGATACATACGGATCTGAATGTTGCAGACCCGTTGACTAAGCCTCTTCCACGAGCAAAACATGATCAGCACCAAAGCTCCATGGGTGTTAGATTCATTACAGTGTAATCTAGATTATTGACTCTAGTGCAAGTGGGAGACTGAAGGAAATATGCCCTAGAGGCAATAATAAAGTTATTATTTATTTCCTTATAATCATGATAAATGTTTATTATTCATGCTAGAATTGTATTAACCGGAAACATAATACATGTGTGAATACATAGACAAACAAAGTGTCACTAGTATGCCTCTACTTGACTAGCTCGTTAATCAAAGATGGTTATGTTTCCTAACCATGGACAAAGAGTTGTTATTTGATTAACGAGGTCACATCATTAGTTGAATGATCTGATTGACATGACCCATTCCATTAGCTTAGCACCCGATCGTTTAGTATGTTGCTAATGCTTTCTTCATGACTTATACATGTTCCTATGACTATGAGATTATGCAACTCCCGTTTACCAGAGGAACACTTTGGGTGCTGCCAAACGTCACAACGTAACTGGGTGATTATAAAGGAGCATTACAGGTGTCTCCAAAGGTAGATGTTGGGTTGGCGTATTTCGAGATTAGGATTTGTCACTCCGATTGTCGGAGAGGTATCTCTGGGCCCTCTCAGTAATACACATCACATAAGCCTTGCAAGCATTACAACTAATATGTTAGTTGTGAGATGATGTATTACGGAACGAGAAAAGAGACTTGCCGGTAACGAGATTGAACTAGATATTGGATATCGACGATCGAATCTCGGGCAAGTAACATACCGATGACAAAGGGAACAACGTATGTCGTTATGCGGTCTGACCGATAAAGATCTTCGTAGAATATGTAGGAGCCAATATGGGCATCCAGGTCCCGCTATTGGTTATTGACCGGAGACGTGTCTCGGTCATGTCTACATTGTTCTCGAACCCGTAGGGTCCGCACGCTTAAGGTTACGATGACAGTTTCATTATGAGTTTATGCATTTTGATGTACCGAAGGTTGTTCGGAGTCCCGGATGTGATCACGGACATGACGAGGAGTCTCGAAATGGTCGAGACGTAAAGATTGATATATTGGAAGCCTATGTTTGGACATCGGAAGTGTTCCGGGTGAAATCGGGATTTTACCGGGTTACCGGGAGGTTACCGGAACCCCCCGGGAGCCATATGGGCCTTCATGGGCCTTAGTGGAAAGGAGAAAGGGCTGCCCACAAGGGCTGCGCGCCTCGCCCCTTCCCCTAGTCCTATTAGGACTAGGAGAGGTGGCCGGCCACCCCTTTCCCCCTTCCCCTCCGAGGAATCCTAGTTGGACTAGGATTGGGGGGGGGGGGGGAATCCTACTCCCAGAGGGAGTAGGACTCCTCCTGCGCCTCCCTCCTTGGCCGGCCAGCCTCCCCTCCTCTCCTCCTTTATATACGGAGGCAGGGGCACCTCTAAACACACAAGTTGATCCACGTGATCTATTCCTTAGCCGTGTGCGGTGCCCCCTGCCACCATATACCTCGATAATACTGTAGCGGAGTTTAGGCGAAGCCCTGCTGCTGTAGATCATCAAGATCGTCACCACGCCGTCGTGCCGACGGAACTCTTCCCCGACACTTTGCTGGATTGGAGTCCGGGGATCGTCATCGAGCTGAACGTGTGCTCGAACTCGGAGGTGCCGTAGTTTCGGTGCTTGATCGGTTGGATCGTGAAGACGTACGACTACTTCCTCTACGTCGTGTCATCGCTTCCGCAGTCGGTCTCCGTTGGGTACGTAGACAACACTCTCCCCTCGTTGCTATGCATCACATGATCTTGCGTGTGCGTAGGAAATTTTTTGAAATTACTACGAAACCCAACAATAACGTGGGTATTCCAGGGGCTATGAACGAGGTGGCGACCCTGAAGGAGGCAGTGTCCGCGGCCGAACGCAATGCAGCCACGGAACGCACCGAGCGAGAGAAGCAGGAGGCGCGGGTGGCGGAGGTGCGGCAAGAGCTCCAGGCTCTCGTGGAAAAACACGAGAGTTTGGAGCGTGACTCGAAGACTCGAGAGTCCGAGCTCGCGTCGGCTCTTGAGAGTGCCAAAGCCGCTAAGGCCGAAGCCCAAAAGGCCCTCCAGGAAATCGAGGCAGTAAAGAAGATAGCGGCGGGTAAGGCATTCTTCATGCAAAGCAAGCATGTAAAAGTGAATTACTTGTTACTTACCCGAATTTGGAGCTCTCCAGGAGCGTTCGCAGATCTGCCCCGTAGCGTGTCCGATGCTGCCGCGTTCTCAGAGCCGAGGAGGGGAGCTCGACGGAAAAGGTGTTCTGGTCTCAGTATGCTGCGGCCGGACATCCGGTGCCCCTGAGCGACCAGCTGAAGCAGCTGGTCAAGCTCCACAAGGTGGCCGAACAGGCCATGAAGGGTCTAATAGTTCAGCTGTGGCCCAAAGAAGCCATGCCTGGGAGCTACTTCGGTCTGGTGCGGCGGCTGGTGGACGCCTGTCCATGGGTTGAAGTCATCAAGCACTCCGCCTGCATTGAAGGTGCCCGTCGGGCCCTTGCCCGTGCTAAAGTGCACTGGGGCAGGATGGACGCCGAGAAACTTGTGACGGATGCGCCACCACTGGGCAAGGAGTATTGCACGCCCGAGATGTATTATAAGGGTGTCCTGAAGGGTGCCCGCCTTATTGCGGGTGAATGCTCCAAAGATGTAATTTTTGAGTAGACTTGCATTTTGTTATCCTGTGCGCTGAAAACTTTGTTCATAGGCGCTAAGCAATGCTTGTTAATTTAAAATATTACCTTCTGTGCGGCCGTTTATCAAATCTGAGAGATGGCAAGTCGTTGGCTTCGGCCCCCATGCCACGAGTGCTGGGGTGTTCGGGATAAACTTGAGCGCTCTTGTTCCCATTTTTGGGTCCTTCTAGGGAGGCGCTCAACACAACGAACGAGGCAACCGGACTTATAATGCTTGAACACTCTCACTTAGCCATAGAATTCTATAATTTTAAATTTCGGTGAAGCCCCTAGTGTTCGGAAGGCCGAATTCGGGGCGCTATCCATGCCTGGGGCCGGACAAAGCCGGCTCCTCGCTCTAAGCGGCATAAGTCTTTAGGGACTCGAAAAGACCTCTCGAACAGCGACCAGCTCTCGCTTTATCATGACGGTCAGTTTTAGCTTTCTCCACTGAGGTGCTCGACCCAGCTCAACGGGGCACAATCGCAGTGGTTCTCCCAGCGCTACCTTAGCCGATATAACTGAACGTAAGGTACCAAAACATGGGAGTAGGGCAAACCCAACTATTGACCCAAGACATGATTCGGAGCCGATGCATATACTGCTATAAGTTCGGGGTGCCGCACTTGTGAAAGTGTTCGGACTTAGCACACCATAATTTGGGGAACTTAAGCCCCTGGTGTATTTGGCCGTACCAAAGCGTACGGGTGCAACATGTCATAAGTGAACATATATAAAAAGGAATGCAATGATAGGCAAAAAGCGACGCATTGTTTATTCAAAAAATACTGCAATGGAGGCAGAACGATACAAATAGTGCGATAAGCAAGGGGTGGGACTATTTAACATGTCCCGCTCCAGGGGTAGGCTGCGGAATGGTATGTAAAACAGGTATAATGCTCGTAATGGAGACCACCTGGATACTCGTCGTAGCCTTTCTGCTTCCCTGGCTGTTGCATCGTGAGTGCGGCAGATCCACTGCCGGACAGGGCTTCTGGAAAACGGAGTCCTGAGAATAAGAAAAAAAGAATGACAAATTTGGGAGCCCCTGGTGTGGTTGATCTGCACTCTGGGCATGCCGTGGTCATGCCCCTCCCCCTATGCCCATGGTATCTCCAGAGCATAGTGATGTATGCGTGGTACTGGTCTCGCAATTTCGCGAGGGCTGGGGTTGGGGCCGCATTGCTACACGTGCTCGGAACGTGCCAAGTGGTCTTGTTGTAGGTTACTTCGGGCGCGCTTGACGGTGTCCGGTCGCTTAACAGCCGGACTTGGGAATTTCCTTAAGAGGCTACTCTGCACTTCCGCCCCGAGAGTCGCTGTATGCTCCTCCGTTCGAAGAGAGCGTTCGGTGTTTCCGTTGACCGTGATGACTCCTCGAGGGCCTGGCATCTTGAGCTTGAGGTATGCGTAGTGCGGCACCGCATTGAACTTTGCAAATGCGGTTCGTCCGAGCAGTGCATGATAGCTATGCGAAGATTAACTCCTCGCTTCGGAAGTTATCCGGGGATCCAAAGACCACTTCAAGTGTAACTGAGCCTGTACAATTGGCCTCTACACCTGGTATGACGCCTTTGAAGGTCGTCTTTGTGGGTTTAATCCTTGAGGGGTCTATGCCCATCTTGCACACTGTATCCTGGTAAAGCAGGTTCAGGCTGCTGCCACCGTCCATCAGGACTCTAGTGAGGTGAAATCCGTCGAGGATTGGGTCTAACACCAATGCGGCGAATCTGCCATGGCGGATGCTAGTGGGGTGGTCCCTTCGATCAAAGGTGATCGGGCAGGAGGACCACGGATTGAACTTTGGGGCGACTGGCTCCATCGCGTATACGTCCCTGAGCGCACGCTTCCACTCCCTTTTGGGTATGTGGGTTGCGTATATCATGTTCACCGTCCGCACTTGTGGGGGGAAACCCTTCTGTCCTCTATTGTTCGGCGGCCGTGTCTCCTCCTCGTCATCGCTATGCGGCCCCTTGTCGTTGCCTTCGGCGATTAACTTGCCTGCCTGCTTGACCACCCAACAATCTCTGTTGGTGCGATTAGCTGGCTTTTCGGGGGTGCCGTGTATCTGGCACGAGCGATCGAGTATCCGGTCCAAATTGGACGGGCCCGGAGTAGTTCTTTTGAATGGCTTTTTCTGCTAACCGGGTTTAGAGCCTCTGAATCCGGCGTTGACTGTCGTATCTTCAGTATTATTGCCGTTAATGCGGCGCTTGTGCTTATTGCGACGCGACCTGCCATTGTTGTCTTTGGTATCCGAACTACCAGAGTTTTTGGTTAGCTTGTTACTGCGGGCTAGCCAGCTGTCTTCTCCCACACAGAAGCAGGTCATGAGTGATGTGAGGGCTGCCATTGATTTCGGCTTTTCCTGTCCTAGGTGCCGGGCAAGCCATTCGTCGCGGATGTTGTGTTTGAAGGCTGCAAGGGCCTCTGCATCTGGACAGTCGATGATTTGATTTTTCTTGGTTAAGAACCATGTCCAGAATTGTCTGGCCGATTCGTCTGGCTGCTGAATTATGTGGCTTAGGTCATCGGCGTCTGGTGGTCGCACATATGTGCCCTGGAAGTTATCGAGGAATGCGGCTTCCAGGTCCTCCCAACACCCAATTGATTCTGCTGGCAGGCTGTTGAGCCAATGCCGAGCTGGTCCTTTAAGCTTGAGTGGGAGGTATTTGATGGCGTGAAGATCATCACCGCGGGCCATGTGGATATGAAGGAGATAGTCTTCGATCCAAACCGCAGGATCTGTTGTGCCATCGTAGGATTCAATGTTCATGGGTTTGAACCCTTCGAGGATTTGATGATCCATTACTTCATCTGTGAAGCATAGTGAGTGTGCAGCGCCTCTGTATTGGGCTATATCACGATGCAGCTTAAACGAGCTTTGTCTACTGTGTTCGGCCCGGCCGGGATTGTTGTATACGGCGTGACGGTTGTCGTCGCGTATCGTGGGGCGCCCACGCGATCCGTAGATCGATCTTGTTTGTCTTGCCTTATTCCTCCAATATGTCTCGCAAGTCCGGCGCGTTCCCCCGTGACTTTGTACTTTTTGAGCGACGCCGGGGTATGGCTTTACTGGAGGGGCTAGAGGCCTCTCTGTCGCGGCCACGAGGTGGCCGGTCGGCCGTATTGTGCGCTGGTGATGTAGGTTTATGTGCTTCCTCCTCTAATCGGGGAAGCAGCTTGCGTTTGGGGTAGCTTTTGGAGGGGCGTTCGAGTTCATACTCTTCGGCCGCAAGGACTTCAGTCCATCTGTCGGCTAGCAAATCTTGGTTAGCTCTAAGCTGTTGTTGCTTTTTCTTGAGGCTGCTTGCCGTGGCCACAAGCCTGCGTTTAAAATGCTCTTGTTTGACGGGATCCTTAGGCACGACAAATTCGTCATCGTCGAGGCTTGCCTCGTCTCCGAAGGGAGGCATGTAATTATCTTTTTTTGAAGAATCAGCGACAGTGGGAGAGGCTCCCACTTACTTTGTATTACTCACAACAGAATAGTTACATGTGTGTTACAATGTGTTTTAGGCCCCCCGGCCGTAAGGGTTGCAAAAGCAAAGACTAGTGGCCCAAACTTACAATGTAGTCAGAGAGAAAAGGATGAAATTTCTCTGGACAGTTATGGACTACCAAAACCAACAGATTTTTGAACCTAGCTAGCCATGCCATGAAGGCATGTAATTATCATCCTCTACCTCTCTGTCTGCCGCTCCCTCACGAGGGCTGGCTTCTCCATCCTCCTGTGGTGAATCTTGCTGGAGGGGGTTGTCTTCGGCACTGTCCGGGGTGTTATTATCTCCGGTGCCGGAATCTCCATTCTTGCTGTGGCGGGATTTGGAGCGGCGCCGCTGATGCCGGCGCTTAGGCTATTTTTTGGAGGGGTCGTCCTCCGCTGTTCCATCGCCATTCCCATCCTTTGGGATGTCCACTATGTATATGTCGTATGACGAGGTGGCTTTCCAGTGCCCTGTAGGCGCTGGTTCTTGGTCGTCTCCGGCATCGTCGTCCATATCGTCGATGTCTTCGGAGTCGAAATCTAGTATGTCGGTTAAGTCATCGACAGTGGCTACGAAGTGGGTGGTGGGTGGGCTTTGAATTTCTTCATCGTCCGCATCCCAACCGTCCTGACCATAATCCGGCCAGGGCTCTCCTGATAAAGAGAGACACTTTAGCGAATTCAGGATGTCGCCGAAAGGCGAGTGCTGAAAGATGTCCGCAGCGGTGAACTCCATGATCGGCGCCCAATCGGGTTCGACTGGCAGGGGCGCGGAAGGTTCAGGGTCCGGAGAAGAGTCCGACACCTTGGAGTCACAAGCTTCACAAGGGACAGGGTCAGTATTCGGCCAATCACCGTAGAGGTAGCAGCCCCCGAGGCGGTGTCCAGCCACCCATCCTCGATCGACGCAGTCGGCTCCGAGCTAAGGGTCGGAGCGGACTCTTGTGCGGCCTCCAGGGCACTGTCTAGCAGCAGAGCTAAATCATGCCCATCGTGACAGTGTGGCGCGCTCGGCTGTGGCTCGAATCCGTCGAAGATCAAGCCTCCGCGGATGTCGGCCGTATAGTTCAAACTTCCAAATGTGACCTGATGGCCAGGGGCATAGCTTTCGATCTGCTCCAGATGGCCAAGTGAATTGGCCCGCAGTGCGAAGCCGTCGAATACGAAGAACTGTTCGGGGAGAAAAGTCTCACCCTGGACCGCATTGTTGTTGATGATCGAAGGAGCCATCGGGCTTATAGGTGACGACACAGAGGAACTCTCAATGAAAGCACCAATGTCGGTGTCAAAACCGGCGGATCTCGGGTAGGGGGTCCCGAACTGTGCGTCTAGGCCGATGGTAACAGGAGACAAGGGACATGTTGTTTTTACCCAGGTTCGGGCCCTCTCGGTGGAGGTAAAACCCTACTCCTTCTTGATTAATATTGATGATATGGGTAGTACAAGAGTAGATCTACCACGAGATCAAGGAGGCTAAACCCTAGAAGCTAGCCTATGGTATGATTGTTGTTCGTCCTACGGACTAAAACCCCCCGGTTTATATAGACACCGGAGAGGGCTTGGGTTACATAGAGTCGGTTACAATGGTAGGAGATCTACATATCCGTATCGCCAAGCTTGCCTTCCACGCCAAGGAAAGTCCCATCCGGACACGGGACGAAGTCTTCAATCTTGTATCTTCATAGTCTTGGAGTCCGGCCGACGGTGATAGTTCGGCTATCCGGACACCCCCTAGTCCAGGACTCCCTCACCGGCCTAAGGTGGTTCCCGTGAACGGGATAACTCCGGCGGCGATTATGGTGATGCAGTAGCCGCACAGGTGGTTAAGGTGGCTGGCATCAACGTGGAGGTCCACTGGTTTCATCCAAACCTTAAACTCGGTTGAATTAGGCTTGTTCTGCGGTTTCAACGGAACGGCGCCTCGCGGGCCCGTCGGCAGCAGAGAGCGCGCCCTGTGCTTGCCAGGCCATAGCGACGGTGCTGCGGCGTGCGTTGGCAAGTAGACGGCCACACGGAGGCCTCGGGTGCTTTGGGCGGTGCTGGACGGCGCAGAAAGCTGGCGCTGGCTCCCGCTGGTCACCACGGGTGGCTCTGCCACCGCAGAAGCTGCCGGCATCGGTGAAGCACGCCGCCACCGACACCTGCGCCCGTCCAAGAGAGCGTGCGGTGCTCTGGATAGGAAGGAGAAGCAGTGCGCAAGGCGCCGGAGTGTGCACTGGTGAGATCGACGCCAAGACTCTGAAGAAAACGACACTGACTGTCGACTGAAACACTGAATTTTCTGAACATGTACAGTAACAGTGCAAGCAAGGTGTTCGATGAAATGATTTTGGCATGTGGAGAATTTATCTGGAGTTGATCTTTGGTGAGGTGGCCTCTCAATGCACCTGGGGGTTGCCTGATTTTTGGTAGAATTTTTGGAGAAGAGAAAATATGAATTTCATCAAAAATGATGAATCTGGTCCAACCTTGCAGTGAGTGAAACTTGAAAAATTTGAATTGTGGAAGAGTGGATCTTGATGGATCTAGGTTGTGGGTGCTAAGGACTAGCCAGAGAAGTTGATTTGAGATCAAAACTCAAAAGGGATTTGGTACTTCCTTTGTACACCACCAAGGTCCAAAAATAAAAACAGAAATAGTTTTTGGGGAAAAATAAATGGAATAAAAATCAAAAATGAGTTGTACTTGCTAGGATTGGTTACTTGGCTTGACCCAAAGTGGAAGGAGGTGCTTTGGGGAAAGAAATTTAATATGAGACATGGTGAAAGGGGATGGTTGGAATAAAAAGGAATAAACCAAAACTCATAGGATTTCTTTTTAAAAGAAAAACTTTCAGAAATAAATTGTGGTGAGTCAACACCAATGAAGGACCTTCGAAGCCAACCATAAAGGTTGAGGATAACCGCAAAAATATTTTATCATAAGAGAAAATATTTGAGAGGGAGAGTCTTTTTAAAAGATTTTAAATAGCCTCCTTCAAATCAAATAAAGAATTTTGTTGAAAACCAAATGAAAATTTTTGGAGTGTCACAACACCTACCCCCTTAGGAAAAATCTCGTCCCCGAGATTTCAGCTGATCCTCAAATATGTGTGGATGCTCTGTCCGAAGAAAATCCTCTCTCCTAGGTTCCTTCATTCTCGTTGTGATTACTCCACTGAACTCTGAAAAACTTGATTGTTTTCTGACGGGTTCTCCTTTCAGACTCCTCCAATATTTTTATTGGATGTTCCCTGTAGGTGAGATCTGGTTGTACGTCAATGTCTTCATGGGATACATGCTTCTCAGGGTTGCTTACGCACTTCCTTAACTGTGATACGTGGAACACGTCGTGGACGTCTGGCAATTCTTCGGGTAGGTCTAGCTGATCGGCTACGGTGCCTTTTCGTGCAACTACACAGAAAGGTCCGATGAATCTTGGTGCTAGCTTTCCTTTAACTATGAATCGTTGCAAGCCCCTCATAGGGGATACTCATAGGTACACATACTCACCGGGTTCAAAACTAACTCCTCGATGTTTTTGATCGTAATAAATCTTCTGTCGACTTTGAGCGGTCTTAAGTCGGTCCCTGATTAGCTTAACCTTTTCCTCGGCTTCTTTGAGCATGTCTGGGCCGAAGATACGGCTGTCTCCGGTCTCTGACCAATTTAGCGGGGTACGACATCTCCGCCCGTACAAGACTTCAAAGGGTGCCATTTGTAGGCTGGCTTGGTAACTGTTGTTGTATGCGAACTCCGCATATGGCAAGCTTTCTTCCCAACTGGTTCCATAGGTGAGAACACATGCCCTCAGCATGTCTTCTCGAATTTGGTTTACCCGTTCAGTTTGACCATCTGTCTGAGGGTGGTATGCTGTACTGAATGCTAGTTGAGTTCCCAGTGCCTGTTGTAGGTGATCCCAAAATCTAGAGACGAATTGTGTGCCTCCGTCAGAAATTATAGTCTTTGGAACTCCATGCAGACAGACGATACGGGAAAGATAAAGCCTGGCAAGCTTCTGAGTGGTGTGGGTTGTCTTCACTGGGATAAAATGTGCCACCTTAGTTAATCTGTCGGTGATGACCCATATGGCATCATTTCCGTGTCGTGACCGAGGTAGTCCAACAATAAAATCCATTCCAATCTCGTCCCATTTCCACTCGGGTATCTTGTTTGGCTGTAATAGTCCGGCTGGTTTCTGGTGCTCGGCCTTGATGCGTTGACATGAATCACAACATGCAATGAACGTGGCTATGTCCCTTTTCATACCGTGCCACCAAAATTTTTCCTGAAGGTCCTTGTACATTTTTGTTCCTCCAGGATGGATTGAATACGGAGTGGTGTGGCCTTCAGCTAGAATTTGCTGTTTGAGGTCCTCGATATTTGGTAAGCAAAGCCTATCTCCGTACCACAATATTCCCTGCTCGTCTATGAAGAATTCTGAGGCCTTGCCCAAACTCACTTTTCTTTTTATGCCTTCAATGCTGGGGTGTTCACGCTGAGCCTCCTTAATCTTTTCTATCAGGGTAGGCTGTATTTCCAAATTTGACACACTGCCTTCGGTGACCATTATTAAGTTGAGTTTGGCAAACTCCTGCTGAAATTCTGGTCTCAAATTTGGTAGGCTGTCGTTGCTCAGACTGGGGTTTTGACTAAGGGCGTCTGCCACTACATTTGCTTTTCCTGGATGGTAGTGAATGCCAACATCATAATCCTTTAACAATTCCAACCAGCGTCGTTGTCGCAAATTGAGTTCTGGTCGTGTGAAAATATACTTGAGGCTTTTATGGTCTGTATATATTTCACAATGATTTCCAAGCAGAAAGTGTCTCCATTCCTTGAGTGCATGGATGACTGCTGCCAATTCCAGGTCATGAGTGGGATAATTCTCTTCATGTTTCCGTAGTTGCCTGGAAGCGTAGGCGACTACCTTGCCTTCTTGCATCAATACGCATCCGAGGCCCTTTCGGGATGCGTCACAATATACTTCAAAGCTTTTGTGTATGTCGGGCACAACCAATACTGGTGCTGTTGTCAGTTTCTTTTTGAGTTCTTGGAAACTTTTCTTGTAGGCTTCGGTCAACACAAACTTTTTATCCTTCTTGAGCAATTGGGTCATTGGTTTTGCTATGGTGGAGAATCCTTCAATAAATCTTCGATAATATCTTGCCATTCCCAAGAAACTTCATACATCCGTTACGCTGGCCGGTGGTTTCCAGCTAAGTACGGCCTTGACCTTTTCCGGGTCTACGGCAACACCTTCTTGGGTTAGCACGTGGCCTAGAAAACCAACCTGTCTTAACCAAAATTCACATTTGCTAAATTTGGCGCACAATTGATGTTTCCTTAGTTCTCCTAGTACAATCCTGAGATGTTCAGCGTGCTCTTCTGGTGTCTTGGAGTACACCAGAATATCGTCAATAAATACCACAACAAACTTGTCCATAAACTTCATAAATACTTTGTTCATGAGGTGAACAAAATATGCGGGGGTGTTCATCAGTCCAAGCGGCATTACTGTAAACTCATATAACCCGTATCTTGAGGTAAATGCTGTCTTGGGAATATCCTCTGTCCGTACTTTTAATTGATGATATCCCGGCCTCAAATCAATTTTCGAGAATACTTTGGCTTGTGCGAGCTGGTCAAATAAGTCATTTATCCTTGGCATAGGATACTTGTTTTTGATGGTGACCATGTTGAGCGCTCGATAGTCTATACACAATCTTAGTGTCCCATCCTTTTTCTTGGCAAATAATACTGGTGAACCCCAAGATGAGGAGCTGGCTCGAATAAAGCCTTTGTCCAGTAATTCCTTTATTTGCTTCTTTAATTCTACCAACTCGGAGGGTGCCATTCTATAGGGCTTCTTGTAAATGGGCGTGGTTCCAGGTGCTAGCTCAATGATGAATTCAATTTCCTGGTCTGGCGGCATGCCTGGTAGTTCCTCCGGAAATACGTCGGGAAACTCACATACCACTGGAACTTTTCTTAACTCTGAGGTGTCGACCTTGTTCAACCTTGGTTGCCGTGATATCTGTCTTTCCTGAGCTGAAATCTTTATTGTCTTCCCGTGATGATGGGTGAGAATCACAGTCCGATTGAAGCAGTCAATAAATCCTTTGTTGGTGGTTAACCAGTCCATTCCTAGGATAACATCCAGTCCTTTATTTTCCAATATGATGAGGTTTGCATGAAACTTTAGTCCTTCAAGATCAATAACCACACCTTGGCAGTAATTCTCAGTAACTTGCTTACTCCCAGGGCACTTGATGATCATGGATTTTTCAAAGGGAAGCATCGAAAAATTATTTTGCAAAGCAAATCTCTTTGAAATGAACGAGTGAGAAGCTCCAGAATCAAACAAAACCATGGCAGGTATTGTGTTGACAGGGAACATACCGAGTACAATATCCGGGGCATTCTGTGCTTCCTCCCTGGTTATATCATTTTCATTCGGGTGCATGTGTAGAAAATTCTCCCACCATGATGCAGCCGCTCCAGTGAGATAGTGCGGTGCATATAGTACTTTCTCACAATCTGAGCACTGTGCAATAATTAACTTTCTCTCCATGTCTCGAAGCGAGTCGTCGGCCTCAAGAGGTTTGTCAGTATGAGAAAATGTTGGGGGATGCGTCTTTTGTAGTTCTGATAATTTGGATTGCTGTTGATACGGACCATGGTGATTTCCCATATTGATGACTTGGTTCATCATTTCTTGGTGTTGTTGCTGACTCTATTCATAAAGGCGGCATAATTGAGAAAATGCGGCATCACTGCCCTGCTGACTTGATTGTCCCTGTGTGAAGTTGTTGCTTGTCTGCGTACCATAATTCTCTTCTGGCGGACTTGGCATGGAGCGAGTCCAAGGACGATGCATTTTCCACTCTGGGGTATTTTTTTGTAAAAAATTGTGAGAAAGGCTGTGAGACAAAAAATAATTTTTGTAAGACGAAAAATTAAGAACTCCAATATTTTTCAAGGAAATATTTATTGCGCACGGAGAAGGATCGCTTAGTACATATCTACACGCAAGCATAATTATACAATACATCACTCAGGATGTGCGTACACAATCCTGACATGTTATTTAGGCTAGTGCACTTCTCCAGTTCCTACATGATGCGCATACAGACTACTTCTCTCAACCTATGTACATATAAACATATCATACATGCTGACACTCTGCACGACATGTTGGGCGCACTTAGTCGGAGATGGTGAGGACTTCCCTTGGCCTGCCAAGGGTAAGGCCCAGTGGAGTTGGAGACTCAATCTCCTCCTCAATAATGGGCTTCAGATGTGAAGCACTAAGCTGTGGAGCTGGAACGGGTGTGGTAGGTGGTGCAACTCTGACTGGGGTAGGAGCGATGACTTGGTCAAATTCTTCAGGCGGCGAGCAGTGGCGAATGTGGCAGGTGTGTGAGATGCCGAGGACGAGACGTAAGTCAGTGGTGGAGCTGTATGGAGAAGCTCCATCCTGTTGGCGGAATAGATTTGCACGACGGACATGTGAGCAGCCACGAGGTCGTCCACAAGGTTATCAAAAGCGGCCTCAAGTGCCTTGAGATAGTCAACCAGCATCTCAATGGCCTCATCCCTTTCTCCTCTAGGGCACGCAAATGCGTAGTGATAGGTGTATGGCACGTGGCAGGGGAGGTAGCGGTAGCGACGAGTCTTCATTGAAGGAAGAACATCCCGAAGACGAGCTATCGCCTCACGGGCAGCCATCTGCATAGCATGCTTCTCCGTAGGCATGGCTCTTCCCACAAACCGGAAGCGGCGAAATCCAACACGCCCTCCCTTGAATTGCACTGCGGCCTGGTGCATGGACAGACTGTCGTTGATCTTGTGCTGGTAGAGTGTGAACTCCGGACGAGTCGATGGCCCGATCGTGATTTTGACGATGGAGGTGAGGAGCTTGACGAACTCCTCAGGCACGTGGGTGAACACCTGCGATTCACAGTCGTTGGCAGCCCTCTACAAAAGTAGGCAAAAATTCTGAATGGTCAGATCAAAAATATATGCTGACTCTCAGAAAATGACTACATTTGCAAAATATTAAAATAGCACTAATTACGCTAATAACCGATTAGCGATCGCACCTAGTGGCTTCCTACAGTCAGCCTGGCTCTGGTACCAAGTTTGTCACGACCGGTTTCTCAATAAAAGCTTATTGAGCAATCGACCTTTATATAGACCAGTATAGGAAAATCCTCCTTACTGGTAGACAAAACTTTGATACAGAAATCCAGTAGTATTAAATATTATACAGGGTTGAGCTGAGGTTGCTCAACAATTTATTACAAGCACGCCAATATTTTACATAAGGGCGGATATGACACAAGGATGTGGTGGCATACTACTGGCTCGATATAAAAGTAGTGGTGGATATGTCACAGTGGAGTGGGTAACAAGACTCCTAATCTTGCAGCTCATCGAGCGTCAAAGTGAGGCTCGATGAATTTAATCGGGTAGCGGAAGCGGATATAATACAAGTGACCAAATCCAGCATCGCGTGGGACTGACTGGGACTCCTCTAGGCGTCGGACTCGCTATCGTACTCTTCATCCATGAGATCGCCTTCGTCAACATCTGGCCAAATCAACAAGCCAGGTGAGTACCTTGAATGTACTCGCAAGACAGTTTGGACATAAGATATAACAAATGCAACACGATGCACCATGAGCAGTTAGCAATGCACACTCAAAAAATATATTTGCACGGCATGAAGCATAAAAAGGGGGGTCAGGTGGTAATCCTCCCAAAATCCCATAAAATAACTGAAAACCGATCGGGTGTCTGAAGCGACGCCTCGAAAGGTAGAATAAATAAATTATCATGCCGCAGTCGCGCGTCGGGGCAACACCGCATAAAGGGCTTATATTGAAAAGTAAATGACAGTGCGTGCCACAGTCGGACGTCTATGCGACATCTCGGAAAGGGCTTATAATGAAAGTAAATAACAGCGATGCCATAGTCGGACGTCTATGCGACATCTCGGAAAGGGCTTATAATGAAAGTAAATAACAGCGATGCCATAGTCGGACGTCTAAGCGACATCTCGAAAAGGGCTTATATTTAAAATAAATAACAGAGATGCCACAGTCGGACGTCTGAGCGACATCACGTAAAGGGCTTATATTGAAAATAATCAACAAGTGTGCCACAGTCGGACGTCTGAGCGACATCACAGAAAGGGCTTATATTGAAAATAAATAGTAAGCATGCCACAGTCGGACGTCTGAGCGACATCACAGAAAGGGCTTATGTTTCATCCTTTACATTCAATAAATTCATGAAGATATATTACTCATAGGCAATATTCAGCACATGATAACAACTGGGTTAGTCCAACCACAGGAATAAACCATTAACCGGACGAAACACTCATGTTTGTTCACCGGAGTTTTTTCACTGAGACTGATACTGACAAACATAGGTTGAACACAGTCGTTGATCAAGATATGATTACTTGAATGATTTTGACTCTGCAGAGTTTGTACTATTTAACCACAGCCAACGGATTTCAGTAGTCATGAAGGACTAGTTCCATTTACGGTACTTCAGTAGAAACACATCTAACCAGTACACACCCATTTCCACCTCACGATGCCAGGAATCACCATAGGCAACGTTCAAGAAAAACTTTGAGACGGGGAGGCTACAACCTCGAATAGCATGGGATCAAATTTATATACGCGCGCTCTAAGGGGTGCCCCCCTCTTGGTCCCAACCGGAAACACCCATGCCCCCTGACCGGATGACTAGCTTTAATCCAGGGCCATGGAACCCTCATCCCAGCCTCTCTATTTGGTGTGTACAAGGAAAGTGGTTTGCAACTTACTAAACCATATTCTTTACAGAAAACATGTGGTAGCACAAAAGGAAAAGGATGGTAACGTGACTTGATTCACGTTGACCCTGGAGTTAAACGGTTTGGCATAAGACTGGCATGCTTCAACACTGCCATCTTACCACCTCTCATGTCACCACATGATCATATAAACTCACATCATAAAGTATATGGAGTTTCGAAGCTCACTTGCAACAGCTTTGCTTGCAATATAACAATTACTGCCACATATATGAACATGCCATAAGCTAGCTACTCAAAGCAAACATGCAAAACACTCATCATATCAAAGGTTCAAACATGCTTGCCTGGTTCGGAGTAGTCAGAGTCTAGCTCGGTGAAGTTCGCTGTTCCGTCACCTCCTCCGGTATCTACGGTATAAAGAAAAATACGTTCTAACGTAAATACCGTGTGTGCACAAAAAGTGCTCCAAATATTTTTCAAATAAATATGATAAAAAACTAGACAGAAAATAAAGGTGACAGAAAAAGAATCACTCAAAAATCATTTTCTGTTTAAAAGACATTAAAGTTTTGGCCCAGGGACTTGTTTGTAATGAAACAGAAACTTTCCAGGGGGCTGAACAAAAAAAGCCAGAAAAACGCTTCAGATCGAAAGCGTATTTTGCCCGAAGGCGCTTTCCAGAGAAAACGGTTTGAATAAAACAGAGAGACTGACGAGGGGGTCCCACTCGTCAGGTTTGAAATTTGGAGGGAGAAAAACAGAGCGCGCCGGCGCCCGAAGGTTGCGGTGGTCGCCGGCGGCGATCCACGGCGAGTTAGGAAGACTGGGTGGTACCTATGGGTTCCTTGAGTTCTTCCGCACCTGAGGGTGGTGGAGTTGGTCGTCGGCGAGAACCACGTCGACGGCGGCCTCAACTCCGGCGGACGGTGGTTCGGGCGTTGCTGGATCTAATTGGGGAGAGCTACGGAGGTGGAATTGAAGCTTGGGTTAGAGCACTGGGTGCACCAGAGGGCTATTGACGAGGTTTGGGAGGCGGGGGTGGCCTCACCTAAGTGGATCGAGCTGGAGCCCGAGGCGGAACGGGGCGGCCGGAGACGGAGGAGAAGGCCTCCTCGGGGTCCTCCTGGTGTCTTGGCAGGGCTCTGGTGAGGTGGAGGGAGTAGTGCTGGTCGAAGGCGAGCTCTGATACCAAGTTTGTCACGACCGGTTTCTCAATAAAAGCTTATTGAGCAATCGACCTTTATATAGACCAGTATAGGAAAATCCTGCTTACTGGTAGACAAATCTTTGATACAAAAATCCAGTAGTATTAAATATTATACAGGGTTGAGCTAAGGTTGCTCAACAATTTATTACAAACACGCCAATATTTTACATAAGGGCGGATATGACACAAGGGGTATTTTGGCATACTACTGGCTCGATATAAAAGTAGTGGTGGATATGTCACAGTGGAGTGGGTAACAAGACTCCTAATCTTGCAGCTCATCGAGCGTCGAAGTGAGGCTCGATGAATTTATTCGGGTAGCGGAAGCGGATATAATACAAGTGACCAAATCCAGGATCGCGTGGGACTGACTGGGACTCCTCTAGGCGTCGGACTCGCAATCGTACTCTTCATCCATGAGATCGCCTTCGTCAACATCTGGCCAAATCAACAAGCCAGGTGAGTACTTTGAATGTACTCGCAAGACAGTTTGGACATAAGATATAACAAATGCAACACGATGCACCATAAGCAGTTAGCAATGTACACTCAAATAATATATTTGCATGACATGAAGCATAAAAAGGGGGTTAGGTGGTAATCCTCCCAAAATCCCATAAAATAACTGAAAACCGATCGGGTGTCTGATGCGACGCCTCCAAAGGTTGAATAAATAAATTATCATGCCGCAGTCGGGCGTCGGGGCGACACCGCATAAAAGGGCTTATATTGAAAAGTAAATGACAGTGTGTGCCACAGTCGGACGTCTATGCGACATCTCGGAAAGGGCTTATAATGAAAGTAAATAACAGCGATGCCACAGTCGGACGTCTGAGCGACATCACGTAAAGGGCTTATATTGAAAATAATCAACAAGTGTGCCACAGTCGGACGTCTGAGCGACATCACAGAAAGAGCTTATATTGAAAATAAATAGTAAGCATGCCATAGTCGGACGTCCGAGCGACATCACAGAAAGGGCTTATGTTTCATCTTTTACATTCAATAAATTCATGAAGATATATTACTCACAGGCAATATTCAGCACATGATAACAACCGGGTTAGTCCAACCACAGGAATAAACCATTAACCAGACTAAACACTCATGTTTGTTCACCGGAGTTTTTTCACTGAGACTGGTACTGACAAAGATAGGTTGAACACAGTCATTGATCAAGATATGATTACTTGAATGATTTTGACTCTGCAGAGTTTATACTATTTAACCACAACCAATGGATTTCAGTAGTCACGAAGGACTAGTTCCGTTTACGGTACTTCAGTAGAAACACATCTAACCAGTACACACCCATTTCCACCTCACGATGCAAGGAATCACCCTAGGCAACGTTCAAGAAAAACTTTGAGACGGGGAGGCTACAACCTCGAATAGCATGGGATCAAATTTATATACGCGCTCTCTAAGGGGTGCCCCCCTCTCGGTCCCAACCGGAAACACCCATGCCCCCTGACCGGATAACTGGCTTTAATCCAGGGCCATGGAACCCCTATCCTGGCCTCTCTATTTGGTGTGTACGAGGAAAGTGGTTTGCAACTTACTAATTCATATTCTTTATAGAAAACATGTGGTAGCACAAAAGGAAAAGGATGGTAATGAGACTTCATTCATGTTGACCCTGGAGTTAAACGGTTTGGCATAAGACTGGCATGCTTCAACACTGCCATCTTACCACCTCTCATGTCACCACATGATCATATAAACTCACATCATAAAGTATATGGAGTTTTGAAGCTCACTTGCAACAGCTTTGCTTGCAATATAACACTTACTGCCACATATATGAACATGCCATAAGCTAGCTACTCAAAGCAAACATGCAAAACACTCATCATATCAAAGGTTCAAACATGCTTGCCTGGTTTGGAGTAGTTGGAGTCTAGCTCGGTGAAGTTCGCGGTTCCGTCACCTCCTCCGGTATCTACGGTATAAAGAAAAATATGTTCTAACGTTAATACCATGTGTGCACAAAAAGTGCTCCAAATATTTTTCAAATAAATATGATAAAAACTAGACAGAAAAAATAAAGGTGGCAGAAAAAGAATCACTCAAAAATCATTTTTTGTTTAAAAGATATTAAAGTTTTAGCCCAGGGACTTGTCTGTAATGAAACAGAAACTTTCCAGGGGGCTGAACAGAAAAAGCCAAAAAAACGCTTCAGATCTAAAGCGTATTTTGCCCGAAGGCGCTTTTCCATAGAAAACGGTTTGAATAAAACAGAGAGACTGACGAGGGGGTCCGACTCGTCAGGTTTGAAATTTGGAGGGAGAAAAACAGAGCGCGCCGGCGCCTGAAGGCTGCGGTGGTCGCCGGCGGCGATCCACGGCGAGTTAGGAAGAGTGGGTGGTACCTATGGGTTCCTTGAGTTCTTCCGCACCTGAGGGTGGTGGAGTTGGTCGTCGGCGAGCACCACGTCGACGGCGGCCTCAACTCTGGCGGACGGTGGTTCGGGCGTTGCTGGATCTCGTCGGGGAGAGCTATGAAGGTGGAATTGAAGCTTGGGTTAGAGCACTGGGTGCACCAGAGGGCTATTGACGAGGTTTGGGAGGCGGGGGTGGCCTCACCTGAGTGGATCGAGCTGGAGCCCGAGGCGGAGCGGGGCGGCCGGAGACAGAGGAGAAGGCCTCCTCGGGGTCCTCCTGGTGTCTTGGAAGGGCTCTGGTGAGGTGGAGGGAGTAGTGTTGGTCGAAGGCGAGCTCGAGATGGCTATTTATAGCCGGCCCGAGGTGGTTCCCGTGAACGGGATAACTCCGGCGGCGATTATGGTGATGCAGTGGCCGGACGGGTGGTTTAGGTGGCTGGCCATCAACGTGGAGGTCCACTGGTTTCATCCAAACCTTAAACTCGGTTGAATTAGGATTGTTCTGCGGTTTCAACGGAACGGCGCCTCGCGGACCCGTCGGCGGCAGAGAGCGCGCCCTGTGCTTGCCAGGCCACGACGATGGTGCTGCGGCGTGCGCTGGCAAGTAGACGGCCACGCGGAGGCCTCGAGTGCTTTGGGCGGTGCTGGACGGCGCAGAAAGCTGGCGCTGGCTCCTGCTGGTCGCCACGGGTGGCTCTGCCACCGCAGAAGCTGCCGGCGTCGGCGAAGCGCGCCACCACCGACACCTGCGCCCATCCAAGAGAGTGTGCGGCGCTCTGGATAGGAAGGAGAAGCAGTGTGCAAGGCGCCAGAGTGTGCACTGGTGAGATCGACACCAAGACTCTAAAGAAAACGACACTGACTGTCGACTGAAACACTGAATTTTCTGAACATGTACAGTAACAGTGCAAGCAAGGTGTTCGATGAAATGATTTTGGCATGTGGAGAATTTATCTGGAGTTGATCTTTGGTGAGGTGGCCTCTCAATGCACCTGGGGGTTGCCTGATTTTTGGTAGAATTTTTGGAGAAGAGAAAATATGAATTTCACCAAAAATGATGAATCTGGTCCAAACTTGCAGTGAGTGAAACTTGAAAATTTTGAATTGTGGAAGAGTGGATCTTGATGGATCTAGGTTGTGGGTGCTAAGGACTAGCCAGAGAAGTTGATTTGAGATCAAAACTCAAAAGGGATTTGGTACTTCCTTTGTACACCACCAAGGTCCAAAAATAAAAACAGAAATAGTTTTTGGGGAAAAATAAATGGAATAAAAAACTAAAATGAGTTGTACTTGCTGGGATTGGTTACTTGGCTTGGCCCAAAGTGGAAGGAGGTGCTTTGGGGAAAGAATTTTAATATGAGACATGGTGAAAGGGGATGGTTGGAATAAAAAGGAATAGACCAAAACTCATAGGATTTCTTTTTAAAAGAAAAACTTTGAAAAATAAATTGTGGTGAGTCAACACCAATGAAGGACCTTCAAAGCCAACCATCAAGGTTGAGGATAACCCCAAAAAGATTTTATCATAAGAGAAAATATTTGAGAGGGAGAGTCTTTTTAAAAGATTTTAAATAGCCTCCTTCAAATCAAATAAAGAATTTTGTTGAAAACCAAATGAAAATTTTTGGAGTGTCACATTCGTGTTCGGCGGCTTCGCACTGCGGGCCAATTCGCTTGGCCATCAGGAGCAGATCGACGGCTACGCCCCTGGCCATCAGGTCAGGTTCGGAAACTTGAACTACACGGCCGATATCCGCAGAGGCTTGATCTTCAACAGATTCGGGCCTACGTCAGGAGCGCCGAACGGTCTCGACGAGCACGGCTTAGACCTGTTGTCGGACAATACTCAGGATATCGCACCTGCAGGAGCTCCGGACCTAAATCCGAGGCAGATTGCATCGTCTGAGGATGGGTGGATGGACCCCGCCCCGGAGGCCACACACTCATCGGCGGTAGAGCCGAGCATAGACTTCACCCCCATGGAAGCCTGTGTCTCCGGACACCCGGACTTCTATCCAGCTGTAGGTTGCAGACCACGCGCCCCCGAGCCTGCCGATTCTGGTTGGGCTCCGGTAATGGAACTCACCACCGCAGATATCTTCCAGCACTCGCCCCTTGGCGACATGCTGAATTCATTAAGGTCTCTCTCTTTGTCAGGAGATGCTTGGCCGGACTATGTCTAGCTTGACGGGGAAGAGGGCGACGAAGAAATTCGTTCCCCACCCACAACCCACTTCATAGCCACTATCAACGATGCAACAGTCATGCTTGACTTTGGCTCCGATGACACCAACGATACGGACGTTGGCGCAGGGGACGATTCCGAACCACCGCCCACGGGGCGCTGGACTGCCACCTCATAATATGATATATACATGGTGGACACGCCTAAGGAGGACGATGGCGACAAAACGGAGGATAAAACCCCTGGACAAAAGCCAAAACGACGGTGCAGACGCCGCTATAAGTCCAGCCACAGTAAAAACAGCAATAACAGCGCTAGAAAGATCAGCACCTGAGACAACTTCGAAGGCAACAATGACCATATGGACCCAACGATGGAGCAGGATGAGCCAGGTCACAACGAACACAGCCCGGAGCAGACACCCGATCACAGTGATCCCGAGGGCCAAACTCATCAAACTGCCCCGGGACAGGAGCACAGTCCGGATGACGATGCATTCATCATCCCGGAAACACGTTTGGAACGAGATAACCTCCACAGAAGGCTTATGGCCACTACAAGAAGTCTAAATAAATAGAAGCAAAGGCTTAAGGCCGCCCAGGAAACGCTCAATCACAGATGGAATAAAGTGCTAGACAATGAAGAAAAATATGGCGACGATCGCCACACAAAGAGCTATCCAAAGCGCAAGCTGCTGCCAGAATTCGATGATGAGGCTGTTCCACCGAAGAACAATACGGACAGTAGGCCGTAACAACCACTTCATAACCGCAATAGAGCAGCTACTGATGCTGCACACGATTTATGTGAGCTCCTGGATAAAAAGGCCGGCGTGACCGGGTCCATCTATGGATCTAGAGGACACGCTCCGGTGCAGGATTACGGTCACCAAAACAATCAGACTGATCGAGTACCAGTTCGGAATCAACACCGGACACAACAACAGTCAACAACACGCCACAACATGTCCAGATATAGAGGGGCCGCTCACCCTCTGTGCTACACCGAAGAGGTACTGGACCACGAATGTCCACAGGGTTTCAAACCCGTGAACATAGAGGTATATGACGGAACGACAGGCCCCGAGGTCTGGATTGAGGATTTTATCCTTCACATACACATGGCTCGTGGGGACGACCTCCATGCCATCAAATACCTTCCCCTCAAGTTGAAGGGACCAACTCGGCACTGGTTGAAAAGCCTCCCCGAAAACTCAATCGGAAGTTGGGAGGAACTTTAGGATGCTTTCAGGGCCAATTTTCAAGGAACCTATGTCCGACCTCCAGACACTGACGATTTAAGTCACATAATTCAACAGCCCGGAGAGTCCGCCCGCAAGCTTTGGAATAGATTCCTCACTAAGAAGAATCAATTTGTCGATTGTCCAGATGCCGAAGCCCTAGCGGCCTTCAAGCACAGTATCCGGGATGAGTGGCTCGCCAAACACCTTGGCCAAGAAAAGCCCAGGACAATGGCAGCCTTAACAAGCCTTATGACTGGCTTGCGCGGGTGAAGACAGCTGGTTGTCCCGTAGAGGCACTAGCGACCCAGGCACATCCGAAATCAGGGATGACAATGGGAAGCCACTGCGCAATAAAAACAAAGTCGAAACAAGGAAGAAAGTCCGGACAACACAACGGTCAACGCCGGATTCAGGGGCTCTCGACCCGGTCAACAAAAGAAGCCATTTAATAGCAGCAAAGAGGGACCGTCCGGCCTGAACAAAGTCCTGGACAGACTATGCCAAATTCATGGCACCCCCAAAAAACCTGCGAACCACACTCACAGAGAATGTTGGGTCTTTAGGCAGGCCAGCAAATTAAATGCCGAACACAAGGGAAGGGAAACACCAAGTGAAGACGAGGATGAGCCTCGCCAGCCGAACACTGGGGGACAAAAAAATTTCCCACCATAGGTAAAAACAGTAAACATGATCCACGCGGCTCACATACCCAAGAGAAGGCGCAAGTGCGCGCTTAGAGACGCATACTCTATAGAGCCCGTCGCCCCCAAACTTAACCATTGGTCGGCCTGCCCAATCACCTTCGATCATAGGGACTATCTGACTAGTATGCGGCACGGAGGATCAGCTGCCTTGGTGCTCGACCCAATAATCAACGGATACCATCTCACTCGCGTCCTCATGGACGGCGGCAGTAGTCTTAATCTAATATGCCAAGACACTGTGAGCAGGATGGGGATAGACCCATCCAGAATCAACCAAAGTAACACCACCTTTGAAGGGGTGATACCAGGCGTTGAAGCCCGCTGCAGGGGCTCCCTCGTACTAGAGGTGACATTCGGTTCCCCTGCCAACTTCAGAAGCGAAGAACTACTCTTCACCATCGCCCCCCTCCAAAGTGGTTATCATGCATTGCTCGGGAGAACGGCCTTCGCCCGCTTTAACGCGGTACCGCACTACGCCTACCTTAAACTCAAGATGCCCGGTTCACGTGGCGTCATCACCGTTAACAGAAATACAGAGTGTTCCTTACACGCGGAAGAGTATGCAACGGCTCTAGCAGCTGAACTCTAAGCGGCCTCTAATATCAGAATGCATGATTGGTCGTTAAGACCACGGACACGGTTAGACGAGTCCGGCAGCCAAGATAAACCTGAGCTGGGCGCCATACATGTAATCCCATAGAGGACACCGGGGGCAACAGATATTTAATCAAGCCCAACTCTTGGCTTGACCTTAATAACAGGCCAATGTCTTACACTTTTACTATCCATTGATGATAGCCAACTCTTCGCACGCTTACATCATACTCTTCTACATGAGTTTTCCTTTTTACAGACACCATTCTTGCGATACCCTCCCAGGACACGGCACAACATAGACAAAGGCGTAGACGTGCAGCAGGGCCCCGCTCAAAGGTTTCTCTTTAGATTAAGCCCCTGTGTAAACCTTCTTTATTGTCTCTTGTTTATTACACATACCTGGCATTTTGCCACGACAGATTAATGCACGTACCTGGAAATACAGGGTTCATAATAAAGGGCGTCACTCAGCCTAGTATATGTTATAAAGTCCGAATACCTTCGGGAGTGTTCGGCGTCGCGAGTTTGGCCATATATGCATCAGCTCTGAATCATGTCTTTGGTCAAATGTTGGGTTTGCCCGGCTCCGGGGTTTGCCGCCTTACGTTCCGTTCTTATGGGCTAAGGCGGCCAAAGGAGAACTACTGTGATTGTGCCCTGGTTATTTCGGATGAGCACCTTAGTACAGAAAGCCAAAAACTGACTGTCATGATATAGCGAGACACTATTCAACCACTCGAAGACTTTTTAGAATTTTTAGGATTCCTCCGCATTAACGAAGGACCGTTTCCCGGTCATGTACACACGCGCCCGTATTCGGATGCAAGCAAAGGTACTAGGGGCTACAGAGTAGCCCCACCGTCAAACTCCTATGGCTAAGTGAAAGTGTTAGAGCTATATAGTCCGGTTGCCTGGTTCGACGTGCGATCACCTCCTTAGTGAACCAAGACGTTGGATCAAGTGTGATTACGCATATTTTCGCCAACACCCCCGCATTTTATGCGTGGGGTCTGAAGCCAACGACTGCTAACTTTCAGATTACATACATACATCAAACGGCCGCATAGGAGGCACAATAACACTTTCGGGCAAAAAGTATAAACATAGCCTTAATAATTAAAATACATTGTTTTTACAATGAAATGATTTGTCACTCGAACATGACATTCTTCGAGCACTGAGCCTCTATTAAACGAGCACCTTCTGTTACCTACTCCAAGTAGTGCTTGGCCGGATCCTGGCTTCCCGCCGGATTCTGGGTCGCAATGATGGTGGCCTCCTATCTATCCAATATGCTTTAACACGGGCAAGCGCCATCTGTGCACCCTCTATGCACGCCGACCTTTTCATGGCATCGATTCGCGACCCGGCACCAAGGAATCACTACTAGGGAAAACGCTATACACAGAGGTACAGCAGTAGCGTTGGTCAAAACTTGGCGCTAGCGCTACTTAGTAGTAGCGCTTGTTGCAAAACCACGCTACAACCATTGTTTTAGCAGTAGCGCGGCTTCACAGAAAAGCGCTACTACTAAAATTCCCTCACTAGTGCCGGTAGGCTAGGAATAGTAGTAGCGGTTCTCCCAAAAGCACGCTACTACTAAAAACATTGTAGCAGCGCGTTTTTCTGTAGAGCGCTACTACTATGTAAAAGAAAATAAATAGAAAAATAAGTAGAAAAGTAATTGAAATGAAAGAAATAGAAAAAGGAGAAATGAAAAAAAAGAAAATGTAAAGAAAACAAAAGAAAAAGAAAAAGAAAACAAAAAGGGATAGCTGTAGCGCGTTTCCCTGGAACACGCTATAGCTATCTTAGCTATAGCGCGTTTCGGCAAAACGCGCTACTGCTAGTTTGACTCAAATCCCGGCAGCCCGGGCTCAAAATTTCGCTAAGTCCTTTCCCCCCCTCTCTACTCCCCCCTGTCCCCCAACTGCTCCATCGCCGCCGTTGCCCTACCGCCTTCGACCACACCGCCACCGCCCGAGGCCGCCTTCGACCACACCGCCGCCGCTCGCCGCCTTCGACCACACCGCCGCCGCCCGAGGCCGCCCCCTCGACCTCACAGCCGCCGCCCGAGGCCATCGTGGACCTAACTGTCGCCTCCCTCGAGCTCACCGCCGCCGCCCTCGACCTCACCGCCGCTGCCCGAGCCAGAGCCTACCCTCGCCGCCGACCGTAAGGCTCTGCCTCTCCTGTCCCCTACCCTCCTCTCTCTCTCTGCTAGGGCAATTATATATATGTTGATACTTATTTGATGTTCATATGAACCCTAGGTGTTCATATGAACCCTAGATTTTTTTAGGGCAGTAGGCATTTTATAGCATTTAGGAAAAATGATTAGCAATTTTTTTAGGAAATTAGCTAGGGCAATTTTTATGAAAATTCCTAAACAGTAATTCCATTTAGCTTTAAACTAATAGAGGGTATATAAATAGTAGTAGCATTTAGATTTAAATTAATAGAGGGTATAAACAAAAAACACTTAGCTATAAAAAAATATTTTGACTACGGACCTGAATTTGTTCCAAATTTCATTCAAATGAAATTTGAATTATTTGGACTATGGACCTGAATATTTTTGAAGAAATTGGGTGTAGGTACTAAGGTCTTGCTGTGGAAATTTTGGTGAGGTCAAAAGGGTTAGAGAAAATGTAGTTCCTAGACTTTTAGTTTTAGAAAAAAACAAAAGTATTTAGCTATAAATAAAATACAGTAGCTATGGCATTTAGCTATAAACAAAAAACAGAATTGTTTTTCATTTCAAAAACTTGGTCAAACTAATTGTTGCTATGTAAACAAAAAACAAGATTGTTTTTATATGATATATGTCATTGATGTTCATTTGCATATTCCATTATTGTTGATTATATCTTTTCATTGAAGTGGCTATGTTATATGCAAATTCCTTAATAGTGTTTGCTCATGTTATATCTTTTCATTGAAGTTGTTCGATTGTGCCCAAGTGGCTTTGTTGTTTCCACGGAATGATGCTGAGTGGCCTATGTTTTGCCAGAATGTTGATTCATTTCCGTTCCGGCAAATTTTAGGTTCTCGATTTGTCCACTTTTTAGCAAAGGTCATGCCAAAATTTTCCGTGAATTTCGGCATGACTTGTGCTACAAACTAGGACATATCGAGTGCCCGGGATTTGCCGCACTAGGAAGGAGTCAACATTCCTGCAAAACAATAGGCCTTTTTTATGTCATTATTCAGTTTATTAGGTCTAGAATTAATTGACTAGATTTAATCATAGGAAACATGGCTAGCAACAATGAAGGACAGGGTTCTGGTGATTGCGACGACGTCTACCGGGTGGCAGACGAATTTTTTAGCATTACCGACGATCAACCGATATTGTTGCTGGGCCCACCGGTGGCATCAGGGACTGAGACCGACACACAGACCGGTGCTGAGACTGAGACCGGCGCTGAGATTCAGATCGGCATCGAGACCGGCGCTGAGACAGGTGCTGCCTCGGGGAGCGGAGTCGGTGTAGAACCGAAAGCAAAGAGGCAACGGGTTCCTAACAAACTCAGGACTACTAGACTGGTGGTCACGGAGGTGGACGATGGGAATTTTGAGCCAAAGGCGCCCGAGGAAGCACGCGCGTGCTACGGCAATCAAATAGGCTGCATTGTACGGACAACCGCCACCATCAACGATGAGAAACTACAGAAGATAGAAAATATGAGGAGCTCCCTCCTAAAGAAGTTTCACCAGATATTCTTGTTCTCGGGCCGGAATGAGAAGGATTATGAAGATCCAGACGAGGACCCGGTAATGAAGAAGATAAACAAACATGCCATGACCAAGTTTAGTGACGCGTTGGCCGCCTGGAAAAATTGAGTGAAAGCAAAGATCAACGACAAGGAACCCTACTCCGAGATTGTAAAGGATAATCCGACAATCACGGAAGAGCAGTTTCAAATATTCAAGGAGGCTTGCAAGGCCGAAGCTGCCAAAAAAAAGTCTAAGTACATGAAGGGGCTTCAAAAGAGGAACATTGGGAGCCACCACCTCGGAAGCCATGGTTACGGCGGAAAGAGGTCCAAATGGGCCAAGGAGGACGCGGAAGCCGCGAGTCTGGGCATCCCAGACCCCTTGGAGGATTTCACCGTCCCGCAGGAGCGTGACGTCCTGAGGGCCCGGCACCGTTGGGACCCAGTGAAGAAGGTTTACGAGACAACACCGGTCATTACGGAGTTCATGAGAGTGCTGGTAATTTTAGTTTCTGATCAATTCGACTGCACACGTTAGTCATATTTGTAAACGATCCTTGTGCCTTTTGCAGAGAGAGCAGCACCGGACTGCGGCCGAAAGCGACTCGCCGTCTGAGGCATTGGCGAGGCCCAAGTGGGACACTCCATTCAACCGGGCGTTGAACATATTGAAACGACAACCGGTGGATACTCGACCGTCGTATGGACGCGTGCACGGTGTCGGAGACGGCGCCACGTGGAAGAAGTACTACTGTGAGACCACGGAGGAGAGAAAGGAAAGACGGAGGTTAACTAAAGAAAACATCGACAAGAATGTTGAGATTGCGGTTGAGAAGAAATCATCTCAGACAGTCACAACAGCGGTAGCTGCCGCAAAACAGGTGGTTGCAGATTTGTCTACTTAGTTGGTGATGGGCATTTTCACTTGGACAAGGCAAAATCCAGAAAAAATGCAGAGGACTTTCCCCTTGCTAACTTCTTGGGAGCACCTGCTCCCGCACCGGCTCCCGCACCTGCTCCCGCACCGGCTCGCGCACCGGACGTGCTCGGTGGTGCCTCGTCTTTGGCTGAGCTCGACGCCCTCATGGTATCTGTCACACAGGCCCCCTTCAATATAAATGTATAATCTCCCGTTTTCGTTGCCTTTCGGATGTCTCATGTCGCAGACTTTTCTTTGCAGGCCGACGAAACCCCGTGCACCATATTTTACACCATCGGGGAACATAAGGTGGACGTGCGGAAGGCGACGATAATGGAGCCGAAGGAACCATTGTTCCACAGCCGGCCGATCCTCCCGAACGTCTTCAAGGTTTCCGTGGCCAGTGTCAAATTGGGCCACGAGAATTTGCCTCCTCTAATACTAGTGGGGGATGACGACGAGACCCCGCGGCGGCTTGGTGATTGTTGCAATGGGTGGGTCCTGTTGTGGCCAAAGAGTCTGCTTCGTCTGGAGGCGGCCGGGAGCACACCCACGAGCACGCTGCCTCAGCAAGGTATGAACATCAACACCCCACCTACCCAATTAGCGTCGGGTGTCGGGTTGGGTGATAGCGGACGGGGTAAGGAGGAGGCTCCATTAGTCGTTGATGACGTCGCCATGGATGAGGATGAGGATGACGATGGCGCTGAATAGTATGTCTATACTGGCGCCTCCTCGGGGTTTGAGCGTCATGAGTCGGTGCCAGAATTGCCGTCTCAACGTAATCTGGACGACCTTACGGTAGTAAAGAAGTCTAGGAAGAGAGCGAGGAAAGGCAAAAAAGCTAATTCTATGATCCAGCCGCCTCAGCAGCCTCGGCTTTAGGACCGTATAGATATCCCCGATGCGGATAAATGGCATATCCCCAGTCAACCAATCCTACCTGCAACAGCGCTACGGGCCAGATTCAGTGATCTAAGGAGACTTCATGACAATGTGTTGCGGGTAGAGAAAGGCCTCATCGCCTCGAAAGATCCAGGATACCCACTCTACGTGGTTAACGTTCCGCGGCAAATGTCGTACGTCGACAGCTTCCCCGCGGATAAGTTCTTCCTCCGATTCGATTACATATTCGACATGTTTCACGTGAAGAAGCTGGATTTTATGTTTGTCCGCCTTTATGCCTTGCACATGAACTACATCATTGGGGTTGAGCAGATACATCATATCTGTGTCGCTGACCCGTACTACATGCACGAGGGCTTCTTGGGAGTCTGTGCAGAGCAGCATGAATACGCGAGGGATTACATCGTCAGTTTCATGCTCGCCAATAAGGACAAGGAGGCGATTCTCGTGCCTTATCATCCCGTGTAAGTCATCCGCGCTGCTATCCTTCCTTCGATTTCAATAATTCATTTGCACGGTGGAGGCTAATTAATTTGAGGTGTACTTATTTTGCATAGCGGCGGGCGCGCCGTCCTCATCATCCTCTACCCCCGATTCTCCCACGCTCTTTACTTGGACTCGTCGAAGAACATTCACAAAAAGGATTACACCCACATCAAAGATGTTCTCGATAGTGCTATGTTTTACTACCAAGCAAGGGGTGGAGAGGTTAGGGACAAGAAGAGAAGGGGCGGCAGGGTCGCCTTCAGCCATAAGACCGACTTCTGCTGCATCCAGCAACTGAACGATTCTCTTAATGATGGATTCTATGTCCTACACCACATGCTGGAGTACAGATGGGATCACCAGAACCTTCACATGTCACCTAGATCTGGCGATGCCCATATTCTGCAAGGGGCAAAGGACATAGGAGATATCGAGGATCATCGACTTCAAGCTGAGTTCTATAACATCCAGCGCGAACTTGCCCAAATCATCATGAAGGAGGTCGTCAAAAAAACAGGGATGTTCTACGGAGAAGGACAAATGTCGCGGGAAGACGTCCGAACATGGATAGCCTCTCAGCGTATCGACATGAAGCCTTTCACTAAGCTCGAGGACTATCTCCCTGACATGGATGGATGTCACGACATGGTGGAGTGATTGTCGATATATGACAATGTGTCTGTTTAGTCCATACTTTCTGTATGATAAAACTTTGAGTTATGCACGGTGAAACTTTATTTGCGATGTAATTAAACCATCCTCCTCCTCGACTAGCGAAAATCACTCTAGTTAGGGCATTTTGGGTACGATGAACTTTGTTATTTATGCTTATGATATGTTGTTTCTATTTTTGCCATGTCAGTCTCTTTCTGTTGCTCAACTATATATGTTGCATATCATAGACTCATGTGACGATGCAGGTGCATAGATCATAGATGGCGAAGAAGTGCTACGCCAGGAGTATATATACGACAAGTGGCCGGAGTGTCAGGCCCAGGTGTACCGGTTTCCGGTTTCCGAGCGACAGGCAGTAGTTAGTTTAGGTTCACACTAATGTGAGAGAGGGATACGAACTCATGTACTCAAAGTGATAGCTCTTCTCGCGTATATCATTGTTTAGATAGATGACGATGTATTTGCAAGTAATCGAGACTTGTATCGCTATTTTCGAGATTGATGACGAGAGACCACTTTGTGTTGGATGATGATTATGATGATGACATGATTTGATGAGACTAATTGTATGTATATGCTATGATTACATTTGTATGTGTATGATATGCTAAAGATTATTGTATAAAGCCTATTCAAATACAAAACAAATACAAAACAAATATGCAGGAAAAAACTAATAAAACTAGTAGTAGCGAGGGGGGAAATTTAGCAGTAGCGCCGCCTTACCAGTAGCGCTTCCCTGTAAATCGTGCTGCAGATAATATCAGTAGCGCCCTTTTCTAAAGAGCGCTATAGCTATTCATGTATAGCAGTAGCGTGGGACAACAGGCGCTACTGCTATACGTTAGCTGTAGCACCTTATTAGTAGCGCCGGTCCCCGCGCTACTGAGAGGCCCAAAACCCGCGCTGTTGCTAGGCTTTTCCCTAGTAGTGAATTGTTGCACTAAACAAAAATAACTGTCCGGCTTCGACCCCTTCGGCCATAGATGGTCTATTACAGACCTCATTGCAAGACCGGACAACCTATGGAGCTCGGCCACAGCAGCCATCCATTCACTCAATGGCAACGGGCGCGTTGGAGCATTGAATGGCGACCAGAACAGCTTTTCCACTTCATTATCTTTTTGATCCTCGAAAAACTTGGCCGCATCAGTCGTACTCTTCGCCAGATCCGCATACGCGTCTGCAAGACTCCAGCGTCGATCCAGAGGAGCGTACTTGGGATCTAAGAACTTCATCCGCAACAAATAGGGGTTTCCAGCCGCGATTTCTCCGACCTGTCAAAGCTCCTCCCGCGCATCCCTAATTTTGGAACGCGTCTCCTTGGCCACATCAAGGGCCTTCTTTAGGTCAGCCGAATTAGCCTGATTCTCTTTTTCAAGGAGCTCATACCGGTTGGCAGCGTTTTTCAGCTCCACAGCCATTTCAGCTATTTTATCTTCGCTTCGGCGATGAGCAGCCTGTTCGGCTCTCAACTCTTTGACTGCCTTTAGGGCAGCCGCATTGCTAGCCCGGGCTTGTTCCTTGGCCAGGGCACGTTCCGCCCTCAGGGCCTCCATGGCAGCAGCTCCGCCTACAGCCCAAGCATATTACATTAACATTATACTCCTCTTAATATTTCTTATAAGAAACAAGGAAAGCAGAGAACATACCTTGTGACTCGTTAAGCAGCTCGTTCACAAGTCTGATATCAGCATCCACAACCCCAATCTGCCTCCTCAGCTCGGCGACTTCGACGGACCGGTCGACTGCTGGATCCTTAGCCACCTGCGTTTGCCGCCTAGGGCCGGCAACCAGAGTCTCAGGGGCTACTATCCATATGGGGCACACCTAGTGCATGCGCCATAATAAAAAAACACGTATTTCATTACGTACCTCAAATCCTCTGAGCAGGCTCGTAAAAGCTTCATTCAACCCGCTTGTGGCGGATGAAATCTTCTCAAGCACCGTGCTCATCAATGAACGGTGATCCTCCGAGAGAGCAGCTTGCTCCAGAAGGCCTGTCAGCGTATCCGGCCGGTCACCGAACTATGCTGGACCCTTCTTATCACCCCCCGTGGGAGCCAATCGCTCCGGGATTAGGGCGGCTGAAGTACTAGCTTCTGGCCTCGGCAAATCTGGACTCCTCCGTGACGACACCTCGGGGTCGCCAGTCCCATGAGGCGGAGAGGCTGGTGGGGTTTCACTCTCCATCATCTCCGGAAGGAGATCCCCCGAAGACAAGCTCTGTCGAGAAGAGCTGCTAGCCGGACTGCAAAAGAGGGATCCTGGTTATTGTTCTCGGAGGAGGGAGCAGTAGCTTTGTATTTGCGATTAACTTATAGCTCGGCTAAGGGCTGGCCCGTTTGCGGGCATGGCGCGGTGAGGACGCCCTTCGGGGCAGGGCCCCCGGGTGAAGTTTTCTTCCCTTGTTTGGGCACCTCCGTCTCCATGTCTTCGGAGGCGGCCCTTTTCTTCCCGTGAGGGGAGGAGACCTTAGATTCCCCTCCCCGACTATCCTCCTTTGTGGAGGTAGTAATTCCCCCGGTTTGGATGTGCAATGTGTGAAGTTCTGCTTCTCTGTTCTTCCCTTCGTCTTTCCCCGGGGGCACTTGATTTAGCGCACGGCTAAGAATCTTGGCTATGGCAGGACTAGGAGAGCCTCCGGGAAGTGGCGCCGGACACCTGATTCTCTCCGCCTTGCTGAGCCATTCTTGGCCACGGATGGTTTTCAGAATAATATTATGATAGATATAAATGAAATGTTCAGTTTCTGGGTGACCTACTCGGGTATTTGGGCGGTTGCAGCTCAGGCCCGCATCCTCGGTGGTGTCCGAACACTTTACTTTTGGTCCGAAGAATAACTTACACATCCCTTCGAGCGTCATGCCGAAGAAGTGCAGAATAGTCTCCGGACCTTCCGATTGAACTCCCACATCCGGAGAGGCCGGCGTTTGCACGGCAAGATCCGTCGGACTAGCATTACCTGAATCACGCTGACCAGGCTAATGTCCCTCTCAAGAAGCTCCCGAATGCGGCTCTGCAATGTTGGTACATCATTAGCCGGCCCCCAATCCAGTCCCACATTGGCCCATGACGCCAGTTGAAGTAGAGGGCCCGAACGAAAGTCGGGGGCAGCCACCCACTTTGTGCCTCTGGGAGCCGTGATGTAAAACCACCTCCGCTGCCATAGATCGGACACCTCTAGGAAGGAGCCCTCTGGCCATGGGGTGTCGGCATTCCTGCTTATTATAGCACCTCCGCACTCCGTGTGTCGCCCCTCAATCATCTCCGGCTTCACATTGAAGGTCTTGAGCCATAAGCTAAAGTGCGGGGTGACGTGAAGAAAATCTTCGCACACGATGATGAACGACGAGATATGAAGGATGGCGTCCGGAGCTAGATCATGAAAATCTAGCCCGTAATAGAACATAGCCCTCTCACAAAGGGATCAAGGGTGAAGCCTAAGCCGCGGAGGAAGTGAGAAACAAATACAACACTATCGTTGGGCTCGGGAGTAGGGATGACCTGCCCTGGAGCAGGAAGCCTGTGCTTGATGTTGGCGGTCAGATATCTGACCTCCCTGAGCTTCGCAATGTCCTCCTCTGTGACAGAGGAGGCAATCCACCGGCCTTGAAGGTTGGATCCGGACATGATTGAAGATCCGAAGTGCTTAAGCTTGGTTTTTGGGTGTTGGGACTCGAGATGCGAAAAGGCGCAACCGTGGTAGAAAAGAGGGATATGCCTCAGCCCCTCTATAAAGGGGATGAATATCAAGCGTCCTCAGGGTAACCGCTTGAGACTTACCTAAAAACACGGAGTCATACCAACAGGCGTCGTGGGGTTGCACGCGCCCGTATTGATAGCAGATCCCGCGATAAGGGGAACACGATCTCTGCTTTGGCAAGGTGTGCCAATAAAACCGCGTCGCAATGCGTATCGAGGCAGGCCAAGAAAAACTGGTTCGTGTTGGGCCAGGCCACAGCGTAAGGGCACACCGTACAAAAAATTGTCAGCAGATCAGACTTATGAAGTGATATGCTCTCTACGATGGTGTGCGGAAATTATCTCGCGAAGCCGGACACAATCCTCAATATGCGGTGGAGTATTCGGAGATGGAACCCGCCTTGCAATGCCGAAGACAATCTACGCGCTGGACTCATCGTCATTGAAGCCTGGTTTAGGGGATACTGAGGGAGTCCTGGATTAGGGGGTATCCGGACAGCCGGACTATACACTTTGGCCGGACTGTTGGACCGTAAAGATACAAGACTCAAGACTTCGTCCCGTGTCCGGATGGGACTCTCCTTTGCGTGGAAGACAAGCTTGGCAATCCGGATATTAGATTTCCTTCTTTGAACCGACTCTGTGTAAACCCTAGCCCCCTCCGGTGTCTATATAAACCGCAGGGTTAGTCCATAGAAAGACAATCATAATCATCATAGGCTAGCTTCTAGGGTTTAGCCTCTACGATCTCGTGGTAGATCAACTCTTGTAATACTCATATCATCAAGATCAATCAAGCAGGAAGTAGGGTTTTACCTCCATCGAGAGGGCCCGAACCTGGGTAAAACATCGTGGCCCTTGCCTCCTGTTACCATTAGCCTTAGACGCATAGATCGGGACCCCCTACCCGAGATCCGCCGGTTTTGACACCGACAGAGAGGCTGACAGCTGGGTCCACGGCCGCAGCAAGGAAGTGCCTACTTATTACGCGGATAATGATTCCTCCACCTGACAGCAGGGACCCATCGGACGGGCCACCGTATTTCATGAAAAAACGTTTCCCCCTGACTCCTGGGACCCACCAGCTACATCTTCGCACGCAAGGAAGTGCGTCCGGGCAAAAAACGATTTGCCCCCTGACTGCTGGGACCCACCAGCTACATCTTCGCATGCAAGGAAGTGCCTGACAGTCGGGACCCACCTGGTCGAAGCGTATGAAGCGTTGTCATTCTGGTCGTGAACGTGTACGTACATATCGGGTGGATGTAGAGGCGCACACGTGTTGTAGTAGGGGCGCACACGTAGCATGTACATGTAAGTACAACGGCCAGTGTGCAAGAAAGAAAATACGGCCACGTACGTACATATGGGGGGGGGGCTCGAACGCCTACTCGCTCATATATACGTACGGCCAGGGCTCATGTACGTGGCTGGGTCGGAACGCAGAAATAGCGTCGTCGTCGTGTTCATGGGGAGCCAACCGGCTGGGTCGGAACGGAATGCGTTGTCGTGTTCATCGGGAGGGCTTGGACGGAACAAGCGATGGAAAGGTGGCCCGACGTACCACAGAACATAGGAAACGGCTTTGTGTTCGACCGGCCATGTTCGAAACGGGATCCTGTTCATCGGGAGGGGTCTGGCGTACCGCAAAACGGAGGAAGCGGACTTGTGTTGGACCTCCTACGGTCGAAACGGGGTCCTGTTGATCGGGAGGGATGTGGCGTACCGCAAAACGGATGAAACGGACTTGTGTTCGAGCGCTATGGTCGAAACGGGGGTCCTATTCATCGGGAGGGGTGTGGCGTACCGCAAAACGGGACTCCACGGGATACTATTCATCTCCACCGTCGAGCTCCTCCAGCCTCCATGGGCTACTGTTCATCCACCGTCGACCTCCTCCAGCCTCCACCTACAACTGTTCATCCACGGGCTCCTGTTCAACCAGCCTCCACCGCGTGCTACTCCACCTGCTACTGTTCAACCACCCCTCTCCACGGGCTCCTGTTCAACCACCTCTCCACGGGCTACCGTTCATCCACCCCTCCACCATCTGCTGTTCATCCAGCCCTCCACGGGGTCGTCTTGTTCATCCAACCCTCCACGGAGTCCTGTTCATCCAGCCCCAACCGGCTCGATCGATCAGGGTCCTGTTCATCCAGAGGCAACGCCATGGTGTCCTGTTCATCCACCCCCACCGCTCACTATTGATCCAACACCCCCTCCCCCCCGCAACACTCACTGTTCATCCAGAGGCAGCATCAATCGGCTTCAGTTAGCAGCAGTAGCAAAGGAATCGCTCGATCGGGTTCAGTTAATAGCCATCGATCGATCGCTCGGGTTCAGTAACGCGTAGCCTGCAGTGCAATTTCTCGGGTTCAGTTAGAGCCCAACGCCTCGCTCAGGTTCAGTTAGAGCCAACGCCTCGCACACACGCGCGTACGTGTATGAGAGAAACGCGCATCGCTCGGCCCCCGACCACCCACCGTAACCGGGAACTCGCCGAAATTTTCCTCGCCCTCGCTTCTACCATGGTTTTTTCTATCATGGACGGCCCAAAGAATGTCATGCAGCTGCGTCTCCGAGCCGCCCAGGATGAAAAGCCCATTTTCTGTTCATGATTTTTGTCATAGAAGTAGGAGCCCACCACATCTATGATGATACCGGGTTTTGTCACAATTATCTTCATAGAAGTGTCATAAGTATGACAGAAAAAATTCGTTCCGCCCAAAATGTCATGGATGTGTCTTTTTTTTAGTGTTAGGCCCTGGCATTTTGAGCTTTGTGTATCCAACAATGTGGTACGACTTGGAATCGTGCAAATGCCTCATGTCCCAAGAGGGTGTGGTATCCATTGTGGAAGGGCACAATGTGGAAGAGCAAGGGGTTCAGATCTTTAGTTTTCAGGAGTACCGAACACTACGTCCAAGGTTATGTGTCCGGAACAACACACCTCCCTGCCTGGTATAATTCCTCGGAATGTGGTGCGACTATGCTCGATGCAAGATCTATTGAGCAGCATTTTGTCGAGCGTGTCCTTGTAAATGAGGTTGAGCCTACTGCCCCTGTCCATCAACACTTTAGTTAGTCTAAAGCCATCAATGAGTGATAGGCGGGATGTGGATTTATCTATTGTCAGGTCTAAGCCCCATTTGGTTGTAGGCTGTAGGCGTGCTGACGAAGATTACCATAGCAAGGAATCGATCCATCGGGCTGTTTACCGAAGAGCAAGGTTGTCAGAATCGTGATTCTGTTGTATGATTCTTTGAGTTTACAATCCAAATCCCTTTGATTCTATGATTTTGTTTCATAGAATCTACGTTTCTACGATCCTGATAGTGAAGATTCTACAATTTGTGATTCTACCATCAAAGCTCCGATCCGATTTAGGATCACGATTCTGACAACCTTGCCGAAGAGGCTCCCGTCAGGGGCATGCCTCCTGAATATTCGGCGGGATGTTCTTCGGGTATTTCAGTGGGGTCCAGCTTTAAGGCTAGATCCCGGATTGCGTTGGCTCCTTCTGTATCTGCTGACTTCGAGGTCAAGGTGCAGGGCTCAGCGGGTTCTTCATGGGTGGGGTTTTGCTGAGGGCTGGCATTGGACTCTAAGTTCTGGTGGCCAGCCTCGTGGTCAGAGGTGAGATTTTCAACTGGATCTAAGCGGCCGGTGAGGTCAGCACAAAAAGTGATGCATCCAAACATAAATATTTGGCCGAGGACGAAGATATCCCTGGCACTGGCGAGGTTTTCAAAAAATAGTTGGGCCATTGATCCTTCGGCGATCCGTAGTGGGACTCTCAATGAAAGCACGAATGTCGGTGTCCAAACTGGTGGATCTCGGGTAGGGGGTCCGGAGTTGTGGATCTTGGATCGGTGGAGAACAAGGGACGAAGAACAAGGTGTTTGCCCAGGTTCGGGCCCTCTCGAAGAGGTAAAACCCTACGTCCTGCTTGATTGTATTTGATGTATATGATATGGTTACAGAGTCAATCTACCTCGAGATCAAGTGAGCTAAACCTTAGGTTGATGGGGTAATGGATGTTGCTCTCCCTAAAGACTAAACCCCCCTGGTTTATATAGACACCAGTAAGGTTAGGGTTACAAGCGACCAGTTACAAAGAAGGAAAGATCATGTCTAATCATGACTTGGAGGGCACACCACGACTCTAAAGATCTTCTGTCTCTCCACGGATCCGCACTATAGCTGGGATTCATAACAGCTCTTCAGTCTAGCCCACAAGCAATTGGTCGGTGTCCTGAGGACCCCTTAGTCCATGACTCCCTCAGTCCACTTGAAGGAGCATGTCCTCTTCATCAACTTGAAGAAGGGCAAGGCGCGCTCGCCTAGCTTGGTGATGAAGTGCCCCAGGGAGGCCACACACCCTGCTTGCCTTTGCATTTCCTTTAGGGTCTGGAGGGTGCATCTTCTCAATGGCCTTGATCTTTTTGGGGTTGGCCTCGATCCCCCGGTGGGAGACAAGGAAGCCGAGTAGCTTGCTGGAGGGGACTCCAAAGACACACTTGTCGGGGTTGAGCTTCAGGCTGACCTCCCACAAATTTGCGAATGTTTCTTCCAGGTCCTTGATTAGCGTCTTGGCTTTGAGTGATTTGACCACGATGTCGTCGTCGTAGGCCTATACGTTCCTTCCTAGTTGTGGCCCCGGCGTGATGCGCATCAGCCGCTGGAAGGTAGCGCCAGCGCTCCTCAAACCAAATGACATGCAGGTGTAGCAGAACATGCCGCACGGGGAGATTAAGGCCGTCTTTTCCACATCTTCTGCCACCATCTTGATCTTGTGGTAGCCCAAGAATGCGTCCAGGAAGCACGGAAGGTCGCATTCAGCGATGGAGTCCATGATTTGGTCGATGAGTGGGAGCGTGAAATGGTCCTGGGGGCAGGCCTTGTTGAGGCTCGTGAAGTCGATGCACATGCACTCCTTTCCACCTTTCTTGGGGGTGAAGACTGGGTTGGCGAGCCATTCAGGATGTCGCACCTCTTGAATGACCCCAGCTTCCCATAGCTTGTGCGCCTCTTGTACGATGAGCCTACTTCACCGGTGCTTGGCACCACGCCTTCTGCTTGATGGGACGAGCATTGGGACAGACCACAAAATGGTGCTCGATTACTCCCCTCGGGACGCTCGTCAGATCAGACGCCTTCCAGGCGAACACGTCCTTGTTTGCCCAGAGGAAAGCGACGACCGCATGCTCTTGCTCAGGGGGAAGGTCAGCATCGATGGTGAAGGTAGGACCTACATTGTTGCTAACAACCGATACCTTCTTCATTTCGGTGCGGTCCTGAGAACAGCTGCTTCTTCCTTGCCGGAACAACCTCCGGAGACTCTGTCGGCGTTCTGGGAACAGGGGTCCCCAGACTTACCTGCCTGCGGCCTGCGGCGTGGCTCAAGTGGGGGCCCAATGCAGCCCAGCTTCATCAGCTCAAGCTCAAGACCCTCGTGAGGGGCCAAGCCTCGCGGGGCGGACGACAGGAAGCTTCCTCAGGAGCAGCCTCCTCAGGAAGGCTCGCGAGGAGGCGGAGAGATCAAGGCAGGGCACCCCCCGAGGAGCCCGTGACGCAAGCCATGATGATCGAAGGCCAGGCGGGCGCCAGGCGGGCGCCGGCCTGCGCAGTATCCTTGTTTCCCTTTCGGTGCTAAGGGGGCAAGCACAAGCCAAGGCATCAGACAAAGGTTACCGTTTCGGTGCAACAAGACCAAGACCAGCAGAACGGCAGGATGGAGGTCATCATGGAGCCCAGAGCGGCATCATTGTCAGAACCTTTGGCAGACGAAGACCAGCTTTAGTCAAGATAAGTGTACCAGATGTTCCCCTTCAAAATGGCCAATTGTTGGCGCCCTTCCCGCTCATTATTTCGGAAGAGGCCCGGGCCTCGCTCTATAAATAGGACTAGCCACCACAGGGTAGGCGCATCTAGAAACAGATCGCTGAGAGAGAGAGAGAGAGAGAGAAGTGGCTGAACTCACCCAAGCAGTTCATCGCACCATCTCAAGAACAACCCCTCGCGAGGCTGTTCTCCCTTTGTACTGTTTACCATCAGCCCCTGAGGCAATCCACCACACCACACACTGGAGTAGGGTATTACACCACAATGGTGGCCTGAACCAATATAAATCTCATGTCCCTTGTGTGTTGATCTTTCTTGCTGAGATCCTTGCGAGACTTCGAGACGTGAGCTGGTAGGGGAGAGATCTCCATGTGCACCCCAGTGTTCGAACCTCAAGGGTCTGCCGGAACCCAAAATCTGACATTTGGCGCGCTAGGTAGGGGTGCGCTGGGATCTTTCTTCCGCTGGTCGTGTCTGATCTTCCGTCGTGTCTATGGCTGACGCTCGCCGAGCTTGCGCCGAGCGTCGGGCTGCTCTCGCCACCCGCGTTGCCCAGACGGCACCCGTCGGCGGACGCCCCCGTCGTTCCCCGTCGCCTGCTGCCAACACCGCCACCGGCCCGGCGGGGAATGAGCAGCAGGCCTTGTCCCTGCATCCTTCGGTGTGGCGCAATGGCCGCACCGCCACCCCATCGCTGACTCCAGCCGGTTCGTCGTCCCACGCCCGACGCGCCCCCACGGACGCGCACACCGCACTGCTCCTGGCACGTGAGCTCCTGCACTACCGTCCCGTCGGCGACCTCTACAAGGACTGGCTCGCCCGCATCACCAAGCTCGTCAGCGCCGCAGGGGGCTCTCCCATGCCATCCCTCTCGATGCCTCACACTCCATCCTGCGTAGGAGGCATGGAACAGGAGGTGCCTCCACCACCTCCTCCCCAAGAAGGCGCCCTGGCTCCAAGGCGCACGGCCCCAAGACGAGACCCACCGCGTCCGGCGCCTGCGCGACAAGAGAGGAGCTGCCAAGAGATCCCTCGCCCCCAAGAAGGTGCTCGTGTGCTCCTAGCACCGGTGCGCCATGACCGCATCCCTGCACCGCCATGTCAAGACCCCGCACTGCTCCAGGAAGCGGTGTGCGAGAATCTCCAGGAGCAAGCCCCACATTAGCAGAGAGCTCCGGTGGCCACTGCAGGCTACCGCGCTTTCACCTCCGAGCTGCTAGTGTCGCGTGGCCCGGCAAGTTCAAGCCAGACCTGCCTCCTCGCTACGACGGCACTGCAGACTCCGCGGAGTTCCTCCAACTCTACGAGCTGTGCATCAAAGCCGCCAACAGGGACGAGAAGGTCATGGCGAATTGGTTTCCCATGGAGCTCAAGGACGGTGCCCACACCTGGCTCTTGAACCTAGCTGCTGGAACGATCTCCTCCTGGGACGAGATGTGCACCCGCTTCATCGCCAACTTCCAAGGTACTCACAACCGGCCCCCGGCCATGAGCGACCTACGCCACATCAAGCAACAGCCGGGAGAGACCCTATAGAAGTACATCCAGCGCTTCAACAACGCCCGCCTCAAGATCCCCAGGGTGACTGAGGAGGCCTTCATCTCAGCCTTCTCCAATGGCGTGCGCGACATCAAGATGAAAGAGGAGCTAGCGATCCATGAAGACCTGTGCACGTCACTGGAGCTGTTCAACTTGGCGACCAAGTGCGCCAGGGCTGAGGAAGGGTGCCTCTCCCTCCTCGAGCTGTCGGCTGCCGACCCAGAAGAAAAGAAGCCCAAGGTCAAGGACGTGAAGCGCAAGGGGGCTGCTGTGCTTGCAACAGAGCCAGACACCAAGCGAGGCAGGGATCAGCCTGAGTCATCCAAGGGCAGCCGGTACTGCATGTACCACGACCTCCACACCCACAACTCCAATGAATGTCAAGAGCTCAGGGCCGTGCGAGATGGGCGTATCGGCCGACGCCCCGACCGCAACGACTGGGGCTATGGCCGAGGAGGAGGAAGAGGTGGAGGACGATGGGAAGACCGTGGCCCTCGCCAAGGGTGGCGTGACTGGCCTCGCGAGGACCGCTGGCAGGACCAGCCTCATGAGGGAGGTTGGAGGGATCAGCCTCGTGAGGACCTCCCTCAAGGCAACGCAGGCCTCCCTCCTCTGCCACCACCGCTAAGGAGGAATGAAGACCATCACCAGGACGAGGGGGCTGGGGGCTTCCAAGAGCCGCACGCAATCGCTTGCATCCTGGGCGGCGCTCAGGCCCCAGCCTCTCAGCGCATCTTCAAGCAGTTTGCTCGCGAGGTGAATGCAGTCCTCCCCAAGCTTGAGGCCACGCGCCCTCTCAGGTGGTCTGCATGCGCCATCATGTTCAGCTCAGTGGATCAGCTCAAGTGTGCAGCAACGGCCGGAGTCCTCCCGATACTTTGTTCCCCAGTCATCAGCAATTTGCAAGTCACCAGGACCCTCATCGACGGCAGAGCTGGGCTCAACGTCCTGTCCGTCGAGACGTTCAACTATCTCCAAGTGCCATACAATCAGCTTCAGCCAACCAAGCCTTTCTCAGGAGTCACTGATGGTTCCACTGTTCCAATAGGGCAAGTTCGCCTTCCTGTCACCTTTGGGCAGCGCAACAATTACCGCACCAAGCTCATTGACTTTGATGTCGCCCACATTCGCCTGCCGTACAATGCCATCCTCGGGCACCACTTGGAGGCGTGCTTCAAGCCACGTTTCCCTCAGGAAGGCATGAGGCAAGGAGGGCAAAACCCCTAGGAGTTCATCACGAGGAACATTCAGGAGCTACAGGAGTCAAGAGTCATGTGCGGCAGTCGCCGCCTACCCGCCGTAGCCCCACATCCCGGCGAGGATGGTGGTCTGTGTGTCTGCATCGATGTACCAGGGCTCAACCGAGCCGCGTCTCAGGAGCGCCTCTGGCCTTCACGCGTGGGGCGTTGTGAGCATCCACCTCACAGCTACGTTCGCATGCACTTCGGCCTGCCGAACGCGACTGCTGCCCACCAGCGCCTGATGAGGAGCATCCTGGAAGCTCAGGAGGCCAGGCACCGCGCGTTCTTGGAGGAGATGGAGATGGACCTTGAGGAGCCGCCCGGACCCCCAGAGCCTCCCGAGGCTCAGGGCTCCGAAGGCTCATGAGGGATGGCTTCTTCACCACGCGTCGTTAGCTACCCCAACACTCGCTCAGCAATGGTATCAGGTGACATCTTTCGAAGTTCTATTTTCAGCTGGGAGCGCCCGTAGGGCTGCATCATTCCCATGTCGCGTGGGTCCGTCCCTGCAGCATGTATCCGTTTTGCTTAATGTTTTTTATCTACCTTGTTGGGGGCGCCACATGGGCTGCATTATCCCCAGGCTGCTCGGGCCAGACCCAGTGGCGTTTACTTCTTTCGCATCTATTTGAAATGGATTTGCTCCTTCAGGCTTAACCTGCTCGACTTAATCGCCTGCTCGATTGACACCTACCTTCAGAGCTGGTCGCCCTAGCACGGCACTTGCGCATGGGTCCGTCCCTGCAACGCCGAAAAATCTGAGTGGCTGAGCTCTTGCCGCGGCAGCCCCGCAAGGCGCCACCTCACCAAGCCCTCAGTGCCCCAATCACTCCCTCGGAGCGACCATTGGTCAGCTGACAACCGTGACGGCAAACCTTGTTTCCCCTCGTGATTGATATGCGGGACCCGCTCCAGGAGTAACGTTGGTGGCATCGCGAGCCTTCTCTCCTTCTCTCCGGCACGACCCGCTTGAACGTTAAAAGGGGGGTGCCTGAGCATCGCGACTCATGGGCCCTTACTGGCTCTCCAGCCCTCACCCCCTGGCGTTGACCCACGGCATCACGACCTGTCATACCAGCGGCAGCTGAGCTTGCTTGACGGCCGGGACCTGAGGACGTAGAGCATTAAGGGAAGTGCGGGGGAGAGAGAAGAAGCTCGCAAGGGCCTAACCCAGCAGCACCTCAGCTGCCGCCGCGCAGGCCCGGCGCCTCAACAAAAACTACTCCAAACCTACGAGATAAGTCACGCGAAAACTGATTCGACTCAGCACTTAACCCTCGCCTACTGCAGCTCTGTCACAGCGATGTTGCTTGCCTTTCTCGCCCAACGGAGGCTGCTTGAACGCTAAAGGGGACCTCCTGAGCATCGCGACTCAGGGGTTCTTACTGGACCTTGGGCTGCTCACCTCCTGGCCTTGACCACGGCATCACGACCTGGCATACCAGCGACGGCTGAAGCCTGCCTGGGGACCGGGACCTGTCAGCATAGAGCACCAAGCCCTCGTGAGGAAAGAAAGGGGGAGCCAAGCCGGGACAGGACAAGCATCTCGCATTAATTTGTCATGAGGATATAATATTCACAAAAGAGGTGGCCAGCGCCTTACATACCCCCGCGGGGTGGAACTTCGATTCCTCGCAGGGAACAAAAGGTGCTAATCCTAAGGAGCACTAACTACGCACGCCTCCGCAGGAGACGCCATCATCAACAGTGGGCTGTCAGGCACCGGCGCCAACCCCATCCAGATCAGTGGCGTCGGCGGCCTAACGAGCCCGCCCTGCTCCGAGCGCGGTGCGAGCTCGGGGGCTTGTAGTTGTCGTCGCTCGTCTCCGGAGTCGCATGAAGCTCGGCGGAGTCGCTGGACCCTCCAACACCTCCGCTGCCGCCTGAGGAGCTGCTGGGGAGACGATTGGTGGTCCTGGTCCTCGCCACGGCGATGCCCCGGCCGCCTTTCTCGGGGCAGCATTCCAGCCGGCGTCCTTCCGCGTCGAAGACCTTGAAGAACATCAGGGAGGCGCCATCATAGAGGAGGTGGATTACGAGGGCGCCCCCTGTCTGGCAGACCCGGGTGATCTCGCCCCAGCCACGGGTCATGTAGACCTTGCCCGGAGCGACGATCTCAACATCCGCTCTGGTCACAGGGGTGCTGCAGTCAGAGCTCAAGAGGTCTCCTCGGCGGGATCTCGAATGCGAAGGATGGAGGAAGGCGAATCCAAGACCGAGGGGCCATGGCGGCGTGGAGCACAAGCTCGCGAGAGGAGCCCTCGACGTGGACTCCAGGAGGATCGACGCGCACCGCCGTAACCCGCTGGCGTCGGCGGCGGCACCGACGGTGTCGCTCGGCACCTTCTTCTCCAAGGCCCTCGATCCGAGCGTCCAAGGGCAGTGGGAACCCCGGCGGCGGCCGCTTGTACCAGGGCCTTGATGCCTCCTACCGCGTGCCCTCGTCTCGGCGGCAGAGGACTAACCGCTTCTTCGGCGGAAGCGGGTCAAGACACTCTCAGGGGACCTTTCCCTTCTCTTCCGCAGAGATCCGGCGGATTGGTGCCATCGGCGTGAGACAGAGCAATGGCGAAGATGAAGAAGAGGAGGAATAGCAGAGGGAGATGAACTGGAATGGCTCATGCCGTTCCGTACTTATAGCCGGAGGAGGCCAACCGTCGGCCTCCACGATCGCAGGTAATCATGACCCGTTTTTGCATGCAGGGACTTGTCAAGTCGTGCGGTTGCCGAGGCGTCGTGGGGAAGCGGAGACGCCCATGCCCAATCAATCACCATGCGGCGCCCGAGGCCGCAGGCTATTGGGGCCCGCAGCGCTTCGCACTTGCCCCTTCGCTTCTCTGCTAAGCCAAGTCCGGGCGCGCCTTGGGCCCGGGGGCTACTGTCGGCGTTCTGGGAACGGGGGTCCCCAGACTTGCCTGCCTGCGGCCTGCGGCGTGGCTCAAGTGGGGGCCCAATGCAGCCCAGCTTCATCAGCTCAAGCTCAAGACCCTCGTGAGGGGCCAAGCATCACGGGGCAGACGACAGGAAGCTTCCTCAGGAGCAGCCTCCTCAGGCAGGCTCGTGAGGAGGCGGAGAGATCAAGGCAGGGCACCTCCCGAGGAGCCCGTGACGCAAGCCATGACGATCGCAGGCCAGGCGGGCGCCGGCCTGCGCAGTGTCCTTGTTTCCCTTTCGATGCTAAGGGGGCAAGCACAGGCCAAGGCATCAGGCAAAGGTTACCGTTTCGGTGCAACAAGACCAAGACCAGCAGAACGGCAGGATGGAGGTCATCGTGGAGCCCAGAGCGGCGTCATCGTCAGAACCTTTGGCAGCCGAAGACCAACTTTAGTCAGGATAAGTGTACCAGATGTTCCCCTTCAAAATGGCCAATTGTTGGCGCCCTTCCCGCTCATTATTTGGGAAGAGGCCGGGGCCTCGCTCTATAAATAGGACTAGCCACCACAGGGTAGGGGCATCTAGAAATAGATCGCTGAGAGAGAGAGAGAGAAGCGGCTGAACTCACCCAAGCAGTTCATCACACCAGCTCAAGAACAGCCCCTCGCGAGGTTGTTCTCCCTTTGTACTGTCTACCATCAGCCCCTGAGGCAATCCACCACACCACACACTGGAGTAGGGTATTACACCACAATGGTGGCCTGAACCAGTATAAATCTCGTGTCCCTTGTATGTTGATCTTTCTTGCTGAGATCCTTGCGAGACTTCGAGACATGAGCTGGTAGGGGAGAGATCTCCGTGCGCACCCCAGTGTTCGAACCTCAAGGGTCTGCCGGAACCCGAAATCCGACAGACTCGAACCCATCTTTGGGGCCCGGGCGCGAGGCTGTCATAGCCCTGTAAGCGCGCTTGAGGGCCGGACTGCATCCTCCTTGCTCCCGATAACAGTAATAACGCCACTGCTGCCGGGCATCTTGATTATGTTGTAGCCGGGGTGGGGGGTATGATAACCCACAAGTATAGGGGATCGCAACAGTTTTCGATAAGTAAGAGTGTCGAACCCAACGAGGAGCTAAAGGTAGAATAAATATTCCCTCAAGTTCTATCGACCACCGATACAACTCTACGCACGCTTGACATTCGCTTTACCTAGAACAAGTATGAAACTAGAAGTACTTTGTAGGTGTTGTTGGATAGGTTTGCAAGATAATAAAGAACACGTAAATAAAAGCTAGGGGCTGTTTAGATAAAGAAGCAATAAAGTAAATATAGCGAGATGGTGGTAGGAGTTGTGAAATTATCCCTAAGCAATTGACTACTTTACTAGACCGATAGCAAGTTTTATGTGGGAGAGGCATAAGCTAACATACTTTCTCTTCTTGGATCATATGCACTTATGATTGGGACTCCAGCAAGCATCCGCAACTACTAAAGATCATTAAGGTAAAACCCAACCATAGCATTAAAGCATCAAGTCCCCTTTATCCCATACGCCACAACCCCCTTACTCGGGTTTAAGCTTATGTCACTCTAGCAACCCACTATAAGCGAATCATGAACGTATTGCAACACCCTACAGCGGGAATCCCTCACGCTTGCGCGACACGGAGGGCACAATAGGACAGCAACATAACTACAAGCAAATTGAACCAATCATAGCAATTCATCAATCACTGGTAGGACAACGAAAATCTACTCAGACATCATAGGATGGCAACACATCATTGGATAATAATATGAAGCATAAAGCACCATGTTCAAGTAGAGGGTACAGCGGGTTGCGGGAGAGTGGACCGCTGAATATAGATGGGGGGAAGGTGATGGAGATGTTGGTGAAGATGGTGGAGGTGTTGGTGAAGATCGCGGTGATGATGATGGGCCCCAGCGGCGTTCGGCGCAACTGGAAGCAAGGGGTAGAGAGCCCCCCTTCTTCTTCTTCTTCTTCTTCCTTGACCTTCTACCTAGATGGGAGAAGGGTTTCCCCTCTGGTCCTTGGCTCCCATGGCGTGGGAGGGGCGTGATCCCCTCCGAGATTGGATCTGTCTCTCTGTCTCTCTCTGTTTCTGCGTTCTCAGATTCTGCCCCTTCACCGTTTCTTTTATATCCAGAGATCCATAACTCCGATTGGGGTGAATCTTTCGCCTAGATTTTTCGCGTAAAATTAGCTTTCTTGCGGCAAAAGAAGGTGTCAACCGCCTTATGGGGTGCCCACGAGGGCCTAGGGCGCGCCTGCCCCCCTGGGGCATGCCCCCCTATCTCATGGCCCCCTCGGGCACCGTCTCGCGTTGATTCTTCCTCCCAAAAATCACAAATATTCCAAAATAATTCTCCATCCGTTTTTATCCCGTCTGGACTCCGTTTGATATTGGGTTTCTGCGAAACATAAAACACGCAACAAACAGGAACTGGCACTGGGCACTGGATCAATATGTTAGTCCCAAAAATAGTATAAAAACTTGCCAAAAGTATATGAAAGTTGAATAATATTGGCATCGAATAATCAAAAATTATAGATACGACGGAGACGTATCAGCATCCCCAAGCTTAATTTCTGCTCGTCCTAGAGTAGGTAAAAGATAAAAAGATAATTTTTGATGTGGAATGCTACCTAGCATAATCTTGATCATATATCTAATCATGGCATGAATATTAAGACACGAGTGATTCAAGGCAATCATACTTAGGGCATCCCAACAAACAATCATGTGTTTCAAAATATCAATGCTAAAGAACGCTATCCCTACAAAATCATATAGTTAGGCCATGCTTCATTTTCATCACACAAAATACTCGCATCATGCACAACCCCGGTTTCAGCCAAGCAATTGGTTCATACTTTTTAACGCGCTTCAGCTTTTTCAACTCTTACGCAATACATGAGCGCAAGCCATGGACATAGCACTATGGGTGGAGTAGAGTATGATGATGGAGGTTGTGTGGAGAAGACAAAAAGGGAGAAAGTCTCACATCGACGCGGCTAATCAATGGGCTATTGAGATGCCCATCAATTGATGTCAATGCGGCGAGTAGGGATTGCCATGCAACAGATGCACTAAGAGCTATAAGAGTATGAAAGCTCAAACTGAAACTAAGTGGGTGTGCATCCAACTTGCTTGCTCATGAAGACCTTGGGCATTTGAGGATGCCCATCACCGGAATATACAAGCCAAGTTCTATAATGAAAATTCCCACTAGTATATGAAAGTGATAACTCAAGAGACTCTCTATATGAAGAACATGGTGCTATTTTGAAGCACAAGTGTGGTAAAAGGATAGTAACATTGCCCCTTCTCTCTTTTTCTCTCATTTTTTTATTTTCTCTTTTTTGGGGGCTTCTTTGGCCTCTTTTATTTTTCATAAAGTCCGGAGTCTCATCCCGACTTGTGGGGGAATCATAGTCTCCATCATCCTTTCCTCACTGGGGCAACGCTCTAATGATGATGATCATCATACTTTTGTTTACTTACAACTCAATATTACAACTTGATATCTAGAACAAAGATACGACTCTATATGAATGCCTCCGACGGTGTACCAGGATGTGCAATGATCTAGCATAGCAATGACATCAAAAAATCGGACAAACCATGAAAACATCATGCTAGCTATCTTACGATCATGCAAAGCAATATGACAATGAATGCTCAAGTCATGTATATGATGATGATGGAAGTTGCATGGCAATATATCTCGGAATGGCTATGGAAATGCCATGATAGGTAGGTATGGTGGCTGTTTTGAGGAATATATAAGGAGGCTTATGTGTGATAGAGCATATCATATCAAGGGATTTGGATGCACCAGCGAAGTTTGCACCAACTCTCGAGGTGAGAAAGGGAAATGCACGGTACCGTAGAGGCTAGCAAATTGCGGAAAGGTAAGAGTGCGTATAATACATGGACTCACATTAGTCATAAAGAAATCATATATTTATTGTAAAAGTCTACTTGCCCTCGAAGCAAAGTACTACTACGCATGCTCCTAGGGGAAGGGTTGGTAGGAGTTAACCAAGGCGCGATCCCGACCTCCACACATAAGGAAGACAATTAAAAGAGCACCCCATGCAACAAATTTGTCACACAACTTTTACCATACGTGCATGCTACGGGAATCACAAACCTTAACACCGATATCCTTACTAAACACAACCATCTACTAGAACCTCCCACATATTATCATCTCTATATCGCAAAACTATTGCAAGGAATCAAACATAACATATTCAGTGATCTACAAGTTTTATGTAGGATTTTATGACTAACCATGTGAATGACCAATTCCTGTCATCTCTCTAAATTAGTATAAGTGAAGCAAGAGAGTTTAATTCTTTCTACAAAATATATGCCCACGCTCTAACAAATATAAGTGAAGCAAAAGAGCATTCTATAAATGGCGGTTTTCTATGTGAAGAGAAACAGGCAATCCAAACTTCAAAAGATATAAGTGAAGCATATGAAGCATTCTATAAAGCCATACTCAAAAGATTTAAGTGAAGTGCAATGAGCATTCTATAAATCAACCAAGGACTATCTCATACCAGCATGGTGCATAAAAGAAAAAAATTAAAACTAAATGCAAAAGACGCTCCAAGACTTGCACATATCGCATGGACGAAACGAATACGAAAACATACCGATACTTGTTGAAGAAAGAGGGGATGCCTTCCGGGGCATCCCCAACCTTAGATGTCACAGCCCTAGATTAATGCTTGTACTTAGTGGCTTTGCATCCATGCATCTTGTCCATTTTCTGAAAGTTGAATTGAGGAAATTTGAAAGCCTCAAAACATTTAAATAAAAGAAGGGCAAAAAACGTAAAATCTCATTCATTGTTCCCAGAATGCTCTTCTTAAATGTTTGATATTTTTGGCAAGGGTTCTGGTCCAAACCGAAAATACTGAACATTTTTAAGGACTTAATTTTGGGACTTTGAATTTAAATCATTAGCTATTTGAATTTGAATTATATTCATATAATTAGAATATAATTTCAAATACCCCTGAGATATTTTATGACCTTTTGGAAAAGTCCATCTAGCAAAATAAAAATATTCAGAGGAGTTTTTGGCATTATTTGAATTGTTTTGAATTCAAAACAGTGGCAAAAGATTAAATAAAAAAACAGAAAACAGAAAACAATAAAAGAACAGAAACTTACCTGTAAGTTACCTGGCTTACCTGTGCGGCCCAGCACTGCAGCTGGCCCGCCCAGGAGCTGGGCCAGCCCACCACCGCTGCCAGTCATCCCCCTCCTCTTGCCAGAAGCCAGAGGGAGAAGCGGAGCATGCCCCCGCGCGAGCGCGCCACGCCGACAGCAGCCTGCCTGCCTCCACAGCTCTCTAGTCGCGTCGCGGAGCTGCCACGAACCCCTCTGCCTCTTCCCCTCTCTCCCTGGTTCCTCTCTCTCCCCCTAGTGTTCGCGCGCGCAGCCACCGAGCGCCTTGCGGCACGCCGACGAGCACCACCACGGCCACCGGCCTCCGCACTCCTCTCCGACGCGCCAAGAAGCCCCATCGTCGACCTCTACGCCGTCTTCGCCGAGCCACGCGAGCGGAAGAGCCCTGCAGCGTCATCCCCGTCCTCATCTTCAACCTCCGGCTGCCGGCAACCTCGCCGTGGATTCGCGGGCTCTAGTGCGTCCCCGACCTCATCGACTATGACATCGAGTTCACTGTGAGCTCCTTCCCGTTTCCCCTCCTTTGCTTTGCTCGTCCCGTGCCACAGCACCCCCGCCCGCGTGCCCGAGCACCGCCGTCCGCCATGGCCGCCCAGCTCCCCTTGCCCCGAGCCCCTCCGCCCGAACCCGTGGCACCAGAGTGCTTCTGGTGGCCCGTGGCCATCTAGGCCACCAGCTCCTTCCCTACCGCCCTGCAGCCCCGTGCCCGCACCCGACCGAGCTCCGGCCGCCGTCGTGGTCGATGCCGTGGTCGTCTCCGGCCGCCCCAGCACATGCCACTTCCACCATCCGAAGCCCCGCAGCAGAAGCTCCCCAACGCGCCCAGCCGCGTAAGCATCCGTGGCCGGAAACAGCCGGCTGGCGATCGCCGCCGTGCACTGCTTAGCGCCGGCGATTAGTCGCCGGCTAACCCGTCATTAGCTGCTTAACCATCTTGTAAACCACCCCTGACCCACAGACAGCCGGGCCCCACCTGTTTAATTAACCGGCTAAAAAAATTAGTTAGAATTAGTCTAATTCCAGTGGACCCACGCGTCAGCATTGACCATGCTGACGTGACCTTTGACCGGGCCCACCTGTCTGTGACACTAGGCAGCACTGGCTCACTAACAGGCGGGCCCACGCGTCAAGTTTGACCTGGACCGTGTCTGTTGACCTGCTGAGGTCAGCATGATGCAATGCTGACGCAGTAATTGATTTTCTGGATTTAATCTTATTTAGGAAATTCCAGAAAATGTTTAAAACTTGTAAAAATCATAGAAATTCAACCGTAACTCCAAATGAGATAAATTATATATGAAAAATGATCAGAAAAATCCAATCTATCCATCTGTACCATTTTCATGCATGTTAGAACAACTTATAGCTGCTGTTTAGGACAAATCATATGAATGGCATTTAAATAATCACATGTGGAGTTTGAATTTGAACCTAGGGTTCAAACCAACTCCATTTAACTTGCTGCTAGTTGCATTAGCTCAAATCATAGCATATTGCCATGTCATGATCATGCATCATATTGTGCATTGCATTGATTGTGTTCTTCCTTGTTTGCCGGTGTTTGTCCCCTCTCGATAGACGTGGTTCCGACGATGAGTTCGATGACACCAATGAAGAACTATATTATCTTCAGAAGTGCCAGGCAAGCAAAACCCCCTTGTTCATTCCGATACAATTCCACTCTCTCGCTCCTGCTCTATTTTACTGCATTAGGACAACAACGATACAACTGTTAATTGCTGCGGTAGTTGAACCCCTTTATCCTCTGCATGACCTGTCATTGCCACAGTAAATAGATGAAACCCACTAGCATGAGTAGGAGTTGTTTGAGCCCTGATGTGCCTACTCATTCATGCTTGTTTGTCATGCCTGCTACTGCTTAGAGTTGAGTCAGGTCTGATTCATCGGGAATGAATTGGAAAGTGGTGAACATGTCCTACTATGTGTGAGCTAAGTGTGTGAACACGATTTGGTAAAGGTAGCGGTGAGAGGCCATGTAGGAGTACATGGTGGGTTGTCTCATTGAAGCCGTCCTCAGGAACTGAGTTCTGTGTTTGTGATCCATGAACAGCCACTACCACGCATTGGATTGCTTAAGTGCCCCTCTCGACTTATTAATCAACCTGATCTCTATCCAGGAGTTGCAACTAGTTTCTGGTGTTTGTAGGTAGTGTTAGTAGTCTACCAAGTGGCACCCGGTACAGGTGGGCTTGGGACAGACTAGGCACAGTGGCACGGTGTACCAAGTGGCACCCGGATGGTGGGCTTGGGAACCCTGGTCACATCATTTGGGGCCGTGAGCGACACCCCGGCCGGATCTCCTTGCGGATGGAACCCGAATAGGTGATAAACCTGGACGAGAGACTTGTGTGGTTAGTCAGGTCGTGGCTGACTCCCTCGCTAGGCTTCCGCTTGAAGGTTGCCGAGATACACAAGGTGAAGAAGTACACCCCTGCAGGGTTAATATGATCTATTCGAATAGCCATGTCCGCGGTAAAGGACTTCTGGGTTGCATGTACAGTTCATAGATAAGTGAAAGTGGATACTCTAAAATGCGCAAGATAAGCGTGAGTGCTATGGATGGCGTCCTCGTAGGGAGACGGGAGCGGGTCCATAGTGGTGTATTGATATGGTGAATATGTGGACTCATGTGCGCCACCTCAAAGAGTTACTTGCAGTCGTAGTTCAGGATAGCCACTGAGTCAAAGCTGGCTTGCTGCATTCAAACTCCACCACCCCCCCTTTGTTGATAATGATGCATATGTAGATAGTTCTGATGTAAGTCTTGCTGGGTACATTTGTACTCACGTTTGCCTATTTTATGTTTTTGCAGAGAGACTTTAGTCTCGCTAGTAGTTCCGCGTGGACTTCGACGTTTAGCTTGTTACCTCAGCTACAATCTTGTGCCCTCGGCAGGATCTGGTAGATAGTCAGGCTTCTCAGCCTTTTTCATTTGTAGATGTCTGTACTCAGACATGTTAAGCTTCCGCTTGTGTTTTGACTTGTATGCTCTGAGTGTTGGGTCATGAGACCCATGTTTGTAATGTCTCGCTCCTCGGAGCCTATTGAATAAAATACTTGAGTTGTAGAGTCATGTTGTGATGCCATGTTGTATTTGCACATATCGAGCATATTGTGTGTATGTTATTGAAATGCTTGGTATGTGTGGGATCTGACTATCTAGTTGTTTATCCTTAGTAGCCTCTCTTACCGGGAAATGTCTCCTAGTGCTTCCACTGAGCCATGGTAGCTTGCTACTGCTCCGGAACACTTAGGCTGGCCGGCATGTGTCCTTCTTCGTTCCTGTGTCTGTCCCTTTGGGGAAATGTCACGCGATGAATACCAGAGTCCTGTTAGCCCGCTACAGCCCGGTTCACCGGAGTCCTGCTAGCCCAGTGCTACAGCCTGGATTCACTCGCTGATGACCGACACGTTCGATGCTGGGTCATGGATGCCTGTCCCTGTAAGTTTGTGCCACTTTGGGTTACGACTAGCCATGTCAGCCCGGGCTCCTTATCATATGGATGCTAGCGACACTATCATATACGTGTGCCAAAAGGCACAAACGGTCCCGGGCAAAGGTAAGGCGACACCCATGGGATCACCATGCGTGAGGCCGCAAAGTGATATGAGGTGTTACATGCTAGATTGATGTGGCATTGAGTCAGGGTCCCGACAGCTTTGGTATCAGAGCTTGACTGCCTGTAGGATTACCAAGCCAAACTGGTCGAAGTTGAGTCTAGAAATTCTTTAGTTATATAAGGGAATTGATTGTGGTTGGGAACGTAAGGCTCTTTTTACTCCTTATCCCTTATGCCTTCTGATCTGAGTCATCTTATCTTTCCTACGGGGTTAAGGAACTAGGCTTTCTCTTCTTTCTATCAGGATCACGTGTTACTATTTAGTAGACCCATAAGATTGTTGGATTCAAGCCTTAGTTCAGTTCCTATTATTTCCGTGTATTCATAGTTGATCTCAGAACCTTGATATTATGATAATCGAGTGGTTATGCCACCATTTTGTAGGATGTCTTAAATCTTTTCGAGAATTTACAGCCGTTATGCTGTCCGAGTCATCCCAGGTTTCTAGATAGTCTGACGCACTTGCAATCATTCCTCCATGTTCCTGATGTCCATTTGGGCCAGGTTAATCACACTAATTGGTGAGTTGAGGTACTATGTTGCCTCAGCGTATATGTTGAAGGCATTATTATGACCCTATGTGTCTTAGGGAGTCACCTAGTAATCTAGCAATGCTTGTATTCCCAGTGTGATGATTCTAGCCATCATTCTCAAAAGCATCCCGTGATGCCACTTAGTTAGTAGGCATTCTACTCCTAGGTTTTTGAACCCGAGATTCACCCTACCTACTTCTTCTTGGTAGAATTTGCTAGTTCCTTTAGATTATTAGTAACCTTTGCGATAGTCCTCGAGGTCCGTGGTATTTCCTTCTTCCAAATACCATGAACCATTCTTGGTAGAAGTTCTTTTGAACCGAAAGATCACAACAAAAGTGCTCTTGATGAGTTCTCCATTCTATATTGTGAATCTGTCAGTCCTTCCTCCTCAGCATGGGTTATCCGGAAGAAATATGTTGAACTTGTTCGACATACTAACCTATGCATCCACAACTCAGAAAGATATATGTTCCTTTGAGTTGTCCCTCTGTAGTTGTATTCCGATCCTTGTCTATCAGTTGATAGCCCAGTTTATGTCGTGCATTCGTGTTATCGATGCCTATTATTCTTGTGGTCCATCGAGCCATTCTATTCCGGAGTGACTAGGAGAAACAAACTCCAGAACCTCATCCATATCCAGGATTGGGTCAAAGTAGTTGTAATCCGCAAATCAAAATGCCAATCCAGCTTTTGATCCGTTCTACCTTAGAGTATTACCATCTTTATATCAAAAATGTCATGGGAATTGCACACCATCCTATGAACTCTTGACACAGTGATACTTCTTGCCATCATTGTTCATTCCTCGATTACGTGTTGTTGTAACCGGAATGCCGACAAGTGAACTGTGATGTGCGAAATCAATACTCCGAGCAACTTGTTGCTTGGTAGTTAATGGAAATACTCTCACTCTTAGCATGTTGGTTGTTGAACCATCACCCTAAGGTTGAACGTGCCACCTAGTCCATTTTCCCTGGTGCACCCTTCGATCAACGAGTTAGGATTGTGTCAATCCCTCGCTTTGTTGATCATAGCGTCTTGCCCTGAAAAGCAAGATTGTTCTCGAGCTTAGTAACATATCGGTGGTTCATGATTTTCCGAATATCTTCTCGGAAGTATCACCAGGTCGTCACCTGGCCGCTATGTTGAGTTTGTGAGCAAGTTGGTTTTTTGTAACCACCCCTGATGGATTCATGTACCTAGGGTAGGGTCATAGGCCTGACCTAGAGGTCCTACCCAAGGACACCCTTAGAAAAGATCACCTTCCAGTCGACCAACGAAGAAGGACTCACTCGACTGACTAGAAGGACTCGACCATGGAGACTCACTCGACCATGAAGATACACTCGACCACCAGAAGGTCAGAAGGCACTCTGCACTGCAACGGCCTGTAATTGAATAGACTTAATGATAGTTAAGGCACTTTATGTGGGGCGTTACCAGTAACGTCCCAGACTTAATATACTTTAAACCCTCCATTACGTGGGCTGGCAGGGGTCCTGGCGTACTCTATATAAGCCACCCCCCTCCACAGGCAGAAGGGTTCGCACTCTTGTAACACCTATACACATAATCCACTCGACCGCCTCAAGGCTCCGAGACGTAGGGCTTTTACTTCCTCCGAGAAGGGCCTGAACTCGTACATCGCTTGTGTTTACAACCTCTCCATAGCTAGGACCTTGCCTCTCCATACCTACCCCCCACTCTACTGTCAGACTTAGAACCACGACAGTTGGCGCCCACCGTGGGGCAGGTGTTTTAGCGATTTTGTGGAGAAGTTGCGGTATTTTCGAGTACTTTCATCATGATGACTGCTGGAGTTTTGGTCGAGGGGCGCGAGATCCGTCTTGGTGCTCTCACCTTTGTTGCCGATGACTCCGCGTGGCTCCAGGAGGCTCCACTCGACGTTGATGCGCTCCCCGTCCGCGGTGCGACGCATTTTCGTGCATGTGTCCGCGGCGTTCTGCTGCGGCAACCGTCGGCCCCCTATCGGTCGACTCCTTTATCGGTCACCCGTCTGGTCTCCCACCAGCGCAAGCGCTCTGGTCGGTCGAGGCTTCAGCGGTGGGTGAAGCACGCGGTGGCTCGCCAGACGGCCATCGCACAAGTTGCGGCAATCGAGCCCGACGAATCTCTCTACGGCCTGTTCGATATGTCGACTGGCTCCGTAGAGACTGCATCCGAATGCGACAGTAGTGATCCAGCGGCGGAAATTCTCATGGTCGACGGGCCTCGCAGTCCTCCCGGCTTCGCCATGGTGGCGGAGCGGGCGGTGGAGGTGACCCCGCACAGGACCACGAAGAGTACCAGCCCGAGACACTCGACTCTCTGCAGAGAGAAGAGCTTCGCCGCAGGAACGTGGATGCCCTGCATACTCCCATTACGGGAGAAACCCCCGAGGCTCGCGCCCTGGAGGAGGCACGTTTGGCCAATGTGGCTGAACGCGCTCGTCTGGAGAACCTTCAGCGAGCACTCGACGAGCGCGCGCGGCGACGAGTTCCCGAAGCCAGTCGACGTCGACTCTTCCCGCCGACTCAGGTATACCGCACGCCAATTCAGAATTTAGCAGCTGCAACCCGTATAGCAGAGTCCATCCAGCCTTCACAGTCGGAAGCTGGGAGAGGCTTGATGCAGATCAGAGATTTGCTCCGAGCAGCAGGGGACCAGAACTCAGCCGTGTCGCAGTCGCGCAACAGAATTCACAGTCGATCTGTCGCTGCGAATACGGTTCAGTCGGCTCACAGTCCCAGATCGCCTCCGCGGCGGGAAGGGCGCGACAACCAGCGAGATCAGTATGGAGACCGACACGACCGAGATGACAGGCGTCGAGTGCCTGTTTCCCCTCCGAGGGAAGGGTCCTACGCTCCTCGGCGACAGGCTGACAGGCGTCAGTTCAGTACGGGGCGAAGAGTTCCAGTCGACCCCAGGGAACCAGGCTTCGACGCGCGATCCATTATCGTGCAAGGCTTGGTTGACCGGAACAGAGCCCATCGAGGTGGACCCGAGAGAGATGCACCCACGAGCAGTCGAGTGCATGTTTCTGGTCCAGAGTGTTTTAGCAGGGCTATCAGAGCCGCAGTGATTCCCCCCAATTTCAGGTTGGCGACAGGAGTCAACAAATTCACTGGGGAGTCCAAGCCTGAAACTTGGCTTGAGGACTACCGAGTGGCTGTTCAAATTGGTGGTGGCAATGACGAGGTGGCCATGAAGCATTTGCCCCTCATGCTGGAAGGTTCAGCCAGAGCGTGGTTGAATCAGTTACCTCCTAGCAGTATTTACACTTGGGAAGATTTGTTCCGAGTGTTCGTCAGAACTTTTGAAGGAACCTGCAAGCGACCAGCTGGTTTGACAGAGCTGCAAGTTTGTGTGCAGAAGACCAATGAGACTCTCAGAGAGTACATTCAGAGGTGGATCACTCTGCACCATACTGTGGAAAATGTGTCTGATCATCAAGCAGTTTGCGCTTTCAAAGATGGCGTCAAGAACAGGGAATTGAGTCTGAAGTTTGGTCGAACCGGGGACATGACCCTGAGTCGAATGATGGAGATTGCTACCAAGTACGCCAATGGCGAGGAAGAGGACCGACTCCGAAGCGGCAAGTATAAGCCAAGTCAGTCGGAGAAGGGAAATTCCAGTCGGAAACAGAAGCGGAAAGCCGAGCCAGCAGCTCCTGGAGAGGCCCTGGCCGTGGCTCAGGGAAAGTTCAAAGGGAAGCCAAAAGGATCCTGGAATCCTAAGAAAGTAAAGGATAAAGAAGGAAACGACGTGATGGATATGCCATGCCACATCCACACGAAGAAAGATGAAGAGGGCAACATCATTTACCCAAAGCACACCACTCGCCAGTGTCGACTCTTGATCCAGCAGTTTTAGGGAAAACAGTCTAAGGACAAGGAGAAGGAGTCAGACAAGGCCGGAGATAGGAGGACAGTGAGGAAGAATATCCGCATATCAACTCCACTCTGATGATCTTCGCGGATGTGGAAAGCAAGAGTCGACTGAAAGTCATTAACCGTGAGGTGAATATGGTTGCCCCAGCAAAACCAAGTTATCTGAGATGGTCCCAAACACCCATCACATTCGACCAATCTGATCACCCGACTCATATTGCCACCCCTGGGAGGCAGGCTTTGGTGGTCGATCCAGTTGTCGAAGGCACTCGACTGACGAAAGTGCTGATGGACGGTGGCAGTGGGCTGAACTTGTTGTATGCAGACACACTGAAAGGAATGGGCATCCCGATGTCCCGACTGAGCACCAGCAACATGAGTTTCCACGGAGTCATACCAGGGAAGAAAGCCAACTCACTCGGCCAAATAGCTCTGGACGTGGTTTTTGGCGACTCAAAACATTTTCGCAAGGAAAAGTTGACCTTTGAGGTTGTGGATTTTCAGAGCGCGTACCACGCCATTTTGGGGAGGCCCGCCTATGCACGGTTCATGGCTCGACCATGTTATGTGTACCTCAAACTGAAAATGCCAGGTCCCAAAGGAGTGATCACTGTCACTGGCGATCGGAAAAAGGCAGAAGAGTGCTTTCAGAAGGGCTCGAAGATTGCCGATTCCCAGGTGACAGCGGTCGAGTTCGAAGAATACAAGCAAAACGCAGATCCGAGTGATTTGTTGCGATCCAAGAAACCAGCCACAGAGTCTGCATTTCAGTCGTCTGGTGAGACGAAGCCTGTTCACATTCACCCGACCGACCCCAATGCAGCCCCGACCAACATCTCCACGACACTCGACCCGAAATAGGAAGAAGCGCTCATCCAGTTCCTCTGTGAGAACTGGGACATTTTTGCATGGAAGCCAGCTGACATGCCAGGTGTTCCCAGGGGACTGGCTGAGCATCGCCTCAGAGTCGACAAATCAGCAAAACCAGTCAAAGAGCATCTTCGGCGGTCCGCCGTCCAGAAGAGAAAAGCTATTGGTGAGGAAGTGGCTCGACTGTTGGCGGCAGGATTTATCTGAGATATATACCACTCCGAGTGGCTCGCTAATGTCGTCATGGTTCCCAAGAAGGACAAATCACTCCGCATGTGCATTGACTTCAAGCACATCAATCGGGCCTTCCCGAAAGATCATTTTCCTCTCCCTCGCATAGATCAAATTGTTGACTCGACCGCGGGATGTGACAGATTGTCTTTTCTAGACGCATATTCTGGGTATCATCAGATCCGTCTGTATGGACCCGACGAAGTAAAAACAGCTTTCATCACTCCATTCGGGTGCTTCTGCTATATCACCATGCCATTCGGCCTCAAGAATGCCGGAGCCACATTTATGCGTATGATTCAGAAGTGTCTTCTCACTCAAATCAGTCAGAATGTGGAAGCGTAGATGATATCATCGTTAAGTCGCGAAAAGGTTCCGACCTGCTTGCTGACCTCGCCGAAACATTTGCCAACCTCAGAAGGTATGATATCAAGCTCAATCCATCGAAGTGCACATTCGGAGTTCCTGGTGGAAAGTTACTCGGTTTTCTCGTTTCCGAGCGAGGGATCGACGCTAATCCAGAGAAGATCGGCACTATTCTCCGAATGAAACGCCCTGTGCGAGTGCATGATGTCCAGAAGCTTACTGGATGCTTGGCCACATTAAGTCGATTCATCTCATGACTCGGTGAAAAGGCATTGCCTCTTTACCGACTGATGAAGAAGGCAGACAAGTTCGAGTGGACTCCAGAAGCTGATGTAGCGTTTGCCGAGCTAAAAGCTCTGCTCTCCACCCAGCCGGTGCTTGCTGCTCCAATCAGCAAAGAGCCTCTGTTGCTTTATATTGCAGCCACAGGACAAGTCGTCAGTACAGTACTTACGGTCGAGCAGGAAGAAGAAGGAAAAGCCTTCAAAGTTCAGCGCCCGGTGTATTATTTGTCTGAAGTCTTGACTCCATCCAAGCAGAGATATCCTCATTATCAGAAGCTTGTGTATGGAATATACATGACCACGAAGAAGGTTGCTCATTATTTCTCTGATCATTCTATCACAGTCGTCAGCGACGCCCCACTATCAGAGATTCTGCACAACAGAGATGCAACTGGTCGAGTGGCGAAATGGGCGATTGAACTTCTTCCCCTTGATATCAAGTTTGAGGCAAAGAAAGCCATTAAGTCCCAGGCAATAGCAGATTTCCTCGCCGAGTGGATTGAACAACAGCAGCCGACTGAAGTTCACTCGGAGCATTGGACCATGTTCTTCGATGGCTCTAAGATGCTGAATGGTTCTGGTGCTGGGGTTGTTCTGGTTTCCCCCAGAGGAGATAAGCTTAGATATGTGCTCCAGATTCACTTTGATTGCTCCAACAATGAGGCAGAGTATGAGGCCCTTTTATATGGATTGCGCATGGCCATCTCACTCGGCGTCCGTCGCCTGATGGTTTATGGCGATTCAGATTTAGTGGTCAACCAGGTGATGAAGGAGTGGGACGTGAGAAGCCTAGCCATGACTGGATACTGCAATGCAGTGAGGAAGCTGGACAAGAAGTTCGAGGGGTTGGAGCTCCATCACATCCCCCGACTGAAAAATCAAGCAGCAGATGATCTGGCAAAGATAGGTTCCAAAAGAGAAGCCATTCCGAGTGGTGTGTTTTTGGAACATATACACACTCCGTCAGTTAAAGAAGATACCTTCACAGAGGAAGCTCCACAGCCCAAGAGTGCCACAGATCCGACTGAGGTTGAGGTCCCAGCAGTGGTTGACTTGGTCATGGAGGTTTTAGTGGTCACTCCCGACTGGACAATTCCCTATATTGCGTATATCCTGAGAAAAGAGCTCCCAGAGGATGAGGAAGAGGCTCGGCAGATCGTCCGTCGATCCAAAGCTTTTACCGTTATCAAAGGACAGCTGTATAGAGAAAGCCCGACTGGGGTTGGTCAAAAATGCATAACGCCAGAAGAAGGTCGAATCATTCTCAATGATATCCACTCGGGGACCTGTGGTCACCATGAGTCCTCTCGGACCATTGTAGCCAAAGCATACCGAGCTGGATTTTACTGGCCAAGGGCGAATGAGATGGCAAAGGAAATAGTGGACAAGTGCGAAGGATGTCAGTTCTACTCCAATATGTCACACAAGCCCGCGTCAGCTCTGAAGACCATTCCACTCGTCTGGCCGTTCGCAGTATGGGGGTTGGACATGGTCGGTCCCTTGAGAACAGGTCAAAGTGGTTTCACGCACGTACTGGTCGTAGTCGACAAGTTCACAAAGTGGATCGAGGCTAAACCAATCAAGAATCTTGACGCCGGTACTGCGGTTACCTTCATCAGGGAGCTGAAGTTCAGATATGGAGTCCCGCACAGCATCATTATGGATAATGGGTCGAACTTTGACTCGGAAGAATTCAAGGATTTCTGCAACGCTCAAGGCACACGAGTCGACTACGCTTCGGTCGCTCATCCGCAGTCGAATGGACAAGCAGAGCGAGCCAATGGCTTAATCCTCAAGGGTTTAAAACCCCGACTGATGCGTGATCTCAAGCACGCGGCTGGAGCATGGGTCAACAAACTCCCTTCGGTGCTTTGGGGTTTGCGGACCACACCCAATCGGTCGACCGGAAGAACTCCATTCTTTTTGGTCTATGGAGCTGAAGCAGTCTTGCCGAGTGATCTTCTTCACAATGCTCCTCGAGTTGAACTCTACAACGAAGCAGAAGCTGAGCAAGCACGTCAAGACGCAGTCGACCTCCTAGAGGAAGAAAGGGAGATGGCTCTGATCCGATCGACCATCTATCAACAGGACTTGCGTCGCTTTCACGCCAGGAATGTGAGGGGTCGAGCCTTCCAGGAAGGAGATCTAGTTCTCCGAGTGGATCAGCAGAAACAGCATAAGCTCGCTCCTTCTTGGGAAGGACCCTTCATCGTCACCAAAGTTCTCCACAACGGGGCATACCGTCTCTACAACGTCGAACACAATATCGAGGAGCCCCGAGCTTGGAATGCGGATCTGCTCCGCCCGTTTTACACTTAAAGTTTTCCATTCGGATGAGTTGTAATAAAATACTTCTGTAGTTCATGGATTTTGAAATAATAGTGCCATAATTCCTTCATAATTTGTGTCACTTTTTCCCCCAGTGGGTGGCTTAGTCGTGAATCCGTTTCACCTAAGTTTGTACAAATCCTACCGAGTGGTAAGCCAGACTTCCACTCGGAGGCTTAGCCGCGAATCCATTTAGCCTAAGTTATAAAAATCCCACCGAGTGGTATGCCAGACTTCCACTCGGGGGCTTAGCTGCAGCCCAGTGCTCGCCTAAGTTATAAAAATCCTACCGAGTGGTAAGCCAGACTTCCACTCGGGGGCTTAGCTGCAGCCCAGCGCTCGCCTAAGTTATAAAAATCCTACCGAGTGGTAAGCCAGACTTCCACTCGGGGGCTTAGCTGCAGCCCAGTGCTCGCCTAAGTTATAAAAATCCTACCGAGTGGTAAGCCGGACTTCCACTCGGGGACTTAGCTGCAGCCCAGCGCTCGCCTAAGTTATAAAAATCCTACCGAGTGGTAAGTCAGACTTCCACTCGGGGGCTTAGCTGCAGTCCAAGTACTCGCCTAAGTACAACATACGCTTGCAAGGAGGACGAGGTGCAGGTCGACTGCGACCCTCTCCTCTGAGCTACGTCGTAAGTATAATGTGGACTCGCAAGGAGGACGAGGTGCAGATAGACTGCGACTCTCTCCTCCGAGCTTCGCCACAAATACAACGTGAAAATCCTACCGAGTGAAGAGCAAACCTCTCACTCGGGGGCTTAGCTGCAGCCCAGCGCTCGCCTAAGTTATAAAAAATCCTACCGAGTGAAGAGCAAACCTCTCACTCGGGGGCTTAGCTGCAGCCCAGCGCTCGCCTAAGTTATAAAAAATCCTACCGAGTGAAGAGCAAACCTCTCACTCGGGGGCTTAGCTGCAGCCCAGCGCTCACCTAAGTTATAAAAAATCCTACCGAGTGAAGAGCAAACCTCTCACTCGGGGGCTTAGCTGCAGCCCAGCGCTCGCCTAAGTTATAAAAAATCCTACCGAGTGAAGAGCAAACCTCTCACTCGGGGGCTTAGCTGCAGCCCAGCGCTCGCCTAAGTTATAAAAAACCCTACCGAATGAAGAGCAAACCTCTCACTCGGAGGCTTAGCCGCAGCCCAGTGCTCGCCTAAGGAATAAGTCGACTGCAGTGGACATCTTGCTGTGAACCTGCAAAGGACAATTCGAACCAAGAGCAATCATATCCAAACATCAAATCCAAGTTTAGGTCGATACCTAAAAGAACCGAGAGTGCTCAGGCACTAAGCCTGTTAAGGTTTACCGGTTACAATTCCACTCGGCATACCGAGGCAAATTTAAAGTGTCAGGCTTAAAGAAAGTTTTTTACCCCTCCTGTGGAGGGCTGGAAGGAGCAATGAACTCGTCGAGGTCGATCCCGTCTGCGATCCGGGTAGCAGCAGCGATGAAAGTTTCCATGAAGGACCTGAAGTCGTGTTTCTTGGTGTTGGCCACTCGGAGAGCCGCCAGCTTCTCTTCTCGCGCGTCCTTGCAGTGGACTCGGGCCAGACACAGGGCAACATCTGCGCCACACCGAGCCGAGGACTTCTTCCACTCTTGCACACGGTCGGGGACCGCGTTTAGTCGAGCCATCAACGACTCGAGGTCATTCTGAAGTGTCGCCCCGGGCCAAAGCGTCGAGTCGATGCGAGAAGTGGCGGCCTTCAGCCTTGCAAGATAGTCCACAACAGCTGCAACGCGGGACTCCAGTCGGAAGACATTCATGGCAACTTCATCATTCACCGGAGAATTGACAGGGTCAAGGTTCGGCTCCAACTGGCTAGTCTCTTCTTCAAAGTTTCGACAGAATTCTGCAAGGACAAAACGCCGAATCAAGACAATGGTCGAATGGAAGCATCACAGTTGAAAATGTTGGTCGAGTGAAAAAGATTACCTTCGAGCATAAGGAACAATTTCTTGGCAAGACCACCCAGGAAGCCTTCCAGGTCATTCTTCTTCCCAGTCAACTGATTGATCTTCTCGGTCAAGGTAGTCTTGTCAGTTTTCAGTCGGTCAACATCCTTGGAGGCAATCGCCAGAGCAGCTTTCAGATTGGTATTTTCCTGTTCAAGCTTGGCGACTGAAGCTAACTTCTCGTAAGCAAGCTTGATCTTCTCAGCTAGCTCAAGGTCCTTCTTCTTCTGGGCCTCCCTCACCTTGCCTGCAAGTTACAGCAAAGTCAGATTTTGAAACAAATGGAAGGAAAAAGGAGTCGTCGAGGTCTCACCAAACATATCTTTGGTCTCCTCCTTCGCCTTCGTCAAATTCTCCTGCACCAGCTTCAGATCCAGCTCGAGCTGAATGTGCTTCTGCTCCAGTTCCGTATAGCGAGCCGCAAGGTCACATGATTTCTACGAAGAACCAATCGACAAAATATCAAAGATGATTCACTTCCGAGTGGATAGGGAAAAATCATACGTTTCTAAAACTACAGTCGAATGCAAGCATTCAACCGTAGTCTCGGGGACTACACCCAGTGGGTGCACTCAGCGTGCCCCCACTAATTCTGTTCAAGACAGAGTCGACCAGTCGACCAAAAAAAAAGACGTGCTCTTTAGACTGTAGTCGACTGCAAGCAATCGACCACAGTCTCGGGGACTACACCCAGTGGGTGCACTCAGCGTGCCCCCACCGGTTTTGGAAAACCATTCGATCTAGTCGAATGATGAACAACCTTTACTTATAAAGCCTAAGGCCGACTGCCAGCAGTCGACCTTAGCCTTGGGGACTACACCCAGCGGGTGCACTCAGCGTGCCCCCGCTAACACGGAGTTTTTTATCGACACACCCACTGGGTGATTGCTATGGATTTCAGAAATCAGAAAGAAAAAGTTTTGATAGCATATCCTAACAGAACAGGCGGTGGTCGACTGACCTAAACATTGCTTTGAAGGGCGGAGCTAGCGTCATAAGCTGCTTGGCTTGCATCCCGGACGATCTTCACCTGCTCCATCATAATCCCCGCTTGGCGTATCGCCTCCTTAGCAGCGCTGGCCTGGTCTTCTGGGACGTGATGTGTTGTGAAGAGCGAGGGTTGGGCAGCACTCGACGAAGTGGGATGAGCACTCGTCAACGGCACCGCGAAAGACACGGTGTGTCGAGTGGGGTTCTCCCCCTCCATGACCACAGTCTCGGGCGCCGTCGCATCCTGAGTTGCCTTACCAGTAGACGCCTTCCTTCTCATCCTGTGCCTCAGCGGTTCTTCATCCTCATCATCATCATCTTCAGGAAGGGTGATAATGTCATGGGGTGGAGCTTCAGAAAAAGAATCAAAGTTAGAAATCATGAGTCAGTCGACTAAGGACAGAATTGAGAGTATAGTACCAGGATTTGAGGTTGCTGCGTCCTCCATCTCATGGTCGTCAGCCTTGCCTGAGGTCTCAGAAGTTGCAGCACTGAAGTTCCAAAGAATCAGTCGACCAACTCAAGTATCAACTAGAGATAAGCTTATACAAAACAAGAAGACTCAAGTAACATGTTTACCCGGATATGGTGGGGATGGACACCTTCATCTTCGGCAGGAGCTTGGTGGGTTTCGACGGAGCCACCTTCGACTGCTTCGGCGCCTTTTCACTCGGCACCGGAGAAGCGGTCCGAGGGCGTTTGGTCGACTGCGGGGCAGTCGCAACCCCCTTACCGCGTTCAGTCACGGGTCATGGACAAGTTTCGACCGCCTTTCCGAGCGCGGTGGTGCAACCTCCTCCTCCTCCTCTTCTTCGTCCTCATCATCGTCGTCGTCATCATCGTCATCTTCGGCAGCGTCTAAATCCCACTCCTCCTGGCTCTCGCCCCCGCTGGCTTCTCCCTCCTCAGTCGGAGCCTGAGCTCCATTGGGCATCGAATACAGCTCGGTAAGGGCCTGGAAGACGTCAAGACAGAGATCAGTCGACCAAGTTGCAGAACATACAGAAACAAATTCGACAAATATACAATGGAAGGCAGAGCAAATATACCTTATCTGGAATGCTGTGATGGTCGAGTGGAGGAATCCTCCTGGATCCACGGGGATTATCCTTGTTCCTAGTGACTGCAGCCATCCATCTTTCCACCGTGGCGTCGTCGACTGCTTCCGGGTGGACTCGGGTCTCGTCTTCAGTCCCGCATTACAACCACATGCCATGGCTCCGGAACTGAAGAGGCTGGATACGCCGCCGAAGGAAAACCTCCAGAAGGTCCATGCCAGTCACGCCGTCCTGAACCAACTGCACCACGCGATCCATCAACATCTTCACATCAGCTCTCTCCTCCGGAACCACCTTCAGAGAGGAGGGCTTGTTCACTCGGCTCATGGTGAATGGAGGGAGTCCACTCGACTGCCCCGGCGTCAGCTCGTTCTGGCAGTAGAACCAAGTCGACTGCCAGCCCCTGACCGACTCGGGAAACGTCATAGCTGGGAAGGTGCTCTTGTTCCTCACTTGAATTCCCAGACCCCCGCACATTTGGACAACTTGGGTCTTCTCATCGCCTGGACTCGCCTTCTTCACGGTCTGAGAACGACACGTGAAGATGTGCTTGAACAAGCCCCAGTGCGGTCGACAGCCCAGGAAGCTCTCACACATGGATACGAACGCAGCAAGATACGCGATGGAGTTCGGAGTAAAGTGGTGGAGTTGGGCTCCAAAGAAGTTCAAAAAACCACAAAAGAAAATGCTCGGTGGCAGAGAAAATCCTCGATCAATATGAGTGGCCAGGAGCACACACTCACCCTCTTCCGACTGAGGTTGCCACTCTTTTCCTGGAAGTCTTGCGGCGCCATGGGGGATCAGCCCGTCGTCGGCCATGTCGAGGAGATCCTTCTCCCTGATGGTCGACTGGATCCAATCTCCCTGGACCCAGCCCTTCGGCAGGCGGGATCTCGACGAAGACCCGCTGCAGCTGGTGGATCTCCCCTTCGCCTTCTCCGCCGCCGACGCCTTCTTTGCGCGCTCCACCGCCGCCGTCTTCTCCTTGACCATGGCTGCCGGCGAGGTACGCAAAGAAGAGCTTTTGCGGAGGCGAAAGCAGGTGCGTTGGGCGGAGACGAGGAGAGCAGAGGAGAAAGAATGGAGCACTGTTCAGAAACCCTCGCTAGTCGCATTTATAACATCCCTTTCGAGTGGATGACAGGTGGACCCAGGCAACCTAATCATATCCCAAAACAGTTGCATCGACACGATACATGGCGGAAAAAGTGGCGCGGAGATCGAGGCATCTATGTCCCGTCCCGTCCGAGCGCCGCGGTTCGTTCCGCTTCGCGCGCTTCCCCAAATTTCGTATCCCGTGGAATCCGCGAGCGGCAGATCGGTCTATCAGACGCGAGATTTCCTGCGATCCGTCGCTCGGGAACCGGCAAAGTCTAAAAGATCACTCGATGAAAGACAAGAATGGATCGAGTCGACTGAAGAAAAGTTGCTCGTTATCAACAAAGAAGATCTTGGTCACGAACGATGCATAGCCAGTATACCAAAAATCAATCGGAAACAGCATCAACTCCTTCCTCATTCAAGCCTCAATCCATTCGGGGGCTAATGATGGATTCATGTACCTAGGGTAGGGTCATAGGCCTGACCTAGAGGTCCTACCCAAGGACACCCTTAGAAAAGATCACCTTCCAGTCGACCAACGAAGAAGGACTCACTCGACTGACTAGAAGGACTCGACCATGGAGACTCACTCGACCATGAAGATACACTCGACCACCAGAAGGTCAGAAGGCACTCTGCACTGCAACGGCCTGTAATTGAATAGACTTAATGATAGTTAAGGCACTTTATGTGGGGCGTTACCAGTAACGTCCCAGACTTAATATACTTTAAACCCTCCATTACGTGGGCTGGCAGGGGTCCTGGCGTACTCTATATAAGCCACCCCCCTCCACAGGCAGAAGGGTTCGCACTCTTGTAACACCTATACACATAATCCACTCGACCGCCTCAGGGCTCCGAGACGTAGGGCTTTTACTTCCTCCGAGAAGGGCCTGAACTCGTACATCGCTTGTGTTTACAACCTCTCCATAGCTAGGACCTTGCCTCTCCATACCTACCCCCCACTCTACTGTCAGACTTAGAACCACGACAACCCCTTCTCCAAGAATCTGTGTTGGATACCCCTGAGCAAGTTGGTTAAGCTAAAAGAACAACCTGGAGAGTTGGAGGATGAAAGCTTGTCCGACTTAGTTCATTTTAAGGGATATCTTGTGTGTGTGTGTGTGTGTGTGTGTGTGTGTGTGTGTGTGTGTGTGTGTGTTGAAGAAAGATGATATCTTCATCGATTGATCCTCGTGGTCAATTGTCGATGCTACTGTCTTACCCAATCTTTGATTTGAGTATGGGTTAACGTCAAATCAACTCAGAACCAACGATATTCGTAATGTTGTCTTACTCGTGGTTGTTTCCTTGAGCATACACCATTATTTCCTTTGGGTCTGACCAATGCTATCACCTTGTTCACATAATTCTGAAATTTCACCTATACGGAAACCTGGATGAATTGTTGTTGAACCCATCAGCAACATTGTTATCTTCTCCATGATTTGTGTTGAACATCCAGCTAGTATTGGAAACTTTATAAGCTTTATCTTCATGTTTCGTTCATGAAGCATATGCTTGGATGAAGGAAGTGACTTCCTCTAATTCATGTGCATTTGATGCAAGTTGCCGCCGTGAATTCGAGAAAGCATGTTTTTACCTCCTCTGGAATCATCCCAAGTTAGTTATGCACATGCGAAGTATTCTGTGGTCTGTCAGACTGATCATCTTCATTCCATATGAATTCCGTAGCACACTAAGCCATTGATTGACTTGTTCAAGGAAAAGGAGTTGTTGTGCTATCCTAGGTCATGCACAAGATTTCGATGTCCTCAATGATGGTTCCCTACCAGAACTCGGTAGTGATTTATTGTAAGACTACCATGTGATCATGCTTGTCTGGGACAGCATGTTCACATGTGTGTAGCAGAACTAGCTTATGTTTTGGAGCTTGCTATCGTAGTTCATTTCCTGAGAATCTCGCAACATCATCTCGTCGATTTGTGTTACAAACTTCCAGTTTTCTTTCTAGACTCGATGAGTCTGGATTATTCTGACACCAACCAGATCTGAATCTCAGGCAGATATGATGGTTGAAATGTTTCCCAAGAACTATAATATTGGCCTCTCTGTAACCCAATAAAGTGGATGTCTTGGCCAACACACCCAACCGGAAGACCTATTATTATAGTATCTTGATTGAAGAAGTTGGTCACCTTTCCATAAGGATTTCATAGGATTTACCTCCGTAATTGTTTCTTATGGTTTCTTGTGCTCCCGAAGTCCGACCTTTTACTTGATGCTCTTGATATCAAACCATATCTATAATGGGTTACGCTAGTACATTAGGGAGAACATTAGAAGCGGAGTGCTAAATGTCTCTCGGTCAATCATCCAGATTTTGTTTCCTTGGTCTCGCTAAGGTGAAATCTGAGAAAGTGTTATCTTCCTTTGCATCTGCATCCTCCACTAATATTCATCATGGTAGTATGTTGTGTTGCCGGGATCCTTGACACGGATGTTGGTAAGACCTTGATGAATATGGAAATGCTCAAGTTCTTGAGGGCACACTCAGTCACTAGGTTATATCCTCGGTATCAATTGGAACGTGCCTCCCGTTTGCTTAGTTGTTCTATAACCATAGTTTCCTTTCCGATCTGAGTATGCCATTCCTTCGCACTCCACCAAACGATTGTTGGTGAACTGCCTTAGGCTGGTTTAGAGAGTTACGATGATCCATGTGTTAAAAGTAATTCTCTTTGCCACTTAAGGGATAATTCTACGATTCACCCTTCTCTAAGCTGTCTCATTTTGGTATCATGGCAACTCAAATCCTCGCTACGTTGACAACCGTTCACCACCCTTTTAAGTGTGGAATTGTTGTCTACCTAGTGAACCCTCGTCATCTGTTCCACTCCATCCCTCTAGATGTGTGCTTCGTGTCTCAGCTCGAGAGATGTTGCTATGTCTCATTCTGTGAGTTGATCCTAAGTTGTTCGATCTTCGAGAAGATCGATCCTTCTAGAGTGTTTCTTTTCCTCTTGTTCTCATGTTGGTTGGAGTCCCCAGAGCAGGACCTCGAGACAAAGATGGTGATCGAGTCAACGTTCTTATGAAGTGCAACCTGGATCATGAAGATTGTGTTAGTTTGCGTCCCCCCCCATCAACTTACCCCGCGCTTGAATCTCGGGACGAGATTCTTGTTTAGTGGGGGTGAGCTGTCACTGCCCTAGATTAATGCTTGTAGTTAGTGGCTTTGCATCCATGCATCTTGTCCATTTTCTGAAAGTTGAATTGAGGAAATTTGAAAGCCTCAAAACATTTAAATAAAAGAAGGGCAAAAACCCTAAAATCTCATTCATTGTTCCCAGAATGCTCTTCTTAAATGTTTGATATTTTTGGCAAGGGTTCTGGTCCAAACCAAAAATACTGAACATTTTTAAGGACTTAATTTTGGGACTTTGAATTTAAATCATTAGCTATTTGAATTTAAATTATATTCATATAATTAGAATATAATTTCAAATACCCCTGAGATATTTTATGAGCTTTTGGAAAAGTCCATCTAGCAAAATAAAAATATTCAGAGGAGTTTTTGGCATTGTTTGAATTGTTTTGAATTCAAAACAGTGGCAAAGGATTAAATAAAAAAAAGAAAACAGAAAACAATAAAAGAACAGAAACTTACCTGTAAGTTACCTGGCTTACCTGTGCGGCCCAGCACAGAAGCTGGCCGGCCCAGGAGCTGGGCCAGCCCACCACCGCTGCCAGTCATCCCCCTCCTCTTGCCAGAAGGCAGAGGGAGAAGCGGCGCACGCCCCCGCACGAGCGTGCCACGCCGATAGCAGCCTGCCTGCCTCCCCAGCTCTCTAGTCGTGTCGCGGAGCTGCCACAAACCCCTCTGCCTCTTCCCCTCTCTCCCTGGTTCCTCTTTCTCCCCCTAGTGTTCGCGCGCGTAGCCACCGAGCACCTCGCGGCGCGCCGACGAGCACCACCACGGCCACCGGCCTCCGCACTCCTCCCCGACGCGCCAAGAAGCCCCGCCGTCTCTGTCAAGCCACGCGAGCGGAAGAGCCCTGCAGCATCGTCCCCGTCCTCATCTTCAACTTCCGGCTGCCGGCAACCTCGGCGTGGATTCGCGGGCTCAAGTGCGTCCCCGACATCATCGACTACGCCATCGAGTTCACTGTGAGCTCCTTCCCGTTTCCCGTCCTTTGCTTTGCTCGTTCCCGTGCCACAGCACCCCCGCCCGCGTGCCCGAGCACCGCCGTCTGCCATGGCCGCCCAGCTCCCCTTGCCCCGAGCCCCTCCGCCCGAACCCGTGGCACCAGAGTGCTTCTGGTGGCCCGTGGGTGCCATCTAGGCCACCAGCTCCTTCCCTACCGCCCTGCAGCCCCGCGCCCGCACCCGACCGAGCTCCGGCCGCCGTCATGGTCGACGCCGTGGTCATCTCCGACCGCCACAGCACATGCCACTTCCACCATCCGAAGCCCCGCAGCAGAAGCTCCCCAACGCGCCCAGCCGCGCAAGCAGCCGTGGCCGGAAACAGCCGGCCGGTGATCGCCACCGTGCACTGCTTAGCGCCGGCGATTAGTCACCGGCTAACCCGTCATTAGCTGCCTAACCATCTTGTTAACCACCCCTGACCCACAGACAGCCGGGCCCCACCTGTTTAATTAACTGGCTAAAGAAATTAGTTAGAATTAGTCTAAATCCAGTGGACCCATGCGTCAGCATTGACCATGCTGACGTGGCCTTTGACCGGGCCCACCTGTCTGTGACACTAGGCAGCATTGGCTCACTGACCGGCGGGCCCACGCGTCAGGTACCATTTTCATGCATGTTAGAACAACTTATAGCTGCTGTTTAGGACAAATCATATGAATGGCATTTAAATAATCACATGTGGAGTTTGAATTTGAACCTAGGGTTCAAACCAACTCCATTTAACTTGCTGCTAGTTGCGTTAGCTCAAATCATAGCATATTGCCATGTCATGATCATGCATCATATTATGCATTGCATTGATTGTGTTCTTCCTTGTTTGCCAGTGTTTGTCCCCTCTCGATAGACGTGGTTCCGACGATGAGTTTGATGACACCAATGAAGAACTATATTATCTTCAGAAGTGCCAAGCAAGCAAAACCCCCTTGTTCATTCCGATACAATCCCACTCTCTCGCTCCTGCTCTATTTTACTGTATTAGGACAACAACGATACAACTGTTAGTTGCTGCGGTAGTTGAACCCACTAGCATGACCTGTCATTGCCACAGTAAATAGATGAAACCCACTAGCATGAGTAGGAGTTGTTTGATCCCTGATGTGCCTACTCTTTCATGCTTGTTTGTCATGCCTGCTACTGCTTAGAGTTGAGTCAGGTCTGATTCATCGGGAATGAATTGGAAAGTGGTGAACATGTCCTACTGTGTGTGAGCTAAGTGTGTGAACACGATTTGGTAAATGTAGCGGTGAGAGGCCATGTAGGAGTACATGGTGGGTTGTCTCATTGAAGACGTCCTCAGGAACTGAGTTCTGTGTTTGTGATCCATGAACAGCTACTACCACGCATTGGAATGCTTAAGTGCCCCTCTCGACTTATTAATCAACCTGATCTCTGTCCAGGAGTTGCAACTAGTTTCTAGTGTTTGTAGGTAGTGTTAGTAGTCTACCAAGTGGCACCCGATACAGGTGGGCTTGGGACAGACTAGGCATAGTGGCACGGTGTACCAAGTGGCACCCGGATGGTGGGCTTGGGAACTCTGCTCACATCGTTTGGGGCCGTGAGCGACACCCCGGCCGGATCTCCTTGCGGATGGAACCCGAATAGGCGATAAACCTGGACGAGAGACTTGTGTCGTTAGTCAGGTCGTGGCCGACTCCCTCGCCGGGCTTCCGCTTGAAGGTTGCCGACATACACAAGGTGTACATGGCGGGAAGTGGCGAGAGCATGTGTGAAGAAGTACACCCCTGCAGGGTTAATATGATCTATTCGAATAGCCGTGTCCATGGTAAAGGACTTCTGGGTTGCCTGTACAGTTCATAGACAAGTGAAAGTGGATACTCTAAAATGTGCAAGATAAGCGTGAGTGCTATGGATGGCGTCCTCGTAGGGAGATGGGAGTGGATCCATAGTGGTGTATTGATATGGTGAATATGTGGACTCGTGTGCGCCACCTCAAAGAGTTACTTGCAGTCGTAGTTCAGGATAGCCACTGAGTCAAAGCTGGCTTGCTGCATTCAAACTCCACCACCACCCCCCCTTTGTTGATAATGATGCATATGTAGATAGTTCTGATGTAAGTCTTGCTGGGTACATTTGTACTCACGTTTGCCTATTTTATGTTTTTGCAGAGAGACTTTAGTCTCGCTAGTAGTTCCGCATGGACTTTGACGTTTAGCTTGTTACCTCAGCTACAATCTTGTGCCCTCGGCAGGATCTGGTAGATAGTCAGGCTTCTCAGCCTTTTTCATTTGTAGATGTCTATACTCAGACATGTTAAGCTTCCGCTTGTGCTTTGACTTGTATGCTCTGAGTGTTGGGTCATGAGACCCATGTTTGTAATATCTCGCTCCTCGGAGCCTATTGAATAAAATACTTGAGTTGTAGAGTCATGTTGTGATGCCATGTTGTATTTACACATATCGAGCATATTGTGTGTATGTTATTGAAATGCTTGGTATGTGTGGGATCTGACTATCTAGTTGTTTATCCTTAGTAGCCTCTCTTACCGGGAAATGTCTCCTAGTGCTTCCACTGAGCCATGGTAGCTTGCTACTGCTCCGGAACACTTAGGCTGGCCGGCATGTGTCCTTCTTCGTTCCTGTGTCTGTCCCTTTGGGGAAATGTCACGCGATGAATACCGGAGTCCTGTTAGCCTGCTACAGCCCGATTCACCGGAGTCCTGCTAGCCCAGTGCTACAGCCTGGATTCACTCGCTGATGACTGACACGTTCGATGTTGGGTCATGGATGCCTGTCCCTCTAAGTTTGTGCCACTTTGGGTTTATGACTAGCCATGTCAGCCCGGGCTCCTTATCATATAGATGCTAGCGACACTATCATATATGTGTGCCAAAAGGCGCAAACGGTCCCGGGCAAAGGTAAGGCGACACTCGTGGGGAATACCGTGCGTGAGGCCGCAAAGTGATATGAGGTGTTACATGCTAGATCGATGTGGCATTGAGTCGGGGTCCTGACATTAGACGCTTGAGTCTCCTTGAATATTTACTTGGGTGCCTTGGGCATCCCCAAGATTGAGCTCTTGCCTCTCTTCATTTTCCTCATATCGAGACCTCCTCGATCAAACACTTCATCCACACAAAACTTCAACAGAAAACTCGGTAAGATCCGTTAGTATAATAAAGAAAATCACTACTCTAAGTAATGTTGCAAACCAATTCATATTTTATTTTTGCATTGTGTCTACTGTAATATAGCTTTTCCATGGCATAATCCACTGATATAAATTGATAGTTTCATCAAAATAAGCAAACTATGCATCAAAAACAGAATCTGTCAAAAACAGAACAGTTTGTAGCAATCTGAACATTCACCATACTTATGGTACCCCAAAAATTCTACCAAAATTAGGAAAAATAAAAAATTTGTGCAAAAATACAGTGCAAAAATAATGAAAACAATTTGACGTTCCAGCAAACAATGTGAAATCACGCACTACAGGCAAAGTTTATGTCCTGCACCATACAAACCAACAAGCATTGTAAACATCCTAAAGGCAAACCTTGGCACATTATTTTTATGATACAATGGAATTGTACAAGGGGATAATTATTTTTGATGAAAAGTTTCTGTAATTAATATTCACAAAGTTTCCATGAGCATGAACAAAGTTCAAGGAGCTCTCCCACTTCAACAATGCTTATCTCTCTCACTTTCACTTTCCTTTTTGAAAAGTTTTGGGTTCCCCTCTTTATTTTTTCTATTTTTAAACTATATAAAAGCGCTCAACAGAAATAAATTACTCTCTAAAACTTCCGGGTTATCTCCCTGGCAGCGCTTTCTTTAAAGCCATTAAGCTAGGCATATAGTGCTCAAGTAATGGATCCACCCGGATCCCAAGGTATATCAAAGCCACTTTTAATTAACAATGATTTGTAATTTAGTAGTGAGCACAAGATAACATATATCATGCAACAACGAAGTCTAACTCTCTTCCTATGCATCGGCATGTCATAAAAGAACAATTCATGCACACATAGTAAAGGCCAATGCATAGTATAAGCAGTTTCTTGCAATTTTATCATATTGGAAACATAGAGAGGTGGAGATAAAGTTCATCTCTCATAATAATTGCAAGTAGGAGTAGCAAGCACATGCATATTATATATATCAAAATCATCATGTGTAGTAGTAAAAAGCAACCCATCAATATAATCCTTAATAAGCACAAACTTCTCCAATATAGTGTAGTTGGGAGAATTCAAAAAGATAATAGGACTATCATGTGTGGGTGCAATAGCGACAATTTCTTGTTTAACATAAGGAACTATAGCAAGTTCATCTCCATAAGCATAATTCATATTGGCATCTTGTCCACAAGCATAGCAAGCATCTTCAAAAAGGGATATTTCAAGAGAATCAACGGGATCATAACAATTATCATAGCAATCATCATAGCAATCATTCTTCGGTAAGCACGAAGGGGAATTAAACAATGTATGAGTTGAAGAGTTACTCTCATTAGAAGGTGGGCATGGGTAGCTAATCTGCTCTTCCTCCTTTTGTTCTTCGCTCTCCTCATCATCTTTTTCATCCAATGAGCTCACAGTTTCATCAATTTCTTCTTCCATAGCTTCCTGCAAAATATTAGTCTCTTCTTGGACAGCGGAGACTTTCTCAATAAATGCATCAATATTGGAATTGTATTCATAATTCTCATAGCAATATTTAAGTATAGCAAAATTTTCAGGTCTATAAACTGAATCATCAAGATCTTCAAACGTTTTAAACATAGATTCAATCTCATAAGCACCCATAAAAGCAACAAATTCTTCTATTGTTTCACATCATAGTAATCATATCTACCATTAGCATAAGAAGCTAAGGTTTTATCATCATTAAATTTGCATGAAAAGGGAAGGTGTGGAGCCTTCATACTAGAGCAACAAGTATAATCATGTCTCAAGCATATATAGTTGTATAGCATACCAATACAACATATAAATTTGATCCCATAATAGTTTCCCTTTTGTGTCAAGCGATAATCCCTAAAGTATTCATGTTGATCCAACGTGTCTCCCATAACAAAATTGAATGGGGTTTTCTCAGGATTATCAAAGTAGTACATAATATCTTGAACATAATGAGCATCGAGGGTTTTAGGAGGTTCCCCATCTCCATGAGTAGCAAGTACACCTAATTTTTTTGGTATTTCGTGTTCCATATCCATAACTAAAGATATAGAACAACTTAGAACAGCAAATAAAAATTACTTAGTGATAAAGCAAACAAGCACACATGAGAATATTCACCCCACGCTATGACTCCCCGGCAAGGGCGCCAGAAAAAGGTTTTGATAACCCACAAGTATAGGGGATCACAACAGTTTTTGATAAGTAAGAGTGTCGAACCCAACGAGGAGCTAAAGGTAGAATAAATAATCCCTCAAGTTCTATCGACCACCGATACAACTCTACGCATGCTTGACGTTCGCTTTACCTAGAACAAGTATGAAACTAGAAGTACTTTGTAGGAGTTGTTGGATAGGTTTGCAAGATAATAAAAAACGTGTAAATAAAATCTAGGGGCTGTTTAGATAAATAAGAAATAAAGTAAATATAGCGAGGTGGTGGTAGGAGTTGTGAAATTGTCCCTAAGCAATTGACTAGTTTACTAGACCGATAGCAAGTTTTATGTGGGAGAGGCATAAGCTAACATACTTTCTTTTCTTGGATCATATGCACTTATGATTGGAACTCTAGCAAGCATCCGCAACTACTAAATATCATTAAGGTAAAACCCAACCATAGCATTAAAGCATCAAGTCCCCTTTATCCCATACGCCACAACCCCCTTACTCGGGTTGAAGCTTCTGTCACTCTAGCAACCCACTATAAGCGAATCATGAACGTATTGCAACACCCTACAGCGGGAATCCCTCACGCTTGCACGACACGGGAGGGCACAATAGGACAGCAACATAACTACAAGAAAATTGAACCAATCATAGCAATTCATCAATCACCGGTAGGACAACGAAAATCTACTCAGACATCATAGGATGTCAACACATCATTGGATAATAATATGAAGCATAAAGCACCATGTTCAAGTAGAGGGTACAGCGGGTTGCGGGAGTATGGACCATTGAATATAGATGGGGGGAAGGTGATGGAAATGTTGGTGAAGATGGCGGAGGTGTTGGTGAAGATCGTGGTGATGATGATGGCCCCCGGCGGCGTTCGGCGCCACCGGAAGCAAGGGGGAGAGAGCCCCCCCTTCTTCTTCTTCTTCCTTGACCTTCTCCCTAGATGGGAGAAGGGTTTCCCCTCTGGTCCTTGGCTCCCATGGCGTGGGAGGGGCGAGAGCCACTCCGAGATTGGATATGTCTCTCTATCTCTCTCTGTTTCTGCGTTCTCAAATTCTGCCCCTTCACCGTTTCTTTTATATCTGGAGATCCGTAACTCCGATTGGGGTGAATCTTTCGCCCAGATTTTTCTCATAAAATTAGCTTTCTTGTGGCAAAAGAAGGGTGTCAACCGCCTTACGGGGTGCCCACGAGGGCCCAGGGCGCGCCTGCCCCCCTGGGGCGCGCCCCCCACCTGTCTCGTGGCCCCCTCGGGCACCGTCTCGCGTTGATTCTTCCTCCCAAAAATCACAAATATACCAAAATAATTCTCCGTCCGTTTTTATCCCGTTTGCACTCCTTTTGATATTGGGTTTCTGCGAAACATAAAACATGCAACAAACAGGAACTGGCACTGGGCACTGGATCAATATGTTAGTCCCAAAAATAGTATAAAAAGTTGCCAAAAATATATGAATGTTGAATAATATTGGAATGGAACAACCAAAAATTATAGATACGACGGAGACGTATCAGGGTACCCCGGGATGGCGTTGAATGGAAGGCCGATGTGGGCCACGTCAAAGTCAATGAGCTCGACATGATAGTTGTCGCGAGTTCCAAAGGTGACGGGGAGGCGCACCTGCCCCAGGGGAGCGGTAGAGCCATCAGCCACCACTGAAAAAGGGCCTAGTGGGCATGAGCTGGTCATAAGGCACTTGGATCTTATCGAAGGTTTCGACAGAGAGGATGTGGAGGATGGCACCCCCATCGATGAGGGTCTTGGTGACCGGACGTTGCTGATGGTGGGAGTGCATAACATGGGGAGCGCGCCGGCGGCAGCTGCGGACTTGGGGTGTTCTCGGGAATTGAAGGTGATGACGCACTCGGGCCGCACGCGGGGCCTCGAAGCCTCGGGCTGTGGCCGCACCATGTTCGCCCCGCGGAAGAGCTTCTTAAAGTGGCGATTGGACGCAGGCGCCTGGGACCACCGAGGATACAGGCGACCACGTGGGGCCCCTAGAGCGCAAGTGCACGGCGAACCGATCGCGTAGCTCACCCTAGGGGGAGATCAAAGCATCAGGAAGGCTGAGAAGCCAGGAGCGTGGGGTGCCGACGAGGTCCAGGGGGAACTAGTTCGCCATGGCCTTTTCGCTGTCCGCCCGCCAACCGGATGCTTTGGGCATAAAGTCGGAGAAACTCCTTGGGCTTGCTGGCACCATCATACACGGAGGTAGCATTGTTCTGAACCTCGCCGGCCAATTCACTTAGCAAACGCCGATGGTGAAAGCCAGGCAACCCATGGCGCTAAAAAAATATCGGGGTCGGTGGTGGCAGGTGTAGGCTCAGAGAAGAGGCAATGGCCGCTACTTCCAGCGGGCGCCGTCTCGGCAACGCGGACCGCACGGTGCTCAGGGCAAACCCGACGAGCGTCGGACATGGGGTCGGTGGAGTAGGAGCAGAGTGAAGCGGGCAAACTTGGGCACACCCTACCTGCTGCGCCAAATGTCGGAATCGGGGCTCCGGGGACCCAAGAATAGGTTCGAACTATAGGGTGTGCTCACAGAACTCCACTGAGCTACGGCTCGCTGCTCACTGTTGATGACCCACAAGTATAGGGGATCAATCATAGTCCTTTCGATAAGTAAGAGTGTCAAACCCAACAAGGAGCGGAAGAAAATGACAAGTGGTTTTCAGCAAGGTATTCACTGCAAGCACTGAAATTATAAGTAACGAGTAGTTTGATAGCAAGATAATTTGTCACGAGCAAGTAACGATGATAGTAACAAAAGTGTAGCAAGGTAGCCCAATCCTTTTGAGGCAAAGGATAGGCCAAAACAGTCTCTTATGATAAGCAAAGCGTTCTTGAGGGTACACGGGAATTTCATCTAGTCACTTTCATCATGTTGGTTTGATTTGTGTTTGCTACTTTGATAATTTGATATGTGGGTGGACCGGTGGTTAAGTGTTGTTCTTACTTGAACAAACCTCCTACTTATGATTAACCCCATCGCAAGCATCCGCAACTATGAGAAAAGTATTAAGAATACATTCTAACCACAACATTAAACTTTTGGATCCAAATTAGTCCCTTACGGAATAGCGCATAAACTAGGGTTTAAGCTTCTGTCACTCTCGCAACCCATCATCTAATAACTACTCCACAATGCATTCCCTTAGGCCCAAATATGGTGAAGTGTCATGTAGTCGACGTTCACATGACACCACCAAGGAAATCACAACATACATACCATCAAAATATCGAACACATATAAAATTCACATGATTACTTGCAACAAGATTTCTCCCATGACCTCAAGAACAAAAGTAACTACTCACAAATGATAATCATGCTCAAGATCATAGGGGTATTAAATAGCATAATGGATCTGAATATATAATCTTCCACCAAATAAACCATATAGTAATCAACTACAAGATGTAATCAACACTACCAATTGATACGTCTCCAACTTATATATAATTTTTTATTGTTCCATGCTATTATATTATCCCTTTTGGATGTTTATGGGCTTTATTTTACACATTTATATCATTTTTGGGACTAACCTACTAACCGGAGGCCCAGCCCGTATTGTTGTTTTTTGCCTATTTTAGTATTTCGAAGAAAAGGAATATCAAACGGAGTCCAAACGGAATGAAACCTTCGGGAGCGTGATTTTTGGAATGAACGTCATCCAGAGGACTTGGAGTGCAAGTCAAGAAGTAGCCAAGGCCTCCATGAGATAGGAGGGCGCCCCCCCCCTATAGGGCGCGCCCCCTGTCTCGTGGGCCCCTCGGGCGGCCACCGACGTACTATTTCCTCCTATATAAGCCTATGTACCCTGAAAACATCCAGGGAGCCAACGAAACACAATTTCCACCACCGTAACGTTTTGTATCTGCGAGATCCCATCTTGGAGCCTTCGTCGGCGCAACGCCGGAGGGGGAATCGACCACCGAGGGCTTCTACATCAACATCCTTGCCCCTCTGATGAGTTGTGAGTAGTTTACCACAGACCTTCGGCTCCATAGTTATTAGCTAGATGGCTTCTTCTCTCTTTTTGGATCTCAATACAATGTTCTCCCCCTCTCTTGTGGAGATCTATTCGATGTAAACTCTTTTTGCAGTGTGTTTGTCGAGATCCGATGAATTGTGGGTTTATGATCAAGTTTATCTATGAATAATATTTGAATCTCCTCTGAATTCTTTTATGTATGATTGAGTTATCTTGGCAAGTCTCTTCGAATTATCAGTTTGGTTTGGCCTACTAGATTGATCTTTCTTGCCATGGGAGAAGTGCTTAGCTTTGGGTTCAATCTTGCAGTGTTCTTTCCCAGTGACAGCAGGGGCAGCAAGGCACGTATTGTATTGTTGTCATCGAGGATAAAAAGATGGGGTTTATATCATATTGTTTGAGTTTATCCCTCTACATCATGTCATCTTGCTTAATGCGTTACTCTGTTCTTTATGAACTTAATACTCTAGATGCAGGCAGGAGTCGGTCGATGTGTGGAGTAATAGTAGTAGATGCAGGAAGGAGTTGGTCTACTTGTTGCAGACGTGATGCCTATATACATGATCATGCCTAGATAATCTCATAATTATTCGCTTTTCTATCAATTGCTCGACAGTAATTTGTTCACCCACCGTAATACTTATGCTATCTTGAGAGAAGCCACTAGTGAAACCTATGGCCCGCGGGTCTATCTCTTATCATATTTGCTTCCAGTTTACTTTTATTTGCATCTATACTTTTTTCATCTATATTATAAAATACCAAAAATATATTTATCTTATCATACTATCTCTATTAGATCTCACTTTCGCAAGTGGCCGTGAAGGGATTGACAACCCCTTTATTGCGTTGGTTGCGAGTTCTTTGTTTGTTTGTGTAGGTGCGTGGGACTTTTGAGGAGCCTCCTACTGGATTGATACCTTGGTTCTCAAAAACTGAGGGAAATACTTACGCTACTATTGCTGCATCACCCTTTCCTCTTCAAGGAAAACGAACGCAAGCTCAAGACGTAGTGATGACCCACAAGTGTAGAGGATCTATCATAGTCCTTTCGATAATTAAGAGTGTCGAACCCAACGAGGAGCAGAAGGAAATGATAAGCGGTTTTCAGTAAGGTTTTCTCTGCAAGCACTGAAATTGTAGGTAATAGATAGTTTTGTGATAAGATAAATAGTAACAAGCAACAAGTAAATAAAGTGCAGCAAGGTGGCCCAATCCTTTATGTAGCAAAGGATAAGCCTGGAAAAATACTAATAATGGTAAAGGAGATCCCAAGGACACATTGGGAATTATCGTCAAGCTAGTTTTCATCACGTTCATATGATTCGCGTTCGGTACTTTGATAATTTGATATGCGGGTGGACCGGTACTTGGGTACTGCCCTAACTTGGGCAAGCATCCGCAACTACAAAAGAAGGTATTAAGGTAAACCTAACCACAACATTAAGCATATGGATCCATATCAGCCCCTAAGGAAGCAACGCATAAACTAGGGTTTAAGCTTCTGTCACTCTAGCAGCCCATCATCTACTTATTACTTCCCCATGCCTTCCTCTAGGCCCAAATAATGGTGAAGTGTCATGTAGTCGACGTTCACATAACACCACTAGAGGAAAAGACAACATACATCTCATCAAAATATCGAACGAATACCAAATTCACATGACTACTAATGGCAAGACTTCACCCATGTCCTCAGGAACAAACGTAACTACTCACAAAGCATATTCATGTTCATAATCAGAGGAGTAATAATATGCATAAAGGATCTGAACATATGATCTTCCACCAAGTAAACTAATTAGCATCAACTACAAGGAGTAATCAACACTACTAGCAACCCACAGGTACCAATTTGTGGTTTTGATACAAGATTGGATACAAGAGATGAACTAGGGTTTTGAGAGGAGATGGTGCTGGTGAAGATGTTGATGGAGATTGATGCTCTCCCGATGAGAGGATCGTTGGTGATGACGTTGGTGATGATTTCCCCCTCCCGGAGGGAAGTGTCCCCGGCAGAACAGCGCCGCCAGAGCCCTAGATTGATTCCGTCAAGGTTCCGCCTCGTGGCAGCGGAGTTTCGTCCCATAAGCTTGCCCACGATTTTTTCCAGGGTAAAAGTTATGATATAGCAGAAGATGGACGTCGGAGGCCCACCAGGGGGCCCAGGAGATAGGGGAGCGCGGCCTATAGGGGGGCGCCCCCTGTCTCCTATACAGGGTGTGGTTCCCCTGGCCTATTTGTTTTGCTCATAAATTCTGATTAAATCCAAAAAAGTTGTTTCATGGAGTCTCACAACTTTTGGAGCTGTGCAGAATAGGTTTCCAACGTTTGCTCCTTTTCCAGCCAGAATTCCAGCTGCCGGCATTCCCCCTCTTCATGGTAAACCTTGTAAAATAAGAAGAATAGCCATAAGTATTGAGATAAATGTGTAATAACAGCCCACAATGCAATAAATATTGATATAAAAGCATGATGCAAAATGGACGTATCAACTCCCCCAAGCTTAGACCTCGCTTGTCCTCAAGCGGAAGCCAAAATCAAAAAATATGTCCACATGTTTAGAGATAGAGGTGTCGATAAAAATAAAATACGGACATGACGGCATCATGATCATTCTAATAACAGCAACATATATAGATTTTGTCATATGATTTCCTATGCTCAAGTAACAAGCAATTCACAATGTCAAGTATGGTTCAAAAACTTCATTGGGAACTAACAAACTATAATCTCAGTCATTGAATCCATTGCAATTTATCGTAACATCAGAAAGAGTCAATAAAAGAGCTTTTCAGCAAGCTCACATACTCAACTATCTCGTAGTCTTCTACAATTGCTAACACTCACGCAATACTTGTGGTTATAGAGTTTCAGATGGACACTGAGAAAGATAGGGGCTTATTGTGTTTCCTCCCGACGTATTCACCTTTAGGTGATGTCAACAATAATGGCCCACGCTAACTTACATCCAATTGGATATATACATCATGATCTTTCAAACACGAGGAGCTTGCCAAAGGATAAAATGAAAAAGGGAAAGGTGAGGATCACCTTGACTCAAGCATAAAGTAAAAACATAAAGTAAAAGATAGGCCCTTCGCAGAGGGAAGCAGAGGTTGCCATGCGCGTTTAGGGTTGATGCACAAAATCTTAATGCAAAAGAACGTCACTTTATATTTCCCCTTGTATGTGGACCTTTATTATGCAGTCCATTGCTTTTATTACTTCCACAACAAGTTCGTACAAAGCTTAATTTCTCTGTACTATTAAGTCATACATATTTAGAGAGCAATTTTTATTGCTTGCACCGATGACAACTTACTTGAAAGATCTTACTCAATCCATAGGTAGGTATGGTGGACTCTCATGGAAAAACTGGTTTTAAGGATAATTGGAAGCACAAGTAGTATCTCTATTTGGTGCAAGGAATTTGGCTAGCATGAGGGGGAAAGGCAAGCTCAACATGTTTGGAAGGTCAATGACAATATACTTTAACTAAGATGTCGGAAAACATAAACCATTACGTTGTCTTCCTTGTCCAACATCAACTCTTTTAGCATGTCATACTTAATGAGTGCTCCCAGTTATAAAAAGGTGTCCAAGATAATATATTTATATGTGAACCCCTCTTTCCATATCACTTCCTATTAATTGCGACGATGACCAAGGCTACGTTCATCAACTCTCAACATTTTTTATGCATCATACTTTCTATGTGTGAAGTTATCACTATCCATAAGATCAATATGAACTCTTTTATTCTTTTTACTTTCTCAAAGATCATAGCAACATAGCAAAGCCCTTGACTCAACACTAATCTTTATTATAGATAGCACACGGACTCGATTACATAAAGAGATCACAAAGCAAAACTCAAACTACTTGATATCTAAATTTCAATCTACTAGATCAAGATACTACTAAAAGGATCGAACTAAATAAAGCAGTAAAGATAGGAGTGTGATGGTGATATGATACCGGGGCACCTCCCCCAAGCTTGGTAGTTGCCAAGGGGAGTGCCCATACCCATGTGATTATTTCCTCGGAGGTGATGGAGGAGTTGTTGCATTTTTCTTCTCTAGCTTGCGTCTGAGGCTAAAATTTTCCTCCCTCAGATCCTCATTCTCGAGCTCAAGCTTCATTATCTTTTTGCATAGTGTTGCCTTTCTGTCCTGCAAAAAACATGGTGGGATAGATTGGACCTTAGGGAGGCTTGACTTCTTGAACTCCACATGCATATCACCAGGTTGAGGTAGTGGATCATCCTCTTCATCAGAGCTTGTCTCCTCCTTCCCCCTTGGATCATGGTCTTCTTCTTCCTCCGTGGTCCATCCATAATGTTCCACATCCCCATATACTTTTGGGTTTGCGATATAATCAACCATGTAGCTCTCCCCCTCCGAATCTTGGGACGACATCTTGCTTTATTCTGCAACAGGAACAGCTCGAAACGAAAACAGAGGATATTTGCGTGATGCGGTGGTCAAAACCTTCGGGAGTATATATAATGAATTTTTACCGACCAAAATACATAACATACAAGAAAACGGAGTCCGAGAGGCACACGAGGTGCCCACGAGACAGGGGGCGCGCCCTACAGGGAGGGTGCACCCTCCTCTCTCGTGGGAGCCTCGTGTCCCTTTCGGACTACTTCTTTCTTCCTAAAATTCTTAAATAATCCAAAACTAATAAAAATTGCCATTAAAGTTGTTTTGGAGTCGGTTTACTTACCGTACCACATACCTATGCCTTTTCGAAGTCTGGAACGTTCTGGAAGGTGTCCCTTATGTATTCCTTAGGGGTTACGGTTTCAATAATATTAGGTTCAACATTGATAGGATTACTTGAAATATAATGTTTAATTCTTTGACCATTTACCACCCTTGGATTTGTGCCTTCGAAGTTGTTGATTTTTATAGCACCAGAATGATAGACTTCCTCGATAATGTAGGGACCTTCCCATTTTGAGAGAAGTTTTCCTGCAAAAAATCTTAAACGAGAGTTGAATAATAACACATAATCTCCTGCGTTAAACTCACGCTTTTGTATCCTCTTATCATGCCAGCGTTTGATTTTTTCTTTGAAAAGCTTGGCATTCTCATATGCTTGGGTTCTCCATTCATCAAGCGAGCTAATATCAAACAACCTCTTCTCACCAGCATGTTTGAAGTCATAATTGAGCTCTCTAATAGCCCAATATGCCTTATGTTCAAGTTCAAGAGGTAAATGACACGCTTTTCCATAAACCATCTTATATGGAGACATACCCATAGGATTTTTGTATGCAGTTCTATAGGCCCATAATGCATCGTCAAGTTTTTTGGACCAATTATTTCTAGATCTATTCACAGTCTTTTGCAAAAATAATTTGAGCTCTCTATTGCTCAACTCTACTTGACCACTAGACTACGGATGATAAGTAGATGCTATTCTATGATTGACATCATACTTAGCAAGCATCTTACGGAAAGCACCATGAATAAAGTGTGAACCACCATTAGTCATAAGATATCTAGGGACTCCAAACCTCAGAAAAATAACTTCTTTAAGCATTTTAATAGAAGTGTTATGATCAGCACTACTAGTTGGAATAGCTTCTACCCACTTAGTAACGTAATCAACAGCAACTAAAATATGTGTATAACCATTGGAGGCAGGAAAAGGTCCCATATAATCAAAGCCCCAAACATCAAATAGTTCAATAACAAGAGAATAATTCATAGGCATTTCTTGACGTCTACTAATGTTACCTATTCTTTGACATTCATCACAAGATAAGACAAACTTACGAGCATCTTTGAAGAGAGTAGGCCAATAAAAACCAGATTGTAGTACCTTGTGTCCAGTTCTATCTCCAGCGTGGTGTCCTCCATAGGATTTAGAGTGACACTTGCGTAGGATCTGTTCCTGTTCATGCTCAGGCACACAACATCTAATAACACCATCTACTCCTTCTTTATAAAGGTGTGGATCATCCCAGAAGTAATGTCTTAAATCATAAAAGAACTTTTTCTTTTGCTGGTATGTGAAACTAGGCGGTATATATTTAACAACAATGTAATTAGCATAATTAGCATACCAAGGAGCAGTACGAGAAGCATTGATGACCGCTAATTGTTCATCAGGAAAGCTATCATTAATAGGTAGTGGGTCATCAAGAACATTCTCTAACCTAGACAAGTTATGTGCAATGGGGTTCTCAGCTCCCTTTCTATCAATAATATGCAAGTCAAATTCTTGGAGCAAGAGAACCCATCTAATGAGTCTAGGCTTAGCATCTTTCTTTTCCATAAGATATTTAATAGCAGCATGATCAGTGTGAATAGTAACTTTGGAATCAACAATATAAGGTCTAAACTTATCACATGCAAACACAACTGCTAAGAACTCTTTTTCAGTAGTAGCATAATTTCTCCGAGCAGTATCAAGAGTCTTACTAGCATACTGGATAACATTCAACTTCTTATTGACTCTTTGCCCTAAAACAA